>CP136066.1:225374960-226574960 GCA_032622095.1 Siphonodentalium dalli
CCCAGCATCATTACCCAGCGTCGTCATCATCATCATCATTAACCGTCATCATCGACATCATCATCGTCATTATCATTACTTGGCATCATCATCATCGTCATCATTATCATTACCCGTCATCATCGTCATCGTCATCATTATCATTATCCCAATCATCGTCGTCATCATCATCATTATCATCATTATAATTATCATCATTATCATCAACATCATCATCATTATCATTACCCGACATCATCGTCGTCATCACCATTACCATAACCGGCATCATCGTCGTCATCATCATTATCATTACCCTGCATCATCGTCGTCATCACCATTATCATTACCCGGCATCATCGTCGTCATCACCAGTATCATTACCCGGCATCATCGTCATCATCATTATCATTACCCGGCATCATCGTCGTCATCATCATTATCGTTACCCGCCATCACCGTCGCCATCATCAGTATCGTTACCCGGCATCATCGTCATCATCATTATTATCGTTACCCCCATCATCGTCGTCATCATCATCAGTATCATTACCCGGCCCAATCGTCGTCATCGTCATCACTGTCATTACCCGGCATCATCGTCGTCATCATCAGTATCATTACCCGACATCATCATCGTCGTCATCATTATCATTACCCGCCATCATCGTCGTCATCATCATTATCATTACCCGGCATCATCGTCGTCATCATCATTATCATTACCCGCCATCATCGTCGTCATCATCATTATCATTACCCGGTACCATCGTCGACATCATCAGTATCATTCACCGGCATCATCGTCGTCACCATCAGCATTATCATTCCCCTGCACCATCGTCGTTGTCATCATCATTATCATTACCCGGTATCATCGTCGTAATCATCATCATTATAATCACCCGACATTATCGTAGTATGTCTAGTACATCGCCGTCCTCCCTATCAACGTCACCGTTCACCAGCGTCATCATCACCGTCATCATCATCCTCGTCACAAATCGTCGTTATATTTGTCGTCATCATCTCCGTCGTCGTCGTCGAAGTCGTGGTTGTCAGCATCGTCGTTATCATCTTCTTCATCATCTTCATTATCGTCGCAATCGCCGTCATCTTCGTCGTCGTTTTCATTTTGTTCAAAATGTTCACCGTGTGGTTGCCATGTCGTTTGGATGTTTCAGGAGATATATTTTTCGTTTCGGTCGACCGGCGGTCTACCGGCGTTGTGCCGTTTTAGTGCTATGCAATTACAAATTGTTATTGCACAAATACCATTACCTCACTGAAATCGGCTATATCACAGGATAAGGGAATTACATCATCCGCCCTATATCTACCCAGTTTAACATATTGAGCTGGAATCGTCACCTTCGGTGCACATGCGGAGTCACGAGTCTTTAACCTCCCCGGTGTCAGAGTCAACGACCTCTGACTCCGAATGTCAGTCAACACACGCTGACTGTGAACACAGTAAAAATAATTCATGGAATTTCAACAGAAATAAAATGCAAAACCCATTTCTGAAATACAACCCACAAGGTGGCAAAATCATGCCTACACGCGTTGTCCTAAATTACCATGATAGGCAAATTCCTCCAACAAATGCCTACACTCGCTGTCCTAATTTAACATCTCCTCATGAGAACAGGTTCATATTGGACCTAAATAGTCACATAGGTTCATATTGGACTTATTTGATTCTGTATTAAACCCATAGTGGACTTATACCCGTTAGTTCGTTGACAGGCGTGGGCCACAGTGACAGACATTATAAAGTTCGCACTATAATGTTAAGTCGTGAGTTGGTTTATATGTGTTATTTTTCAGCCTGTTCTCGTGAAAATAAGTAGAATACGGGCTTATTTTATATTAAAATAGTCCCACCTTGGGCCCTTTTAGTAAGCTGCGTTTAGGCCCATATAAAGCGTATTTTTGTTTTCAAATAATGCCAATTTGAGCTTATGGCGCGCATTGGAAAATAAACCCGTGGTGTGCTTATTTTCACGAGAATTGGCTGCCTAATCAGCAGAACAGCCTGCCAGAAAGAAAACTAAGAGAACAAACAAACATAAAGTAAAAACCCTGCATGGTCAAGTGGTCCTCCTAATGTGCTATGATGCTGTGTATCTTGCTGAAGTGCCATGGTGTTGTTAGGGCAAACTGATACTACATGTATTAAGTAAAGGTATCGTTATTGTTTTCAAAAGTTGTCATTACCGCTGTGTTCTGATCATCTCCAGGAAATGCTGTTACGTTTATAAAACATTCTCAGACATGTATATTGCGAAATAGTTTAATACTGTTTGTATCATTTAGTTCTTGCAAATCGAATATAATCAAAATTGCTGTTCACGTTATGTTGCAAACACTAACGCAGCCATTATAAAATTTGTTAACAATAATGATGTTCTTGAATGTTTGATACACACACTGGAATGTTTCATACACACACTGGAATTTTATTAAATCGCTAGGATTAGCGAAACACCGCGAAAATGACAACTTTAGATTACATAACGGTACTTTTTCGTAACGGCATCAGTTTCCTCTAAAAGCTTCACAGCAATTCAACAGGATCCATCTTATTATTATTGCAATATTCTGTCAGACATAAACGCTCAATACTGATTCATCTTTTCAGACATTATATGTGAACCCGCCATATTAAATCCAGTCGTAAGTCGGATTTTTTTTTACCCTGTGCCAATGCATTCTCTTATATATGCGAGTCGACCATAGGTCGCCTCGCATATATAAGAGAATGCATTGGCCTAACAATTTTTTACAATTTTAATAATTTTTTCTTGTATTCTTTAACAATTTTATAATTTTACCCATACAGAGCCCCAGACAAACATGAGCAGACGACACTCTTCTATATGCTTCTATATATGTCTGGGGCTCCCTGCAGGGTAATGGATGTTTTTTTATTTTATGTCCTAAAAATTGTAAGAAACATTTATTTAAAAACAAATGATAAAAAATTGTTAGGCCAATGCATTCTCTTATATATGCGAGGCGATCTATGGTCGACTCGCATATATAAGAGAATGCATTGGCACAGGGTAAAAAAATCCCGACTTACGACTAGATCTGAACTGAGTGCATACCCTAACCCAGACTTACCAGCTGTTGCCATGAGAGCTATCTCTGTGGCCTCATGCGATCTTTCTGGAACTGTTTTACTAGCTTCATCTATGAGCTGTTTCAGGTAATCTGGTATCTCATCCAGCCTCTCGTTATAACTGCTGAGGCCCGGTTTGACCTTATGGGACGACATCTTCTGCACCATGGGGAGCTTGTCGCAGTCCACTGGCAGCCATTTGTAAACATGGATTCTCGTTCCGGAACTACCCGCATCCATTATTATTCCATACCTCGTTGCTATGGGAACGGCGGCGGAGAACCCGACGATTGCTAACAACAGCAACACAATATTCATTATCTTCGTCATGGGCTGTAAAATCGAAAACACTGTATTTGGAGATTCGTATCATCGGGGGTATTTTGGGGTAATATTTGAGGAATAATCTTCATTTACTGTTGTTATTGCACTGTTTAAAATGTATCAGTTCGACATATAATTACATATTGAGAAATATATCTAGTAACTTTGCCGATTTCACATTCGCCACAAAATTGTCCTATTTAAACAAATTAGTTTAATCACATGCAGGTAAAGTATCCCTGACTCCAGTGTAAATGCATTTTTGTTAGCAAAACGGTATTTATGATGTCAGATACTTGTATGCTATCGGATTCCTAGAATTAACCCGAAAAGAGTTAAGGTAAATACTTTCAGATTTATGAGATCAGAAAAACAATAAAACCCTCGTATAACTGAAAATGTAAAATGGCATAACGTTTTCGGGTATGGTATGTTTAACTGGACATTTTTGAATGGGGAGCGGTTTTTGACTGGATAGATGGTGCACGCGAGAAAACAGTAATCAACAGACAGAGCAGAAGCTACAATAAAGTGGGTAGTCTGTCAATGAATGGTGGCCATAAAATGTCATATAGAATCAATATAAATTTTCAATTTATTGCGGAACAATTCTATTGACATTTAGTTCCAATGTCGTATTACAGGTCACATAGTGTTCATGTGTGACCCGCCATATCAAATCCAGTCGTAAGTCGTGATTTGTTTTACCCTGTGCCAATGCATTCTCTTATATATGCGAGTCGACCATAGGTCGCCTCGCATATATAAGAGAATGCATTGGCCTAACAATGTTTTACAATTTTAATAATTTTGTCTTGTATTCTTTAACAATTTTATAATTTCACCCATACTGAGCCCCAGACAAACATGAGCAGACGACACTCTTCTATATGCTTCTATATATGTGTGGGGCTCCCTGCAGGGTAATGGATGTTTTTTTTATTTTATGTCCTAAAAATTGTAAGAAACATTTATTTAAAAAAAATGATAAAAAATTGTTAAGCCAATGCATTCTCTTATACATGCGAGACGACATATGGTCGACTCGCATATATAAGAGAATGCATTGGCACTGGGTAAAACAATCCCGACTTACGACTGGATTTGATATGGCGGGTCACATGTCACAAAATGAATTGCTTTTCAATTTGAGGATCGTAGTCTTTTCTCATGCTATCTAAATGAAAGCATCGATTCATTTTTTGAAATGTTCTTGAGATTCAGCTCCAACAATAACGTCCGGTAAATTGTTCCATTGATTGATAACTACTTGCGCAAATAAAGTACTTTCTCACATTCGTATCTGAACGGAGAATTTGCAGCTTCAGGTCGTGGCTTCGTGTTCTGTCATAATAATAAATAAAGTAGGTGACTGTCCACATTGTACTTGTTTCTAAACATATTTTGAAAAATTGTTTTAAAAACCAGCGCAACAAGTATAATCAGAACATTCATAGGAGGTTCAAGTCTTGAAATAGTGTGTCTGTCATTTGCAGAATGAGGTCCCCAGGGGGTGAATTTAGTGATGCTACCCGCATAGCGGGCTAGCATCACCAAATTCACCTTCTGGAAACCTCATTCTGCTGAGGTGTAAGCAGAATGAGGTCTCCAGAGGGTGAATTTGGTGATGCTAGCCCGCTATGCGGAGTAGCATCACGAAATTCACCCTCTGGGGACCTCATATAGCGGGCTAGCATCACCAAATTCACCATCTGGGGACCTCATTCTGCAAATGACAGACACACTATTTCAAGGCTTGATGAGCTTACGAGATTCCATTATCACCTCGGAATCTTCTGTACTTAATATACATCAAAATGTTTGGTCCTTCCTGATCAAGTACAGGAAATTACATATATAATGTTGCACGTGTATAGTTGTATGACACCAATGACATACACTATATATCGTCATGCCATGACTGTTATTCCTAAATAAGATAATTAGACATGGTGTGTACGTTTGTCTGCAACAATATCTGGGATTACGACCTTTTAGAATGGTACATAACGACGACAAACAGTGCAATTATCCATTGACGCGACCTTGAAAGCGGAGATTTATTCATTATCACAATTCCGATGTGATAGACGATCTACAATGTTTATCAATGCAACGATAACTGCCATACAAATGTTCAGTTTGTGTACCAAATCTTATCGACACAAGTGTGTTCAGTTTCCTGGTAGTTTGGCTTTCCCGAAGTTGGATCTATATGGTGTTCATTGCCTGTTCCTCTCAAATGATATGATATGAATAGTTGCTTGAAGTAGCTTTAACAACCAGCCAACTAAATAGCTAAACGGCTGGGTTGCATGTACCGGTATAATAAAACCATGAGTGGCTCAGCTGGTGATGCATATAGTGATATCTAGTCAATACCCTGAACATATCATACTCAGAAAGATGCAACATGTAAGATTAGAGGTACACAACTAAGTGATATAATTCCGATATAATCATGTTGCCTCATTAATCCTCGATAAATATGTTGATTGGAAAAATGTGCATCACACATTTTTTTCCGATCTCAAACCACGCACCCACTCCCTCCCTGTGGTCTGGACTGTTTCTGCAGACCCGCCCCAACCATGAATTTGGGCAATTTTTTATCCAGCACGATTTAGAGTGCAGCTCCCATCTAGAGGTGATACCAACCAATTTTTATACTTAAACAGGAACGCCCTTTATTGTTCCATGCGCAATGTGAAGGCTGCTTGATGTGTACAATTTGCTATCGCTTTGTGTGCACTTAAGGGCCGCAGATGTTCGTGTCTTATTGCGTATGTCTCGTGGTATTTATATATCCACGACATCGTTATAATTCGTTCCATCCAGTGTCTGTATTTGTTATCCACCAGTTTATATCTTTTATCACATTTGATTGAAATGAGTAAAGAAAATAAAAATCAGTGCTTGTCATCACTGCATGGCAGTTTGGTTGGCCTGAAAATTACCAGGTGCCGAAACGTCCGAAGTGCCGAAACGTCTAGAGGCCGAACCGCAAACCCAGGGGCCGAAACGTCCGGGTGTCGCGCAAGTGAGCGCACTCGCTAACATAGATTCAGAACCGTTCATAAAACTCTTTCTATTAATCTATGCTGACGATGCCGTGTTTATTGCCCACTCCCGCCAAGCGTTGCGAAACTGACAAAACCTTTTAATACCCGGGGCGTGAATATCAATTCTGATAAGACAAAAATATTGATATTTGGCAAAACACAGAAAAGAGATAAATCACCCCAGTGCGAAACATGCTGTTCTGGCTCCTCAATAATACAATGATGGACGACAATTAAAGCGTGTCGGTATTTTAGTTTAATTAAGACGCGCGCGCTCTCATACCGGGGCATGTTACTCACAATCGAATGACAACGTCTACCATTAATTTTATGTCATATCTTATATATGACGCGCAATATTAAAACTAGTCGTAAGTCGCAACATATTTTATTTTAGTTACGTGCTACATGTTATAGAATGTGATAAGAGCTTTACATAGGTTGCACACTTAATGTGGTGTTGCGGTCCAAAGTTATAGGATTTTGAATGTCAGCATAAACCGATTCCAGAGATAATCAGAGATAATCGCATTTAAGGACAAACAAATTTAGTTAAATTCTTAATAAATATACACCACTATATGTCCAAATTACAATAGCACATTAATAGACACAAACTTCACGTTATGCTACTTTATGTCGACAGAGTAGAATTATATACAAATGTGTCAAATAAAATCATATATTTCGGATTTTTTTGCTTTTTTTGATATTTTATGTATTTACTCAGTATTAGAAATCCCGATTTACGACTGGTTTGATATGGCGAGTCACATATATACTAAACATTCAAGCAATACTTGCAACAAACCATGGCTGATTGATCTAAATGAAACTCTTATAATAGTCTGGTCGATAAAAGGTTTGACCTAGAAAAAATTTGGACTAAGTTGGTTTGTATTCCATTTTGAAGAGGAATATATCCTCTACAACATATCCAAAATCCGGTTTGAGCAAATGTTTTTACAGAGATTTTTAAAAATGCTCATTTTTCGACGTTGTGAAGTACGTTTTTCTACAATATCCCTCATCGGCGACACCAGAACGCATTAATCCTCCATCCGATATATACCAGTTTGTGTAAAAGAGTATAGGGGGCGAATAGAGTGACAAGGACAGAAAACAATGCAATCGCGGCGATGAAATGGCTGTCAAAATGGCCGCAACTACAATCCATGCTACGACGAAAGCAACATATTGGATAACCTCCTATAAGCGAAAATACACATTTGTAATTTACAAGAATGTTGTTATATATCTTTAAAGGTACACATATAATTAAAACAGATATATCTGAATGATTTGTCGATCACTGCTACGCACGTTAACCCAATGATTTACGTTCGGGATTTCTTATTAGAATACATCCAACAGTCGGACCAAAAACAGTTATTTCGGGCATGCAACACACGCAGTAATATTTCGACACACAGTGCGTGGTAGATTCGTTTCGGAATGATGATTAATTATTGAATGTAACGCAGAAACTGAAGTGCCCACCCTATCTGTGTAAATACTAGTTATATTTCCGGAATTTCCAACACTCTCCGTGACAATAAACCATACACGTATGTCGTAATGCTGAGTATACTGTAAAGGAACACTTATCTCTTCAACAGAATAGTACCATATCTCACTAGATCGAAGAGACTGTACATGGTACATTTTATTTAGTACTAATTTTCATGGTGCTCTCAAACCGGTTTCTTAGTAGACAATTCTGTTCAAATTACTTGCGCGTTTACCAGTCACTCAATGTTGCTATTTATGGTTCTGTATGCAGCAGATATGTGTAACATTAGGGAGAATGTGTAAACGCGGCGATGCGGTTGCAGAAAAGGTCGTACGTTTCGCGTATATGTGGCCTTAGTGCATTTATGTGCACATAATTTCCAGGTATAAAGACATTCTCTACCACAGAGTATGTAGGCAAATTTGGTTATGTTGAGAATTTACTGAAGATAGTCAATTGTAATCCTTTGTATTTTGATAAATTGCATTCATGGTATACCACCATGTATTTGTGTGATAAAAGTGAAATATTCGTGTTTAATCGCTTGGCTGGAGGCAACTATGACTACTATTTTAAGACACGGACAATAGGATCTACACGTTTTACCTAGTATCATATGAATAGCTCTCATACTGTTCTATACTAGTGAATTTTGACAGATTGTGTGTTGGAGATTGAAAAAAATATATATTATCGGTCACATTCGTGAGACTGTTTTCATTACATATATTTCTGCTTCTAAAAAGGTCACACAATTAATACATCCCTATTAGATCACATTTAACTGTTTTAATACACATATATTACACGATTTAAGATAAACATTACAGATAAAAACTTTGTTATTCTTCTATTTCTTGGCGACCAAAAAGTCCACATTTGATCGTTGTATGAGACCTGGCTTTTGGTTGCTCTCTCGCGAGATACATTAGAGATAAATCTTACTTACTAGTATTAATAGCTCCCCTTATATTCTGAAATCATTTTTCCTCGTATAATTCGAGGGCATGTTCGTTCTTTTATGACCAGCTATTCAATTTTCCGCAAATTGTAAATTTCATTAGATTTTGTCCATTTTGGCGGCCATATTGGACAGACATTCTACCGACATGGTTTACGACTAAGCATTGTTTGTGTACATTTAATTTTATTACTAATTTGGTATTTGTTGGCGCACCTACCACCGAAATTCAGGATTTTTCTATACCAACTGCCATCATGGACGCCATCTTGTATTACAGAAAATGCTTAAAGCGGATTTTAGCGGATTTTGGATATGTTATAGAGGATATATTCCTCTTCAAAATGGTATAGAAACCAACTTAGACCAAATTTTTTCTAGGTTCACCCTAAAATTTTAGTTTATCGACCAGACTATAATAGCTTAAGTATATGGGATATATGTGGAAGGACCAATATATCCACAGCATCAATGACGTTAATACTTCCATTAAACAACAACTATAACAGATACACGATATATATATCCAAGAATGAAGCGGCTATAACATCTAGTAAATACGCCTTCTACAAAATAATAAAATAAGATTTCGGGCAAAGAAGGGCTCCTTTGTAGTTCAGATAATAAACAAACTTTCAGTCATTTCACGAAAGCAAGTTAATCGTCTGCAAGTTGGTCTGATAAATTTGCTTGTACATAAAACGTCTGTATGTTTAAATATTGTTATGCATATGACGTACGAAAGGTCCACAATGACTTATTTAGCACGTGAAACACATTTATCAACTGTCAAGCAACCGAACTTCCAAATAGCTGGGACGAAATTTAGAATAACTGCTCACTCTTTAGAAATTGAGACAGGCGGATACACAGGCGTTGACAGGCAAAATAGGTTGTGTAAATGTTGTCGGGTAAAATCGGTTGAAAATGAATATCACTTTGTACTAGTCTGTCCCGCCTATATTGTGACCCGCCATATCAAATCCAGTTGCGATTTTTACGCGACCGCTGACTAAAAAACATTTAACAGGTAGAAACGAAACAATCTCTCTCTTGTTCGGAAGTCTTCCACATGATTTGATATACCTAGCTCTTACCAAATTAGGTATGCATAATTGTTTACCCTGTGCCAATGCATTCTCTTATATATGCGAGTCGGCCATAGGTCGCCTCGCAGATATAAGAGAATGCATTGGCCTAACAATTTTTTATCATTTTTTTTAAATAAATGTTTCTTACAATTTTTAGGACGTAAAATAAAACACATCCATTACCCTGCAGGGAGCCCCACACATATATAGAAGCATATAGAAGAGTGTTGTCTGCTCATGTTTGTCTGGGGCTCTGTATGGGTGAAATTATAAAATTGTTAAAGAATAAAAGAAAAAATTATTAAAATTGTAAAAAAAATTGTTAGGCCAATGCATTCTCTTATATATGCGAGTCGACGTATGGTCGACTCGCATATATAAGAGAATGCATTGGCACAGGGTACAAAAATCCCGACTTACGACTGTATTTGATATGGCGGGTCACATATTGATATACGACATCGATATATGAAAACATACTATTGTCACTGGCCAACCATACCGAAATTTGGTATACTACTGAGAAATGAAACTAGATTTTCATTGAATCGGTTAGTAAAATACTAAAATCACAGCTGCTTTAGAAGAGATAAATTGTTGTCCTCAATGATTTAGTAAGTTTCCAATTTAGAATTTAGAATTTGAAATTTAGATGCAGGCGCGAGCCCCCTTTTTGGTGATTCTGGTTTCTTCTGACGTTCCGGTCACATTATGAATAAAATATAGTAATGATCCTATCTATTTGGTGAAAATGTAGTGAATCGTGGACACTGGACGAATCCTGAGTTCGCGCTGGTACATGCGCATCTGTTACGCCCTACATCCGTCTGGGGCCTTAAGTCGATTGAATTGTTTTTTGAAAGTTATAATGTTGTATATGCGATAAATGTATTAATACACATTTATATGCAATAAAAATACTAGACTTGCCTTGAACCGAACATGATGTTTTCGGCTGTTTGTTAAAATTATTGCCGAAAAACATAATTATTTGGTGTACGGCGAATTGCTGGAGCACTGTCATGCAAATTTCAATTCGCATGTTTTGTTACTGTACGCCACATTGAACAAAACAATATCTGCCAATTGTAGGCAAATATGTTTTTAAAGATGGGAGTCATATCATTACACATTATTATGATGACGATTGTTTCTTCCCAACTCATTGGAACACCACGTGCATGCCAAATAAATGGTGACTTATTTTTTTGTTTTAAAATCACATCAAAGGGGAGTGAGCAACTACCAGGAATCTAGTTGGCATAATCAGTTTAACCCTTTACCCAACAGAACGGCCCTGTGCCAATGCATTCTCTTATATATGCGAGTCGACCATAGGTCGCCTCGCATATATAAGAGAATGCATTGGCTTAACGCATTAAAAATTATAAAATTGTTAAAGAATGAAAGAAAAAATGGTAAAAAGTGTTAAAAAAAGATTTTGTTTAGGCCAATGCATTCTCTTAAAAATTATAAAATTGTTAAAGAATGTAAGAAAAAATGGTAAATGGCCAATGCATTCTCTTATATATGCGAGGCGACCTATGGTCGACTCGCATATATAAGAGAATGCATTGGCACAGGGCATAACTGTAACTATCACAATGTGGTCAAGGAGCCGGTTCCAATGATATCCATATGTGTATGGTTCTATTGAGACAGACCGAAGATATTTTAGGCTGTTGAAGTTTTATTTGGCCGGTTTTGGCCGGTTTGTTGGGTTAAGGGTTAAAGGTCCTCTTTGAAATTTAACACAAACTATCATATTTGGCGATGGTAATGATACACATTTCCCCGAAACGCCAAATATTGAAATAAGCATTAATGATTACAGACTTTCCATTAAATAATGTTCGAAGTCCAACTTATTTTAGACCCAGTCTAACTTCACACACCACTGGTGTGACACCACAACTAGTTGGTAACTGCATGACAACAATGGTGTTATAAATGTAAAATAAAATGTGCTGTGAACAATGTGAACGGTGTCTTGGTGTCGTTATAAATGTAAATAGCCGGATTGCACCCTTAACGTCTGCATGTAGCTGGATAAACATATCAAGTAGATTTTCAGTTTTATATTACAATTAGTTGCACAAGGTGAGAAAGTAAAATTGCAAAATATATTTATTTGTGACAAAACCTCTCTTCCAAGTTTATGTATTGCCACATTGTAATCAGCGGCGTCACGCACGTTCATGCGTCGGTCCGATTCCTTGTCGGGTTGTTCAATTTAGCACAAATTATTCGATCGAAAAAACACTTCGTATGAGGAGTAACCCACACATTATACAAGTCAGTTCGTATGAGGAGTAACCCACACATTATACAAGTCAGTTCGTATGAGGAGTAACCCACACATTATAGAAGTCAGTTCGTATGAGGAGTAACCCACACATTATAGAAGTCAGTTCGTATGAGGAGTAACCCACACATTATACAAGACATTTCGTATGAGGAGTAACCCAAACATTATACAAGACACTTCGTATGAGGAGTAACCCACACATTATACAAGACACTTCGTATGAGGAGTAACCCACACATTATACAAGTCAGTTCGTATGAGGAGTAACCCACACATTATACAAGTCACTTCGTATGAGGAGTAACCCACACATTATACAAGTCACTTCGTATGAGGAGTAACCCACACATTATACAAGACACTTCGTATGAGGAGTAACCCACACATTATACAAGTCAGTTCGTATGAGGAGTAACCCACACATTATACAAGTCAGTTCGTATGAGGAGTAACCCACACATTATACAAGACACTTGGTATGAGGAGTAACCCACACATTATACAAGACACTTCGTATGAGGAGTAACCCACACATTATACAAGACACTTCGCATGAGGAGTAACCCACACATTATACAAGACACTTCGTATGAGGAGTAACCCACACATTATACAAGACACTTCGTATGAGGAGTAACCCACACATTATACAAGACACTTCGTATGAGGAGTAACCCACACATTATACAAGACACTTCGCATGAGGAGCAACCCACACATTATACAAGTCACTTCGTATGAGGAGTAACCCACACATTATACAAGACACTTCGTATGAGGAGTAACCCACACATTATACAAGAGACTTCGTATGAGGAGTAACCCACACATTATACAAGACACTTCGTATGAGGAGTAACCCACACATTATACAAGACACTTCGTATGAGGAGTAACCCACACATTATACAAGACACTTCGTATGAGGAGTAACCCACACATTATACAAGACACTTCGTATGAGGAGTAACCCACACATTATACAAGACACTTCGTATGAGGAGTAACCCACACATTATACAAGACACTTCGTATGAGGAGTAACCCACGCATTATACTAGACACTTCGTATGAGGAGTAACCCACACATTATACAAGACACTTCGTATGAGGAGTAACCCACACATTATACAAGACACTTCGTATGAGGAGTAACCCACACATTATACAAGACACTTCGTATGAGGAGTAACCCACACATTATACAAGACACTTCGTATGATGAGTAACCCACACATTATACAAGACACTTCGTATGATGAGTAACCCACACATTATTCAAGTCACTTCGTATGAGGAGTAACCCACACATTATACAAGACACTTCGTATGAGGAGTAACCCACACATTATACAAGTCACTTCGTATGAGGAGTAACCCACACATTATACAAGTCACTTCGTATGAGGAGTAACCCACACATTATACAAGACACTTCGTATGAGGAGTAACCCACACATTATACAAGACACTTCGTATGAGGAGTAATCCACACATTATACAAGTCACTTCGTATGAGGAGTAACCCACACATTATACAAGACACTTCGTATGAGGAGTAACCCACACATTATACAAGTAACTTCGTATGAGGAGTAACCCACACATTATACAAGTCACTTCGTATGAGGAGTAACCCACACATTATACAAGACACTTCGTATGAGGAGTAACCCACACATTATACAAGACACTTCGTATGAGGAGTAACCCACACATTATACAAGTCACTTCGTATGAGGAGTAACCCACACATTATACAAGTCACTTCGTATGAGGAGTAACCCACACATTATACAAGTCACTTCGTATGAGGAGTAACCCACACATTATACAAGACACTTCGTATGAGGAGTAACCCACACATTATACAAGACACTTCGTATGAGGAGTAACCCACACATTATACAAGTCACTTCGTATGAGGAGTAACCCACACATTATACAAGACACTTCGTATGAGGAGTAACCCACACATTATACAAGACACTTCGTATGAGGAGTAACCCACACATTATACAAGACACTTCGTATGAGGAGTAACCCACACATTATACAAGACACTTCGTATGAGGAGTAACCCACACATTATGCAACATTATGCAACAACATGCCTCCCGGAAACGGAATTAGATTCGAAAAATTATAACAGTTGAAAATTCAATGCCTAAACAACATGCCTGAAATTTGAAGTTGTATACACCCCCCTCACCGCAACCCGAATGACGAGGCTTCATATGTAGGTCTACCCCCTGTCATGTTCTAGAAATCAATAAGAGCGATATCATACTTGAAAACCTTGTTCATAGATAGTTACATGCATACATTATGGTATCGTGCATGCAAGTCATATACATTGAAATCGTCCATCTATAAACTGGACGCGATGAACAAAGGAGTCACGTCATGGCCATATTTTAAATGGTAATCCAATACAACCTGCGCGCAGCAAATGTATCGATATTGTTCTCTGTATAATTTGCTGATGAGCAAAATCAATTGAATTGACTCCTGAGGATTTTGTAATAATCTGGTATATAGTTTATTGCATGGTACACGCAGTGAATCGGTCGTCGCATGCGCGAGCAACTGTGTAAATGAAAACTTCTAGATCCCCTGTCTAGGAATATCGAAATTTATTTAACCGCGATTATATTGATAAATCACTATGAATTGTTTATATACATACCCGGTAAAAATGTGTGCTCAGTCCCCAGCCGTCTGTCGAGCGTAAATTTGAAAAATATATACAAAGAGATACAAATAGATATAAAGCCAACCGCACTCTATACGCTATGTACAAGTGGTGCAGATATTAAGCGACATTTACAATATCACGTGGAGCTGATAGCATGTAACAATTTGACACCGCTGTGATTAATTCAGTGCAATTAGTTTAGATAGAAGATCGTCTGCCCAATTTACTCATTTTCCCGAATATGTTGCCCGTGTCTGGGTTAGAAACCGTCATAGTCATGAATCATTGAGTTCTCAATACAATATATTTGTTTCGAATGTGTGCGTGATGTTTATGCTAACAAATTGGAAAATGCCAATACTTATTATTATATGATCATATGTTTCCTTCCCCAATTCCTATGTTAAAACGTAACTAAAACATCGAGATATCAAACGGTGTTCACCTCATTAATGAAACAACATGTTAATAACAGTTCTGAGTGCCGTCAGATACTTCAGGGGTTAACATAACTTATTATCAGACCTGAAAATAGATAATGTTTTCTCAGCGACGTTCAACGTCACAACGTCTTGTCCAATCAAAGCGCGTTTCATATAATAAAACAGTTATCGCATTGTTTCTTGGTTGACACGAGAAATTGTCAGCCCTAGGAAATCAATATTCACCTCGGCCTACGGCCTTGGTGAATATTGACTTCCTCGGGTTGACAATTCCTCGTGTCAACCTCGAAACAATGCGATAACTGTATAATATCAGAGAGGGTATAAAGATAAGCATGTTTTATTGTAAGTTCATTTACAACGGGATTGGGGTACAATTTTAACAGCTTACAATGTCACCGCTCCCAACTACAATCTATTTATGAATTAAACAAGATGAGGTTGCGTAGATTTGGCCAGCAAAAAGAAGAAAGTTTGTTTAAAGAATGTGTCATAGTCCGGTTTTGTGTTTGTACTTCGAACGCTTTGCCGCCCCCTCTCTCTCTCTCTCTCTGTCTCTCTCTCTCTCTCTCTCTTCATGGAAATAAAACATAGAAATAGTGGCCATTGTTCATATGTTTTGGATTAGTTTAGTCCGTAGCTTGAATGTAGTGAGTCGTGATATATATAATACACTCATAGTAGCCGAGAATACCAAATTTTCACCACGAGTGGAATTGTGGTTTTAACCACGAGCCTTTTGGCGAGTGGTTAAAACCACAATACCACGAGTGGTGAATATTTTGTACTCTCTGGTACTGTACGTGTATTTTATTTATGCCAAATTATTATTTTTGTAATTTTGTTCGCGAATTCAACTACCCCGCTGTTGACTTTGAATGTGTATCCTCACACAGAGACACACACAGGACGCTATAAGGAATGTGCGTCACGCGTAGTGATGCTTACATTAACGTCATGACGTCATCCTATTTCGGAGCGATCAATCACTTGGAATTATCATTCCTATGTTTCCTAGTTAATATTGCACTAGCAAGCTACATTTGATTGAAATTCATGCAATTGTCCTCATATCTAATTGATATCATGACAACTTCCAATTTCAAATGTAAACCCCTCGTAATTAAAGCCACATGTCAGTTTGTGCTCCATTGTACACTTTATAACATATGCTTTTGAATTTTTCCTGGTATTGATACAGGTTGATAAATACCTGAACTTCCTTACTACAAAGATTATATGTCACAGAATGACTTATGAAGTCATAAAAATACAAGTTCAAATGCAGTGTGTGGGCCATATAAAGATGGTGCCATTTGCCTTCATCAATGCCACCGTTACATGTGTAACTAAATAATATTTACTTCACATGTCGTTTTGGGATTGAATTTGAACGACATGTGAAGTAAACATTATTTAGTTACACATGTAACGGTGGTATTGACATTTGCCTTCAAATACCTGTATTTGATTGATTCTTGCGAGATAATTGCATGCAATTTACAGGCAGATTTCGGTAGCATCGATACATGTGGGACTACAGAGACTTTACTTATCATGTTGTTAGCTGAGGTATAGATGTTTCCGTTCATATTCTGACACCGCATATCGTTTTCTACGACGAAATGCCCGCAAAACTTACTACTTTATGAACGTACCATAATGCATGAGTTTATGTGTTTTCGCGATGGCTGTTCGATTCGAATGATAGTCATTGCCTGTATTTTTTATTTTCTGGAGAGCTAAATTTTTTATCTTCGGTAAAGATGCATTTTATATACATGTTTCCGTTCATATTCTGGTACCATATGGTTTTCTATGAGAAAATACCTGCAATCAATGCCGTGTGTGACTGGCCAGAGTATGAACGTACCCTTGGTTGGATACAAATAAAGCACGATTTATGCTGTACATACATATATACATACATGTACCTGGAAAAAACGTGTCATCAATTCCCAGTCTGCCTACGGTGTGCAACTTTGAAAGACCAACAAGGCCAAGTACCCTGCATAATTGGTTCAGATATATGCGGCATTATAATAACACGATACAACTACATGACGCTGTGATTAATTCAGTGCCAAAGAATGAGATGGCCCCATTCATGCCACCCCAGCCATGAAGCACTCTGAGCGTCCAACCGCGAGTGTAGCTGCACAATATAATACTATGATCGAGTTGCGACCCTTAAGTATGCATATAAATATGTATAGCATTGTTCAGTGAATGTAAACCTGTTGACGTATTATGCTGAAGGATTGAAATTGAGTGGCTGACTGAGAATAATTAAAGATACATAATCCGAATCAACGCTACAAAGATACTATTTCTTTGGCTTCGGGGGTGAAAGCAATATTTGATTCGAATCGAGTGTGAGCGTATCCTTGTTACTTTTTCGTTCCTATTCGCTTTCTAGGACGAAATGCCCGCAAAACATAGATTGCAAACTACCGAGTGTGTGAGCGTACCCTTATTACTCGTTTAATCTGCCAGTATATCCCTTTCATGATGGGGGTGCGCTGGCGCAACATTAAATACCCTGTGCCAATGCATTTTCTTATATATGCGAGTCGACCATAGGTCGCCTCGCATATTTAAGAGAATAAATTGGCCTAACAATTGTTTATCATTTTTATTAATTGTTCTACATTCTTTAACAATTTTTATCATTTTTTACAGTTTTTTCTTACATTCTTTAACAATTTTTATCATTTTTTTGTTATCATTTTTTCTTACATTCTATAAAAAAAATTATCATTTTTTCTTACATTCTTTAACAATTTTTAAATCTTTTTTATCATTTTGTCTTACATTCATTAATATTTTTATAATTTTTTCTCACATTCTTTATCAATTGTTATCATTTTTCTTACATTCTTTAACAATTTTTATCATTTTTTACCATTATTTCTTACATTCTTTGACAATAATTATTATAAAAAATAACATACAATGTGTTAGGCCAATGCGTACTCTTATATGCGAGGAGACATACGGTCGACTCGCATATATAAGAGAATGCATTGGCACAAGGTTTTCGCAAAAAAATAAGAAAGCTTCGGTCATGAAAAGTATAGTGTAAATATGAAGAACGGATTCTGAGTTTGGTGCATTCCATGAAGTATGCATGCAGTTTGGTCTTATTTTGTGATGTGCGTAAGGCTGTCGCGGGATAATCAATATACGTTTTAGATATTTGTCAGACACTCCAGTCGTATTAGCTGTACAATTTTAGAATACACAACGACGGAAGTTTGTCTGACTTGCGCTGCAATGTAAACATTAAAAATTCACTCCTGTCTAATTAGTCACCGGCAAATAACGAAAGTCATGGTACATGCGATCCATATACGGGACACTCCCTCGATCGCTCAATCAGTGGTTTATGTAACCCTTGTTATAGTACATCACGATTGTAAATGTCCAGTCAATAATTTCAACAAACAACTACATTTTCCTCAATAAGTAAGGTTCCTTCTGCAGTTGTATTCATCTGTCGCGACTACTTAAGCATTAATCACCTTAATTTTAGATATGTTTAATCTTCCAACCAAGATATACATGGTGCGAAGAAAAGAAAAAACAAACAAAACTGAATGACAATAGACAATACCTATCCTTAGCCACGCGCGGAGAAGTGGAGTCTCGATTCTTATTGTTGCTTTTTTGGGGGGGTAGTGGAGTAGACCAAATTATTGGCACTGGCTAAATTTGACAATTTGATTAGTCTTTTCCCGCTTATATAGGGACCCACTTGTCGGCGCATGGCATAGGATTTAACAAACTAGTATATAGAACTGTATGATATGGCAGATTGACAGGTTGCCAGCCTGGTCCGTCGTTGGCTAACCAGGAGAGGTTCCAACGGTCTGTTGGATGTATTTAAGGAAACGACAAGATCTTTTCATGACTGATGGTCTAGAATTTTGTAAAATTGTTCTCAGTTTCAATAAAGAATATATTGATTTATTAAAAACTGGAAATAGAGCCTCGCGTTCTGTGTCAAAGGTAATACACTCTATGAGATAATGCAGTTCATCGCCCACCTTTCCTTGATTACAAAGGGTGCAAAATCTTTCTTCTTTTGGTACATTTAGCCAAGTTCCGCTCTCAATGGGAAGGGTGTGATTTCGGGTTCTGAATCGAGCGAGTATGAACACAAACGTTTGATTTTTAAACGATAAGTACCGTTCAAATTGAAAATTGGTCTTGATTATGGAATAAAATGAGCCTTTTCTAGAGTTGAGGATATCGGTATGCCATTTCTGAATGCATTGATTTTTCAGCACATTTTTAACACGTGAATGTATTGTGTTCAAATTGAAATAAAATTGGTTTTTCCATACATTTGACATTCCACAGTTGTCAAGGGTTTCCTTTACTAACGATAGCCAAGAGGGACTGAATCGTCCTTCAGAATGAAATTTATGCAATAAACAATATATTATGTACGAAAGTTTAACAGTTTCAGTGGATATTAGAGATGACCATCGCCGGATTATATTTGTTTTAATTACTATTTCCATTGGGTATCTGCCAGTCTCACCGTAGACCATGTAATTTGGTGTTGATGATTTCAAATGCAGTAACAACTTCAAGAATTTTAAATGAACTGATTCAAGACACTTTAGGGATGTAAGTCCCCAAACCTCACAACCGTATAGCATTAAAGGTACCACCATTTTATCAAACAAGTCAATTGTGCATTCTATAGACAAATCATTCAACCTACTCAGTCTAATAATATCATACATGGCTCTATATGCCTTAGAACATACATGTTTCCTTGCTTTTATGAAGGACCCAGTTCTGAAAAACAGAACACCTAGCTAATTAAATTCATCAACAAATTCTAACGGTTTTCCATTATAAACAACATTGGGATACTGCTTTGGTTTGCGTTTAGAAAAACACATCAATTTAGTTTTTTGGACATTCACTTTCAGTCGCCATATGTCGCAGTAATCTGAGAATAAATCAAGCTGATATTGCAAGTCTCGTGGTGATTCGGCAAATAGGACAGCATCGTCTGCGTAAAGGGTTATGAAGAGTTTCATGTATATTTGCAAATTAGTTTCTACTTCAGCAGATACGTTTTCCATGCCTTTCGCGTGTGTGTTCGATATAAAACTTTCCAGATCATTGAGATAGAGAGAAAATAAAAAATGTGAAAGGGTCTCCCCTTGTCTAACCCCTATATATGAGTTGAATGTGGTTGATATTTCACCATTGAAAATTATCCTTGATTTTATATTGTTAAACATATTTTTTATTACACGTAACATCTTCCCCCATATGCCACTAAGTTCTGCCTTGAACCATAGCCCATCGCGCCATACCGAATCAAAAGCCTTTTGAATGTCTATAAAGGCACAGTATAGTTTATATCCGAGTAGAGATGAAAGTTCTATAAGAGAATTAATAATTATAGATTATCACTGGTGGAGAAGCCTTCTCTGAAGCCACTTTGGTTATCTTTAATCAAAGAAAACGTTTCGGAATATTTTTTCAGACGATTATTAATTACAGCAGTGAATAACTTACCGAAGCAGCTAAGTATGGTGATGCCGCGGTAGTTACTTGCATCTTTCTTAGAACCTTTATTTTTATATATAGGGACAATATCGCCCATGAGCCAATGTCTGGGTATATGGCCAGTATTGAGTATAATGTTGAATAGTGCAACATATATTGGCAACATGACATCACGTGATGCCTTCATATTTTCGTTAATAATAGAATCATTTGATGACGCTTTATTATTCTTCAAATGTTTAATACATACCTCTATCTCATCTGATGTAATTGGTAAATCTAAATCACGATTGTTTTCTATACATACCTTTGGTAGTGGGTTATCAGTGGACTTTGGTGGGTTATTCAGTTCGTGAAAATGGGAATACAGGGCATCAATAGAGATATTGCATTGTATGTGTCTATCTTTTGCTTGGAGCAATTTCCAAAATTGTCGCGTGTCAGTGCGGCGCAGGGAATCCATTTTACATTGGATATTTTTGCTATGACTCTGTATTGACTTGCTAAGTGTCTGTTTATACATTTTTTCAAGCCGTTTCACTTCTGCCTTGTTATATGCGGTAGGATTGTTTTTGCGACATTGTTTGGCTTTACGTAGATTTCTCCGGCACACTTTACATTCAGAATTGAACCACGGATTGCCACTTTTCTTGGAATACTGATTTTGCTTACCTCTGATGCCAAATGTTGTTCGTGCTGCGTCCTTTAGCACCCCAGATATTTCCACAACTACATCGCTAACAAACTCTTCTGATGACTCGTTATAATTCTCCAATTTTTCAGTTATTATTTTCATCTTACCTTGGTTTAAATTAGATACAAATTCATATGCTTTATCCGGGTTCCATTTATTGATGGCATTTTCATCCACTTTTATGAGTGGCGTATGCTTGTCATTTGCGGATTCTCTCACACTGAGTTTCAATGTTAAGGGGTTATGGGCGTCGGAATACAGGGAACTGAAACTAAGCACTTCGAAATCGACTACAAGACCGAGCGCATTTAAATTACAAATTGTATAGTCCACAACTGATGCATTTTTACAAGTATATGATCCGTTTCCTTTATCATGACCCACTCTGCCGTTTAAAATAACAAATTCATTATATTTGCAGAAATATAAAAGTTTTTTTCCAAAACTGTTTTTCATCATATCCATGCTAACCCGTTCTGCGGCATGTCCATATTCAATAAGTTTGGCTTCAACATCTGTAAACTTAACATTGCTATCATTTAGTTTTTCGGTTTCATCGATTGTTGGATAATCCTTGTCAGTTGCCGTACGGGCATTGAAATCCCCTGTTAATAAAATTTCGCTAAATCTACTTGCGAGCCCAAGATATTCGCATTCAAGCTGCTGGTATGGGTCATTTACGGAAAATCTGGAACTGTGTGGTGGGATATAGACAATGCCCATAATCAAATATTCGCTCATTTTAACTAATTGACTGTTTATTTTTATCCACAGCACGTATTTGCAATCTGTTTTTATAATTTCAACAAACTGATTAATGCATTGTCTGTACCCAACCACAATGCCACCAGATTTTCTATTTGAACACTTATAACGGTTTTTCATTTCAAATACGTAACCGGGCAAATTCAAAGTGTCACAATCATCTGTCTTAGATTCTGAAAAACACAATAAGTCAAATTCATTGCATAATTCCTGGAATTCTGGACACCTGAGACGTGAAACAAGACCGCACACATTAAGGGACAACAGTTTCAAAATATTATTATTATAATGTTTCACATTTGTTGTTGTGTTGACACTCTCAGTGTGAAGTCCTGTATAATTTGGTCTCTCTCCACGGTTTCCCTATGACGGTGAAGATCCGGTGCGTCCACGTTTACTCTGACGACCTGTCAGTATGGGTGTCTAGTTTTGGTTATTTCCAAATACTGAATCTTCATCGCGTGATTGTGTACGCGGCATATATTGGGCCCCATCTATGTACAGAATGTCTCTGACCATTTTTACTTTTTGTCCATTTTTGCGCGCTTCCTTTTTCACAGGGTACAACACTCGGCGACGCTCTTCAATTTCCCTAGGAAACTGCTCTGTAATGGAATGCTGGGGTTTGTCCTTCAAAGATTTGCCACTAAACAGGACAGTACGGAACTCCTCGCGGAAAATGAAGCGCGCAATTATAGGCCTTGGTCGTTGATCCGTTGGTCTCATCTTCCCAATTCGGTGAACATTTCCAAATTTTATATCACATGATTCTCGTATGTGTAGTTCGTCCTTAATGAAATTTCGCAAAGTATTTTCACAGTTTTCGTTGGCAGCTTCATTCATTTTAATTTGATCCCCGTGGAAATCAAATTGTTTTTCATCGATCTACACCGACGGTCAGTTACTTCATATTCAAGATCCTCATTTGCTTTTGTTAATTTCGTTATTTCTGCACTTTTCATTTTGTCACTCAATCTTATCGCATGCATGTCCGTTTCCAGCATTTTAATTTTATTTTGGAGCGAGTCAAGATGTGAACGGATCTCACGATTCTCTGTGGCGATAGACGATATATCATTTTCATTCACCTCATTTGCTGTTTCAATCACATTGAACCTGCTCTGTATATTCTCGAACTTCGCATCCATTCCATCCACCTTTGTATTAAGCGACTCCACCGACGTACCAAGCAAATCAACATTGTTCACCTTTACTTCAATAGTTGACAGTCGTGCGTCCATTCGCTTCAGCATATCAATAATTGTTGCAGCGTCGTTTGAATCAAAAGTACGATTAATATTCATAGGCTGTTCACTCATCGCCTGATGACTGCTGGCAATAAGGTTTGCTGTTTCTGAGAGAGACATGACAATGCGAAATCGTAAACAACAAGATTCTCCAAACAGTTATAAGCTTAACATGGTCGAAATGATCACACAACTGACATATTTAATAGTGCTGCTGCATACTGAGGTATGCCAATCATACACATGTTGAGTACTGAGTTGTCGTGAACAGAACACGCGAAGCTGTTGTACATCCCTGTTAACATCCCTGGAAATGGATCATATACTATTCCAATGACTTAACTGGAAACATATTTTATTTGCATAATATCCAAAAGGGATTGGGCACAAGTTTTTGCAACTTATGAAGCCCCTCTCCTAATACAATATAATAACATACATGTGGTCAAGATGACGGTACAAACGTATCTACATGGTGATAAGTTTTGAGAGATATAGTGTGTAGCGCCTTCCAGAGATGGTCAGACATGAGGTTGTTTCTTAGCTGTGAGAATTTTTGTATTTAATGAATGTCATTACATTATGAATTTTGGTATGATTGACAAGTGCCAATATATTATCTATTCTTAGTACTTTTATGTTGGCTGTAAAATATATTCGTACACTTGTTTGTTTTCTATTTTTGTTATTGTTGTGCTCTGGTAGGCAATACAGATAATAAATCAGAATGAGATGTTTGAATGGGAGGTTTTTCCACTTGTGAGGTAAAAGTTGAGATTTCGGAAGCAAAGGTTTGTTTGTTTGTTTGTTTTTAAAGTATAGATTCGCAAATAAAATAAATATAATCATTTGGGGTCTAAACGCTTAGTTGCTGCAATATATTGATGTGTGATGGAAAATAGTTTCATATTTTTTTGGGACGGGATTTTAGGTATTCCACACATGAGTTCTGAAATATTGCTTATTTTGAGATTTTCGCGTGTTAGTTTCTCAAAGAAAACATAGCGCTCACGTTGGTGCAATGGGCACACGAAGAAATAGTGATAGGCGTCTTCAGATCGATTTCCACATGAGCATGCGGGGCTGCAGCGATATAATTGTTGAACATATCACATCTGAGTTCACTGCAAAATTACGTATGCGACAATGAGAAATGTTGTATTTTCTGCGTCCAGCATAGAAACGCAGAGGGGGGGCTGAGTGTGGGATCTATATGGTACAAGTTGGTTTTAAAGGTAGAAAAGTGATCAGCATCGTTAATTACTTTGGGAAGCTTATTCCATTCTATGACCATCGCTGGAAAAAATGACTGTTTGAAGTATTCAGTATTGCAATAGTATGAATAAAATTTACCGGGGCGTCTCCAATTATAATCTGCAACCTTATTTGATCTGTGGGGAAGTGTATTGGCTAGATAAGAGGGGGATAAATTATTGGTTATTTTATAGAGTGCCTGCAGTTTATGTAGTTGACGTCGTTTATTGAGTGAGGGCCATCCAACCTCCTGTAATACCACATTGTCCGAAGCAGAACGGGTGATACCGCTGACTATCCGTCCAGCGTCGATATGAAGCCAGTCAAGCTTCTCAAACATATATTTTGAAGCATTGTCCCACACGGCGTCTGAATAATCAAATAAGGGTAAACTATATGCTTTGTAAATAATTTCAATGGTTTACCGGTTAAGTTGATATTTAATCAGTCGGAGTTGAGACAGGCGCGAGGTAATTCTTTTGACAGACCCTTCAATGTGTGCGTTCCATTTGAGATTTGATTGGAGTTCCAGACATAAGTGTATATGCTTGTCCACGAAGTCGATTGAATTTCCTACGAAATTGAGGTTTGGTTTCACTGTTGATGGCGCAACAAATGAAAAGAACATGCCAACTGTTTTATTTGGATTGAAGCTGACCAGCCAGTTTAGGGACCACGCTGTAATTTTGTCTAAATCGCTGTTAATAGTATGTTCAAGTATATTAGGATCAAAGTTACTGTTCGCGAGGCAGGTGTCGTCGGCACACATTCTCGTTATTGATTCAATACCGTCGGCTAAATCATTTATATAGACTAAGAACAAAAACGGACCCAGGATGGACCTTTGTGGAACTCCCGCTGGGATGACCTCATATTTTGAAAATGTATCATTGATTAGGACCCTTTGCGTCCGATTTTCTAGATAATTATCTATCCAATTTAAGCATTTAATTTGTGTATTCCAATGTATACTTGTATGAACGTGTGTGAGAATCCATTCAGTTTTAATAGTGTTAATGTGAATTGGGAGATAAACGACTGAAAGTTAAACCCAACATTCCAGTCACAATAATTATCGTCGCCTTATAGAGTCAAAACTTTCATAAGGAAAGGCATGGGTATGTTCGATAAGTCCACTTGAGGCTACAACACTGATATTCCATGTACCACTTTACACTATCTACATCCCTGATAAGTGCCCCGCCCACTATACCTGAAATGGTAACCCGAACGGAAACGTACTACAAATATAATCGCCCATGTATTATTCGTGTGAAATTTATTGTTAGTATATGTCATAATTGTATATTTTTATGTCATACATATATCTTGTCTGTGAGATCTACACGTCGATAAACATAAATAAATTGAAATTGAATTGAAGATATACGTGAAACCACTTCCCAGCTACGGCTTCAGCTTCTGTCAAAACGTCACACATTGTGTTTCAGGGTATGTTACTATGTTGTCGTATCACGATGTGACGTTTTACTTATACTTTCTTGTTTACCGAGGGGGGGGGGGGGTGTTGGAAGAAAACAATTCAGACACATATGATAATATTTTACCTAATTTGGCCATGTTTGGGGACCCACCCATCCCTCGACCAAATTTGTTTCCATTTAGCAAGTTTTTTCAACCATTTTCGACACACACCAACCACCAACTAGACACACGAAATCAAACAGTTTCGGAAGAATAACTTTCTGTTTCATATCAACGGCCTATTACAGGTTGGTGCATCCTAAATCTAGTTGGATGAACGTTGTATACAACTCGTTGGGCGCGAATTTGTTGTGTACTTATTATCCAACAGTTTAGTACGATGTAGACAACTGATTGCGTGAACTGTCTTCTGTGGTATTACTTTCATACAACATTGGATAAAACCGCCACGTGACCGGGTCATCCAATAGCAGCGCGTTTCCGGTGCGGGCGAGCATGCGAGTTTTTGGCTCCAAATATTTCAAAACAAGATGGACGACTGCGTGAAAAAACTCCTGAGCGACTGGACAATGGGGCAAGACGGCGTGGATAGCTTTGCCGGTATAGTATACCTTTGTTATAATTATTCTTTGTACGATACACTGATAGTGTAGGCTTTATGTATTGAGTGTATATTTATTTAAATTTGCCAAAATTTGAAGTTTACAAATTTACACAACTGCTGACGGCACTAATTTGACTAAAGTAGTACACGCATACACTCAACACATAAAGCCTACATAATCAGTGTATCGTACAAAGAATAACTAGAACAAAGGTATACTATATATACCGGCAAAGCTATCCACGACGTATTGTCCCATTTTACTTTCCAATCAACGTTGGGTAAACTTTCCAATCAACAAATGTCATCCAACCCCACCCAACACCCAACATTTCAATAAACGTAGATATGGGCTGTGGGCAATTAACGTTGATTGAGTGTTGTGTGAAATTTCATCCAACACGTTGTATAATTAACATACAACCGTTGGTAGTAAATACATATGCAACGTTGTGTACAAGTGTATCCAACAAAATTGTCATGCAACTTTTCACACAACGTAGATAGGTGCTGTGGGCATACAACGGTTGATTGACTGTTGGATAACTTCTTATCAAACTAGATTTAGGGTGTGTACGGGATTAGCTTAGTGTGAAATGGCAGTGATTGCTTATGTAACGTGTGCATGCAGTTATTTTCGGAGTGACATAAACTGACATGTATACCGTGTATTTAGTTATTTTACAACAAGAAATACTCTATACTGACTTCTAAATGCAGTTTTGAAGTTAAAATCACAATATTTTTAATAGTTTTAATGCCAACAATTATGTATTCGGAACATAATTTTTCTAATTGATCCATGCCATCACATTACAGTAAAAAACACGTAACTAGAACGTCGTCGCTTTGCACGGGTGCAAAAAAAAACAGTTATTTAAAATGGCTGCTGTTTATAAATTGTATCTAAAAAGAAAGAAAATAATTGACCCTTTGAAAATTTATAACCTGACATCTAGCGGACCTAACAGGTCGCGAGTAATCACGTAAAACTTGTTGCTACAACTTTGCTACAATTTTGCCACAACTATTTTGTTGAATTTCCATCAAGATAAGACGTTTCGGGTATCAAAAATATGCATCTCGCCCATTTTATCCGCAAGTAAACCGGGGGGGGGGGGGGTGTCAATTATATTTTCAGAGCGGTGGGTGCCGGGTGTTCAAGAGGACCAATTTTTTTTTCCGCAGCTCAACAAAATTCCTCCATAGTTCATACTTCCAACAATTCACTATGTAACCAAAGAACTATTTCGCGCAATGCAGTTCTTTGGTTCACACAAATTAATGTATAAATGCACATGGATAACAACAAGCATGGCAAACATCAGTCAAATCAAACACGAGTTCCAATTGGCTGCAAGATTGCCCGGTGGCATGTGAGAATCCTCAACAAGACTCATTGCTCTAACTTCCGGTATGTCAGTGTGTTTATGCTGAGCGAATTCTATTCAAAGCACATATCGCAATGTTGAAATCGGGAGGGGGGGTCTGTTCGCCAGTTTACAGGAAAACCAGCGCCAAATATGGAACACCACATAATAATCCTCAGCCGGTGACTTAGTGAGAAAGGAAGTATAGGATTGGTGCGCTCTGGACTGATAAGAGTGCATGCATAGCATGCATGCTTCAAACTAAACCCAACAAGTATACGTGTCGTGTGTACTTTCCGGGGATGATAGTATGCTGATAAATACACGAAATAGTCACGTGCGAAGCATATGTGATTCAAATAGTTTTGCATAGGTAATATAAAGTGTGGCTCATAATGAAAAGAACACCATGTCGTCTGCGGTATCGAACAATAATGGGTGTTCTTTGTCGTTTTCTTCTCATATACGACAAACATCCACATCTGCATTAAAATTATAAATTGCTGTTTGCATGGCTCTTTTCTATACTCACCACCATTCGATTTTCCCTGTCACGATTTACGACCCGTTTCTATGTATGCAACCGTCTGCAATTTCAATTCAGTTTATTCAGCTCATCGCCATGCGTACATATATGATACACTGTGTGCGCAAGCGTGTATGATCAGTATTGGATTATCATATGAATATTTAGACATAATGCATCGGTTCATGGCGTATTTAATGCATATGTGCAATAAATGCAAGCTAACATATATATTAGGACAATCTGTGGTGAAAAACAACCGTGAAATATGATAACATTCACCATGCCGCATAACCATTCTAATGAATATATGATAACATTCACCATGCCGCATAACCATTCTAATGAATATATGCACAGCTGCGTGGTATACGTCTTTGTTTCCGAGTTGAAGAGTTCTCTCAACTTAAAGAGATGTGAAACATTCTGATATATTAATTAAATGCACGGACTCTGGGTGGCAAAATCATGTGTGTGTGTTTGTCGCCGATTGTTGCTTGCCGAATCCAGATGTAAATATTTACAATTGAGCGTAGTTTTGACGCTGTTTTCTTTTGAGATGTATGGTCGATTACTTTGGAATTTTCGGCGACGTTAGTAGAATGATACGTTCTCCAGGTTGGCATAACGCCTGAATACTAACTTATCAGTTTCACGAACTCGAACACGTCCATAATATGTCTTTAATAGTGTTAGGATTTCGGTGAAACTATGGCGATACGTATTTCTGACGGAGATAAGGTCATACTGAGCTTTTCAGTATTTAACAATGGCATGAAATTCATCAACCAGTTCCGATTAACACAAAGTAACATTTCTCTCTCTATACTATTTCAACTGGAAGGTGGTGGTTTCTTGACCTGATTCACGAGATTGTTATCTACGTTACTGACGTATATTTCTGTGTTGAAATATTGCTTGACTATTCTATAGAAGTATTATTTACTTGATGTTGAGGTACAGCTCCTCCGCGGTTGTAAACTGGAATGTTGAGGTACAACTCCCCCACGAAGTTGTATACTGGAATGTTGAGGTACAGTTCCCCACGAAGTTGTATTCTGGAATTCTGAGGTACAGCTCACCCACGAAGTTCAGATACAGCTCCTCCACGACGTTGTATACTGGAATGTCGAGGTACAGCTCCCCCAAAATGTTGTATACTGGAATGTTGAGGTACAGCTCCCCCACAAAGTTGTATACTGGAATTTTCAGGTACAGTTCCTCCAAGAAGTTGTATTCTGGAATGTCGAGGTACAGCTCCACCAGTTAACATGGAGGGTGAATTCTGAATACCTGACAACAGAGAGGTGAATCCCGAGTAGTGGCAGGGTTGACACCCTTTAATATTGAGGATATCGGAGCCCCGACGGAATAGTGTCACCACTCACAAATCTAGGATCATCTCTTCGACGATGCGGTGGTTGGTATATGTACACTGTTAGAAAAAATACCCGTCGCTTTAACCGTGTCAGACCGCGCAACATACCGTTACACATACGGTCAGGCTGTAGCATGTTCCACGGTACAGAACTGTTCACGTAACTGGCAGACAGTGAAAGTCAGACCGTTGTATTTTGTACGGTTCAACGGCGTTTAAAGACATATCATGTACTTGTTCGGGTGGGTGAAACTGATAAGTTAGTCCTCAGGTGCTATTCCAACTGAAGGAAGGAAAATTCTACTGACATCGCCGAAATTTTCAAGCAACTCGATCGTACCACTCCATATAAATCAACATCCGCACTATGCTCAATTGTAAATATTTACTACTCGATTCTGGACGCATCTATCGGCCATAAACTAATGAAACGATTTCACCATCGAGAGTCACTGCATTGAATTCATAAATAAGAATGGCGGTGTGTGTTGTAACTTTAGATATAATATTTGTAAAAATAACTACTTTGAGCAAGATTATTCTCCATTTCTATTTGATCACCCTACCGGAGTGTTTCACACCACTTTAATTAATATCAAGACCGTGCCTAATAACAATGAGACGATTCAGACGAATGGTATTTTTGACAAGTCACCACCAATGTTTTGCTCTTTATTTACCGTAGAATTAGCCCGTGGTGACAATATGATTTCCCGATTACGATTCGTATGTTTTAGAATGGTCGAAATTAGTATTATTCGTAGCTGAAAAATACTTCTTAGTTCTTCTATTGCGATCATATGTTTGATGAAATTTAAATCCTCAATGGATAATGTGAGAGACAATATTTACGAAACTTTGAAATTTGAAGAGGATCAAACGTGTTATCTGCCTCGTGGAATTTAATCCAGAGAAAGAATAGTGATGTGTGCAGATTTCACTGACTACTGCATAAATATGGCTGTAAATAAAATGAAAGTGTCAATGACACTGTAGCTCAACTTGGAAAGGGAAAAAATTCATGTGTTACAGTCAATGGAGTGATTAGGAATGTGGAAAGTTGAAAGGCCTACTAGTTATGGAAATAGTAAAATCCAAGATGGCTGTTGGCGGTCATGTTTTTTGGCCGAATAACCCCAATAAGACTCGTTCCCATCTACATGTCATTGTTAACAGCAGTACGACATGTAGCCTGCGACAATGGATTGAATTTTGAAATGCAAGATGGCCGCTGGAAGCCATGTTTTTTATGGCGAATGACCCCAAAATGACTCGTTCCCATCTACATGTCAATGTCAACATTCCTGACAAATTTCATAAAAATCAGACCAAAGGTACGACCTGTAGCCCGCGCCAAAGAATATAGTCATACAAAGAGTAAATGCCAAGATGGTTGCTGGCGGCCATGTTTTTTGGCCGAATGACCCCAAAACGACTCGTTCCCATCTACATGTGATGGTTAACATCCATGACAAATTTCATGAAGATCTGACAAAAGCTACGATCTGTAGCCTGCGCCAAAGGATTTAGTCATGCAAAGAGTAAAATCCAAGATGGCTGCTGGCAGCCGTGTTTTTTGGCCGAATGACCTCAAAATGACTCGTTCCCATCTACATGTCATTGTTAACATCCATGACAAATTTCATGAAGATCTGTCCAAAGCCACGACCTGTAGCCCGCGCCAAATGATTTAGTCATGCAAAATGTAAAATCCAAGATGGCTGCTGGCGGCCATGTTTTTGGTCCGAACGACCACAGAATGACTTGTTCCCATCTACATGTCAATATTAACATCCATGCAAAATTTCATGATGATCAGACACGCAGTACGACATGTAGCCCGCGCCAATGGATTGAATTTTGAAATCCAAGTTGGCCGCTGGCAGCCATGTTTTTATGCCGAATGACCCCAAAATGACTCGTTCCCATCTACATGTCAATGTCAACATTCTTGACAAATTTCATAAAGATAAGACAAAATGTACGACCTGTAGTCCGCGCCAAAGGAAATTGTTGACGGACACACGCACACACGCACACACACACCCTCACACGCACATACAGACGACGGACGCCAAACCATGGCAATAGCTCAAACTTACAAAGTAAGTTGAGCTAAAAACGGTTATCCAACATGTATCAGAAAAGCCCATCCTTCAGTTACGGGTAATACTAATTGCGACCATTCAAATATATGAATCGGCATGCCCTTTTAAGACACAAAGGAAGAAAGATACATGTATACATCGCAGTTAAAATTCAATGTATGTACCTGTAAAAGTTAAATATCTTAATGGCATACATTTTGGTAACATGTAAGGCTTGAATTGTCCAGTCACTTGGAAACACAGTTTTTGTTTTAACATGTGAATGCGTACATCACGACAATATATCACAGCTAGTTGGGACTAAAACCCTCAAGACAACATCAAAGCCCGTAATAACTATGCGTGATGATTTGGCGACAACATTCTTCTGATACATCAAACTGTGTATACTAATATAACAACACTTAGTATCCATCTCAGTGAGTCAGCCAAAGATACACTGTTAGAAAATACTGTCTGTTCGATGGTTTCGGGCCGTCATAATGGACGGTCCCATACCGTTTAGTCAGTTTGACGGTTTCTTACCGTTATTGTATGTGCCATGAAAATTGTCTAAATTAAATATTTTCGTGATTCAAAGTCATTCCGTCAAAATTCAATAGTATAATTATTTATCGGCGACCATATTATATACGGCAATGACCCCATACAGTATGACTGAATCTTACTCTGCTGATATTTAGTATGTATTATTAATCCGGCATTCATTCTGCGTTATGCGGGTCCGTAAGTATATTCATGAGTACGTTATTCTCATCCCGGGTTTTAAGTTCCCGCTTTAGCACTCACCTCATTTATTCGCCACGTATCGTTGGCGTTGCGTATTTGAGCGCAAACTATTGTTTTTTGGGAAAGTGTTACCATTTCAATTGTGGACAGTTGTTAAGACGGTCTTATTTCTATTCTGCGTAAACCGGCTTAATCATTGACAATTTCCACTAAATTCGAGAGTAGAGTTTCATGCCAATCAATCATGGCATGATCCGGGGTCCTGACTTCTTTCGACTCAGTGCTGGTGTTGAAATTGACAGTGTTGTGACTTAGTATCAAAACACTGGCACATTTACTGACACTGGAGGATACACGTACAATTAACACGAGCTTCGATGTCAACCAATAGTGACAATAATAACAACGAGGAGCTATTACTATTAGAATGTTGACAATCCAGTTGACAGTGTTCTGAATCTGATTGTTTCAAAGCACATGCTTGTACATTTACAAGAGAGGATATACATGTGCTGTATGCACCAGTGTAATTCACAAGAGCTTCAATGTCAACAACAACACCGTAAATAAAATGAACTGACGCCGCGCAGTGACGGATGGTCACATATCTACAATTCCAACTTTACAATTACACGGACCAATTTATCCGGCGTTCATCATTTTCATTGAAACGTGTGGATATGAGACAGTGTCATCATTCGCCATGTTATCGTCAAGTTATTATGACAATTTACCGGGAGTACACAATTGGTTGGATGTTCTTATCAAACTATCTTTGGCTGACTCACTGATACTGATACTAAGTGTCGTGATACCAGTATACAGTTTGATGCATCATGCTTTAAAATTTCATGGAAAATGTGCGACTACAGAAGAACATTGTCGTCAAGTCATTGCGCACAATTGTTATGGGATCTGCTGTTGTTTTGAAGGTTCCAGTCCCAACTAGCTGTTATTGATATACATTACCAGTCAAAAGAAGTGGTATATTAAGCACGCTATTTTCGCGCTCAATATCGCAATAATATTGCAAGTGGAAACGCTTATAAGCATGTCGCTTGTGATATTATTGCAATATTTTGCGCTTAATATTGCGACTTCTTGCGCTCAAAATTGTGACATTTAAATCAAAGTATTGCTTCTTCTATATTGTTTATTGTATAAATAGAGAAAATGTTTTAGATATGTATATAATTATATTTGTAAATGTTATATGTACACTATATGTACACTATATGCACAGTATTTATCTAATATAAATATAAAACTATCGGGTCTGTATGAAATTTAGCGCGCTGAGTATCGCAATATTTTGCGATCAATATTGCAATAATAGGCGCGACAGAGTTTTGGTATTGTGCTATAATCACGCCTTTTTCTAAATTAAGCACGCTCAATATCGCAATAAAGGTGCACCTAAAAATACCACTTCTTCTGACTGGTACTGTATTGTCATGATGTAAGGATTCACCTGTTAAAACAAACACTGTGTTTACAAGTGACTGGACAATTTCACGCCTTACATGTTACCAAAAAGTATGCCATTAAGATATTTTACTTTTACATGTACATAAATTTGAGTTTTAACTGTGAAATATGTAGCTTTGTTCTTTTTATGGTTTAAAAGGGCATGCCGATTCATGTTTTAGAATGGTCGAAATTAGTATTACTCATAACTGAATAGTGATGGGTTCGCTTATCAACTATTACTAGTATCGTTTTTTTATTTACAGCCATACAGTTATTAGTGAAAGGCGAACACATTTTCCGGATTAAATTCTACGAGGCAGATAACAAGCTTGATCCTCTGCAAACTGCAAAGTTTCATAAGTATTATCTATCACTTTATGCATTGAGGATTTACATTTCATCAAAACTATGATCGTAACATAAGAACTAAGATAAATTTTTCAGTTACGAATAATACTACATGTAGTGTCACAAAGTTAGGTTTTCATCTTTCGTTTATCAGCGCGTCATTTCATTTCGTTTTTGTTCACTTATCAACCCTTCGCCTCATTCATAACATCACCCGTTTGGAAACTTTGGTTCGTTATATTTCATTATTTTATTCGCGCAAGTAATATTATTTGTCATGTTATTCATTGTAATTGCTAGCACATTGTTTACTGGTGACGTCACGATCCGGAAGGTTAACTTCCGGTTCGTGAAATCACTGCGCGCTTAGATACGGTTACTAGGAACGCACTGCGTGCCCTCCCAGAGTAGGCAACGCAGTGTGTACCCAGTAAGGGAACGCAGTCTTGTGAGGGAACACAGTCACGTGACAGTAGGGAACGTACTGCGTGCCCTCTATGGAACGCAATCCCGGGGTATAAAAGGCTCCCCCCACCTCCGTAAGGGAACGCAATCTCACATTATTTTGGTCAGACGATACGATACATAATAGCGATCTCAAACTTAAGTTCTCTGAACTATTTTGCAGTACTAAGGTACGCCCGGTATTGAGACAAGTCAGCCCATTGACTACCTTTGTGTAGGCGTTCCGTTGGGAATTTCCGATCTATTTTTGATACCAAGAGTAATGTTATTGTTTATCATGGATACAATCCTATGTATCCTGTTTTCGTGTTAGACTGCCGTCTTTCACCCAACGTAAACACCCTTTGAGAAGCTTATTTCTCACATTAAATATTGTTAGTAAAACAATACCGTGATGTATTCAACTAATATATGAATACAATTGTTGATAATCAATCGACGTAAATAATAAGAATTAATTGACATTAATTCTAATAGACATAGATCAATACACTCTGTTTATGTAATATTCCATTTACGGGAACGGTGATTAGGGAGCTAGCAGTCACAAATTGTACTCCATTGCAAATACATGAAATCAGTACTACATCATAAATAATAGATGTCAGACTAGTACAGAATAAATGATTGATTTATGATTATTCAATTAATTCATTGATTTAATTCTACTCACCATTGAGATAGAACCTTCACTGAGAAGTGTGACTGGGCAACGGGGTATATTTAATTACTCTAGTTGTCAAGTTAAGCTACTATACAATATCATATAGTCTTTATAGATATTATAAAGTAACTTAGAGTAAGAACCCCCCTCACAGGTTACACTAGTTTCGACCATTCAAAGACATAATTATTTATGAATCGTAATGCCTACCGGGAAATCATATTGTCACCATGGGAACCTGGCTAATTATATGGTAAATTGGAAAGTTAAGAGCAGAACATTGGTGTTGACCCATGAAAAATACCATTGGTCTGACCTTTATTAGTTACGGTCTTGATATTAATTAAACGGTGTTGAACCGTAAAAAATACAACGGTCTGACAGTTACTGGTCACGGTCTGCCAGTTACTTAAACGGTTTTATACCATGGAACATGCTACGGCCTGACCGTATGTTTAACGGTCAAATGTTGGCGGCGATGTTGCGCGGTCTCAGACAGTTAAAGCGACGGTCTTGTTTCTAACAGTGTAGCTTGATAAGAACATCCAACCAATAGTGGACTCGGGTACGTAAATTGTCATAATAACTGGGCGATAACATGGCGAATGGCGACAATGTCTCATATCTACATGTTTCAATGAACATTGACGAACGTGGGATGAATCGGTCCGTGTAATTGTAATAGTTGTACTCGTAAGTTGGAATTGTACGGATGTGTGATCATACGTCACTGTGCGGCATCAGTTCATTGTTTACCGTGTTGTTGTTGTTGACATCGAAGCTCTTGTGAAGTACTCTGGTGCGTAGTTTATCCTCTCGTCTAGATGTACATGTATGTGCTTCAAAACTATCAACACTGTCAACTGGATTGAACGGTCAAGTTAAAAATTGGCAACACTGTCAACATTATAATAGTAATAGTTGTTGTTATTATTGTACCTATCCTGTTGTGTCAGTAAATGTTTCCGTGTTTTGATAGGCTCAGCACTGTCATTTACAACATGAACACTGAGCCGAATGATGACAAGTCATAGCCGACAGCTCGAAATGGCACCTCGAAGACAACCCAGTTGTCACAATTAAGTGGAAAATATCAATGATTAAGCCGGTTTTCGTATATTTGGAAATTGTCCGTTCACATTGGAACCGAAGTCAGACAATTTTAACATTAGTCCACAACTTTATTGATCACATTTTCTAAAAAAAATAACAATAGTGTTTTTTCAGCCTGGCGATGACACGGAGAAAGAAATTCGTGAATGATAAAAGTAACAGCTCATGGAAATAACGTAATTACGGACGCACGACAAGGCGGTTCTGTGCTTTACACATAATGAATATACGGATTATTGCACTGAATACAAACAATTAATAATAAATAATAAATATCAGTCAAATTCAGTCATACTGTATGGAGTCACTATAATTGGATCGCCGATAAATATATTGTTGAATTTTGACGGCATGAACTTGGAAGCACGCTCATTTTTTACTTTGAGGGGGCGCATAACAAAACGGCGATTCACCGTACAACTGATGAAACGGTATGGGACCGTCGGAATACGACGGTCAACACCGTCAAACCGACAGTATTTTTTATGAGTGTATGACACATAACGGCCATTTCGAAAACAATATATTTTGTCCGGTTATGGTGAAGGTCGGTTCAACCGTAAGCTGGGATAAGAGGGGTATTAAACCTGTCATTGCGGGAGCTGCCCTGTTGCAACAGTAAGGCACGCTGTTGGTGCATTGCACTGGCTTACAAGGTCAAGGTAACGTTTGTTATGACAATGAATTATCTAAAATATTCGAGGTTCCCGATGGAAGATTTTGCATGTATAAGATAATGCGTTGGCACAGGGCTTTTGCTAAATTTCAGGAAGCTCCAGTGATGATGGGAGGGTTAAAGCACATAATTGTAGATGACAAAGGATCCATTTATTAACATATATCTGTGTCTGCCACCACTAATTGCTGCATTAGTATAGAGAGTGGATACAAAAGGCTTTACTCTGCAAGCTCAATATGCCACCCTTATATAAAATAGTCTATGTCAATTATATAATATGCAATTAGTAATTTGAAGGCTCACAAAAGACAAAACAGTTCTGTGATATTTCATATACGCCCCTTTCACATTAATCCCATTGTGTTCAGCCCATATTGCACAATATCGGATTCGTTTTAGATATGTTATGGAGTAACGTGTAAATAATTTCTAGGGTAAACATATTAATTTATCTAAATCATGCACATGAATATAACAAAATTGTATAATATATAAAGACAATCATTTTAGAGAATGAGATTTGACAGAATGTATGGCGCTTATATGAGCCATTTCCCATCTTTGGCATACACATTTGGTGTCTTTTTCGTAATGTTCTTTTCCCAGTTAGATTTTGTTTTTGTGTTCATTTTTCTATCTTATTATCATTGTCGTGTAAATAATGTGCAGACATTAGCGATGATATGGGTGGACCTTATGTTAATAGTAATATTTCTAATTTATCTCCTTTGCGTTTTTGTTGTGAGGGTTAGACTGGCTCCCGTCGCCCAGTACTGCAGTGTTAGACTGGCTCCCGTCGCCCACTACTCCGATGTTAGACTGGCACCCGTCGCCCAATAGTGCAATTTTAGACTGGCTCCCGTCGCCCAATTGTGCAATGTTAGACTGCTTCCTATCGCCCAGTATTTCAGTGTTAGACTGGCTCCCATCGCCCATTATTCAGATGTTAGACTGTCTCCCCACGCCCAGCACTGCAGTGTTAGACTGGCTCTCATCGCCCAGTACATCAATGTTTGACTGGCACGATACCCCGAAATTAACATATATGTCGAAACTACCCGGTTTGGAGATTATGTGCTAGACAAGCTCCTGTCCACAAACGTTCACTCAGATACAGCCACTCATCTCATGTTCTGTTCTCACTATACATACCTCACTCCCCTCGTATTATGGTTTCGCTAGATACCCCACTCCCTTCGTGTTATGATATCACTGTAAATACCTCACTCCCCTCGTATACTGATCTCACTAAATAGCTCACTACCATCACGTACTGATCTCACTAGATACCCAAACCCCTCGTGTTCTGCCCTCAACAGATACCGAACACAATTCAGGCGATCAATGTCAGAGTCAATAACCGATGAAGCACACTCTTCGGTGTTGACCATTCGGTCATCGGGATTGGAGGGACTAAGCGCCATTTCGATCGTTATTGACCAATTTGTTTGCCTAATCGACACAAACTATAACGAAGTGCCCAAGTTCGTGCATCGCTCAATGGCGAGTAATAAACGTCTGGGTCTTGTTCCGCAAAATATTTACATATACAGTACGTAAATCGTGTGCGATTTGGGAAACACTCAACGCCGTGGCAAATATTCGGGTAGAGTGATTCACGGTGATCCACTCAACACCGAAATCTTGAGTGGCGAGGATTAGCGATCGCTATGGTGTAATCAACATGGTTGTGAAGTTCACCGTTGATCACCACTTGAAAGTCGTCGTGAGGCTCTGTGTAGTGGTTTGATAAGTTTATTATGCCTTAGCTGCAATCAACAAAGAACATAAGTGCATCAGTACATGAACAAAACATATTTATATATATATAATACCAATACATATTTGCAGGCAGTTACCCCGGTTAGACAATATTATATTATTTGTTTTGTTTGTTTGTTTGTTTTTTGCCACGCTCATTTGGTATATCCTCGATGCATTTCTGATAAGAGCTGCATTGATAATTCACAGATAGCTGCACCACACTGCCAGCACCCACTAGATGTCTGGTCGGACATTTCATTGTTATTATATCATTGTTCGAGGAATTGCGCTACACGTGATATTATAATATGTCTTGACAAACAACTCGTTTCTGGCTGGCACACGATCCCCTTTTGTGGTTCGCGACTGTCACATAAAATGCCATCCGATTAAGTCACTTTCGTCAAGCTGGGTTTCCACCCTTTATATGAAGCTGTATAATATATTTGGCATCGAGTGTGTGTATTACATGGGGTAATTTCTTAGAGATAACTTTAGAAAAATACATACTTTCTTAAGGTGGCTTATATTTTCCACTGTCACTAGCACACAAAATTTAGTCCCCACGGGGTTGAGTGTTTTGCTTATCGCACACTCTTTACGTGCTGTATACACCGACATGGTATAACGTAAATAAGCGAACTGTGTGTCATTAATAATTGGAGACATTGTTATCGACCTACTGATATAAGACACGGGCCGACTTCGCGGTGGGCATCGCTGTTAAAATAGTCACATCCGCTAAAACCGCCATACTCAGACAGAATATAATATAATAGACAGTTATTATTCGTAAACCGATCATAAATATCGCGTATATTGCATGTTATTGTCACGTTTGTTCGTTCTGTTATGTAAACAAACACCAAACAGTTACATAACCATGTGTTTATAGACAAAACACTCGGAACTACCGGATCGTCCAAATGCAATTTTCCTTTGTGCGAAGATAAATTTATTGGAACCATCAACAATCGCATTCAAGTCACACCAAGTCTTTATTTTAATCGACCAATTCTACCCTCTGTCAGTTCAACATCCAAGCTAATCCACGTTACTTTATGATTGGGAAATGATCAGACAGATAACATTTATTTAATATAATTGCTCTTGCAAAGAGAATACTATTTTTCGATGCAATTAGTATGACTCTCCACAGAGGATGTATTAACGATATATATTTACACACTAAGTGTTGTCATCACTAAATCCAGCATTCTGATTGGTCGGCGCCCACGTGGCTAGTTGCAGCTATTTCTCGGTGAATGCGTAACGCCTCATAACACCAAGCTAATAACACCATCGATACGTCATTAGGTTTGGAAAGACGAACGCGTAATGCTTTGGGCGCATTTTGACTCGCGCAGGATTGACTTAATACATCATCGGGTTTCAACATGAAGAGAAATTGTTCCTATTAACTTTTGCAAAGGGTGCTATTGGGTATTTTGGGCTGATCTTGTCACGATACACTTTTTGATTTAAATATATTTACAAAAGCGGATTTTTCGCTAAATGTATATAAATATAAGGATTAACTGTCATGTGGACTATTTTTATGGAGATGTAACGGTGAGGAAAGTGGACATAACTTGTATGTAAAACCCTTCGGGTTTTACACAAGTTATGTCCACTTACCTCACCGTTACATCTCCATAAAAACAGTCCACATGACAGTTAATCCTTATATATATGGTAATACATACTATAATATTATTGTGAGTTGTAAGTTGTAGGCGCACCGAAGTAGGGGTTTTACAACCGACGTATAATGCGCTCGAATCTAAATAAGCAAATGACTCAATATTGAGAAGAACATGCATCTCTGGTGGAGGGATGGAGAGAATCTCTGGTCGAGGGATGGAGAGAATCTCTGGTGGAGGGATGGAGAGAATCTCTAGTGGAGGGATGGAGATAATCTCTGGTGGGGGGATGGAGATAATCTCTGGTGGAGGGATGGAGAGAATCTCTGGTGGAGGGATGGAGAGAATCTCTGGTGGAGGGATGGAGATAATATCTGGTGGAGGGATGGAGATAATCTCTGGTGGAGGGATGGAGATAATCTCTGGTGGAGGGATGGAGAGAATCTCTGGTGGAGGGATGGAGATAATCTCTGGTGGAGGGATGGAGATAATCTCTGGTGGAGGGATGGAGAGAATCTCTGGTGGAGGGATGGAGAGAATCTCTGGTGGAGGGATGGAGATAATCTCTGGTGGAGGGATGGAGATAATCTCTGGTGGAGGGATGGAGATAATCTCTGGTGGAGGGATGGAGATAATCTCTGGTGGAGGGATGGAGATAATCTCTGGTGGAGGGATGGAGAGAATCTCTGATGGAGGGGTGGAGAGAATCTCTGGTGGAGGGATGGAGATAATCTCTGGTGGAGGGATGGACAGAATCTCTGATGGAGGGGTGGAGAGAATCTCTGGTGGAGGGATGGAGAGAATCTCTGGTGGAGGGATGGAGAGCATCTCTGGTGGAGGGATGGAGAGAATCTCTGATGGAGGGGTGGAGAGAATCTCTGGTGGAGGGATGGAGAGAATCTCTGGTGGAGGGATGGAGAGCATCTCTGGTGGAGGGATGGAGAGAATCTCTGATGGAGGGGTGGAGAGAATCTATGGTGGAGGGATGGAGATAATCTCTGGTGGAGGGATGGAGAGAATCTCTGATGGAGGGGTGGAGAGAATCTCTGGTGGAGGGATGGAGAGAATCTCTGGTGGAGGGATGGAGAGCATCTCTGGTGGAGGGATGGAGAGAATCTCTGGTGGAGGGATGGAGAGAATCTCGTTTTATACGTGTGCGATATGTTTCTTGTCTTATTGTCTATTGTTCTAGGGAGACACTAAAGATATATAATTTATTTTGAATTAAATTGTTTGGTTCGTTCATGCTATCCATTCAACTTTCCTCTTCATGATTGGCCATGTATATAGGATTTAGTCCAGTAAATAGTTGGAACATTTGACTATTTTTCACTAATATGTTCCAGATCAGGATATGGGGTTACAGGCGTAATTGAGATTATCGACACAAAAAGAAATGGATTATTAAATTTGATACAGCAAGTAGCAATACAGAAAGTTCGATGTTAGACTGGTGGGGTAGTAATAACGAGCGTTGATTGAAAACAGTTGAACACGGCTAATATATTATCACTTCTTTACATTATGTTGGGAGCAAATGTTTTTTTTTATAATTTATCCAATTTTTTATTACAATTTGTATGGTTACATATTAATTCCATGAAACAAAAAAGAGCATGTTAATAAAACATATATGTTGACATTTATCTATCAATTATCTGCCCTCATGAGAAATGTGTCATATATATTGGGGCTGAGATCTTTTTATGAGCCAGCTCTCCCTTCATATAGTCCATCATCTGTCCCATGTCCTCCAGTGTGAATTAGTTCACATGGGGAGATTGGGACAGAAGCTGGAAGAATGAACGGACACGTTGTTTAATTATATATATTGTTCATTGTACAATGAAAGCTGGTTTTGTTTTATTTAGCAAGAACTTTTAGGTGAAAACTGCAGAGGTTGTATATCAAGCAGATTTTTGAGGTTATTGTTTTCATAGGGAAATTTTATGCTGATTACCGGTTTATAGAAGTCAATGTAAATATGGTTTGAAATCACGTGATGCTCTTAGAGAGGTAGTTCGTGTATTCATCGACCTATTTCGATGCCGGGAACAATTCAAAAGCGAAAATTATTAGGTGTATTTTGGACGGCAACCATCAATGTGGCTTTAATTTATATTCAGGAGATTTTACACTCTTGAGTAAATCGTTTGGTTGGCATCTTGTGCAATGTAATGTGTGCATTTACATGTTGTATGTCCCGTTCTCGGTGTCCATTTTGTTCAATTCTGAAGAATTTCATAAAAAAATGGAGCATATGAAGTAATTATATTATTTCCCCACGTTATCAATTATGCCACATTTTCAGAATTTGCCGTGTTGTTATGAGAGTTCATTGCTCGACTACCCTTGTACGGCAATAATACAGAGCGTTGGTTCTTTTGAGAGCACATATGGTACCAGATTATGCCATGAATATCTACGCTTGGTACGCCCGTATCTATCATATTCCACTCATTCAAAAGATGGGAACCCAATCATTGCCAACGTGCTGACCGCACTGAGTTTTAGTTCCAATTAAGTCGGAATGTAGATAAGCCGCTATCTTGGACCGAGTCACCAGGTCACTTAAACATAATTCTTCATGGAATAACCCATATGATGGACGTTCTATCTAAATAATTACCAGTCCTCTCTTGATACTTATATCAGTAGTGGATCAGGATTTCCCCGACTTGGGGCTATATATGATCCCCGACTTGGGGCTATATATGAACGGCGTGTGGAAAAGACCTCTATGTGGCAATTTCCCAAGTGAGCAACAGGGCGGCTTACAGAAGAAAATCAGCTGCACGATGTCATCTTTCGTATTACAGGAAAAGGGTTCGCGCTACCCATAGCCAATTTAGCAAATTGCTATAAAAAAAATTAAATGGCTCCAAAACAATCCCGATTGGCTACAAAAAGTGGCACCTAGCTTTTTAGCATTTGGAAATTGGTACCGATCGGGCATATAATAAAGCTTGCAGTCAACCGGTCGGAAACAAAACACACATTGATATCCGACATAGCTATCGCTGGGGTGAAAAGGTTTAGAATTTCTACTCGATAATAACACTAAGGCTATTGACTTCAATTTGACATACATTAGCCAAACAAAGGGCTTCCTGACATCCACATCGTTAGGAAGCTGTGAATTGATAGTAGGTGTATGATAAATTATCATAAATATGTCCTTCGTAACTCAGATTGGAGCTCGGTCGGAGCCGGTGGGCCTAACCCGGTAGCTGGAGATCACCAGATACCTGGGGATGGAGGAGGAGACAAGAAGTGGCGACGGATAAGGAAGAAGAACCCCTCCCGCAGAAGAAGAGACGAGGACAGAAGTGGAAACAGGGGCGAGCTGAGAGACGCCCAGCTGCCCCACTTGGCATTCCCCGACGATGCAACTGACGATGTTGCCACCAGAAGCAGCGACGCCGACGTTATTTCGGAAGTCCCTGCTATCGTCACCGAGGTCAGCGATTCTCGAAAAATCTAACAAACATACAGAAGAAGCGTTAGCGGCAGCACCATCAGCACCATCATCAACAACAACAACAACAGCACCAACCGATAGAAGAAAAAGAAAGAAAAAAAGAAAAAAATCCATGTCTAGATCATTTTTCATCCCTCATCGGTATGTCTATGTCTCACCATATCATAACCCCAAATATCATTTCAAAGTGGGTTGTATGGGAGGGGTCCCGCCCCTCCAAAATCCTCCTGGGTTGAATCCCAAATTCACAATAATCAATAAGCATCTTTCACAAACTGTGACATACAGCAAATATTCCTAAATGAGTGGAAAATATCTCGCGAATGGCTATCATTCGATGGTGACAAAAATGTTATGTTCTGTTCTACATGCCGTGTTGCGAATGTTATAGATATGTTCGTATCTGGTTGTAGTATCATGAAGATAGATCTTATTCTGAAACATGAGCTAACACAAAGGTATGTGGACTGTGTTTTCAAAAGTGGCACCAAAAAATACTGGTCATAAAAAAGTGGCAACAGAAAGTATAAAGTGGCTCTAAACATAATGCAATTGGCAACAGTGTTGGCATCTTAGAATTTTGGGCCAGCGCGAACCCTGTACAGGAATCCGTGGCATATGCGTCTGACAAGGGTTCTCGCGCTTTTGTGTGTTTCCTGTCAGTTCACCATTATTTTACGTGGTGTATGACTTGCTCCTAAAACTAACTGCGGCACAAAAGGGAATGGCAATTCACAATATCGTATGATCTGCCCCAACTGGTTACACTGGTGTAAATAAGGTTCCGAGTGACATCTAGCGGATGCGGGAGGAATATATAGGAGAGAATAAAATAGACACTGGGCCCTGATTGGTCAATAGCCTTGTGTGCTTTTCACTTAAAAAAATCATCACACCTCTTCCCTATGATTTCCCATAGGTAAAATAACCATTGGCACAGGAATTAACCCTTTGTAGTGAAGTTTGAATTTTTTGGTGTGGTCTAAAATATGACTGTATTTTTTTATGCGGTTCTGACACTAGTTACGAAAACATAAGATTTAAAGGCGAATTCCCTGCTAGACAGACATGATTTTTTTGTGTAAAAAGTTTCCCAAAATGTCAATTTTTCAGATTTAAAGAAAACTTTGGACCCAACATTTATATTGCCAACACTATACGCTAAAACGTTAGCACTGAGGCCTATGGAAAACATTTACACCAGTGTAACCTAAAGGGAAAAAATAGCTTTTTATCATTTTTGATTCCTGGGAGTCACTTTAAAGCATTTTAATGCATTTTACAGAGCCTGGTCTTTCAGTCCAATGAATATCTCATGCTCGATGTGGCTATTCTTGCTGCTGATGCCTTCTTTCACTTACATCAGCCAAAAAAATAGTAAGATTTTTCATAAAAAATGCCAATTTTTCAAGGTATTTTCAAAAAAATTCAAGGTGGTAATAGTCACATGATAATGCAAATGACCCATAACATGGGCATGTCAACGATACATATATCAATTGTTATAAGAACCTAATTTAACAAGTATTTTGGATTTTATAGCCAGTGATATACAGATATATATCATAAAAGTGTGTCATTTCCACTGGTGGGTATGGTCATTTGAAGGTTAATAGCACTAAAACTTGGACACATTTAAGAAAATGCTTCAGCAATTCAAAGAGAGCATATCTTTATTCAACTAATTCAATATACACCCACATCCAATTATCTTGGATCACCCTTGCAGACCTGAAAATGTCATATTTTATTCTTCAATGTGCTGATAAAGTCATGCGCTTGATGCTCAGCTGATCAGATCTGGACTCAATGACCTCACATCACCAGAAGTTCTCTCATGGAAAGAATATTGAACAGTCTTCCATAGCTGATCCAAGTTTGCAACACCAGACCCTTAAAACTGAGTGAAAATGGGGCCTGAACATGACTGGTGGTGGAAAATTGTGCTTTTTTGATGAATAATTTGTTAAAGGGGGTGGGGTTAAATTGTGTGTGATAAATAAAGAACCACAGACGTGATATTGTTTTTGAACACATTTTTTCCATGGATGGGCAATTCTGAAGAAATGTAGGGAGTTACAATTATTCCGCGAAAAAGCGGGCTATCGCTTTAGGTTACACTGGTGTAAATAAGGTTCCGAGTGACATCTAGCGGATGCGGGAGGAATATATAGGAGAGAATAAAATAGACACTGGGCCCTGATTGGTCAATAGCCTTGTGTGCTTTTCACATAAAAAAATCATCACACCTCTTCCCTATGATTTCCCATAGGTAAAATAACCATTGGCACAGGAATTAACCCTTTGTAGTGAAGTTTGAATTTTTTGGTGTGGTCTAAAATATGACTGTATTTTTTTATGCGGTTCTGACACTAGTTACGAAAACATAAGATTTAAAGGCGAATTCCCTGCTAGACAGACATGATTTTTTTGTGTAAAAAGTTTCCCAAAATGTCAATTTTTCAGATTTAAAGAAAACTTTGGACCCAACATTTATATTGCCAACACTATACGCTAAAACGTTAGCACTGAGGCCTAATGGAAAACATTTACACCAGTGTAACCTAAAGGGAAAAAATAGCTTTTTATCATTTTTGATTCCTGGGAGTCACTTTAAAGCATTTTAATGCATTTTACAGAGCCTGGTCTTTCAATCCAATGAATATCTCATGCTCGATGTGGCTATTCTTGCTGCTGATGCCTTCTTTCACTTACATCAGCCAAAAAAATAGCAAGATTTTTCATAAAAAATGCCAATTTTTCAAGGTATTTTCAAAAAAATTCAAGGTGGTAATAGTCACATGATAATGCAAATGACCCATAACATGGGCATGTCAATGACACATATATCAATTGTTATAAGAACCTAATTTAACAAGTATTTTGGATTTTATAGCCAGTGATATACAGATATATATCATAAAAGTGTGTCATTTCCACTGGTGGGTATGGTCATTTGAAGGTTAATAGCACTAAAACTTGGACACATTTAAGAAAATGCTTCAGCAATTCAAAGAGAGCATATCTTTATTCAACTAATTCAATATACACCCACATCCAGTTATCTTGGATCACCCTTGCAGACCTGAAAATGTCATATTTTATTCTTCAATGTGCTGATAAAGTCATGCGCTTGATGCTCAGCTGATCAGATCTGGACTCAATGACCTCACATCACCAGAAGTTCTCTCATGGAAAGAATATTGAACAGTCTTCCATAGCTGATCCAAGTTTGCAACACCAGACCCCTAAAACTGAGTGAAAATGGGGCCTGAACATGACTGGTGGTGGAAAATTGTGCTTTTTTGATGAATAATTTGTTAAAGGGGGTGGGGTTAAATTGTGTGTGATAAATAAAGAACCACAGACGTGATATTGTTTTTGAACACATTTTTTCCATGGATGGGCAATTTTGAAGAAATGTAGGGAGTTACAATTATTCCGCGAAAAAGCGGGCTATCGCTTTAGGTTACACTGGTGTAAATAAGGTTCCGAGTGACATCTAGCGGATGCGGGAGGAATATATAGGAGAGAATAAAATAGACACTGGGCCCTGATTGGTCAATAGCCTTGTGTGCTTTTCACATAAACAAATCATCACACCTCTTCCCTATGATTTCCCATAGGTAAAATAACCATTGGCACAGGAATTAACCCTTTGTAGTGAAGTTTGAATTTTTTGGTGTGGTCTAAAATATGACTGTATTTTTTTATGCGGTTCTGACACTAGTTACGAAAACATAAGATTTAAAGGCGAATTCCCTGCTAGACAGACATGATTTTTTTGTGTAAAAAGTTTCCCAAAATGTCAATTTTTCAGATTTAAAGAAAACTTTGGACCCAACATTTATATTGCCAACACTATACGCTAAAACGTTAGCACTGAGGCCTATGGAAAACGTTTACACCAGTGTAACCAACTACAGCAGACGATATCGCCATTGTGTCGCTCTCCAAAGCTGGTATCGATGAAATGTTATTTATCTTTCACGATTACAGTGTGACTTGATGGTTCAACTTTTCGAGTACGAAAAGTAAGGTTGTTGTTTTTAATGAAAGTGCCCGGCAAAATGAACAGAACAGAACATGGCTGCTCGGAGGCCATAACCTCAATGAAGTAACATAATGTTCTCATCTTGGTATTACCCAAGGAAAATTCAACAATTCAGGCAATCGTTCAGAACAGATAACTCATAAAATGAGAAATACATACTTCGCTCTAGTAGGGAAGCCAGTGACTAGATATTGTTGTCTATCCGTAATGGCCAAGTTACTGAAATGTAGCGTTCTGCAAAAGCTCTATATGGGAGCCAATTACTTCCCTTTGGCAGCAGATCTACTCTGGGAACAATTGAAAGGTAATTCCGTGTATGTCTGAAACACATACAATCTCTTCCAACCAGGACACCAACAACTCTGACGCTTTGTCCCCTGGGATTGCTTCCAGTCGAGATGGAAATTCATCTGCGGAAACTGTACTTCCATGGAATACTCGTGCACCTACCGGTGGGCCACCAGACTCCGTTCAGGATATTTCTTTTCAAGGCACATCAATACCTATTATTTGGTCGCTCCATGCCGGGATTTGTTAAAGACATTTTCGCCTTATTGGAGGAATATCATCTTTTAACATTCCTCACTTCCCATCCCAATCAAACATGGACAATTTGGAATCTGTGCAAGTCTCACTGAGACATTTAGCAAGGCTACTCAACAAATCAACTTATGTAAATCATTTGACGTGCAGATTGTGCGATAATGATTATAACCACGAGTTATACCATGTGATTTGGTCTTGCAGGTCGGCCATAGTGAATCACTTAGTTGATCAGCATTGGGAAATGATACTAAATAAACACGGAATCGTGGTGTAACTGTTCCTAGCATCACTCACACCAACATATCTGATGACAGTTTTTCTCGGAGGTCACATGCCGTCGCTCTCCGAACATATCTACGATGTATTGGACTTGGTCATCATAGACACAAGTGTTTTCGTGCTATATATATGTAATATGATCACAAGCACCAATTCGGACCATGTTTTCCAGCGCTTTTCATAAATACACGAACATGTACTCAGAAATGGTATTACCAATCGTGTTAATCTGTATATCTATATATGTATTATAGATCATGTAAATATCTACTCTCCCACGAGGAGGCAATAAAGATATATAAGTCAGTGTTGTTTCACATGCACTATGTCCACACATTTTCGGAAGAAATTCCCATAAGATCAACACATTATAAGATTATGAGACTGAATTATATCAAAATGTGTCATTTTGGTTAAAAACAATAATCATAATTTGAACAATTTGATGTCATAAAAGCTATGACCTAAAACTCTGGTTAAAATGGGAGTATGCATCCCGACTGCCCGTTAACCGTAACCGAGGGGAATTAATCCTGCCTACCACTTCACAATCACCGATATCCCGTGTACAAGTAAAATGGTGTGACACCCCCATCTCACCAATCATTGAGCGTGGCAATAACAGATGAAACACACTCTTCAGTGTTGACCAGTATAAGTAAGTATGTAGTATGACACATTTTTCAATAACTTGTGCAAAAAAGCAACTGTAACAACAAAAGTGAACGTAATGATCATAACCAAAAGTGGTTTTGAGCAAAACCAATATTTGTTTTGAACTTTTGTCCCGTATGTGCACCCAATTTAGATTCTGATCAAAACCAAATAATTGATATATTGGCTTTGATAAAAATCAAATTGGTTCCATATTCGGGTAAACTGTCCAAAACCAGTTTTTTATTTGATAAAAACCAAATACTCAATACCAAAATTTGAATTTTGTTATCATAGTCAAATTTGATCAAAACTAAAAAAAAATTTGATCAAACCCAGTTGTTAGTTGGTATTTGGTTTGATCAAATCCTAATTTGGTTACATATATGGCACAATGCTCAACACCAATTTTGTTTTTTTAACGATACTCAATCCGATTCGATGTTCCCATATCATCAGATTCCAACAACAACAACACAACGTTTTTTAAATGCCTGTTATTTATCAACATTTTGTTCAACGAAATTTTGCCGGTTTGTCAAATATCTGACACAAAAAAGCCTCTTGATTTTAGAGTTACCATCTTTATCCGCAATTTGGTCTGAGGTCGTCTTGTCGATATTTTACCGGGCCACTAAAAATTATCGATGGTGAAAAGTAATAGATTTCAAAAATCGATATCTGATCACTCTGAACTGCATGTGATGGGTGGGTTCCTCGACTCGAATGAAATATTTTTGATCCCGAAGCAAAGGAAATGGTAATTTGCGAGCGTTAATTCGGATTATGCATCTTTAAACCAAATAGTATACGAGTGTAGGGGAGTGAATCATGCGTAACACTTCAACATCATCCGAATTGTTTGGTGAGAGTGACCCCTTCAGCCTTATTATGACATGACCTATATGGATCATTACATTATATGAAATGATTGCTTCTAAAAGTTAGTTAAAACATGTCAAACACGTAAAAGTTTAATGTAATTTGTTCTCGTATGAATGAGAGATGATTATCAGCTGCATTGTGTCGAAAACCGACACTAGAAGGGATAGTCAGTTGGAGCCCAGATCATTTTGGAAAGTCAGGATGCGTGGTGTGATCGTTATGGTGGCGCGTGTGTGATGTATATTATGTTGTATTCATTGTATTTTGTCTTATATGTCATTTCTTGACGAAGGCAATCAAACTATTTGAATTGAATTGTACCCGCGCACCAGGGGGGGGTCGCGAATTTTTTTTACATATATAGGGCGAAAAAAAAAAATTGCCCCTTTCGGGGACCCATCACCCCTCTACCTGCAATTTTTTTCTTTTTTTTCCGCCCAATTTTTGGGACCCACCCCCCAAAATCTTACAAAAAACATAAAATATAAACCAAATCTTATTATTTAATACTATTCCCAGCATTTTAGTAAACCTCTAAACTGCTCTAAAGGGAGATAATTCTATTAGTATAAAATGTGGAAATGCTGAACGCATGCACTTAAAAACATTGGGCATAATGCCATAAAACATAACAATTACGAGGTAATACATTTCCTGATATCCTCAATAACTCCATATTCTTTTATATAACAATAGTATAAGATGTTTTAGAGTCAAGGCCCAATAGTAATACTGTAGTAATAGGGGTAGAACAAATTTCATCTGGGACCCAAGCCAAGGAAAGTCACACTCACAGCAGCTCATTCTAAATACATGTATGTATGTCATGTTGGTTTGCAGATTGACATATACCAATATTAGCGAAAAATTCGTAGTATTATTAACTTATTATCAGAGTATAAAGTTTAGTTTAAAGCCAGCAGAGATATCCAAGCCACGGTCACCTTGTACAAACCGTCTGTATACATGTAGGTTCCCCCTGTGCAATGTGGTTTACTGGACGTATCACATGGAAACCCATTATAAGAACAAGCATCCTGGATCAGACTGTTCAGTTGAGATATGTGACTCTGAGAAAGTTCGCATGAAGAGAGTTGCATAGATTACCTGTGCAGTTTGATCCAGGTTAGTATGATTTATAATTAGTTTCAAGAACAAAGTTCATATTAGTCATGTTTATATTCTAGCTTTATGTTGCATATGGAATAAGTTGAGACTTTAATACCAAAAGCTACTTTTATAGTTACATTGCTCTATCCTGCTATATCCCAAATTGAATATCAAAGCAACCAATAATGAACAAACAACTAATAATTACAATACCATATGTATTGGCAGTCAAATAACTGGAACTCCAAGATATACTACCTTATTACATGTATATGTACAGTACCTAACTGCCTAGACTTGTGAATAATAACTGTGGTTGATTTAATATCACAAAAGTCTAAGTTTTCATATTGTTATCCAAATAGTATGAACTTTTTGTATGGGTTATTTTGTTTTATAGTTTTAAACCAGTGGAATATAGTGGAACTGTTATTTGTGTTTGTATCATCAAGTTTATCTTGATAACAAATAATATCCATTATGTGGATTAAGAACAGAAGATGGTAATCATTTCATAATTATGCTTATATAATATATCTTTTATCCGTCGAAATCTGGTACATTAATTTTGACATACATCAGCATACATACACCCCTAAATGGTAGTTAGTTCTGGTTAGTATGTTTTAAATAGCATAGTGTGTCATATGGTTGATATTAACAGATTACATGAGCACAAAAACAGTGATTTTAAGTGGAGGAAAAAATTAGCATTTTTGGTCATTTACGCATTTTTTCCGGGTGAAATGACCCACCCACCCCCGCCTCATATATGGAATTTTTGTGCGCGACCCCCCCCCTGGTTTGTTCGTTTATACACATAATACAGCATACACCGATCAATGAGCATGTCAATAACGGATGAAACACACTCTTCAGTGTTGACCAGCGCAATCGAGATAGAGGGACTAAATGGCACATCGATCGTTATGGACCACTTTGTTTACCGAATCGACACGAACACTAACTGAGTTGCCAGGTTCGTGCTTTACTCAATAACGAACAATAAACTTATATATTGAATTAAACTGGACCCACGTGCGAGATGGATTAAACTTAAATTGATTGCGGATAAACAGGACGTCACGTTTATTGACCGATTCCGATCAAAGTAGACTGGTGTGTGTTGATACCCGAGGGCGAAAGACGGAAATTAATTTATAATATGATGAACCATTCAGGAAAATTACTCTTTTGAGTAAATCATTTGGCTGGAATCTTGTAGATAGTACTATGTACATATACTTCACACTCTGTCATCATATTAACCCTTTACCCAACAGAAGGGCCCTGTGCCAATGCATTCTCTTATATATGCGAGTCGACCATAGGTCGCCTCGCATATATAAGAGAATGCATTGGCTTAACACATTAAAAATTATAAAATTGTTAAAGAATGTAAGAAAAAATGGTAAAGAGTGTTAAAAAAAAGGCCTATGGTCGACTCGCATATATAAGAGAATGCATTGGCACAGGGCATAACTATAACCATCACAATGTGGTCAATGAGCCGGTTCCAATGATATCCATATTTGTATGGTTTTATTGAGACAGACCCAAGATATTTTAGGCTGTTGAAGCTTTATTTGGCCGGTTTTGGCCGGTATGTTGGGTATAGGGTTAACGCGGTTCGGTGCCGCCCTATGCCGCCCGATGCCGCCCTATGCTCGCGGTATATAGAGGATTCACATCGAGTCCCAAATTCATAGCGGAATTTACAAAACAAATCCAGTAAATTAGGTTTGGACCTCGCCAAATGGTACTGGACAAGTTTTGAAATTTCGTTATAAACTGGGCACATAGATGTTATTTATTACACACTTGAATCAACAATTGGGCCGTGAAACAAACGTCGGCTTCTATAATGCATACGCTGAAGTTTCAGTAACTATGCGTTGTTTGTCCGCGTAAACAAATAGACCAAGATCAATAACGACTCTTTGACGTATTTAATGGCGTATATTTAATGCAATCGCTTTTCAAAGTAATTATATTATTTATCCACGTTATGAAGCAGAGCAAATACTCAGTCATAGTTTTATCGATATCAACCAAGCTTTGGTCCCGTGGTGTTAAGAGAAAAAAGAAACTTCTATTCGAACACTTGAAAAAATGTCACTATTTTCATTTAGCGGCTAGATATTTCGCTATATCACAATAAACCTCTATAATAGTATTGAAAAATATGTTCTTATCTCTCATTAGTGGGTAATCGCCGCCTGCTTCCCGGGATACTTGTCATCGCGCCAAGTAAATTACCACGCGGAATAATACCATTTAGAAAAGCCGCACTTGTCACCAATATCAGACATTGCAAAGTGATTACTTTGTTCATTAAAGTGCAATTATTGTCCCACTTCCTTGCACTAACGTAAATAGGCAAAAATCATAGGCAAATTGGGGGACTATATGTTTCGTCGCAAGGCAAAGCGCGCAATACTGTCGTATACCGTTGTGAAGGGTCTCATCCAACGCCGTGCATACATGCATTTTTTTTTTTTGGAAGATGTTTTATTTGTTAAAAAGGCATAAAGCTCCAGTTTTGTTCATGTGATATACACAATATTCAACTCGTATGTTGAATATAAGATTTTATGAAACTCGTTTGATAAATAGGATTCACATCTCGTCTACGACTCATTGTGAATCAAATTTATCAAACCTGTTTCATAAAATCTTATATCCCAACATTACTTCGTTGGAGATCCTCGATATTTTATTGCCGCACGGCAATAATATTGCCAACGCGATTCAACACCACACACGTAAAAGTTGTATTTGAAGAATAATTGAGCATTTATTTCAGTCAGCAAGTATACAAATCAGGAATGTTGACAACGGTAGTACTACGGAGGCACAATGACATGATCTACTTTTATATGTTTGATGTTGAATTGTGTGAACATGATTAACACCACCCAACACTAAAAAAAGCGACAACCCTTGCGGTGACGACTGTATACAACATATGACATTTATGCCGGGTTCGCAATGGAAATTCGCAGAGGTGTGGTTTTGTGTGACACTTTTCTGCTAATACGGGAACTGCGCTCCATTGCTATCGATAACACAATTACTTACTTTATGGTATGTTTGATGGCGCGGGAAATAATAAACTTAATTTGGAATACGCTTCATTTACATAGCAACACATGAACTAGGCTGCCTTGCTGTCGATAACACAATTACTTAATTTATGGTATGCTTGATGACGTGGGGAAATAATAATCTTACTTTGAAACACGCTGCATGTCCCATATAGTAACACAGGAACTAAGCTGCCTTGCTGTCGATAACACAATTACTGAATTTATGCATGGTATGCTTGATGACATGGGGAAATAATAAACTTACTTTGAAATACGCGTCATTTCTCATAGCAACACATGAACTAAGCTGCCTTGCTGCCGATAACACAATTACTTAATTTCTGGTATGCTTGATGACGTGGGGTTATAATAAACTTACCTTGAAATACACTCCATTTTGTTTTTAGATTCGGCAGCGTTGACAAATGCACAACGACAGGGACCATGTACTACTATCGGTAATGGGGTGTGGCACCAAACTGCATTGAAGTTATTACATAATGTGATACGTGTAAGACCATCCTCCACGAGTTACCCATTTAGATTGCGAATTATATTGCTACCCTTCATATTATTGTTACAAATATGCAACAGAACAGAGAAAATGTAAGATTATATTATATTATGTTAATACAATATTAGGATTCTTAGGAACAGAAAATCCACACTAAAATGATTTGAGCGTATCAAGCTCGTACCAAGGGAGAGAGCACTCTATCTTGTTAGCACGATCACTCAAGGAAAATAACAGATCAGCTCTGCGATTTACCGCAAATTACTATCGAAATAAACTTCTTTATTATGTCTTTATCGACACATATATAAATAGTGCAGCCCATCGTCAGTTTTATCTGTTTTTAGTCATAAAATGGTTATTGTGTGGTGTTGAAATCTGGATTTATAAAACTTATTTTGTAATTGTTGCCTGGAAGAGATAGGCCATTTTAGCCGCCATTAAACGAGAGCCAATCAACAGTTTCTGCCAAGCAACTGATCCAGGGTTTATGAAGGTATACGTGTCATGAGCGGTAACGTTGTGACACCAGCATAGGTTATTTAGTTCAATAATATGAACAAAAAACTGGAGTAATATGTGCGTTCTATTTTGGTACAAATAGCACTAGCTTCAACCGGATCACTCCATTGCTGTGGGTGCCACTGGAGACGAAGATTCGGACCGTATTTTCTAAACAATGCAGAATAGTGTTTCGTTCGAAACGGCTACACTGAGATAAGAGTTTCTCATATGCGACAGTGCTGGAGGCTAAGCCAAACCAATGGTGCATTAAGAGACATTGTGGTGATTTGTCCAACACAATTTAAAAACAAACCCAGACAATCTTCTAATCAATACCCATTCCTTTGAAATCCTTTGGCATGTTTCAAATACCTCCTTGTTGCAAAAGTATTTCACATACACATACACCGACTCTATCACACAGATACACATACACCGACCACCAGCACTAAGATACACATACACCGACCAATAGCACACAGGTACACATACACGACACTATCACAAAGATACACATACACCGACCACTATCACAAAACTGGAAGTTTTGCGAACAATCACAGACAACTGATTTTTTATTATTTTTCTGTTGAAATTCAACAACCTACGACATAATGCTTCATTCAGCTGCCTGTCTTTCATGCTGAGTGCCAATGGGAATAATGTCACAGAATTCGTTACTTGCTACCAAAACTACATGGTCTTGCATTGTTCACTGTCCACAGTTAATTCACGTCAATCTGACAGAAGTATGGTAGTTCGTCGATAATGTCGTCACATTGAACGTTGTTGAATCTCAGCCTAAGAGCTTCGTTTGGTTCGAGTCTTAGACAATCCATATTTCCAGGGGTCGGCGCTCCGACTGACCAAGGTATGTTTGCCATCATTGCTCCGTCACAGGATACGAACGTCTCGTTAGAATACACATCTGAACCGTCCACCCACAGCTGACCTGCAAAATTTAAATATAATTTAACGGTTTTGCCGAATTCCGACTGTCTAGGTTATAAGCAACTAAATAATTGAAATTATGCCCCTTGGCATTTCTGTATGAAAATATGATCAACCTATGTAATCGAACCCGTATATTTCGAAAATGCAATAACACATTTCGCGCTAAAATGACAGGTACGACATTTATTTCACAGTAGGCAGATTTAATATTCAATTCCCACAGCCACTGATGGTCATTCTGTTATCCACCAATTGAACATCATAATTATGTCACGACCCCTTATCAATGTGTTTATCGACACACATATTGGCATATCGGCGATGATACGGTCATAAAGCTAAAATCGCGCTCAATAAAATACGATTTCCAACGTAAAATGAACCGAACACATATATAATTATGTCGTTATAATTTACATTGAATACCACCTGATCACAGGAGGGACTGTGAGTTTACTCAAATATAACTAGCGGATAAACCCAGGCCGTACTATACCCATGGTGAAACACCTAAATAATATATACAGGAGCATGGGAGCTTAATATGTTAACCAAAGTTGGGGGTCGGCTTTTAGACATGTGTCCCCAAACTTTGGTCCAAATTTACAAGTTGGAAATGTCATGCCTCACACATTTGTTTGATTTTTCAACCAATAAGTAGTAGAGCATTTGTTGTTTTAATAGCAATTAGAAGTTGTCCAGCCTTATGTGGGTGTCATGTGGGAAGTTTCCAATAGTTGGTTAGGTCCAAATCAAGAGGCGAGCAACAAATTGATAATCGCGAGTTTTGAATTTAGATCTTGTTCAAGTGGGTGTAGTTGGAAAATTCAATGTGGACAGTCACCCCCTCCCCACCCAGCGCCAAGCTCTCTAACCACGCCCCTGTCATCCCTCCCCACCCAGCGCCAAGCGCTGACCCTCTAACCACGCCCCTGTCAATGTGGACAGTCACCCCTCCCCACCCAGCGCCAAGCTCTGACCCTCTAACCACGCCCCTGTCAATATGGCCAGATTCGTCGTTCAATAAATATGACTCTTTTTTGCACTTATTTATCTGTCGTCTGCTTTATCACCTTAACATTCCTCCAAAATGAATACAATACCATTTCGATGTACAGTGATGCAACTAACTGGGAGAATCCATTTAGTATAGAAAGGGTTCAAGGTTCAAACTGAACTGGTCGTTTAGCCTTTCGACCACACAAACAGACAGTGGTGACTAATTAGTCCTAAACAATATCAATATTTGGAAAATGTTCTGCCATGGCATGACAAAATTGACATTTGAAAATCGAACAAGCGTACATGCTGTTTCTGCTATCGTACTTGATACCCACAAAAAAATAGGTATATGTATGTATAGGTTATAACCCCCTTGGCTATCTGTACAAGGAATATAGACCAAAGCCGCGAAGCGGCTGCGGTCTGTATTCCTTGTACAGATAGCCAAGGGGGTTATGACATATTTATAAAACGGTTCACACCCAAGGCAAACACAATTGAGCCACATTATATTCGATGATTACCTAATCAAAAGTTAATTGAATGGATTGTGGTGTTCGCTACTCCTGTTGAATAATCAGTCAAATGTCCGTTGACAATCGGCTCACTTGCATGCGTCTGCATTATATATCAGCATTGATAAACCATTTTGTGTCCGAATTTGAGAACGTTTTATACTGATAACGTGTTTCTTGATAAAAAAAAAGATTATTCCTTGTGACAATAAACTGTTTCAGCTGTTTATGTTAATTTTCGCCTTGTTGCCATAATGGAATTATTGTTCAGAAGACAATGTGCTGGTTGTGTTCGGACTCGGACGTGAAACTATTCCACATTGCATAAAGTTTGTGTGATGAAATATCACCGGCATTCATAACAAAAGACGTAAGCAAACCTGTGTATAATGCCTGTATTTTCCGCGCACATGCATGTAAATGTGAACAGTTTGTGAAATTTTCGCAATGTACCAGTCAAAAGATCATTAAGTGATTATTGTGGATTATACATTCGAAACAGGTTTGGACCTCGTTCAGTTTACTTCCAATCACCCGCCCTCCCGACAAACCATAACATATTCAACCGAAAGTGTTGGGCCCCCACCCATGCAGACCACCCCTATATACATGTAGGTATGTCCGCTAATAATGGAATGATCCGTGTTTAACTTCCCGAGTGACTGGTGCGATCATTATCATGGCGCATTGTTAGAATTTCACACCTACCGCTCCGATCTCCTTTCAGCTTACTATCCAATTAATGTCAATTTATGTGTGCTATTTAGCTCAAGTCTGTATTTTGGCCCCGTTGAAATACAGATTCATACAAGAAATATTGTTCATGAATTGGAGCAATTTGATTGGCCGAGCGGTGTGAACCGGTTTATAAACATAAACACTGGCAAGGCAATCGATAATGCAAAATGGTACTGCATTACCTGCTTCTCCGAATTGGAGGTAATCCAGTATGGCAATGAAGTCTAACGTTCCCTCATCGTTAGCGGATAAAAGGTGGGCTCCGTCGCTGTCACAATCTGCTTCAGCAGACCCGTAAATCGTGGTTGATCCGTGCTTTAAACACAGGTGTAAGGACCCGGCGACGAATATCTGGTAGCCTTTCTCAGTGGGACAACCTTCTGAAACACAATCGATGAATAATATTACGTGTCTTATTCAGCATCGCGCGGACATGACAAACTACTGGACCAGACACGGGATACAATGGCAAACTGCGAGACAGAGCATGTAATTATGTGGGAAAATAATATATATCCAACAAAATAGGGGATTGACTATTTCGAGTAACAGGAACGGAACGAGGAACAGGAACGAGTTCCGAGTAACAGAATGACTATTTCGAGTAACAGGAACGAGGAACAGAGATATAAGCTCACATTTCTCGCGTTTTGCTCTATGTAACGATACATATTATACATCATTCGAAAGGTTAGCATCTGCCCTTCATTAATATTGCACCATTTAGACACCAATGTTGCGAACAAAGCGTACAATTGGCCAGGAACGGCGAGCGTTGAATAAGAAATTAGCTAAAAACTGGAAAAAATCCGACTAACAGAAATCAAGAACAGAGATATAAGCTCACATTTCTCGCGTTTTACGCTATGTAAAAATACATATTATACATCATTCGAAAGGTTAGCATCTTCCCTTCATTAATATTGCACCATTTAGACACCAATGTTGCGAACAAAGCGTACATTTGGCCAGGAACGGAGAGCGTTGAATAAGAAATTAGCTAAAAACTGGAAAAAATCCGACTAACAGGAATCAGGAACAGAGATATAAGCTCATATTACTCGCGTTTTACGCTATATAAAAATACATATTATACATCATTCGAAAGGTTAGCATCTTCCCTTCATTAATATTGCACAATATAGACACCAATGTTGCGAACAAAGCGTACAATTGGCCAGGAACGGCGAGCGTTGAATAAGAAATTAGCTAAAAACTGGAAAATATCCGGCTAACAGGAATCAGGAACAGAGATATAAGCGCATATTACTCGCGTTTTACGCTATGTAAACATACATATTATACATCATTCGAAAGGTTAGCATCTCCCCTTCATTAATATTGCAAAATTTAGATATAACTTTTGCGAACAAAGCGTACAATTGGCCAGGAACGGTGAGCGTTGAATCAGAAATTAGCACCCCGAAGAACGTACGTAACTTATTCTTCGTAGAAAGTCGCAGATTTCTCACGAATTACGCAACGTCACTGCCAAGTATTTACAGAAATGGAAAGAGTATCATTCACTATATTCATTTCTGTCGCATAAAATGCTTTTTGTGCAATAAAGTTCAGACAAAGTGTGAAAATGATTGATATCTTTTAGGCGAAATCTTAGATTCCCCGGACAAATATCTATATATAGGATATATGGCGCAGCCAATCAGAAAATTCAGTTGGCGGGGTTATCTCAAACCAGGCATAGGAACAGATTATGTACGAATTGACGAATTTGAAGTAACAGGAACGAGGACGAGACCAATTCGAAAGAACATCTGGAACGGTATATGTCAAGACACAGGCTCAGCTCTCGGTTTCCTGTTCAAAGCATCCACCACAAGATAAAAGAAAGTGAACACAAAAAAAGTCCAAAATTGCTCCTTTTTTCTTCTTATGTACGCAATAAAGGCAAAAATATGAGGGGTGAAGGAAAGGGCCCATTGGCCCTTTCGACCATCCCGGCGTTACAACCCCCCCTCCCAATCACACACTTCATAATTATTTAAAGAACAGGAACAACTTATGGTGAAGCAGCGACTATTTGGAGTAACAGGAATGAGGAACAAAGCTCAAATGTCTCACGCTTTAAGCTATGAAACAATACATATTATACATCATTCGAAAGCAATGCAACCTTCCTTCTTTAATATTACAACAATTAAACACTACTATTGAGAACTATGCGTATATCTGGCCACGAACATCGAGCTGTGAATCGGAAATTAGCAAAACGTAAACTTTTTCCGAGTAACAGAGATATAAACTTAATGTTCTCGCGTTTTACGCAATCAAAAAATACTCTTTATACACCGGTCGAAAACATGGCCTCTCCACTTCATGAATATTGCAACAGTAAAACGATACTTATGAGAACTATGCGAATAATTGGGCTAGGAACGTCGAGCGGTTAATCATAAATTATCCAAAACGGATCGAGGAACAGGAACGAGTTCCGAGTAACAGAATGACTATTTCGAGTAACAGGAACGAGGAACAGAGATATAAGCTCACATTTAGACACTAACATTGCGAACAAAGCGTACACTTGGCCAGGAACGGCGAGCGTTGAATAAGAAATTATCTAAAAAACGAAAAAATCCGAGTACCGGGAATCAGGAACAGAGATATAAGCTCACATTTCTCGCGTTTTGCGCTATGTAACGATACATGTTTTTCGTTTTTAGCTAATTTCTTATTCAACGCTCGCCGTTCCTGGCCAAGTGTACGCTTTGTTCGCAATGTTAGTGTCTAAATGTTGCAATATTAATAAAGGGGATATGCTAACCTTTCGAATGATGTATAATATGTATCGTTACAGAGCGCAAAACGCGAGAAATGTGAGCTTATATCTCTGTTCCTGATTCCCGGTACTCGGATTTTTTCGTTTTTAGCTAATTTCTTATTCAACGCTCGCCGTTCCTGGCCAAGTGTACGCTTTGTTCGCAATATTAGTGTCTAAATGTTGCACTATTAATGAAGGGGCTATGCTAACCTTTCGAATGATGTATAATATGTATCGTTACATAGAGCAAAACGCGAGAAATGTGAGCTTATATCTCTGTTCCTCGTTCCTGTTACTCGAAATAGTCATTCTGTTACTCGGAACTCGTTCCTGTTCCTCGTTCCGTTTTGGATAATTCATGATTCACCGCTCGACGTTCCTAGCCCAATTATTCGCATAGTTCTCATAAGTATCGTTTCACTGTTGAAATATTCATGAAGTGGAGAGGCCATGTTTTCGACTGGTGTATAAAGAGTATTTTTTGATTGCGTAAAACGCGAGAACATTAAGTTTATATCTCTGTTACTCGGAAAAAGTTTACGTTTTGCTAATTTCCGATTCACAGCTTGATGTTCGTGGCCAGATATACGCATAGTTCTCAATAGTAGTGTTTAAATGTTGTAATATTAAAGAAGGAAGGTTGCATTACTTTCGAATGATGTATAATATGTATTGTTTCATAGCTTAAAGCGTGAGACATTTGAGCTTTGTTCCTCACTCCTGTTACTTTAAATAGTCGCTGCTTCACCATAAGTTGTTCCTGTTCTTTAAACAATTGTGAAGTGTGTGAGTGGGAGGGGGGGGGGGGTTGTAACCCCGGGATGGCCGAAAGGGCCAATAGGCCCTTTTCTTCACCCCTCATATTTTTGCCTTTATTGCGTACATACATGTAAGAAGAAAAAAGGAGCAATTTTGGACTTTTTTTGTGTTCACTTTCTTTTATCTTGTGGTGGATGCTTTGAACAGGAAACCGAGAGCTGAGCCTGTGTCTTGACATATACCGTTCCAGATGTTCTTTCGAATTGGTCTCGTCCTCGTTCCTGTTACTTCAAATTCGTCAATTCGTACATAATCTGTTCCTATGCCTGGTTTGAGATAACCCCGCCTACTGAATTTTCTGATTGGCTGCGCCATATATCCTATATATAGATATTTGTCCGGGGAATCTAAGATTTCGCCTAAAAGATATCAATCATTTTCACAATTTGTCTGAACTTTATTGCACAAAAAGCATTTTATGCGACAGAAATGAATATAGTGAATGATACTCTTTCCATTTCTGTAAATACTTGGCAGTGACGTTGCGTAATTCGTGAGAAATCTGCGACTTTCTACGAAGAATAAGTTACGTACGTTCTTCGGGGGGTGCTAATTTCTGATTCAACGCTCACCGTTCCTGGCCAATTGTACGCTTTGTTCGCAAAAGTAATATCTAAATGTTGCAATATTAATGAAGGGAAGATGCTAACCTTTCGAATGATGTATAATATGTATCGTTACATAGCGCAAAACGCGATAAATGTGAGCTTATATCTCTGTTCCTGATTCCCAGTACTCGGATTTTTTCGTTTTTTAGCTAATTTCTTATTCAACGCTCGCCGTTCCTGACCAAGTGTACGCTTTGTTCGCAATATTAGTGTCTAAATGTTGCAATATTAATGAAGGGGATATGTTAACCTTTCGAATGATGAATAATATGTATCAATACATAGCGCAAAACGCGAGAAATGTGAGCTTATATCTCTGTTCCCGATTCCCGGTACTCGGATTTTTTCGTTTTTAGCTAATTTCTTATTCAACGCTCGCCGTTCCTGACCAAGTGTACGCTTTGTTCGCAATATTAGTGTCTAAATGTTGCAATATTAATGAAGGGGATACGCTAACCTTTCGAATGATGTTTAATATGTATCGTTACATAGCGCAAAACGCGAGAAATGTGACCTTATATCTCTGTTCCTGATTTCCGGTACTCGGATTTTTTAGTTTTTAGCTAATTTCTTATTCAACGCTCGCCGTTCCTGGCCAAGTGTACGCTTTGTTCGCAATATTAGTGTCTAAATGTTGCACTATTAATGAAGGGGCTATGCTAACCTTTCGAATGATGTATAATATGTATCGTTACATAGAGCAAAACGCGAGAAATGTGAGCTTATATCTCTGTTCCTCGTTCCTGTTACTCGAAATAGTCATTCTGTTACTCGGAACTCGTTCCTGTTCCTCGTTCCGTTTTGGATAATTTATGATTCACCGCTCGACGTTCCTAGCCCAATTATTCGCACAGTTCTCATAAGTATCGTTTCACTGTTGCAATATTCATGTAGTGGAGAGGCCATGTTTTCGACTGGTGTATAAAGAATATTTTTTGATTGCGTAAAACGCGAGAACATTAAGTTTATATCTCTGTTACTCGGAAAAAGTTTACGTTTTGCTAATTTCCGATTCACAGCTCGATGTTCGTGGCCTGATATACGCATAGTTCTCAATAGTAGTGTTTAAATGTTGTACTATTAAAGAAGGAAGGTTGCATTGCTTTCGAATGATGTATAATATGTATTGTTTCATAGCTTAAAGCGTGAGACATTTGAGCTTTGTTCCTAATTCCTGTTACTCCAAATAGTCGCTGCTTCACCATAAGTTGTTCCTGTTCTTTAAATAATTGTGAAGTGTGTGATTTGGAGGGGGGGTTGTAAACCCGGGATGGTCGAAAGGGCCAATATGCCCTTTCCTTCACCCCTCATATTTTTGCCTTTATTGCGTACATAAGAAGAAAAAAGGAGCAATTTTGGACTTTTTTTGTGTTCACTTTCTTTTATCTTGTGGTGGATGCTTTGAACAGGAAACCGAGAGCTGAGCCTGTGTCTTGACATATACCGTTCCAGATGTTCTTTCGAATTGGTCTCGTCCTCGTTCCTGTTACTTCAAATTCGTCAATTCGTACATAATCTGTTCCTATGCCTGGTTTGAGATAACCCCGCCTACTGAATTTTCTGATTGGCTGCGCCATATATCCTATATATAGATATTTGTCCGGGGAATCTAAGATTTCGCCTAAAAGATATCAATCATTTTCACAATTTGTCTGAACTTTATTGCACAAAAAGCATTTTATGCGACAGAAATGAATATAGTGAATGATACTCTTTCCATTTCTGTAAATACTTGGCAGTGACGTTGCGTAATTCGTGAGAAATCTGCGACTTTCTACGAAGAATAAGTTACGTACGTTCTTCGGGGTGCTAATTTCTGATTCAACGCTCACCGTTCCTGGCCAATTGTACGCTTTGTTCGCAAAAGTAATATCTAAATGTTGCAATATTAATGAAGGAGATATGCTAACCCTTCGAATGATGTATAATATGTATCGTTACATAGCGCAAAACGCGAGAAATGTGAGCTTATATCTCTGTTCCTGATTCCGGGTACTCGGATTTTTTCGTTTTTTAGCTAATTTCTTATTCAACGCTCGCCGTTCCTGGCCAATTGTACGCTTTGTTCGCAACATTGTTGTCTAGATGGTGCAATATTAATGAAGGGGCTATGCTACCCTTTCGAATGATGTATAATATGTATCGTTACATAGAGCAAAACGCGAGAAATGTGAGCTTATATCTCTGTTCCTCGTTCCTGTTACTCGAAATAGTCATTCTGTTACTCGGAACTCGTTCCTGTTCCTCGTTCCGTTCCTGTTACTCGAAATAGTCAATCCCACAAAATAGCACCATTTGTTGTGTTAACTTCGCATGGTTTGTTTAGGTTATGTTCATACACTGTTAAGTTTGCATTGCATGTTTGCAGATATTTTCTCATGTAGAACACCCTCTGGTACCAATATGAACGTTAAGATGCATATAACATGCATAGTTACCACAGCTGACGACATGATAAGTAAAATGTCGGTAAGTAAACATGTAACGGTGCTACTAACATATTGACTCAAGACATATGCATGATTGATTATTGCGAGATAATTGCTGTTTACAGGAGAAATGTCGATAGCATCGCTAGTAGTGGAACTACCTAGTTTGTTTTTACTGTTTATGTAGTTAGCTGTTGTACAGATGCATTTTATTTGCATGTTTCCGTTATGACACCATCTTGTTTTCTATACCGATGCAAAAAGACTGTGCACAATTGCCAGTGTATGACGTACCCTTAATCGATGGTACTCGAACGAGTACATTTCTGCTGTTAAACATATGCTAAGCTTCATTTTGTTGCACACAGTTTGCTTATGGGCATTGATTTTCCGCTGTCAAAGTGCACTTCTACAGCTATCCGATAATGTCATTTATCGCTTTCGTTTGACAAAAAGACGAGCCCTATATATACGCGCTATATTTTTCGAGATATCGGGCGTCCCACACAAGAACAAATTCTGTCCCGCAGTTTATCATTTTGTCCTGCGTCCCTCAGTGTGTCGGTTTGTCCCACGTCCCTTCCCGTCCCGTCCCGCAGTTTGTCATGTCTCCAGACCTGCATCATTAGGTTTTGTGAATCCCATTTGTTACTATAATAGTTAAATATAACCATTATATTACATATTATAATGTGTGCTTGTGTTTTAATCTCATGTTAATACATGTATATAGTAAGCTATTTTTCAATAATATAGGCCCGGAACTGTACATTGAAGTCAGTAGGTTATCAGTTGGGGCGTCCAAATAATGGTTTCTTAATGCACACCCACCCCACCCCCCCCCCGAATCGAGAAGTTCCATTTGCACCCTCATATTGGCTACGGACACACGTACCACAGTTGCTATGGCATAGTAGGTGTGACCATTTATTATGGTGCAATAGTTTCCGCACAATGAGTTGACTCGACCAATTAACCCATGACGTTTCACCAAGGCTGATCTCTACTCATTACGTTTTGCTACATTGTGTTCTCTACGATATATATAATTGCACGATCGATCGTCCCGAATTGTGTTTGACCGTGGCAATCCCTCAGTCCCTCACATATCATGCATGCAGTTTGTTTTGTTGATATGATCTCAATTCATGTTTATCCACTTATATAAATTTCATGCGTATTAAGACAGTTCCCCAATTGCGGTTTTTATTTTGCGACGTTTAGTTCTCCGCATAATTCCGCTAATATTATCACGTGGGCCAATGAAGCTGTGTTGGAACTGTTGGAGGAAATGCAGCTGCGAGAAAGTATCTGGAATAAACACAGCGAACTATACAAGGTCCAAAAACTGATTATAACGAACTTTGGAGGACTCATTATGCGAATATGCAGCGGGCGACATTGCTCGCTATGGCATATTAATTATGACAACCAATTATCACCAAACTCCACCATATATAATTGTCACACCTACTATGCCATCGCTACTGTGATACCGGTGTCCGCAGCCATTATAGTCCAGTCAATGTACGACATATATGGGCTCAACCTAGATAAAATGTTCGCATAGCTTATTTTATTCTCAATGCGTGCAGGGGCTTCTTCCCGACAACATATAAAAACTTCGCTGCGAGATTTTTTTGTAAAGTATGGACATTGTAATCGTTTTCTGCAATTACCATAGTTCTTTTCGATCGCATTTGTTTATGGGTAGGGGAAATTGAAAAGGACTCAACAAGAAGTGCATTTATATAGTGACGATATGTTATATACCAAACGTAATGGCGTGAAATTCTCTATATATTAGGATGTCTGTTGTTGTGAATATCTTATCAAGGTCAACCAGGTCAAAAGTTGACAGAGTACACACTTAAAAGCCGAATTCTGTTCTCCGGATGTTATCTAGAAAAAGTGGTCTCTTAGACTCCAGACAAGATGGCTTGATATGCCCCAGACTATAGTATTGTATAAAATGTTTCATATATAGGCGATTATTCTTTCTACAGGATTCGCCAGAACAAAACACCTATAAGAGAACAGATTATCTTCAGATGTAGTCCGATATATTCATGGATATGTAGAGGACGCATAATTATTTATCTTTTGTTGCGATATTTTGTGTCAGAATTATCATTGCATTTGTTCACTTGATTGACCCCACACTCAAATACATTCCGGGTTGGTGATACATTCCGGGTTGATGATACGTTCCGGGTTGGTGATACATTCCGGGTTGGTGATTCCAGGTACACGGGAATGTTGAGTGTTAAATTACCCGCACAAGTCCACAGTATGTCTTTAATATAATTTATGCATATCTGATGTCAAATATGCGGGATTCGCGTCGATTGATTTCCATGATTCCTTTTGATCGTTCGGATTATTTCAATTCGATTGAATGATATATCCTGATAGTGCAGAGTATAATTTATGGGAGGAAGTGATATGGATTGTTTTTAAACTGCCAATCGTGTCCAGTGCAGCAACTCTTTGGTAGATGTTCATGTCTTTAGCATGATTTTGCGATGTGTGTGAATTAGAATGGGGATAAACATGTTGTCTGTACGTTTATCTGTGGGTTTTCTGATGGAAAATATCCGTTTAACGGGCTCCACGCGGCGCCGGTAAAACAGCATTTTCCGTCTCAAAACGCCACCGATAAACGTCCCAAATCGCACCAGACAACATGTTTATTCTCTACATATTTGACGCTGTTTGTATAATAGACTAGCAAGAACGGTCTTTAATATTCTTTGCTCGGAGAAAAATCGGCACCCAACTTATCTATACGTCGATTTACAGGCTATTAGTGCGGACCCCTTATTGAGATAACGGCCGCGGGGCATCATTAATGATATCCTGTCTGACTTTGCTCAACTATAGTTTTCGTGTTCAATCCTGAAAACTAATGAGAAGATTTTAATGAGAATTTACGCCGCCAGATACCGATCTTTGTGGCTTTTCGATGCCGAACGTTTGCGAAATGTCCCCGGGGTGTTTAGAACGTATATGCCCCCGTTGCCCGATGCAATGCACATTCAACGGCCATGGCTCATTCATATTTCCATATATTTGGAAGGAGTTAAAGATGGGTCGCTAAATACACGAATTGCGGATAAAAAAAATAGTATACCCTGAAAAATCTTTCAAAAGTAATATCAATTTGCCAGCTGCTTTCAATCGTTGACATATAAATAAACGCTCTTTATTTACCAAATCGGGAATAGATCTCCCAATCATCCAGCCGCGAAATTATTATATTGTTATGACATTGATTGTTATTAATTTGAGACCACGATCTGTATTCTTCCAACCTGCTCTAAAGACAAATCGGCTCAAACTAATCGATGACTTGAGTAAGTCTGTCTGTGAGTCCGTTAGTCGACGTTTCCTTCGACGTAAACCAGCTAGTGAACTCGGTTTGGGATAATGCTGGTTTTACGTCGAAGTTCCATGTCAATTTATTTCTATATCAGACTTTACGCCCAGGTCCAGTGGTTTTTTGCCACTTTAATCGTTTTTTAATATTGGTGGTTAAATACACAAAATGCCGACAATCTTAGTATACTCTTAAATTTCTTTCAAAAAGTAGTTGCAATTCTCCAGCTGTTTCAATCATTGAGATATAACATACACACTCTTTAGTTTTGACTATATCATGAATATATATACTCTTTATTGTTTCATATATTCTGAAGCAATTCAATTACCAAGATCTGGTGAAGTTATACGTCGATTTACATGTTATTAGTGCGAACCCCTGTTGCGATAATGATTCTAGGAGCATGGTTAAAGATGTCCTATCTGACTTGATTCCGCTATAGTTTTCGCTGTCGATGCAGGAAACTAATGATCACATTTAAATGAAATATTTAGGACGCCAGATATCGACATGCGTGACTCTTCGATGCTGAAAATAATGAGAAATATCCGTGATATGTTTAGAGCGTGTATGCCATCCGTTGCCAAATATCTGCACATATTAAACGGGAACGGCTAGTATGAACCTCCAAATTATGTGTCAACGAGCAATAGATATAGAGCCCAGAGAGTTTATACAATAATTATACTACTGTACCCCATACGACATGTTTGATGGTGTCGATTTAGTATCACCCTTGGACCATCGCAGAAACCACATTTCACCCAAAATCCTAGCGTTTAGTGGCCACTTAGACTCCAAACAAGATGACGTCTGTTGTGGCGGCCATTTTGCTTTATATGCCCCAGATTGTAGTATAATACATAATGTTTCATATATTGGCGATTATTCGTTCCATACGATTCGCCAGAGTTATCCACCACCTTCAGAATTGAGCCAAAATAACCAAAGAAAACTAAGAGAACCGATTAACTTCGGATTCATGGATTCAGAGGACGCATAATTATTTAGCTTTTGTTGCGAAGTGTTATGTCATGATTATCATTTAATTTGATCACTTGATTGATCCACACTCTCATAGCTAGATTGACCTCCCTGTTGAACGGATTGATGGAGGTTGGGCGAGGTACCCCCAGTAACAAATATACAAAAATAAGACTGTATCTGGTGACAAAATTTAATACTTGCAAGTAAGATGAAGGGTCTTCATTATATGTGGCCAGATAACCTCCTTAACATATAGTAATAAATGTGTCGACAATATGACCGTCATATATACCCATCATCGTATCTTATCGTTTCACCATGTTGGGTCTCAATACAAACCTGGTTCGGATACGACAAAATGGATTCAAATTAATCCATCCATTATAGATGTGTATACATGATTCGAAAATGGTAATGATTCATATTCAGATGAGATACGTATAGTCAAACTGATCAGTCTCATATACGCACGAAAGCGCTCGAAAACTCACCAGAGTTCTTTAAGTACAATGGATATTTACTGCACAGAAGATCCGGTGTTAGTGACATCTTGATCCGCGATTTTGATCTCTATCATTATTCTGACTGATAGTGGTACCGCAATATCGCGATCATATAGAGAACGACACTATGTTAAATCCTATGATTCGTTGACATATTCAGTTATATACCGGCAAATGTGCATGCAATTTACCCGACATGGAACAGAACAGAGGGTTCCGTGTTAGTCTGTTACTGATATGGCACAAATAAAGTAAAGTTTATTTCACTTAAAATTATGTGCGAACAATTGAAAACAACTTTGGCGTATACCACATTACGAAAGCAGGTGGAATGAAACGCACCAGGTCAAATTAGAGCCGGAATACCAGGGTACGCAGTATAAAAAGGGGTGACATCATCATTGAGAGATCGTTCACTAAACGAACACAAAAACAATCGAATGAGATGATATGTTGCTGGCGAAGTATGATATAATAAGGGAGCATGGTTATAGAATAGAGGTTAATGATATGATTTATCGAATGAGATGATATGTTGCTGATGGAGTATGTATGGCCTTTGCGGGAGCATGGTTATAGAATAGAGGTTAATGATATGATTTATCGAATGAGATGATATGTTGCTGATGGAGTATGTATGACCTTTACGGGAGCATGGTTATAGAATAGAGGTTAATGATATGATTTATCGAATGAGATGATATGTTGCTGATGGAGTATGTATGACCTTTACGGGAGCATGGTTATAGAATAGAGGTTAATGATATGATTTATCGAATGAGATGATATGTTGCTGATGGAGTATGTATGACCTTTACGGGAGCATGGTTATAGAATAGAGGTTAATGATATGATTTATCGAATGAGATGATATGTTGCTGATGGAGTATGTATGACCTTTACGGGAGCATGGTTATAGAATAGAGGTTAATGATATGATTTATCGAATGAGATGATATGTTGCTGATGGAGTATGTATGGCCTTTGCGGGAGCATGGTTATAGAATAGAGGTTAATGATATGATTTATCGAATGAGATGATATGTTGCTGATGGAGTATGTATGGCCTTTGCGGGAGCATGGTTATAGAATAGAGGTTAATGATATGATTTATCGAATGAGATTATATGTTGCTGATGGAGTATGTATGACCTTTACGGGAGCATGGTTATAGAATAGAGGTTAATGATATGATTTATCGAATGAGATGATATGTTGCTGATGGAGTATGTATGGCCTTTGCGGGAGCATGGTTATAGAATAGAGGTTAATGATATGATTTATCGAATGAGATTATATGTTGCTGATGGAGTATGTATGACCTTTACGGGAGCACGGTTATAGAATAGAGGTTAATGATATGATTTATCGAATGAGATGATATGTTGCTGATGGAGTATGTATGGCCTTTGCGGGAGCATGGTTATAGAATAGAGGTTAATGATATGATTTATCGAATGAGATGATATGTTGCTGATGGAGTATGTATGAGCTTTACGGGAGCATGGTTACAGAATAGAGGTTAATGATATGATTTATCGAATGAGATGATATGTTGCTGGTGGTGTATGTATGGCCTTTACGTGAGCATGGTTACATAATAGAGGTTAATGATATGATTTATCGAATTAGATGATATGTTGCTGGTGGAGTATGTATGGCCTTTACGGGAGCATGGTTACAGCATAGTGGTTAATGATATGATTTATCGAATTAGATGATATGTTAAGGGAGCATGGTTATAGAATAGAGGTTAATGATATGATTTATCGAATGAGATTATATGTTACGGGAACATGGTTACAGAATAGAGGTTAATTACATGATTTATCGAATGAGATGATATTTTGCTTATTCTTTGCAAAGAGAAATATCGTGCCTTCGGACGACCAAACATTTGTCCTGGAATGAATGGCACGCTCTTGTTTGATGTTCTCCTGCCTCTTGCAGTAAACAATGGCATCGGCATCGACATAGACGTAATATTAAATGGTGAATATTATGAAATTTACCAATTACCCAAACAAGGAGCAAATATAACGCATTGTACGTGAACTGTCAGCAGAGTTTACCGTGCCTATTGGATATTTGACATCTCCTACGAACACACAACTTGTGTGGACACAGACACTTCAGGCATGACCCGACCTTGAGACCATGTGTAGTCAGGGTTGTCGGGTATCATACATACGCGGTGTATAATGTAGCCAGTAATATGCCTAGAAAAGGGATTAACTGTAAAAACAATTTTATAATTACCTTCTACTGTTTATATGCAAAGTGACGTAATCTACACTGCGAGCCTATTACAAACAAATTGCTTATACCAGCGTTACCAGCCTCAATGAAAATTTACAGAACATCTGTTTTGATTAACTATTTGATGACAGTTTGCTACAGACATAAAGAAGATGTTACCGTTTTGTGAAGACTACGAAGATGGCATAACATTATTTATCATATGACTCAATCATTATTTACTTTGGAAAGTATGTCATAAATCAATTTCATATGAACTACTAGTTCATATCACCTTCCGATAATTTGATTGGTTTGTTGACAAAAAGTGTGTTCCGATTGGCTGAATGGCAGCCGGGGCCGAGCCGTATCTCTAACTAAATGCAGGTCAAATTCGTGCGAGTCAATCAACGCGATGCCGAAATTCTCGCAATTATAATCTTGAAATATATAGTTTTGGACATTTTTATACGATAAATAGAATATGTAATTCGTATTTATCTAATAAACATACGATATAATGTCACAAACTGAGAACAGAATAGCGCACTATATCTTCGCGTGCATATTATTTCTGCTAGTTCACCAGGTGTAATTGGGCTTCCGGTGCAATGAAGTGACGTCACATTAACCTTTTGCTGCCGATATCATATAGCTATTTTATGATTTGTGTGCGTTTTAGACATCATAATCAATTTATAGGTGTCATAGGATAAATAGAATATGTAATTCGTGTCTCTCTCATATTACATTTATGAAACTCGTCACGAATTTTCAGTTTTCTCTCGCCGGAGGCTCGAGAAAACTGAACATTCTTAGACTCGTTTCATAAATATCATATGAGAGAAACACTCATTTCATATCCTCTATGTATCACTTTCGACATATCACTGCTGACCGCTATGTGTTGTTAGATTTGGTGATCGGTTTTCCCTTTGCATTGTCTGTATAAGTCGGCATAGTTACTTAAAAGGATAACACACCTTAAATGATGTTTATGACTAGATAGTTCACATAATTTAATAAAACACTTGCCAATGTTGTTGTCAAATGAAAATATGTGTTGCCTTTGGCAAATTTAGCAAGCAGCGCGATCCCTATGCATGCACCCGATCCGCATAGCGTTATCAGATATATATATCTTACTTATTTTGTATGCCATCTATAGTTACTTAAAGACATATCATGTATTTATTCGGATGCGTGAAACTAGTCAGTTAGTATTTAGGCGCTATGCCAACTGGAGGAATATAGCATTCAAGTAACATCGCCGAAACTTTCAGACAAATCGACCTTGCTACTCCATAGAAACCATCGTCTGAACTACGCACAATTGTAAATATTTACTTCTCGAATCGGGACGCTACTATCTGCGATAAGCTAACGAAAACGATTTCTCCATTGAGAGTCACTGTAATTAATTAATATATTAGAATGACAGTGTTTGTTGTCAATTTAAATATAAATTTAAAAAAAATACTATTATTCTCCATTTCTATTTGATCACCCTACAGGAGTGTTTCACATCATTTTAATTGTGTACCGTATACGCCCATCCAGCCCACAATTACGTTATATATAACTTAATAATGGACATATTATGGACACAGTATCGGAAGGGTGATAACACACATCCAGTACACCATTACGTTATATATAACTTAATAATGGACATATTACGGACACAGTGTCGGAAGGCTGATAACACCCATCCAGTACCCCATTACGTTATATATAACCTAATAATGGACATATTACGGACACAGTATCGGAAGGGTGATAACACCCATTCAGTACACCATTACGTTATATATAACTTAATAATGGACATATTATGGACACAGTATCGGAAGGGCGATAACACCCATCCAGTACATCATTACGTTACATATAACTTAATAATAGACATATTACGGACACAGTATCGGAAGGGTGATAACACCCATCCAGTACACCATTACGTTATATATAACTTAATAATAGACATATTACGGACACAGTATCAGACGGATGATAACACCCATCCAGTCCACCATTACGTTATATATAACTTAATAATGGACATATTACGGACACAGTACCGGAAGGGTGATAACACCCATCCAGCCCACCATTACGTTATATATAACTTAATAATGGACATATTATGGACACAGTACCGGAAGGGTGATAACACCCATCCAGCCCACCATTACGTTATATATAACTTAATAATTGACATATTACGGACACAGTATCGGAATGGTGATAACACCCATCCATTCCACCATTAAGTTATATATAACTTAATAATGGACATATTACGGACACAGTATCGGAATGGTGATAACACCCATCCAGCCCACCGTTACGTTATATATAGCTTAATACTGGACATATTATGGACACAGTGTCGGAAGGGTGATACACCCATCCAGTCCACCATTACGTTATATATAACTTAATAATGGACATATTATGGACACAGTACCGGAAGGGTGATAACACCCATCCAGCCCACCATTACGTTATATATAACTTAATAATTGACATATTACGGACACAGTATCGGAATGGTGATAACACCCATCCATTCCACCATTAAGTTATATATAACTTAATAATGGACATATTACGGACACAGTATCGGAATGGTGATAACACCCATCCAGCCCACCGTTACGTTATATATAGCTTAATACTGGACATATTATGGACACAGTGTCGGAAGGGTGATACACCCATCCAGTCCACCATTACGTTATATATAACTTAATAATGGACATATTACGGACACAGTATCGGAATGGTGATAACACCCATCCATTCCACCATTACGTTATATATAACTTAATAATGGACATATTGCGGACACAGTATCGGACGGGTGATAACACCCATCCAGTACACCATTACGTTATATATAACTTAATAATGGACATATTGCGGACACAGTATCGGACGGGTGATAACACCCATCCAGTACACGATTACGTTATATATAACTTAATAATGGACATATTACGGACACATTATCGGACGGGTGATAACACCCATCCAGTCCACCATTACGCTATATATAACTTAATAATGGACATATTACGGACACAGTATCGGACGGGTGATAACACCCATCCAGTACACCATTACGTTATATATAACTTAATAATGGACATATTGCGGACACAGTATCGGACGGGTGATAACACCCATCCAGTACACGATTACGTTATATATAACTTAATAATGGACATATTACGGACACAGTATCGGAAGGGTGATAACACCCATCCAGTCCACCATTACGTTATATATGACTTAATAATGGACATATTACGGACACAGTATCGGACGGGTGATACACCCATCCAGTACACCATTACGTTATATATAACTTAATAATAGACATATTACGGACACAGTATCGGACGGGTAATAACACCCATCCAGCCCACCATTACGTTATATATAACTTAATAATGGACATATTACGGACACAGTACCGGACGGATGATAACACCCATCCAGTCCACCATTACGTTATATATAACTTAATAATGGACATATTACGGACACAGTATCGGAAGGGGGATAACACCCATCCAGTCCACCATTACGTTATATATAACTTAATAATGGACATATTACGGACACAGTATCGGACGGGTGATAACACCCATCCAGTCCACCATTACGTTATATATAACTTAATAATGGACATATTACGGACACAGTATCGGACGGGTAATAACACCCATCCAGCCCACCATTACGTTATATATAACTTAATAATGGACATATTACGGACACAGTACCGGACGGATGATAACACCCATCCAGTCCACCATTACGTTATATATAACTTAATAATGGACATATTACGGACACAGTATCGGAAGGGGGTAACACCCATCCAGTCCACCATTACGTTATATATAACTTAATAATGGACATATTACGGACACAGTACCGGACGGATGATAACACCCATCCAGTCCACCATTACGTTATATATAACTTAATAATGGACATATTACGGACACAGTATCGGAAGGGGGATAACACCCATCCAGTCCACCATTACGTTATATATAACTTAATAATGGACATATTACGGATACAGTATCGGAATGGTGATAACACCCATCCAGCCCACCATTACGTTATATATAACTTAATAATGGACATATTGCGGACACAGTATCGGAAGGGTGGTAACACCCATCCAGCCCACCATTACGTTATATATAACTTAATAATGGACATATTACGGACACAGTATCGGAAGGGGGATAACACCCATCCAGCCCACCATTACGTTATATATAACTTAATAATGGACATATTACGGACACAGTATCGGAAGGGTAATAACACCCATCCAGCCCACCATTACGTTATATATAACTTACTTATGGACATATTATGGACACAGTATCGGACGGTGATAACACCCATCCAGTCCACCATTACGTTATATATAACTTAGTAATGGACATATTACGGACACAGTACCGGAAGGGTGATACACCCATCCAGTACACAATTACGTTATATATAACTTAATAATAGACATAATACGGCCACAGTATCGGACGGATGATAACACCCATCCAGCCAACCATTACGTTATATATAACTTGATAATGGACATATTACGGACACAGTACCGGAAGGGTGATACACCCATCCAGTACACCATTACGTTATATATAACTTAATAATAGACATATTACGGACACAGTATCGGAAGGGTGATAACACCCATCCAGCCCACCATTACGTTATATAAAACTTAATAATGGACATATTACGGACACAGTATCGGAAGGGTGATAACACCCATCCAGCCCACCATTACGTTATATATAACTTAATAATGGACATATTATGGACACAGTACCGGAAGGGTGATAACACCCATCCAGCCCACCATTACGTTATATATAACTTAATAATGGACATATTACGGACACAGTATCGGAATGGTGATAACACCCATCCATTCCACCATTAAGTTATATATAACTTAATAATGGACATATTACGGACACAGTGTCGGAAGGGTGATACACCCATCCAGTCCACCATTACGTTATATATAACTTAATCATGGACATATTACGGACACAGTGTCGGAAGGGTGATACACCCATCCAGTCCACCATTACGTTATATATAACTTAATAACGGACATATTACGGACACAGTATCGGAATGGTGATAACACCCATCCAGCCCACCGTTACGTTATATAAAGCTTAATACTGGACATATTATGGACACAGTGTCGGAAGGGTGATACACCCATCCAGTCCACCATTACGTTATATATAACTTAATAATGGACATATTACGGACACAGTATCGGAATGGTGATAACACCCATCCATTCCACCATTACGTTATATATAACTTAATAATGGACATATTGCGGACACAGTATCGTACGGGTGATAACACCCATCCAGTACACCATTACGTTATATATAACTTAATAATGGACATATTCCGGACACAGTACCGGACGGGTGATAACAACCATCCAGTACACCATTACGTTATATATAACTTAATAATGGACATATTACGGACACATTATCGGATGGGTGATAACACCCATCCAGTCCACCATTACGTTATATATAACTTAATAATGGACATATTACGGACACAGTATCGGAAGGGTGATAACACCCATCCAGCCCACCATTACGTTATATATAACTTAATAATGGACATATTACGGACACAGTATCGGACGGGTGATAACACCCATCCAGTCCACCATTACGTTATATATAACTTAATAATGGACATATTACGGACACAGTATCGGACGGGTGATAACACCCATTCAGCCCACCATTACGTTATATATAACTTAATAATGGACATATTACAGACACAGTACCGGACGGATGATAACACCCTTCCAGTCCACCATTACGTTATATATAACTTAATAATTGACATATTACGGACACAGTATCGGAAGGGGGGTAACACCCATCCAGTCCACCATTACGTTATATATAACTTAATAATGGACATATTACGGACACAGTACCGGACGGATGATAACACCCATCCAGTCCACCATTACGTTATATATAACTTAATAATGGACATATTACGGACACAGTATCGGAAGGGGGATAACACCCATCCAGTCCACCATTACGTTATATATAACTTAATAATGGACATATTACGGACACAGTATCGGAATGGTGATAACACCCATCCAGCCCACCATTACGTTATATATAACTTAATAATGGACATATTGCGGACACAGTATCGGAAGGGTGATAACACCCATCCAGCCCACCATTACGTTATATATAACTTAATAATGGACATATTACGGACACAGTATCGGAAGGGGGATAACACCCATCCAGCCCACCATTACGTTATATATAACTTAATAATGGACATATTACGGACACAGTATCGGAAGGGGGATAACACCCATCCAGCTTACCATTACGTTATATATAACATAATAATGGACATATTACGTACACAGTGTCGGAAGGGTGATAACACACATCAAGTCCACCATTACGTTATATATAACTTAATAATGTACATATTACGGACACAGTGTCGGAAGGGTGATACACCCATCCAGTCCACCGTTACGTTATATATAACTTATTAATGGACATATTACGGACACAGTGTCGGAAGGGTGATAACACCCATCCAGCCCACCATTACGTTATATATAACTTAATAATGGACATATTACGGACACAGTATCGGACGGATGATAACACCCATCCAGCCCACCATTACGTTATATATAACTTAATAATGGACATATTACGGACACAGTATCGGAAGGGTGATAACACCCATCCAGTACACCATTACGTTATATACATGTATAACTTAATAATGGACATATTATGGACACAGTATCGGACGGGTGATAACACCCATCCAGTCTACCATTACGTTATATATAACTTAATAACGGACATATTACGGACACAGTACCGGAATGGTGATAACACCCATCCAGCCCACCATTACGTTATATATAACTTAATAATGGACATATTACGGACACAGTATCGGAAGGGTAATAACACCCATCCAGCCCACCATTACGTTATATATAACTTACTTATGGACATATTATGGACACAGTATCGGACGGTGATAACACCCATCCAGTCCACCATTACGTTATATATAACTTAATAATGGACATATTACGGACACAGTACCGGAAGGGTGATACACCCATCCAGTACACAATTACGTTATATATAACTTAATAATAGACATATTACGGCCACAGTATCGGACGGATGATAACACCCATCCAGCCCACCATTACGTTATATATAACTTAATAATGGACATATTACGGACACAGTACCGGAAGGGTGATACACCCATCCAGTACACCATTACGTTATATATAACTTAATAATAGACATATTACGGACACAGTATCGGAAGGGTGATAACACCCATCCAGCCCACCATTACGTTATATAAAACTTAATAATGGACATATTACGGACACAGTATCGGAAGGGTGATAACACCCATCCAGTACACCATTACGTTATATATAACTCAATAATGGACATATTACGGACGCAGTATCGGAAGGGTTATAACACCCATCCAGCCCACCATTACGTTATATATAACTTAATAATGGACATATTACGGACACAATATCGGAAGGGTGATAACACCCATCCAGCCCACCATTACGTTACATATAACTTAATACTGGACATATTACGGACACAGTATCGGACGGATGATAACACCCATCCAGCCCACCATTACGTTATATATAACTTAATAATGGACATATTACGGACACAGTATCTGACGGGTGATAACACCCATCCATCCCACCAGTATGTTATATATAACTTAATAATGGACATATGACAGACACGGTGTCGGAAGGGTGATAACACCCATCCAGTCCATCATTACGTTATATATAACTTAATAATGGACATATTACGGACACAGTATCTGACGGGTGATAACACCCATCCATCCCACCAGTATGTTATATATAACTTAATAATGGACATATTGCGGACACAGTGTCGGAAGGGTGATAACACCCAGCCAGTCCATCATTACGTTATATATAACTTAATAATGGACATATTGCGGACACAGTATCGGAAGGGTGATACCACCCATCCAGCCCACCATTACGTTATATGTAACTTAATACTGGACATATTACGGACACAGTGTCGGAAGGGTGATACACCCATCCAGCCCACCATTACGTTATATATAAATTAATAATGGACATATTACGGACACAGTATCGGACGGATGATAACACACATCCAGCCCACCATTACGTTATATATAACTTAATAATGGACATATTATGGACACAGTATCGGAAGGGTGATAACACCCATCCAGTACACCATTACGTTATATATAACTTAATAATGGACATATTACGGACACAGTGTCGGAAGGGTGATAACACCCATCCAGTCCATCATTACGTTATATATAACTTAATAATGGACATATTACGGACACAATATCGGAAGGGTGATAACACCCATCCAGTACACCATTACGTTATATATAACTTAATAATGGACATATTACGGACACAGTACCGGACGGATGATAACACCCATCCAGTCCACCATTACGTTATATATAACTTAATAATGGACATATTACGGACACAGTATCGGAAGGGGGATAACACCCATCCAGTCCACCATTACGTTATATATAACTTAATAATGGACATATTACGGACACAGTATCGGAATGGTGATAACACCCATCCAGCCCACCATTACGTTATATATAACTTAATAATGGACATATTGCGGACACAGTATCGGAAGGGTGGTAACACCCATCCAGCCCACCATTACGTTATATATAACTTAATAATGGACATATTACGGACACAGTATCGGAAGGGGGATAACACCCATCCAGCCCTCCATTACGTTATATATAACTTAATAATGGACATATTACGGACACAGTATCGGAAGGGTAATAACACCCATCCAGCCCACCATTACGTTATATATAACTTACTTATGGACATATTATGGACACAGTATCGGACGGTGATAACACCCATCCAGTCCACCATTACGTTATATATAACTTAATAATGGACATATTACGGACACAGTACCGGAAGGGTGATACACCCATCCAGTACACAATTACGTTATATATAACTTAATAATAGACATATTACGGCCACAGTATCGGACGGATGATAACACCCATCCAGCCCACCATTACGTTATATATAACTTGATAATGGACATATTACGGACACAGTACCGGAAGGGTGATACACCCATCCAGTACACCATTACGTTATATATAACTTAATAATAGACATATTACGGACACAGTATCGGAAGGGTGATAACACCCATCCAGCCCACCATTACGTTATATAAAACTTAATAATGGACATATTACGGACACAGTATCGGAAGGGTGATAACACCCATCCAGCCCACCATTACGTTATATATAACTTAATAATGGACATATTACGGACACAATATCGGAAGGGTGATAACACCCATCCAGTACACCATTACGTTATATATAACTTAATAATGGACATATTACGGACACAGTATCGGAAGGGGGGTAACTCAATAATGCCAATATAGAACGAATTATCGACGAAGTAACGGAGATCTCTAAAACAATTTACAAAACCACAACTGATCAACTTTGGCCGTGTGTAAATCATATTCACCTATGTGTGGACTTGGAGGAGATTTGGAATCGTTCTTTAAAATAAATCACTTTTTCGAGAAAAAACTCTCTTTAAAGAAAAACGCTCTTAAAATTTAATTTTTGTTTCAGTTTTGAATATCTCCGTTATTTCGTCAACATAATCATCACATTGTTACCGTGGTCAGTTATTACGATTTATATTATTTATGAATGGGCATATACGGCACACACTTAAAGGTCCACTTAATTTTCGAACCCCCAGTTAATTGTATATAAAATTTATGCCATAGTATATATACCATTTGAAAGAGGAAGCTCCAAAATATTGTAGTATCAACTTATTCGCTGTAATACACTGTGGATTTGTTGTTTTTGTTGAGATACCGTCCGGTGTTCTGTGCTCAAGTTTCATAATCGTATGATATAGAGTTATTGCCCTCACATGGAAAATAAATTTTTAGTTTGAATTATGTTGGATTCTTGAAGCCATTACGGGGGAAATCTTTCTATGATTTCAGTTGTTTTCTGTTTATTTATGGGCATCTTCTGAGACACAAGTAAACGTTTTAAATAGTGGTGAGTTATAGTATTTTAATCATATTTTATGGCATAGATTGTTATGAAAACCGTATATCAAGCCACTATAGCAAAATAATCGGTGATTCGAAAATTATGCAGGCCTTTAAGTATCTATAGATGGTAAATAATATCTGCAATTAAGTATCTATATATTGTAAATAATATCCATAATTAAGTATGTATGTGAGGTTATCATGTGTGGTGAGGTTATCATGTATGGTGATGTTATCATGTGTGGTGAGGTTATCATGTGTAGTAAGATGATCATGTGTGGTGGGATTATCATATGTGGTGAGGTTATCATGTGTGATGAGGTTATCATGCGTGTGAGGTTATCATGTGTGGTGAGATTATCATATGTGGTGAGGTTATCGTGTGTGGTGAGGTTGTCATGCGTGGTGAGGTTATTATGCGTGGTGAGGATGTCATGCGTGGTGGGGTTACCATGCGATGTGAGGTTACCATGCGCGTTGGGGTTAACATGCGTTGTGAAGTTATCGTGCGTGGTGATGTTATCATCTGTGGTGAGGTTATCACGCGTGTTGAGGTTATCATCTGTGGTGAGGTTATCATACGTTGTGGGGTTTTCACGCGTGTTGAGGTTATCATCTGTGGTGAGGTTATCATACGTGATTAGTTTATCATACGTTGTGATGTTGTCATGTGTTGTGAGGTTAGCATGTATGGTGAGGTTACCATGCGAGGTGAGGTTACCGTGCGCTTTGGAGTTAACATGCGTGATGAGGTTATCGTGCGTGGTGATGTTAGCGTGCGTGGTGAGGTTATCGTGCGTGGTGATGTTATCATGTGTGATTATTTTATCTTGCGCGACGAGGTTATAACGCGTGTTGAGGTTATCATGTGTGGTGAGGTTATCATACGTGGTGAGGTTATCATGTGTGGTGAGGTTATCGTGCGTGGTAAGGTTATCATGCGGTGCGAGTTTATCATGCGTGGTAAGGTTATCATGCGGTGTGAGTTTATCATGCGCGCCGAGGTTATCGTGTGTGACGAGGTTATCGTGCGTGTGGTGTTATCATGTGTGATTATTTTATCTTGCGCGACGAGGTTATCACGCGTGTTGAGGTTATCATGTGTGGTGATGTTGTCATGCGTGGTGAGGTTATCATGTGTGGTGAGGTTATCGTGCGTGGTAAAGTTATCATGCGGTGCGAGTTTATCATGCGTGGTAAGGTTATCATGCGGTGTGAGTTTATCATGCGCGCCGAGGTTATCATGCGCGCCGAGGTTATCGTGTGTGACGAGGTTATCATGCGTGGTGAGGCTATCATGTGTGATTATTTTATCTTGCGCGACGAGGTTATCACGCGTGTTGAGGTTATCATGTGTGGTGAGGTTATCATGTGTGGTGATATTATCATGTGTAGTAAGATGATCATGTGTGATGAGGTTAGCATGTGTGATGAGGTTATCATGTGTGGTGATGTTATCATGCGCGGTGAGGTTATCACGCGTGTTGAGGTTATCGTGCGTGGTGAGGTTATCATGTGTGATGAGGTTATCATGTGTGGTGAGGTTATCATGTGTGGTGAGGTTATCATGTGTGATGAGGTTAACATGTGTGTTGAGGTTATCATGCGTGGTGAGGCTATCATGTGTGGTGAGGTTATCATGTGTGGTGAGGTTATCATTTGTGGTGATGTTATCATGTGTGGTGATGTTATCATGTGTGATGAGGTTATCATGTGTGAGGTTATCATACGTGGTGAGGTTACCATACGTGGTGGGGTTATCATGCGTGGTGAGGCTATCGTGTGTGGTGAGGTTATCAAACGTGGTGAGGTTATCATACGTGGTGAGGTTATCATACGTGTTGAGGTTATCATGTGTGGTGAGGTTATCATACGTGGTGAGGTTATCATGCGTGGTGAGGCTATCATGTGTGGTGAGGTTATCATACGTGGTGAGGTTATCATACGTGTTGAGGTTATCATACGTGGTGAGGTTATCATGTGTGGTGAGGTTATCATACGTGGTGAGATTATCATGCGTGGTGAGGCTATCATGTGTGGTGAGGTTATCATACGTGGTGAGGTTATCATACGTGGTAAGGTTATCATACGTGGTGAGGTTATCGTGGGTGATTAGTTTATCATGCGCGACGAGGTTATCAGGCGTGTTGGGGTTATCAGGCGTGTTGAGGTTATCATGTGTGGTGATGTTTTCGCTTTGCACGATATATCACATTATAAGCACACAGTTCACAATAATCTTTATTATCTGATATTCTACCCGATAATTTCGTGAACATTTTCATCAGTTCCTTTGATACATCACCGAAATGTCACCGGTCATAGGCATGAAATATAATATGGAAGTCTATACGTTAATGACATTCCATGTGTGCGAAAAAGTTAAATTGTGCTTTTTATCAGCGCCAAATGCCGCATAATCTTCGTAGTAGACAGTGCATTGCTCGTGTCAAGCGTGTGGGTGATATGAAGGGGACATCTAGTGTTTTTTAGTAGATACCGGAAATTATCTCATGAGTGACCAAGACGAATGTTTAAATATAACTATAGAAGATCTTAGTTCTCCAAGTGGCTACTTAAAAAAACATCAAATATGCATGAGAAATGAATGATTTACTATCTCGCAGAAGTCATGATTTCAAATACATTGTAGTAGACTCAGTATATACCCTGTAGATCGATTCCTAAGTTAGACAATGCAGTGCGTTTTTTGCAAATATTTCCTGTCACAAACATTTTTGAAGTCATTTTGTTTACATAAATATACCATAATCTCTCATACTGTGATCATAAACTAGTGTTGTATGGTGCTATATCATACATTGGTTACACATAATATAATGAGTTTTTTCTTCAAATTCATAGTTTGTGAAAGTGAATTTTTTTTTTTAATTCACGATTGGGCGCCTCCTTTAAGCATTAATGGACCTAGTTTAATCATCGCCGGAATAGGATCGAGATGTAACAAAACCTACCATTATTCCATTCTTCAAACATCAACCCATTGCTGTTTATGCTAAATTGAATCAGCACCTTTGCAATATCTCGCAGACCTTGGCGATAACTCGCAAACCTTTGCAATAAATTTCAAGCATCTTTACGATAACTCTCAAACTACTTGGTGATTATACTTTACAATTTATCGTAAACATGTTTGAGATGTATCACGAAGGTTTGTGATTTATTGCAGATATATTGTTATGTGTTCATGTTGGCACTAATGGGCTTGAACGGTATAAAAATAATAAATCAGACATCTTAAACAGGTCTGGATGAACCACAAATCGACCAATGATAGCATGGTCGGGCTAAAATAGACTGATCGGTCTTTCACAGCCAACATACAAAAGAAGCAAACCAAAACAAAAATTAATTCTGATCTCTTTTGGAGATTTTTTACTGAGAATATTCAAAATTAAAACAATTTTGCGATAAATTGCCAAACCTTTGCGATAAATCTCAAACATCTTTACAATAACTCTCAATTAACTACTTGGTGATTATACGTGTATCGCAAAGATGTTTGAGATTTATCACAATAGCCGATGAGGTTAAAATAGACCAATCATTCTTTCACAGCCAGCATGTACATTGTATCATGTATCTGGGATAAGGGGAGTAACTCTAAACGGTTCTATTATTATCGATCAACCTATACTTCAAAAACAAAACAAAATTAGTTCCGATTTTTTTTTAGCAAGACAACATCATAATATAATATTATTCACTAAGAACATTCAAAGTTAAAACAACTTTGCGATAAATCGAAAACATATTTCTGATAAATCGCCAACTACCATACTTGGCGATTTATCACAAACGTTTGCGATTAATCGCAATGATTGCATTATATTGTTATATGTGGGCACTAATGGGATTGAACCATATAACCATTATCAATCAGATATCTTAAACAGGTCTGGGTGAACCACTTACCGATCTATAATAGACTACCGGTAAAATAAACTAAAATAAACCGATCGGTCTTTCACAGCCAGCATGCATCCGGGATAAGGGGAGTCACTCTAAACTGTTTTATTGTTATCTCTCAACCAATACGTAAACAAAATTAATACTGAATTCTTTTGCAAGACACCAAATAATTATTTACTGTATACTGAGAATATTCAAAATAAACATACATGTACATGTATACAGATATTAAAACAAACAGATTCAAATTGTCAATAAATTTAGAGTTCCCTCTCTTATAACAGTGAGCACTGTGTCAGGAAGAGCAATCGGTCTATTGTAGCCCGATCAGGCTATTATAGTTAATCTGTGGTTCGCTCAGACCTTTCTTTATACCATAATAAATATCGCGTAAATAGTATGTACCGGTAATTGTTGTGGTTCCTACACTTCAGTATGTGAACAAAGCCAAATTCAGTTCGAGAACCTGTTGTAAAGTATGTAAATAGCATGCGATATACAAAATACTCAACAATGGAGAGACCACACTAATGAACTGTGCTTAATTAAAACTGGCACCATGTTGTTTGCAAAATACTGTTGTAGCGCTCACTAGTCCTCGCCACAAGATTTTGGTGTTGAATGGGTCACCGGAGTCACTCTCCCAACAAAATTGCCACATTGTTGAGCGTTTTGCTTATCGTACACTTCCGATGTGCTGTATCGGTATATGAACAAACAAACCTCACACAATTGACACAAAGAGAGTTTAATGTATTTAATATATGATCCATTTTGGTACAGCCATGGTAAAAAAAAATATTCTCCACTCGCAGCTATGCGTCATCGAGTCAATGCCATTGCCTGATCACCAGAGCCATATAATGTAGAATTTCGCGAATATGGTTTCCTATTATGGAAGAGGTTATTTCACAGCAAAGCGATAATGTCCGAATCGTTCTGAATGATAGCCAGTTTAGCCACACATGTTTTAATAACAACCTGATGCATCTGAACATTGGAATGATCTACATGTTCATGTACCTGTATATATATATATATACAGCTAAGCTCTAATTGGACCCCCCCCCTAACGACGTTGACACCGATATTACCGCATTGTTGATGATGCTGTTAACCATGATCAATCCTACCATGACCGACCTTCGTACCGGTACCTTTTTAAAGTCAGCATTATAACCACCACAGACCATAAACAAATTATTAATTGAAATATTGTTTTGTGTATACCCCGCTCGACAAAACAAGTATCTATTGACACCGCGGTGTATTTGCCGTTCGGCCGCAGTGTTAGCGTTTGTAACTGCGGTTGACTACCGCCGTTTAACGGCAAGTACACTGCGAATATATATATAACTTAATAATGGACATATTACGGACACAGTATCGGAAGGGTAATAACATCCATCCAGCCCACCATTACGTTATATATAACTTAATAATGGACATATTACGGACACAGTATCGGAAGGGTGATAACACCCATCCAGCCCACCATTACGTTATATATAACTTAATTATGGACATATTACGGATACAGTATCGGAAGGGGGATAACTCAATAATGCCAATATAGAACGAATTATCGACGAAATAACGGAGATCTCTAAAACAATTTACAAAACCACAACTGATCAACTTTGGCCGCGTGTAAATCATATTCACCTAAGGGTGTGTGGGCTTGGAGGAGATTGGGAATCGTTCTTTAAAATCACTTTTTCGAGAAATTTTTTTTTTTTAAAGAAAAACGCTCTTAAAATTTAATTTTTGTTTCAGTTTTGAATATCTCCGTTATTTCGTCAACATAATCATCACATTGTTACCGTGGTCAGTTATTACGATTTATATTATGTATGGATGGGCATATACGGCACACACTTAAAGGTCCACTTAATTTTCGAACACCCAGTTAATTGTATATAAAATATATGCCATAGTATATATACCATTTGAAAGAGGAAGTTCCAAAATATTGTAGTATCAACTTATTCGGTGTATTACACTGTGGATATGTTGTTTTTGTTGAGATACCGTCCGGTGTTCTGTGCTCAAGTTTCATAATCGTATGATATAGAGTTATTGCCCTCCCATGGAAAATAAATTTTTAGTTTGAATTATGTTGAATTCTGGAAGCCATTGCGGGGGAAATCTTTCTCAGATTTCAGTTGTTTTCTGTTTATCTATGGGCATCTTCTGAGACACAAGTATACGTTTTAAATAGTGATGAATTATAGTATTTTATTCATATTTTATGGCATAGATTGTTATGAAAACCGTATATCAAGCCACTATAGCAAAATAATCGGTGATTCGAAAATTATGTGGGCCTTTAAGTATCTATAGATGGTAAATAATATCTGCAATTAAGTATCTATAGATTGTAAATAATATCCATAATTAAGTATTTATGTGATGTTATCATGTGTGGTGAGGTTATCATTTGTGGTGATGTTATCATGTGTGGTGATGTTATCATGTGTGGTGAGGTTACCATGCGAGGTGAGGTTACCGTGCGCGTTGGGGCTAACATGCGTTGTGATGTTATCGTGCTTGTTGAGGTTATCATCTGTGGTGAGGTTATCATACGTGATTAGTTTATCATACGTTATCATACATGGTGAGGTTATCATGTGAGGTGAGGTTACCATGCGAGGTGAGGTTACCGTGCGCGTTGGGGTTACCATGCGAGGTGAGGTTATCATACGTGGTGAGGTTATCGTGCGTGGTGAGGCTATCATGCGTGGCGAGGCTATCATGCGTGGTAAGGTTATCATGCGAGGTGAGGTTATCATACGTGGTGAGGTTATCGTGCGTGGTGAGGCTATCATACGTGGTGAGGCTATCACACGTGGTGAGGCTATCATACGTGGTGAGGCTATCATGCGTGGTGAGGCTATCATGCGTGGTGAGGTTATCATACGTGGTGAGGCTATCATACGTGGTGAGGCTATCATGCGTGGTGAGGCTATCATACGTGGTGAGGCTATCATGCGTGGTGAGGCTATCATACGTGGTGAGGCTATCATACATGGTGAAGCTATCATACGTGGTGAGGCTATCATACGTGGTGAGGCTATCATACGTGGTGAGGCTATCATACGTGGTGAGGCTATCATACGTGGTGAGGCTATCATACGTGGTGAGGCTATCATACGTGGTGAGGCTATCATGCGTGGTGAGGCTATCATACGTGGTGAGGTTATCATACGTGGTGATGTTATCATACGTGGTGAGGTTAACGTGCGTGGTGATGTTATCATGTGTGATTAGTTTATCATGCGCGACGAGGTTATTAGGCGTGTTGGGGTTATCAGGCGTGTTGAGGTTATCATGTGTGGTGATATTTTCGCTTTGCACGATCTATCACATTATAAGCACACAGTTCACAATAATCTTTATTATCTGATATTCTACCCGATAATTTCGTGAACATGTTCATCAGTTCCTTTGATACATCACCGAAATGTCACCGGTCATAGGCATGAACTATAACATGGAAGTCTAATGTCTAATGTTTTTATCAGCGCAAAATTCCGCATAATCTTCGTAGTAGACAGTGCATTGCTCGTGTCAAGCGTGTGGGTGACATAAAGAGGACATCTAGTGTTTTTAGTAGATACCGGAAGTTATCTCACGAGTGACCAAGACGAATGATTAAATATAACTATAGAAGATCATAGTTCTCCTAGTGGCTACTAAACAAAATCAAATATGCATGAGAAATGAATGATTTACTTTCTCGCATAAGTCATGATTTCAAATACATTGTAGTAGACTCAGTATATACCCTGTAGATAGATTCCTAAGTTAGACAATGCAGTGCGTTTTTTGCAAATATTTCCTGTCACGAACATTTTTGAAGTCATATTTTTTACATAAATATACCATATCTCTCATTTTTAATTCACGATTGGGGCGCCTCCTTTACGCATTAATGGACCTAGTTTAATCATCGCCGGAATCGGATCGAGATGTAACAAAACCTACCATTATTCCATTCTTCAAACATCAACCCATTGCTGTTTATGCTAAATTGAATCAGCATTCAAGATCGCCGGCCCCACACTATAAATAGTCGAGGTGCATTACTTGAGGTACACTATTTCACCGTCCCTCCAAGATGCTAACTTAGCCCTCTATTGGAGGGTTATCAGCCGAAAAACAATTTGCCACTCAATGGGGGGTCAGGTTCCTCCCTGAGAATAATTTGTCACTCAGCGGGAGATAGACACACTCCAAATCGCTTTGGTAAATGTTTACCCACACAATGGTGCAGATATCTCCACACGAACGTTGGGGTAAATTTTGCTCAATGCATGGCAACAATTTGCCCAATAGTAATTTGGCGATTTTTTTAACCCGAACGTTTTGGGTGAATAATTACTTAAGTATAGGGTCGAAATTCAAATCAAATTCCCCCACATATCTTCTGAGCTGATAATAAACGCTCTTCGTTGATAATCTATGTTAACATTATGTACTAGTCCATTTTAGCTCATCTGAGATCAAAGGCACATATCCAGTTATATTCCCCTGGGCAGGTGACACCTGTGTATCAATTTTCCTGCATATCGCCTTACAGCCCTGGGAATTAAGGACAATTTGCCTAGGCAATATTTTTGCCTAGGTGAAAGAAATCGGCCTAGGCAAAAACAGATTTTACCTAGGCAATTTTGCAACAATATTGCCATCTCAAATCAATATGATTCAATAATAACCTGAAATTCTTAGTTATTTTGGAGAACATTTCCAGGCCACTACTCATCATATATATACATTCCACAAATCATCTCCAAAACTAGTGCCCTTATGGGTAGCTAGTTAATGGCCCAGTACCGTGGAAACAATTTTAGGACAATATATGTAAAGAGTGATTTAAGGAAGTCATTTTGGCTAAAGAGGTTCTATTTCTGATAGACAAAAATCAATTTTAGTAACCCAATGAACTTATTTTACCTAGGCAATATAATTGCCTAGGAAAACTGATTTTGCCTCTGCTTTTACCTAGGCATTGCCTATTGCCTAGGCTAATTCCCAGGGCTGGCCTTATGCCTACAAAAATTCGCCCAACGCATAATGGTAATTAATATTGGGTGAATTGACACCCTGCGTTGAGTTAAAACATTGCTCAACATTGGGTACAATTTATCCTAAGTTCACGTGGTTTTATATGCACCATTGTGTTGGGTAACATTTTACGCAACGCGACTTAGAGTGCATGCATCATTCCCTATGGAGGGGTGATAATTTACCATTTCGGAGTGGTGGTCAAATATGGCAGCATTAGAGCATCACCCCAGTTGACTAGGACCGAACACAACGTTTTTTTCTCCTCAAATAATTCCTAAATAAACTTACCAGCAATCCGTCCGAACGAAGCCTGGTTCGATCCCCCGTAACGCCTCATTGAGCACACTTTAGTTTCATCGATGTACGAGAAAGTTCCGCACGACTCGCTCCGATCACAAATAATGGCACATTGACACTCCGATATTACGACACTCTCTACAAGAACTTCACTCCAGCCAGGAAATGGAATGGGCACGTTGTTTAAATTCGGCAGGAGCGTATCTTGGTTGGTGTATCGGGTGTGTTTTACAATCGCAGAGACTGTTACTGACATCATACACGGTAACACCGATAAGATGAGAGATTTCATGGTTGGTAGATGTGTGCGAGTAATATACAGTGAGTGGACCGGCACAGGAGAACACAACAGAATGGAGTGGATGCGAAGGAATTTTAATGGTGAGTCTGATTGGGAACTCCGCGGTCACTAACCGGGTGGATATCGATCTCGTTCTGGATTATTTGCTGATCCAACGGATTGCTCTTAACTCAGAAAACAGCTTCAACCTCCGCCACAAACTGCAAGTTAAGTCTCCGCGTTACGATGGTCTGAGCACTGTTATCAAATATATATAATGTATTTAAAGGTACTCAATCCGATTTAAAGGCACGGGCGGCGTTCGTTACAGAAATATTCATATTTGTTCAAATCGCCGTCAACCGAAGGAATATTAAAATATATATAGTTTTGTTCATAGGCCAAACATAATCAGCGCGTAAATAGTATATTGTCGTCAAGACGTACGATGTTGTACGTAAACAAGAGCCTGCTCGTGTTACATAAGTTTTGCTTGTGTTTACATAACAGCGCAATTCTATTGGTTATTGGACACAAATGATATAACCGCTCTTTATTATTTCCATATCAGGAAAACTGTAACAAATAACGCTCTTTATGTTTACCACATCCGGATCGAAACAAAAGCCAGGTTCCGTAACGTGTTTTGCTTTTGTTTACACAACAAAGGAAAGCATATGCCAATAGCATAATGTTTATGCCATTTTACTGATTGGTGTAAGAAGAAAGTCTGTCTATATTTTACTATTCTTTCTGTTTATGGCGGTTTTTGAAGCAGCTAAATATTTTAACAGCTTACCCAACGCCAACGCCGCCCGTATATCTAACGCTCCTATCTTACTATTTCTTTGGTTTCGGGGTGAAAAATATTTGATTCGAGTCGAGGAACCCACCAATACAAGCTCAGAGTGATCAAATAACGATTTTTGAAGTTTGTTATTTCAATTGTTTGTGGCCCAAAAACACGCCATCAAAGGATGGTCTTGGTCAAATTTGCGGTTGAAGATGGATAACTCTAAAAGCAAGTGGTAATACGGTCAAAGTTCGTGAATACTCAAGTGATAATACGGCCATAAATTATTTCGTTGAACAAAATGTTGATAAATGACATGTTTTGCTTAATTTGATACCATAGTTGACAGTTATTGTTGTTTTATCTTGATGCTATGTTGACCCTCTGATCGGAGTGAGTACCTTAACATCTAACTGTTGTCGGTTAAAATGCATTCTGATCTGATCTAGCCAATGTCCAAATGATATCTTGACAGTTCAATTTCTCAGAATAATGCAGAATGAATTGTAAACGACAAAAGCCTTAATTAAAAATATAACGTTTCCATATATTTGTGTACGTGAAGGCAGTATCGATGGGACTGACCATTGCAGTTTGCTTCCAACGTTGATTTTATTTAAACATATTTGTTATTAGTAGTATTGAAAAAGAATGCATTGCATATAAGAGTTTGAAGGAAGTTACGTGATGCTTAGACGGACCTCCGCTTCCTACAGATAATACATGAAACATCAATATAACAATTTATTTTGGATATTTCATGGAGTGTTAACTAACGCGATAGTCTATGGTGTGGAACAATGTGAGTATAATTATACGCATCTATATTGCAGCATATATATAATGTATTTAAAGGTACTCAATCCGATTTAAAGGCACGGGCGGCGTTCGTTACAGAAATATTCATATTTGTTCAAATCGCCGTCAACCGAAGGAATATTAAAATATATATAGTTTTGTTCATAGGCCAAACATAATCAGCGCTTAAATAGTATATTGTCGTCAAGACGTACGATGTTGTACGTAAACAAGAGCCTGCTCGTGTTACACAAGTTTTGCTTCTGTTTACACAACAAAGGAAAGCATATGCCAATAGCATAATGTTTATGCCATTTTACTGATTGGTGTAAGAAGGAAGTCTGTCTATATTTTACTATTCTTTCTGTTTATGGCGGTTTTTGAAGCAGCTAAATATTTTAACAGCTTACCCAACGCCAACGCCGCCCGTATATCTAACGCTCCTATCTTACTATTTCTTTGGTTTCGGGGTGAAAAATATTTGATTCGAGTCGAGGAACCCACCAATACAAGCTCATAGTGATCAAATAACGATTATTGAAGTTTGTTATTTCAATTGTTTGTGGCCCAAAAACACGCCATCAAAGGATGGTCTTGGTCAAATTTGCGGTTGAAGATGGATAACTCTAAAAACAAGTGGTAATACGGTCAAATTTCGTGAATACTCAAGTGATAATACGGCCATAAATTATTTCGTTGAACAAAATGTTGATAAATGACATGTTTTGCTTAATTTGATACCATAGTTGACAGTTGTTAGCATTATGTTGTTGATATTAATCGATTCTGATAACAAAAGCGCATTTTGAAAAAATATTGTTGTTTTATCTTGATGAATTGAGTACCTTAACATCTAACTGTTGTCGGTTAAACTGCATTCTGATCTGATCTAGCCAATGTCCAAATGATATCTGGACAGTTCAGTTTCTCAGAATAATGCAGAATGAATTGTAAACGACAAAAGTCTTAATTAAAAATATAACGTTTCCATATATTTGTATACGTGAAAGCAGTGATCATACCAGCGTATCGATGGGACTGAACATTGCAGTTTGTTTCCAACGTTGATTTTATTTAAACATATTTGTTATTAGTAGTATGACAAAAGAATGCATTGCATATTGGAGATTGAAGGAAGTTACGTGATGCTTAGGTGGACCTCAGCTTCCTACAGATAATACATGAAACATCAATATAACAATTTATTTTGGATATTGCATGGAGTGTTAACTAACGCGATAGTCTATGGCGTGGAACAATGTGAGTATAAGTATACGCACCTATATTGCAGCATATAGATGCATATTGTTGGGGAAGAGTTAGTTTGTGTGTTTGGGAAATGGTAACTAGAACGGGGTCGATTGAGTAAGTAATAGAAAAGGGTATTGGGACAGTAAGTATATTTGTGGTACGGAGTTTGTGTCTGCATGAGCTCATTCGCTGCACGTCGCAAATCGTTTGGAAGATTTTTATGAATTTTAAAGCTGTATCTTTTTGAATGCAATTATATCGTTGGTGGTTAAACATAGATCTCCTTTAAAAGGCGATTCATATGACACGACTCGAAAGTATCTCGTAACATGTGACAGTTCTATGAGCTGTTGTGCATAAAGGGTGCAATACATGGAAAAGTGACTTCCACAGGACTGTCACAAGTACACATGAGGTTATCACCAATGTGGTTTTCAACTTTGTCATGATTCAGATTATTACACTAGTACACTAGTAATCTGCGTTAATTATTTGCTCCAGCCATGTAACCTCCAGAAATGTTCCTGCTCGAGTTATGCTCGTGTTATAGGATTACACCGGACCGACATATCACACACAACACAGCCTCTTAGGGTGGATACACAAATGCATGTAATGTCTGTATGTAAAATACATGTATTTTACATGGTCACACACACTAAATCGAGAGTAGCTAGATTTGGGTAGCTTAAATTTTAAAGCTACTTTTATAGCTAAATAAGCTACTTAAATATGCTATTTTTGCTATTGGACGGGTAGTTTCGCGACGCGGAACGGGGTAGTTAAGCGATGTCTATTCGTGATTGGTTCTATAACTGCACGTGACAACCTATTCAAATAATGGCGGACTTTCCACGAGTCGAGATGTCATCCAGCTGAAAGTAAAAGGTATAAATTTTGAAATGTTTAATATTATAACTAAATGAATGTGACATATTGTCGAGGTACGAACTTATTGTCACGGGTACGTCATTCCCTTGACTCGTTACAACTTTCATCGACCGTTAGTTTCCTGCCTAAACCGGCGCTTGCAAGCGCCGGTATTTTTGGTTTAATTTAATTTAGATAATTATTATAGGACATCGTGTTCGTAAACCATGGTAAGTTTGTTTTTTTAGTATCGTATACACGCATAGGCGTGAACGTTTTATATGAAATATGACATTTCACGTTCAATTAACTTTTGAAGCGATCCAATTTAAGTCACCTGGTCACAGATGACTGAAAGTGAAAGTGAAAGTATACCTAGAAAATTATTTATCTGTATCTCTAGACTGTAGATATTACAGTGCAGGAACCAATTCTGGTTGTACTACTTGTAGACGAACTGGTCCTGATGCTACCAGCCTACCATGGCTGAGTAACCTTATAACCCTGTGGTGACCTCGGTCAGACAGGTCGGGCACACATCCAAAATGGTCTACGTAGCTCGTTTTGTCTAATGTAGCCCGATTGAGCTACGATTTGAATGTGATTTACACACCTCCATCGATTATCGTCATACCACGAGAAAAGCGCATTTCGAATTTTCGTTTATTAGTTGTGTACGACTATTGGTCTACAAAGAAGCAAAAAACTCAACGACTCACCACGGCTTAGCCTTAGGCGCAATTAACGATGTTTTAATTAAGACCTGTTAGCGTTTGGTAGTGACTTTCCCGAAAATATCAGATTTTGCCATAAAAAGTAGGGAACAATCCATTTGTTTTTGCAGGATATTTATTTTTGAAGGTCAAGAACGTCCGGTTTATGTGGCTTACCTGATTGGATAAAGCGAACAGCTTCACTCTGAGACGACTATTTGTTAAATGTTTGGCGACCGCCATTCAGAGAAGGCAACTACGGAAACACGATTCACAATTTTTCTTTGAAATTTGGAAGTACCTCGTGTAACATTACAGTTATACAAATATGGTTGTCCATTTGTCGTTCCGTACATTCCAACATATAGATGTTAAACTGAAATCCCATTAAGAACGTACCATTAATCCCCGGCTAAATGCAACCAATCAGATTATCGCCTGCACACGGATATTTGCGAACACAATTGCGACCGGAACTACCTCAGATTTGATGAAGATTTACATTTCGATCAAGAAATTTTGATGATCATTTCTTATTGTTTTTCATGGTAAATTGACCAAAACAAATTGATTTTGAATCGCTCAAAAGGTATTAAAGCCGTGGTGAGTCGTTGAGTTTTTTGCTTCTTTGTAGACGTGATAGTGGTACACAACTAATGAACGAAAATTTGAAATGCGTTTTTTTCGTGGTATGGCGATAATCGCAGGAGGCGTGTAAATCACATTAAAAACGTAGCTCAATCGGGCTACAGTAGACAAAACGAGCTACGTAGACCGTTTTGGATGTGTGCCCGACCTGTCAGAAGCCAGGTAGCGTTCTTTAACGTGCACACCGATGTGTGTACACGGGTCAGCCACACAATGTGTGCGCCCGATCGGACACTGCGACAGCATACTGTCTACTGCTGCACCCACGACAAAATACATGGACAAGTGTTGTTATGGAGGGAAGTCGGCATTTTGCATTCAGATCTTTATTCAGTGATCATGGATGAGACTTTTCAGTCTGACAAACTTGGTATCTGACCGAGTTCTGATTTTTGTCAGAATACATTAGGACCAGGTTGCGTTCCCCGGTCTGCTAGCATGAGAGGCCAATACGCTACCGACTCCCCCTACATAGATGCACCAAGTGAATATTTATTTTTTGTTTTTATTATCTGTTCGTTGTTGATGGTGGGGTTTTCAAGTCTTAACATGTTATACATAGATGCACACAGTGAATATTCATGTCTACACATTCTCAAAACATGTGTTCCTCTCAACCGCGTTGGAACTACCATGAGTATGACACCATGTTGAAAAATTATCAACATGGTTCTAGTGTAAATGCAACACGGTTGTAACATTACTCCAAAGCAGTTGTAATTTTCAACGTGGGCGTGTTAGGCGTCAATGCAATATAACAAGGTCTGTGTAGGGGAGGCCAAATTCACATTTAATAATGAATTGTGCTTTAGCGCAATCAATTACCACATATTGTGCTTAAGCGCAAAAAGCGTAATTGTGATGTGCTTTAGCACAAAAAGCGTAATTGTGACTACTATCTAACCTACCCATTAAATATTTGCATGACCTATCAACACAAGAGGAGCATTGGGCTAATTTTAACCTGTACTCAACAGTCAACTGTGAGTATGCGTTCAACAATGATAATCCCTAAGGCTAATTAATACATATTATCAGCATCCCTCTATCCAAATAATTGATGTCTTCTTCCCGGAACTCTAGTAATTCTTTGTATGATGTTTTTTAATGTATTTTTGCACAGATTTGGGCCCTTACTATCATACTATGGCCATATCCTATACATGCATATGAAGTCACTGCATGAGGGCTTGCTTACCTCATATGGTTTACTTATTGAGGGGGCGGGCAGCAGACCGATTGTCTGTCTTTCCCACTATTTATTCAGCGGTATGTAAATATAGGCATATATGGCATATATTAATCTCAGTTAATTCAAGTAGTTAACCGTATGGGAGGCCAAATTCACATTTATTAATAATTGCGCTTCAGCGCATTTCAATTGCGCAATTCAATTACGCTTCAGTGCAATTAATTGCGCAACTCAAAAATAATTGCGCTTCAGTGCAATTAATTTTTCATATATTGCTAAACCCCCCATTTAATTAATGAAAATCCAATGGAAAATTAATTGGGCTTCAGCGCAATTCAATTTGGCTTCAGCGCAATTATTTTCCCAACTAAAACAGAACGTACCGATATTGCGATTTGCCCCAACTAATACAGAAGCTAATGCTATTGCAAGTCGCCCTGACTGAAGCAAGATACCCGGTAATTATATTGCGAGTCTATCCGACTAAAACAGAAGTCGCGAGTCACCCTGAAGTATACAGAATATAATGCTATCGCATGTATAATTTTTATTTGAGTGCAGGACAAAATATCAGGTACCAGATGAGTGGTGCCTGATATTTGAAAATTCCTTAACCCTTTACCCAACAAACCGGCCAAAAACGCACAAATAAAGCTTCAACAGCCTAAAATATCTTCGGTCTGTCTCAATAACACCATACAAATATGGATATCATTGGAACCGGTTCATTGACCACATTGTTATGGCTACAGTTATGCCCTGTGCCAATGCATTCTCTTATATATGCGAGTCGACCATAGGTCGCCTCGCATATATAAGAGAATGCATTGGCCTATAATATTTTTCTACATTTTTTGACAATTTTATAATTTTTAATATGTGTTAAGCCAATGCATTCTCTTATATATGCGAGGCGACCTATAGTCGACTCGCATATATAAGAGAATGCATTGGCACAGTGCCGTTCTGTTGGGTAAAGTGTTAATCAAGTTAATGGCACCTGACATATTATTTTTCTGTGACTGTATGATTATGCTATTGCCAAAACTTAATATTCTATTTCTATTATCCGATTTACACAGGAGGGGGGGGGGGTGAAAACAAATTTCTGGCATGTATGCCGGGTGGGTGGGTTGCTCAAAGCCACCAACAAGCAATTTGTTCCGCAACTAAAAAAAAATTTCCTGCTTGTTTTTTTTGAGAGAAATAATGTAATTCTAACTGGTAAACTGACTGCAGGCAGTTATCGTGTTGTATTTTGTTGCAACTTTTGAAATCCAAGATGGCCGCTAGTAGCCATGCTTTTTTGGCCGAATGACCTCAAAATTATTCATTCCTATTTACATGTCCATGTTAACATCCATGATAAATAGTATGCACATAAATTCATATACAGCTGTTTACAGTGAATTCCCCCCGCAAATCTCTGTTTTAGTGTTAAAACGGGGGGTGGGTGTCAAAAAATGGTCGGAAAAAACTGCCGAAAACGAAAACAAATTTGGCGGTGGGGGTGGGTGGGTACAAAAAATGATCGAAAGGGAAAAAATGGCATACGTGTCTGAAATGTTTTTCCGACCCCCCCCCCCCCCCTGATTTACATGGACAAAATCTTCTTTGCTGGTACGTCTGTATTATCAGTGCTATCTTCTGTAATTTTTGTGCGAACAGAACTGGAGAAATCTGTCAATTATTTCGACATGACAACATGCACAATGCTGACAACATTTATTTAATATTGGAATTTCCAAGACCTACATCGTACAACAGAAACCGAAACGAAATGCAGAGGTATGACACTGCTTGTTATTAGTCTCACGATCCACTGTGAGGAATGGAGAAATATACTACACCTATGACTGATAAACACAAATTTACACAACAAAATTCATTTGATAAGATTTTCAGAAAATGCCACGACATTAACCCCGATCGAAAAATATCTATTACGACGTTACGTTCCACCATATTCCGGTTTTTAGAACAACTGTTTTTTCCAGATATTATTTTTATCCCTGGGGAAACCCAGCACCCACACATAAAAATAATTGTGATTTATAGTGCTGGTATTCTTGCAAAAAGAAGTCGCTACCAAAACAACCACATATACAAACTATTCAAATATAACAGACAAGCATCACGACCAGCATATTCAGATTTGCATCGGGAAATAATAATGGCAATATTAAATATACAGTGTCAGCGCTCAGGTGCTTAATAGGCTATAGCCAATGCAATTTTCGTCCCGGACAAAACAGAAGGATATGAGAAGGTACAGGTATTGCAAGTCACCTTGACTAATACAAATGTATCACCCCTCCCCTGAATAGGTATCGCAAGTCACCCCGACTAATACAAAAGTTAATGCTTTCGCGAGGGGCCCTGATTAAAACAGAACATAATTGCTATTGTAAGTCGCCATGATTAATCAATCCCATCGAGAGTAGCCCAAACAAATAAAGAAGATAATCCAAAAGTGAATCACCCAGATAATACAGAAGATAATGCTATTGCGAGTTGGCCCAACTGAAACAGAAGATAATGCTATTATGAGTAGCCCTGACTAAAACAGAAGATAATTCTATTGCGAGTCTTCATGATTAATAGAGAATGTAATGCTATCACGAGTAGCACCGACTAAAATAGAAGGAATATGCTATTGGCAATGCCATCCTGATTTGACCCGATTCATACAGATTATAATGCTATCATGAGATGCCCCGACTAAAACAGAAGGTACTGGTTTCGCAAGTTGCCCCGACTAATACATAAGGTAATGCTACCAAGAGTCGCACCGACTAAACCAGAAGGAAATGTTTTGCGAGTCGGCCTGCAGGGAATGCTAGTATTATGTGGTGAATTTGTGATAATGGAATAACCCACCTATTCAGGGAGCAAATATTACATTTGAAATTTTAATTAGCATATAACCTCATAATAACATAATTAGATAGCATTGTTCTGAAATCTGAAGCGCAATTGGTGGTTATCCCATATGAATTGATGATATTAAATGGAATAACCTATCTATTCAGGGGTGTAAACTTGTAAAAGAATTGCGCTTCATCGCAATTGAATTGCGCTGAAGCGCAATTGATATGAATCAAGCTCGATTGCTCTTCAGCGCAAATGGATTGTGCTTCAGCGCAATTGGATTGTGCTTCAGCGCAATTATTAATAAATGTGAATTTGGCCTCCCATATAACCGGTCATGAAAATCCTGTACGTACAGAAATGCCCTAATAAATCGACTCCATAATCACAGCAGAATTATAGGTAACTTTTAAGGATTTAGTCGGAAATCTGGCTTGCTGCCATTCATTGGAAAGCTTTCGCCGAGAGCTTCCCGATGAATGGCAACAAGCCATATTTCCATCTAAATCCTTTGTCAGACTGCAATAACGGTAAATTCAATCTAGAAATTTTGAAATGCATTTGTGACTGCAATAACGGTAAATTCAATCTAGAAATTTTGAAATGCATTTGTGACTGCAATAACGGTAAATTCAATCTAGAAATTTTGAAACGCATCCACATTTGACCTATGCCATATTCAATCGCAAAGTTTTTAGTTCACAAATACCATATCAGGGTATCTTTATTTTCATGTTAACTAAGGCCTAAAAAAAAATACATTTGTTTCCGCTAACGAGTTGAAAACAATTAGGGTAGGTAGGTAGGCTTAATTGTTTTTTTTTTTAACTTTTTTTTCTTCAGTATCTTTAAAAATAACTGTATAATACTTGTCAATAACCCAAACTATGCACTTCTTAGCCCCAATCAGGTTAACCCAAATGACAGAGGAACTAGAAACTCCAATTCAATCTTACATATGCTTCAATATTTACATATATACTAGTCTATATACTAATATAGTCTTTGATAATCCTAATTTTTCCCATATGGTCTGGCGACAACTGGAGTCAGTCCAGCACCACTGCTCTGTCACATATTGGAGTGACCGTCTTGTACCGATCTCTTAATGATGGCTTCACAACCCCACCTTCTCCTCCGCATTCAGTGAAGGATCTAGGTATTTTTTGGGGACACCTGTGTTTTGGGCAATGATATGCCAAAGGCATAACATGAAGGCCTGAGTGGAGGAAGGTTTGGGAGGGGTGAACCCCTGCTGATTGTGGGGGTTCTTCCCCTGGACAAATTTGAAAATCCATTGCATTTAGAGCTAATCTAGGGCATTTTGAGTCAGTGTTTTGAATTTTACTGAGAGGTCAATTTGATCAAGTTTCTCAAGCATAACTTTGGAATTTGTTTATATATGTATGGATAGGAAATGCTTATAAGTTATTGTCATATCTTTTGGTTCAATGGATTATGCTTATCCTGCTTTAAATGAGACTTATCATTATCACTCTAATTCATATAATAGGCTATTTTATAAAATTCAAGTGAGACACATACATAATATACTACATGTAGTACAGAAACAATGTCTATTAAGTTAGTAAATACTATTTATAGTACTAATCTCTATGTTAATTTTTCATTTGGTATTATGAGATCCCACCTGATAACCAGGTTGATTCGATCAAATTGTTAATGTTCTTGTACTGTATTTGATTGAAATACTGAAGTCTGAAGGCTGAATCAGAACAAACCTGAACTGAAACTATTTGAAGTTTTCACAGATGAAAGCTAGATAAAGCCAAACATACCTTACAGTTTGATTCCAACTTTTAAACTTAAATCTTTTTGTAAACTTTAATTTCTTATGTCAATATATATAAATGTTTTGCATCTTGTTATGATATGAAGATATGAATTGGGACCTAAATTAAAAAAAAAAAAAATTTGAATTTTTTTTTTCGTCCATTTTTTTTGCAATGTCAATAAAAAGTTTAGGGTCGGGGGTTTAAAATAGGGTCGGTCGGGTTAGCGGAAACAAACGTCTTTTTTTTAGGCCTAAACACATAGTAATTCAGTTAATATTATACATGTACATTGTTTTTTCAGCATATATGTATGAGGTTGGTCACTGCAACATTGCAATTACATCAACAGTGCAGGTACATGTACGATTGTCCATGTCTTTGAATATGTCAGTGACATGAAAGAAATCTGACATTCTATTTGGCTGGTTTAGAAAAGTCATACCCGCTCGCTTTTTGAAGTCTATTTTTCTGAGTTGTATGCTATTGCTACATGTTTCTGTTGTTAGTAGCAAACTATGTGTGGCCAGGCTATGCTCACAGTATAAAGGGTGCAGGGCCGCTTATATTTCGGCGAGAATCCAATTCCAGATTCTCGTAAATATTCTCGCAAATTACCGTGGATTATCATGAAAAAGTATGTATGGATTCTCACAAAATCAGATGAAATATATGCCCTGGGGTGATTGTGCTAAAATTGACACATATATCAGTACCTGTCCATTCTGTTTTTATTGATTTAAATGCCTGTAGCCTTATGAAACAAAAAGTTATGGCCATAGAGGTGGCCTTGTATGCCAGAGATTGGTCTCGTCAGCCAGTGAGGCAGCACATCGAATGGTAGGTGTGGTTCTTCCATGTGGAATAAGCTCAGTTAAATTAACCCATAAATACCGAATGTTGGTTCATCCGTCCATATGTTCGCTTTTGGTTGATAACATTAGATAGTCTCAACTGAATTGGGAATGAAATTTGGTATGTGGGTTCTGCCCACAAATTTTAACCGCAAGCATTTCCCTTTTTGTTGGAATTGGCAATAAATTTTCATCTCTCTAGCCCAAAAATACAAGTCACCAGGGATATGCCATTTGTTGGAATTGCCACGACCAAGTCTAAATTGCCTGAGATAACTTGAGCAACACTTTTGAAAAAATGTTCAAGTATCACATAACAGTGAGTTTATGTGGTCAGCCATTCAAAATGTATCCAGATGGCACATATTACTAATTAGCCCCTTATACCCAAAGCAAAAACTAAGCAAGGGGCACCCAATGGTTAAGTCTGTGATATTTGGCACTTGGTGCATGGCCAGATGGTTTGGTGGGGAGGGTCGCCATCTTGGTACTTCCAACTGCACCCAACCCCTTGAATGACACAAACAAAGTTTGCATAATTCAATTTTCAAAACCCCATGGGGCTTGATTTTTCCTAACTTTTCCATCAGAGACTAATACAATAATGCCCTAATTAATGGACTCCATAACCACAGCAGGATTTAGTAGGAAATATGGCTTGTTGTCATTCACCGGAAACGTGCAAACGTCTCGGAGAGCTTTCCGATGAATGGCAACAAGCCACATTTGCGACTAAATCCTGAAAAGTTATCAATAATTATGCTGTGGTTAGGGAGTCGATTAATTAGGGCATTACTGTAAATGGTAGCATATTCTAAACGGATCAGTAGTCTTGTGGCCACTATCCATGCAGGGGATGAAAAGGATGGTTCGGCCCAGTATGACAATTTATTTAGATCTGAACATAAAAATTACAAACTCCTAACACCTACATGTAATTGTCTGTGATATTGATGAATGCCAGGAAAATCTGCACCCCAATTTATGGTGTTTAAAAAAAAAAATTAGCAGCTTTAACTGGCCACTACGAACATCATAGGGCAAATAGGTCGGACGGCCTGGTGGTATCTGAACATGAAAATTGTTCATTCTTAGCATCTAATCTGGCCTCAAGATGTTCAAATTGGGGGAAATTTCCAACCTGATACCCAACCAAATGTTGGGAAAATTTCAAACTAATGGCCATTTCAGTCCAAAGTTTTGCAAATTAAAGGAATATATGCAAATGTTCTAAAATAAACAAATATGTCACTAATAAATTGAACATTGGAAAATCAAACCTAATTTTGGCATAATTTCCAACTAAATGTGTGAGGTTTGGCTATGGGGGGGGGGGGGGTAATACCCCTGCATAACCAGCCCATGTCATAACGCCCCTGTCTGGCACCCCATGACAAAAGGGTGGCCTTGCATTCACTGATGATGAGAAATCATCAATATTATATTTTGTTGGAAAACAGGGAGGGGCTACAACCGGGAGATCTGCAGTAGTCTGCCCGGTAGATATAATCGAGAGATATCCTGGTGCCACCCATATTGGAAAAGATATATTTTTAAAGTAGACAACATACGGAAATCAGGGGGACAATAAGAAGGCACGCATGTGCTCTCATATTACCACAAAACTACACGAAAGTCATCACAATCAACTCAAATACTATATACCAGTACATATATAATTTCATTATATCTCATATATATTTTGAAGACCTCTGTCTGTATGTTTGTATGTTTGTCTGTATGTTTGTCATTAATACAAATCTACGATTCTCGACCGATCGGGACGAAACTTGGTGCGTGTGTGTAGTTTGACCAGGCGATGGACGTTGTCGTATTGGCGAGCCCGTGCGGCGCCCGTTTCGCGCATGCGCAGACGAGATATCGGAAACGGGTGGAGCTATCGACTTGCTATGTGAATGTATCTTGCCCCGGATACGAATTTTATCGGGTCGCCGAGCCTGTGCGACGCCAGATTCGCGCATGCGCAGACGAGATCTCGGAAACGGGTGGAGCTATCGACTTGAAATTTGGTATGTGAATGTATCTTGCCCCGGATACGAATGTTATCGGGTCGCCGAGCCCGTGCGACGCCAGCTTCGCGCATGCGCAGACCAGATCTCGAAAACGGGAGGAGCTATCGACTTGAAATTTGGTTTTTGAATAGCCCGGACAACGTCGGGCTGGGTAGAGCTATCGACTTGAAATTTGGTTTTTGAATAGCCCGGACAACGTCGGGCTCATTGGCTAGTATATATATTTTTTGAAGACCTCTGTTTGCCTGTATGTCTCTCTGTATGTATGTATGTCATTTATACAAATCTACGATTCTCGACCGATCGGGACGAAACTTGGTATGTGTGTGTAGTTTGACCAGGTGGTCGTCGTTGTCGTATTGGCGAGCCCGTGCGACGCACATGCAGCGTATGCGCAGACGAGATCTCGGAAACGGGTGGAGCTATCGACTTGAAATTTGGTGCATGCGCAGACGAGATCTCGGAAACGGGTGGAGCTATCGACTTGAAATTTGGTATGTGAATGTATCTTGCCTCGGATACGAATTTTATCGGGTCGCCTAGCCCATGCGACACCAGCTTCGCGTATGCGCAGACCAGATCTCGGAAACGGGTAGAGCTATCGACTTGAAATTTGGTGCATGCGCAGACGAGATCTCGGAAACGGGTGGAGCTATCGACTTGAAATTTGGTATGTGAATGTATCTTGCCCCGGATACGAATTTTATCGTGTCGCCGAGCCCGTGCGATGCCAGCTTCGCGCATGCACAGACCAGATCTCGGCAACGGGTAGAGCTATAGCCTTGAAATTTGGTTTTTGAATAGCCCGGACAACGTCGGGCTCATCGGCTAGTATCATATATATTCGGTCTCTAAAAGCCCTTAAATGCACTGGACATGCGATGTCCTTGCGTTCCTGTTGCGCAAATTCTTGTATAAAAAGTGCGTCTTTTTCAGACAAAGCTCAAACATACTGGTAACATCTGACTAGACAAGACATAGAAACCGCAGCTCAAACATACTGGTAACATCTGACTAGACAAGACATAGAAACCGCTAATCCCATCACCGGTCAAACAAGATAACCCTTCAGAAAATAAGATAACACGGCCAACCACAGGAACATACACCATGGATAAATACACTGTCAAATGCACAGCGTTTTTATGTTTACCCATACCATAGTATGATAAACATAGTGTCGTTGTCCGGATTGACCACTCGTCGTTAGTCCGTCCCGTCCATCCGTCTGGCTGTCTGTCGGTAGACACTTTATGCAAACAATTTCTATCCGACCGGAACCAAATTTTGTATATGGGTTTCTCAGCCCAAAATACAGATCGAGTGAATATGGGTTTGATCCGACTATATTTAACTGAGTTATGGACCTTTTTCGAAAAAAATTATTCTCTTAAAAAAAATTAAAAAATTTTAGATTGATTTTCTTGCTCAATTTAACATAAAAATGAATATGAATCAGTATTAAATAAATAAAAATAATATATAATGAAATAAATTTTGTTTAAATATTTAAAAAAAAAAAAAATTAAGTGGCAAAATTTGAAAAACTAACACCATTATAACTCTGCCAATGTTACCCCGAGTCACCACAGCGACTTAAAACCCAATTAATCAATTCCATACCATGCCATTGGACTACTCAGCTGTTGATAAGACTATATTATTTTCTGATGTCTCTTATGCGGCTATGCCAATTGATGTGCAAATAATCTGATAAAGAAAGCTATGACCAGTATTTAATTTAAAATAAAGATTCAACAATAAACTTCACATGGTATAACCATAGACTTGGACATCTGTCAGTGTGCTGTAGAGTGATATCTTCAAATGGTCTGAGGCCATTATAATTGTGATTGGTTTAATAGAGCAGTCAGTGTTCAACATAAACAATTCTTGTGATTTGTTGACAGCTCTGCTATATAATTGATATTAATGGGTCAGCAGTGGCTTTTCTGTATACTATATTGTTGGTAGAATTTGATACATTATTATTGTAAACTTAAATTGGACTCGCTTAACCCAAGTATTCGATGTTCGGGAAACTTTTCACATTTAACCCAAGGCTGTGGTGGACTAGCTGTACCACAGTATCAGTGCATTCTCATTTATAAATGCGAGTGACCCACATATTCCAATAATTTGTGTTATGTACATTTGTCTATAATCAGGGTTTCCGCTAGGGGGTAGGGGAATGGGGCCTGTAGCCATCAAGGGGAAACATCCAGGTAGAAGTAACCTGTTTTACTTTCAGCACTGGTTGAATTACTTTCGTTATATCGGCCAATAGAATCGTGTGAGAGTAGAAATGGCAGATTGTTTTGTTCCATTTCTGCCCAAGTGACAAGCTACCAAACCTTATACACGTACCTGTAACTTTAAAACTAGTAAATTTATTAGATACTAGCAGGGTTACCCGGCGTTGCCCAGGTTAATGTATGCTGTGGATATTTGTTGGGAATAGAGAATGCTCTTGCTTAAAGTGTTATACGTTTTCTCATAAATTGTATATTCAAATAGCATCACAAAACATGATTATTACAGTCATGGAATATAAGTAGTGGCTCACCTTGTCAATTGTCAATCTGTTTATCGCGATTAATCCGTTCCACCAATTATGAAGTATTTATTTATTTACAACTGCGTATACATTAGACGTTATAATATGATACATTAACATCATAAACACATTAGTTCGATAAAAGATGATAATTGGGTTTTACATATTGAGATGTATCAATCAATCTAGTGGGTTGGACTAAGATCTCGAGGACACCTGGCTATCATATCTCCATGAAACGAAATGTTGCTGCGCACATATATCAGCTACATGTGCCAGGCACAGAGCGAGATTTTGAGTTGTTTATGTCAGTCGATGAGTCTGTTCTAAAACTCTTGTCAGATGTCAGTATTGGTAGGATCCTAAAAGTCTTGTGCTGCTAACTGCATTTTCTTGTATATCAGAAGAAACTATATTTGACTGCACACTGTGACCACTATTTTTGAGGTCTCTCAGTTTGCACGAATATATGTATCTCTTCAATAGAATGATAAATATACGTGTAATGCTTCTTCTAGTCATCTCTTTTTGCTAGCTCATTGTGTGAATGCCTTGATTGCCATTCCCATATAAATATGACTGTTAAGAAGATGTAATTGTTCAAGTGACTTATGTGGGTCACCATATGTCGGGATTGTGAAATGTGAACGCCCAACTACTTAAAATGATATGGATATGGCCTGGTGACTGTATTATAACTTATATGTGGATATTGGCGAATAGCAATCTTATCAATGATAGTGCATATCGCTCGCCATCCGTGACGCAAACGACACCAAATGTGATTTAATTCATGGTATATCATTAGAGAAAAACGTGTATGAATTTGGTGGAATTTGGTTCATTAAATCAATTGTTGACGCAACGCTGACTCGAACAACGCCATATTGCGAAGGAGATTATGTATTCGTTTGGTGGAAATCAGCGACAAAACTATTTCACCATATTTTTTTAATTTTCCCTCCCACCAACAGCGTCATTTTAGAAAATTTTAACCCGCACCATTATCTTCCTTGTAAAAAGTTACCCATCTTAGAACGCCTTGGTGCCATCTCGATTGTACCGCGTGAAGTTATATATAGAACGCACACATACAGACAAAAAGACAGACAGACAGCACGATTTTATTTCTTGTATCATTTGAGAAGAACGTGTTTGAATTTGATGGTAATTGGTACTAAAAATATTTTTTATCAGTTTTGGTGACCCTCCCGTCCATATTTCGGACTCAAGCTGCATACACTAAGACTCATTAGAGATTAGAGATGCATATATATGAGATTGGTGAAAATTGGCGAGTACACAAATTCGTATCAAATTTAAGGTCCCCATAAAATTCCTCGTATCACGGAGAAGAATTTGTATCAATCTGATGGAAATCGGCACTAAACATATAGATATAATTGTTTGTGTCTCTCTCATCTCTATACACCACTGACTCAAATGGCCCCACTTGTGACATCCTTAAACCACACGATTGCACTCCTGATATCATGGAGATGATTGTTTATAAGTTTGGTGATAAACGGCGACTAAACAATTTTTTTTATCAAATCTGGTACCAATCCCTCCCCTCTCCATCTCTCACCCAAACAGCACCACTATGGAGTCTTTAAATCACGATTAGATTCCTCGTATCATGGATAAGAACGTGTATCAATTTGGTGGAAATTGGCGCTAAAAAAATTGTGCATCAATTTTGGTGCCCCTGTCCCTTTCAATGCAACCCTGACTCGAATGAGGCCACATTTGACAGATAAAAGCCACACCATTAGACTCCTCATACCATGGGACGATTTTGTATAAGTGTGGTGGCAATCGACGACTTATTATCAAATTTAGTGCCCACCCCCTCCCAATCTCTCATCCAAAAACAACAATTTGGCGTTGTTAAATCGCACAATTAGATTCCTTGTATCATGAAGAAGAATATATATCAATTTGGTGGAAATCGGCGCTAAAATTAGTTTGATCAATTTGGTGCCCCTCTCCCCTTCCGTTCATCCCTGACTCAAACGACGCCACTTTTGACATATTTAAACAACACCGTTGGATTCTTCATATCATGGGGATGATTATATGTAAGTTTCGTGTCAATCGGCGACAGAAAACAAATCTGCCCCGCCCCCTTCCGGGCACCCCTGGCGCGAACGGCGCGACTGTTGCCATATTTAAACCACGCCATTATATTCCTCATATTATGGGGATGATTATGTATAAGTTTGGTGGCAATCGGCGACAAATTTTTGTTCTGCCCCTCCCCCTTTTCTGCCCCTGACAACAACGGCGTCACTTTATAAAATTCTAACCCCGACCATTATCTTTCTCGTAAAAAGCTACTCCTAGTAGACCCCTTTGGCATCATCTAGATGGTCCCCTGTGAATTTCTATAGAACACAGACAGACAGACAGACAGACAGACAGACATTCGCAAATATAGATATAGATAAATTAATTTACGAAGTACATGTACATAACACCAGTAATTTGGATCATGAGTTAAACATGCTCGTTAATGTTAAAAGACTCACCGTTGAAGACCCAGCAGATATTTTGGATGCATAACGTAATCGGAATATGTTAAGGCTGATTACATATCTGGCCGACGAGTATTCATTGTGGGCAGTGGTAAGATGCCTTGATGTCCAGTGCGGCTACTCCCACATTTTTCTCTCGCTCTATTGCAAAGTGAATGGTATATTTTGCAGTATAAAACATGACAGGTATTGATTAAAATACTGTTCTTTTGCATAACATAACCGGGTACTAACCGCAATGTAACTAACCAGCCTCAAAGGCATAGCTTATAGTGATGTCAGCTCCGATCACTTCATGTTTCAATTTAACAACGCGTTTAGAGTGTGTACACTCACAAGATATCAAATAAATTCACCTTTTAAAATTCCTTAGTACTATTCCAACAAAATTCAGAAGTTTTAAACATCTTTATACCTTTATAGACATGCAGTATGTCATGGGGTATGGCAGGAGGGGAAACCTTGGTGAGGGGAAAGGGCCGTCAAGGGGACCCCCTGCCGGTATAGCGGAAACCCTGATATAATAGTACATAACAGTATACTCTATAATTCAACACCAAAACTCTCATTTATGATTCCGATCATAGCAATTTACTATCGTCAAGGGATGGGTTAACATTTGCCCTCTTGTTTTTTAATGGTTATATCTCGCATATACCCATAGTTATATATAAACAGGTTATTGGCATCTGACCACAGGTCATTTGCATAAAAAAAAATCTAATTCTTTCATTCCCTCAAGGTACATGTATCTTCGAAGGATTAAGTTGAAGTTTTGGGGCTGAGTAAGATTCTAAGAGAGAAGGTTGAAACAGCAGGTTTAATATTGATTTGAGAGCATAAAAGATGACAAGGCAATGACAATCATGGCCCACATTGAAAACAGTGGCCAAAGTTATTTTGACACCACAGGTGCTGTAAGTAATATAGCTAGGCCTAAAACAAAATTTGTTGTTTCCAGTTACATATGGTAGAAATGTAGGGCAGGTGGAAATCAATTGTTTTATTGTTTTTTGGAAATGACCACAATAAGATCATATGTGGTTTGTGGATTATTCATTCTGAAAAATATGCCCATGGCAGCACAAAGTATATAACGGGACACAATTGGGCTGAATGGCATGGGCATATCGCACATGTATTGGGAGGAATAAAGGAAATCATATTATTTTTAATCAAACATGATTGCGACATGAACCTTAGATTGAACAATGCCTATCAGTATGGCACCACTGTTATTAAAATACTGACTGTCAGAGTAAATAATGTAGATGATGACTGATCAGCACAGTAGTAAGTATTTCGATCTGAGATATTTTGCACCAACATCATAAGGATCTCCTGGGCATTATCTCTAGTTGGGAGCGAATGATAGCTTCCGAAATTTGTTAAAGAATATGGTCGTCACTGGCCATCTTGGATTTTACCCTTTTCATGACTAAATTCATTGGCACACCCAACAAGCCACATCCATCATCACTCATTAACTACAACACACATAATTATTCTACTCATAGTCATACTTGAAACCATTTTAATTCAGCCCTTTCTATACTAAATATTCACTAGCTGCTAGTAGTAGTTCCCTCATATTATATTTCAACAAAATTTCAGCAATTTGGAGTTTTAAAAGTAACATACAGGTAGTTGAGTTGGGTGACAAATGGTACATGCTTACCTCCCCAGTCAACAATCAAAGTATATGGCATGAATATGTGTCAAGATGGCAAACACATACCCTCATTCAATCAGGTTTGAGTATTTTCAATTTATTGTGAGAAATTGTAGGAAGTGAAAATGAAAAAGTAGAGTAGTTTATATAGTGTTGAATTGAAGGGGGATTTGAAGAGTGTGGCATGTTTGAATGTTTGACCTTTGTTATTTCCAGGAGAAAGGACACATGTGCTATATCGCTAGTCGTTCCAAAATTGAAGCTGCATGCATTTTAAAGAAGGTGATCAAAGGATTGTAGACTTGTTTTTGAGTTTTCATCCAGTAAGTATACATTTATACTTTACCATTGGGACAGGCACACCACCGGTAGCTTTACCTCTTTTTATACTAAATACTCATTAATGAATAGTTCCCTTAGAAAATATACAGGTAATAAGGTCAACAAACAACATCTGGTTTGTTGGATCTTATTATCTGAACATTTCCTTCAATTAAATAACAATTGGCACTGGTATTATTTATTATGTGCTTATATTTCATGAACACCCCTCCAGATTAATAACAAGGAATTCCAAAGTATACTTTCATAACTTATTAGGGAAAAGACATTAGTATAGAAAGTGATAATGCTCTGCAAATAATACTGAGTGTCAACTGACTTTCATGTCAAATCCCAAAATCATCAACAAATTCTTGGTCTACTAGCAATGGAGCAAATTTATGCCTGAGAGCTTTCTGATGAATTGCAACAAGCCTTATTTCCGACTAATTCCTTAAAAGTTACCCATAATTCTGCTGTGTTTAAGGAGTCAATTAATTAGAGCATTACTGTACCACCACAGCTCCCGTCATGAAAGGGTTAAGTTCCCTTATATTCAGAGTGAGTGTTGTCACATTGTACTGTCAGAATTAGAATAGCTATTGAATTTATGTCGACAACAGATATCTGTGTAGCTATCACTTTGTCCGAATAATGATGTTCAACAATATAATTAGTAACTACAAAACATAATTATTGATGTATTATTCTACCCATATTATAAGTTACAGATGCTTAGTGGTCGGATATGTTATTATGTTGTCATGTTTTGATTCAATGTTTATTATTTTATGCCCTGGAAACTATATACAACTTATTCCGGAAGAATATATCATCATTAAAATTGAAAAATATTTTTGGATATATAGGCAATGATCCAGGTTTTATGTTTGGGCACCATTCAGGTATTGTCCTGATGGCCGCAGTCCTATGGCCATAAATGGTTGGGGAGGGGGGTGAATCTGAGTATGTTCAAACGCCTTAAAGTATATTGTGCTATTATGTTGGCAGATTGTCATATTTTAGATAGCAAATTCTTAACCCTATACCCAATGCATGACCTCCAGCCAACATTTAGCCCTAATTTCTTGCAGCGTCATTTTTAACAAACAAAGAAATAACACCATTTGATTTGCAATGTCATTGACGCTAGGGTCCTGCGAATTGGATATTTTGATCAAATCGAATTTCGAATCGAATATAGAATCGAATATCGAATCGAATCATATATGTGTGTTGCTTCTCAATTAGGCATGTTTTGTTAACGATTAGACGATTTGTGAAACGTTCTATGAACTACATGCATGAAGTTCCATCACAACTTATGTGGCGATGAACAGTCGTTTGAGATACTATTAACTTCGATTTATAATTGTCGAGAAAAAAAAAACAAATTAAAACGTCCATGCTGCCATCACAACAATTAATATATTACCACTAAACGGATTATCGGAACTAAAATCACGCAAAATTTATATAGTCTGCATGTACATGCAAAATTGCAATTCGGCATTCGGAAACACTCGTTATAATCTTGAAGACGCAACAACAGTCGCAGGGTAGATGATTCCATAGGTGGGTAGTTGTCCCAGATGCTTGCGTTTTATACACCATGTTGCATGCATCACACGTGTAAGTCCCTGCACTGCCTGAAGCTTTATCATGCTTAAAGGTACTCAATCCGAACAGAGGGTCCCCATCTCAACAGATTCCAACAACAACAATTTGAGCAGATGGTCCTATATTACTATTTCTTTGGCTTTGGGGGTAAAAAATATTTGATTCGAGTCGAGGAACCCATCAAAAAAGGCTCATAGTTATTATATATTGATTTTTGAAATTTGTTATTTACTCGAGAGGAGTACTAATAATTTGTGAAATTTGTTATTTACTCGAGATGAGTACTAATAATTGCATTCAACTGCCGTAATCTGTTCGGGATGTGTACATCAAAATCTATTCAAACAGACAAGGATGGTTAATTCTAAAATCAAGTGGTAATAATAACGCAATTTTGACTGAGTTCTGGGTCAGAAAGTATTCCCGATAATGAAAAATAATAGATTTCTAAAATCGATATCTAACAAATCTGAGCTTTGATGGGTGACTTCCTCGACTCGAATCAAATATTTTTGACCCCCGAAACCATTGAATAGTAATTGAGAGGAGTTTTATCGGATTGAGTACCTTTAAAATAAACATGAATGACTGTCGAAATTTTGTCCAGTGTAAACGAAAGCTCCGAAACTGAAAGACAACTTCAAAATAAAACACCGCCAAAATGCTCTTTTCAACACCGGGAACAACTGTTGTTTACAGTCTCAACGATATTACATAACGCGGAATCTGAGATGGATAGACGATGGATAACGCAACTGATAGCTACTCGCGTCGTCGGTCCATCGGCAATCTCCGAGATTTTGCTACCATTCTAAAGCTATAATTCCCGTCGTATTTAGTCGTCCTATAGTGGCTAATTGCTGGCTATAATTATATTTAATAGCATGTGAACATCCGCGATGTAGAATAAGAATTATTAGGTGTATATATACATAATTTTCTGGAATTAAATGCCACAATAACAGCTAAGATCGACATGTGTACTTGACCGTAAACAGCTTACGTTTCCGTCAAAGTATATTCGAAATTCGAGTTGGCAATTTCGACTGTAATTCGAATCGAATTTGACTTTCGAATCGAATCTCGAATCGAATATCGAATATTCGCAGGAGCCTAATTGACGCGCATTGTAAGTCATTGCATAATTATGAAAAGTGGTGAGGGGTACTCTCAATTAACAAGACCCAAACAATTCTGTCAAGTATGTTTGGCTTTATCTAGCTTTCATCTGTGAAAACTTCAAATAGTTTGAGTTAACCCTTCAGACTACAATATTTCAAACAAATTCAAGTGAAATGACACAATACAGTACAGGAACAGTGACAATTTGATCAAGTATTTATAAACCTGGCTATCATTTGGGATCTCATAATACCAAATGAATAATTAACATAGAGATTAGTACTACTAGTAATTACTACATGTAACATTTCTGTACTACTAGTATATAATGAATGTCTCTCTTACTTGAATTTTAGAAAATAGCATACTATATTAATTACAGTGATAATGGTCTCATTCCAAGCAGTATAAGCATAATCCATTGAACAAAAAGATATCTGACAATAACTTATAAGCATTTCCAAGCCATACATGTACATATATAAAAAAAATCCAAAGTTATGCTTCAGAAACTTGATCAAAGTGAACTCTCAGCAAAATTCAAAATACTGACTCCAAGAGCTCTAGGTTAGCTCTCAATGCATTGGATTTTTAAAAAAATCCCCTCCCCACCACCATCACAGATACTCCCTCCCTCACCTCCCTCACTCATGTCTTTGGGATACCGGTATGCCTTCGGCATATCATTGCCCAAAAACAGGTGTCCCAAAAAATCCCTGGATACTTCACTGTAAAGATTCCTTATATTAAGATACCGATTTATAAGTTTGATTAACACCTTATTTTTGGGACGTCATGTCCAGTAACTTTGGTTTTACTGGGCGTTAATAGTCAGTCTTAGAAATTTGCTTTTTATGGAAATGGTGTTAACTTTATATTTAGAATGGTTTCTATGGTACTTTTTGATGAGGAATTTCATGGTGCCGGTTGATTTTTGTTTTTAAAGTGCCCAATGTAGGGTTTTAGGGGCCTGAACCCTAATTTCATCTTTCAGCCATTTTTCCATTTTTATCCATTGGACAGGTTCTGTTGCACATGCACAATAGCATGTGTACTGCCTTCTGTCATTACGAAATAAACCCATAAGATATTCTCTTAACAAATAATGGCTGACAAAAAGAAATACTTGCTGGGGAGAAATTCTTAATATTCTCTGAGGCGAAACTGAATAAGGGATATCCCCTCGATGAGGAAGAGATATCTCCAATTCGACAGCATTAAGAGATATCTCCAAATGACTAAGATATATCTCCTAGTGAATTAAGAGATATCTGCTAGTAATTTAGAGATATCTCCTAATGAATTAAGAGATAGCTGCTAGTTAATTCATTGTCAGAAAAAGCAGCATGTATTGATCAATGTATTCCCTCCTTGCATATTATAAAACTGAAGTCGGTTATAACTTATTGGACTCGCTATACCGGACATTCATAAACTAAATAGTCTCAGGCTATGCCCTTGACCATCTAGTTTAGGCATGCCCAATAGCTCTTCTATTAACCCTGACATAGAGCCGCATAGGTTTTTGTGTACAGGTACTTCAGAAATCAATAATGCAGGTATACCAAATATATCTTCAGAATTCCACCGGATATTTACAAAAAGAATGCTCTACTAGTATTTAATGTTATATATAGCTACAATGGCACTGATTATTGTTAAGTCCAATGCTTTTTTCGCATTTAATTAGATCTTTCAGCGTTTTCCCAGCATGACAAATTCTGAATATTACGGTTCGGTTATACTTGATTTGGGGAACCCAGCCTCCGGCACCCAAACTTATTATAACGGGTTGGCAAACGAACTAGAACCATGTGTGATATATCATGAGTCCGCTTAACAGAGGGTATACTCTTCAATCTACATCTCTGGAAATTTCTTACTTTCCTCCATCATTCCATGAACTTCTGTGAGATTTATATCTCATGTCCAAGCTGAGCTACACTAGGCCAAAAAAAAAAGATACTATGTTTCCATACATCGACCTACCCTAAAGATAACTCACCGACCCTAAACTTTTTATTGATATTTTGAGAACGAGTCAAAATTTAATGCTCATAAATATTGCTGATCTTTAGTGTGCAAAACACATATTTTCTAACATGTCCCTGTGAAAAGTGATCAGGAAGTGACAGCTGTCTCAAAAGCCCCAAGTGTGTGATGGGTTGTGGATTGATGGGCATACATTTTGCAAATTTAATTTCCTGAGAGTGGATCTCCTGCCTACTTTATGTCTTGTTTTGGGATTTCTGGAACACTATCAACAGGCATGGTAGGTGTGTATCTGTATATATACATGTATAGAGGTTATCACCACATACATGTATGTTAGGGGTATAGCTACTGTTTTCAAAAACCAGGCATGCCCGTTGGGCGTACTGGCTACCCAGAAAATGGGATGCAGTCATCACAATACAAGTACGGTATAATGGCGGTATTATTGGTAAAATTCTTATAAAAAGTTAGTAACATGGATTTCGTACCAAGTTTATAGCTAAATTTATAAAAAATGTGGTATGTGAATAATAAAAAACATACTTAAGCATGAAGTAAGTTTTATTTTTTTTATCAATCTTAATGTATATTTCCACTGTGTAATACTTTCCCCACAGCACGGTTGGCATTTTATGTCACTTTAGTCGAGGTAGTTTAATATTTCTGCAGCTGGATAAAAAATATTGAAAAAAAAAAAAAATGCCTACCTACCCTAATTTTTTCGCTCCGTTACCCGAAACATACCATCTTTTTAGCCTTAACACTTTTATTAATCTATATCATCTCTTTTGGTCCGTTATTTGCAGGTACAGTGTAGAAACATGTTTGGAACTACATTGGAACGACAGAGAAAAATTCATAATATGATCACGATCTCTGAGCTTCAGGTAGTGTAGTTGGATGTTCATACTAAGAATTGAAGGTTCAGCATCATACCCACAGGTTGCATCTATATACCTGTGTATGTACAGTAGGACATTCTCTTAACGTGGTGACCAGGATGAAATTCATACAATGTTCTGCTTTCTTTGATTGATCGGAGAGTCGTGCAGCATATCAAATGTTTACGCCTGGGGCCATCAAAATAACGGAAACATGTTTGGAACTACATTGGAACTACAGAGAAGAAATTCAGCGCAAACGCCTAATATGATCCTGAGCTTGAGTTTGATGTTCGTACTAAGAATAAAAGGTTCAGAATCATACCCACAGGTTGCATCTACTAGTATGTACATGTGTATATACTGAAGAAAATTCTCTAATGTGCTGACCAGGATGAAAATCATACAATGTTCTGCTTCCAGTAAGAAACAGCATCTTTGATTGGTCAGACAGTCGCGCAACATATCCCATGTTTACATCTGGAGCCATTAGCATAACGGAAACCAAGACCGCTTCATCGTCATTCGATGGCCTTTTCATGATGTCATTTATGGTGGAGAGAGTTATAGGAGATTTGGACATTTTCTGCTGATCATTGTGCGGAATAAGTGCCAAATTAATGTGAATGACCAGGACTGTTGGCAGAACAAATACATGTACGCCATTGTGGTGGATTGATAGTAACATGTCATGACATTGACCACTTTTAGCCTATGTTCAACCTTGTCGCTTTGTGAATCGGTTGAACATAAACCCGAAATTGTCAATGTCACACCATGTTACCATCAATCCACCACAACTAAACTTATATTAATACAGGAAAGTTTTCATGAAAATAAAAATTTTGTTATAAAATTGGGAAAAAATCTTAGACATTATTATTCAATATAACATGTAATCACATATTGAATGCATACAATGTGTTCATTTTATCTCAGATTTAGAAACCTGAACAATACGTTGAAAATGTTTGGATCTTTAATCTACAGTTAAAGGTGACATATGCAACCGGTTTCACCATTTGGCTAAATAATGAATTTAATTGGTTGCCACTTCGGTCAGATGCGAAATTTTAGAAACGCTCCTATCTAGTGATGGTTGGCGTAACATTTCAATGTTTTGAAATATGTTTCGTATTTTGAGCAAAAACTTCATGACCTACATGTATCTCCCCATATTTTGTCACACCACCAATTGAGGTTAAAGACTTCGCTGTTGATTTCTACCAACACATAGCATATTTCTGCAAAATGAAATGTCAAGTGATACATGTATTCATTCTTTTACAAAGTATATCTTATAATTTTAATTGAATACAGAGCCAATGATTTGACCAGAAAAGGAAGAGTTTACAGACTGTCTCAAAATTGTTTTCAAAATCTGATATGATCAGACAGACAATTTTGGGGCTATCCCCTATGGGGCTATGGGCCTATTGTGCGACACGGATATTCCGCATGTGAAAAAGTATCCCCATTGAACTCATAAAATATGGAATGGATTCTCATCTAACTGAAAAGTGTGGTAGTTACACAAACACAACCTACGCTTTTCCACTTTTTGGGATCAGATTTGGGGGCACAGATCACTCTAAAACTGTTGCATGTCACCTTGAAGAGTTTTTTTCTATTATTTCATATATTAATTTTAGTATCATCGAGTTCTGTGAAGCGTGTGTATTATATAAATACACTAGTTCTAATTAAATTACACTCTTGAGCAAGCTATGCATTAAAGAGTCTGAAGAAAATATCTGGTATTTCTGTTATCACCAAGAATCTTTACATAAATGTCAGTCAATCACAACATTTAACAGCAAAGTGATGAAGCCAATCAGTCTATTGCCGATTTTCATCGGCTCCAGAGTTTCTCGACACATAGCTAAAATAGCATAATAAGTTTCCTGTCATATCTGGTCACAATGCTTATTTCACAATGTTCACAAATTTGGTGATTACAACTAATTTAACACTAATGTGTGTCCATTTGAAGAGTCCAGAAATTATCAATAATAGCCATCAAGGAGAATAGAATTAAGTATTTCCAAGAATTTCAACAGTTTGCACCCGTTTTTCTTATTCGCCAAAATTCAAGTAACAGGAGATAACATTCTGTCAATCGTAAAACTGCGCTTTGATGTTATACAACAGGAATTGCATGCATAAACTATTTATATTGGCGGCTATGTGACTTATAGTTACATATGTATATTCATTAGGACTGTTATGTGTAGCTTATTCCAACCTGAGAGCCCAATTTTAATTAGAACTGATTATACACATGTGTTATGCACATGTAAAACTTTATCGTTCTTTTGTTTTGACAAGACACAACAGGTGTATCCTCATGTCATGGCTGATTGGTCATCAGTTGATAGCACATGCATGCCATGAACAGCTGATTAGAATCAGGGACATTTCCATTGACTGTATCATCTCTTTGTAACTACACCAGAAATAAAAAAATCTGAATGCAAAACATTATGGGCGCAGTGCATGTTCAGCTGAAGGTAGACTGAGATAAGAATAATATCATTCATCATGACCTGAGGTGTGGGGATGGAAAGATCTCACCCCGAGGGGCAAGATATTTCGGCCAATTGTCCGGACCCAATAGCTGGTCCTGAAGATGAGATTGTTCCATGCCCACATCCCAGGTCATGGATTATTTTTCTTCCAAACCCAAGAGCCTCATACTCAATGTGTTGTTTTATACACAATTTTGCCACATTTCAGTAGTTTTTTATAACGGTACATCAGGGGAGAAATCTGATGATTTTAGTATATACTGGAAAAGCAAGCACGATGCCCACACAAGTTAATTGGTTTGAGTGAAATATACATGGCTAGTGAAAACTACATGGCTGTTTTACCTCAAGTGTACTACACAAAATTATAAAATTATCTTACAGATAAGGGTGGATACACACATGCATGTAATCTCTGTAAATATCGTGTATTTGGCGTTTTACATGGATCATACAGACCATGTGATATGTGTCCGCTGACAACCCAAGCTCTGATCGTGCAGAAAGCCGTTGACTGAACGAAGTCGTCAGGCCGCTTAAAATAATTGTTCGCGCGATAACCCAAATGTTGGACGTTCTGTTTAAATCATTGTCAGTCTTCTCTTGATTTTTTATACCAGTGATGCCCCCAGGATTTCATCAAAGCAGGGGCTATGATCCCCAACATGGGGGGGGGGGCTATATTATCACGGAAGCTACCGGACTGACCGGTAGCATATTTCCTCGACGGGTGGAGTGCGGTCATGCATCATTCTGAGTCCTGGCCCACGCCCATGAAGCCACGAAGCCACTCATGACTTATAAATATTGTAGTTGACAGTCATTTCTTTCGTGTCTGTTTCCTACGAGTGATTAATCTAATATTCAGCAATTTATGCTATTCATATAATTATGAACATAGTATTACAGCTTTAATTTTGAGATTACAGACGCTGGTGTTGCTGTGTGCATGTCTTCATTCTGGGAAAGGGGTTGTCTAGCTCAACGAGTTCCCAACTACGTCACCTTTCCTCTCTTGTGTTATATATGTATGCGCACAATTTTCAACTATGGAATATTTAAGTTAAACATATTGTACATTCATTCCTAGATAATCTCGGCTGATATATGCATTCAACTAAATGCCTTAGTTATTCGAAGCTTTCGAGAACCAACCCTCTTCCCCCAATCATGGATTATGGTTCACAATGTTATAATTCAAGCGTGTAAAAGCTAAAATTGTTACAGTTAGGAACTTTTTCAACCTTTGGTTTGAGAAACCTATACTGTTATGTAAATTCTGGGTGAAAAATGGGGGGTGTCACTCTTTACTTTCAACGCTGTACGTTCATTAAATTGTGTTGGCTCTGTTATGGATATTTGCATGGAAATCCCAATTTAATGTTATCACATGAGCTCGCTCTGAAACTATCCGAGGAATCTCAACGAACCGGTATTGTCAGTCTTAATTTTCAAATGCCTGTTAATAAAGGCATGAGAGCACCATATCGGATTGTTAATGAGACGTCAAACACTCGTGTATCACAATCGCCCTAAAATACCTTCAAATTCTGCACATTTTATTTTCATTTTGGATGACCCTGAAATGTCCAGAAACAAATCAAGTATAAAATCGACGGACACAAATCCACTTTTCGAAATGAATTTAAACTCGTGAAAAACAGCAACATATATCAGACAGGATTTATACATTTCGGCATCCATGAAAGAATTTATGACTGGCCTGAAATGTCTTGATAGCAGTTAGTTTGATAATAGCTTATAACTGCTAACTTGTCTCGTCTGTTGATATTGTCAGATCGCGCGCAGGCGACTAATGCTATCAATGATTGGTGTGACCATGTAAAATACATGGATTTTACATACAGAAATTACATGCACGTGTGTATCCACCCTTAGTCCATGCAATTTTGCTTTCTGACGAAATATAAACATTAACCATATTCATTTTTTAAAATAAAATTTCATTAGAGGTGTTTATTAGTTATCCATCTTTACACTTTTGTCAATGGTATTCAACATACGTGTAACCCCAGACATGTCCATGTATGTGCGATTCATCATCCAGGTTTGGGCTTCAGCCATAACAACACTTCAGGTCCCGACGTAGATTCGTTCCATTTCGCCGAGTTATATGTCAAATGGAAGGGAATACTATTGTAATAACACACACGGGGGACGTTATGGTTGAACGGACCAATTTATATAATTTATAGGGGTTTTGATAGTTGCTATGGTCTTAGTCGAAATAGGTCTTGTCAACCGTGTCACTGGTGTAGTCTATATTGGTATTTTAGTATCCCCCACGAGCCTATGTTTTATTGGGAGACATTGCTGTATGTGTGTCAAATTTGAGGACCAAAATGATTGATGAATGTGTCGATTTAGTTATCGTCTGCTAAGTAGGTGGTAAAAAATGCAACTCGTCCATGTCAGCTCCGATAGATTGACTATGTTCTCATATTGACAAGAAATATGGTTATAATAACGATATTCCCCATGTTGAGATTTCGCATATCAAAACGATTGTTATGGAAATATTACTGTTACAGAAAATTAGCAGGTAATTTATATATTTAAGCCTAAATCTGTGGGGTTTTTTCCTGAATATTTTTCAATGCTTTGACACTTTCCAATATTTACCCTTACGTCGGCATGTTATTAAAATAATTGGAATGTGAACTGTATTATGTATGAACAGAAATGTGCACATAACAATGGTTTTTATATCAGAAATCTCGATATTGAAAAAATCATTATCAACAAAGTCAATCTATTTTGCTATAATCTATTTAGTATATAAAGGGTTACGTCATCGAACCATATATATGCTGCTCTTCCCTTTATTGTGTACAGCATATATATTTTATTAATGGTCACATGTTGCATGATTTATCATGTTTTATTGCTTTTATTGTATGTTACTTGTATGACACAAGCATATCAGTCAATTCTACAACAATAGTACATGTGTGTGGAATATTATTTTAGATATCTGGATTAATTAAATTACACAACAGGGCCAGGAACCTACGTCACTAATGTAATGTCTAAAATCGCTTCAGACGTTCAGGAATCTACGTCACGGAGATATTCTCTATACCGTCGCTTCAGACGTTCAGGAACCTACATCACTAATATAATATATAAATCGTCGCTTCAGGCGTTCAGGGACCTACGTCACTAATATAATCTCTATACACACGCCTCGGACGTTCAGGGACCTACGTCACTAATATAATCTCTATACACACGCCTCGGACGTTCAGGGACCTACGTCACTAATATAATCTCTAAACCGTGGCTTCAGACGTTCGGATAGCTGCTATTTGGAACTCACATGAGCTTTATATGTGTTGCAGGAGTGAACGATGGTTATGTGTATTTTACGAACATCTATTAAATGACTGAGATGTGTTAGTTGTTCAAAATCGAGGCACAATCGATAACAATTTTCCTTGTAAATTTCAGTTATGGAAATGAGTTATTGACGATCACTGGTTTTCGAATGTCAATTGTATATTTCAACAACTCATTTTACTATAGTTTATTCAGCAAGACAAATTATTATATGGTTTAAACACAATTAAAACCAAACACGCTTTTTGTTAGAGACTTGATTAGTGACGTAATTTATATGTAGGTTCGCGGTCCGACAACACATCAAAAGTATCAGTACATAAATATGGTATGTTTTTATCTGTATAATCATTAGATAGTTTAGAACAGCATATCACCACAAGTATCATAGTACATTCCTGATTAAGTGGTCCTGCTAAGGGTACGTTCATAGGCTGGCAAGTTTGCACGGTATGTTGTGCGGGCATTTCGTCATAGAGAAGCACATGGTGCCAAACTATGAAAGAAACATGCAACTGACATGCACCTTTACCAAGGCGAACGATATGAAAAGAAAAAATGTGTGTAGTTCCACTTGTGATGGTGCTTCTGGCATTTACCGTCAAATACCGGCATGAATTATTTATTCTTGGGAGATAATTGAATGTTATTTACGGGCATAAATCCGGTAGAATCGCTACAGATGGAACTACATATTTTTACTTCTCACGTAGTTAGATGTGGTACAGATGTATTTTATTTGCATGTTTCCGATGTGTTGCTGGTGTACATTTCGCACGAACTCATGGGGAGCCTCATACAGACAGAAGCATGCACTATGGAGTGCCGTCTGATCAAGTATATGTGGGGCTCTCTATGGGTTAAGCTGTTAGAGGAAAGCGATATTGTTAAAGAACAAGTACAGTTATGTTTTTCTAATATTGTATCAGTTCGAAACATTCAAGAACATACATGTTTTTAACATATTTTAATAATGGTGAAATTGGTCTTTGAGAAATATTCATTTTAATTATTACCGGTTTGCAAAATCCAAAACAGTATTAAAATATTTTCAATGTGTTATACCTCTAGTGACTTTCCCGCTATTTTTGCAAACACCACGAAAATTACAACTTTAAATACAATATCGCTACTTATTCTTATCTCCATCGCTAATTGATTCCAGCATCATAACCATTTAGCAGGAAACTCCAGCACTATATAATATTAGCAGGACCACTTAACAGGGGATATATTTTTTTAACTGTTGGCATCTTATTGCCTGACACAGCATCAGTTATAGCAGATGGAACTTGCTCCCATAAGTTGATTTTCCATAAGTATTTAGTATTAGTCCAAATGTTGGACTGATATGTGGCCATTAATTGAAATATTTTCAACAATAGAGGTGTCAGGTTGAACAATTATAACATATGGTAATCTTGAGATACGAGTTGAAAAGTTCGATCTCAAGATTGTTGAAACGGAATTATCTCGAATTGGGCTTTTGGGTCTGATTCCAAGGGGCGATATTTGAAATTGTGTGCGTGATACCCCCAAAGTAGGCCCTCGAGTCACGCCTCTGTCATGTGTGATATGTAGGCGGGTTTTATCGTCAGTATATATGTACACATCGATTAACAATGTCACTGTGGAATGGCGAGTCTGCTTAACGATAACTGAATAATATTGTCGGAACAGTCACACAATCCTTAGTATGTATCTGCCTGTCGTCTGTTCCCAGTATTTGAACATCTCTAGAACTGAAGAATGGACCATTCCGATGTATCCTTTTAGAACTAAATGTTGAAATCATGCACACAGCAAACGAAGGGTTTAACTCATCATCAGATGAACCCAAGTCTGTCCACGATATTCAACAAGACGGAGCACTTTGTTTTTCGATGAACACTTGATACGGATACCCACGTGGTCCTCGTGCAAACCGCTGAAGGAACCAGGTGGCACAACAGTGTCAGTATCTTGATAATGCACGTATATAAGGAGTATACTTATTATGCGTATTACCGTATGGAGTGATTGTTTCTGGGTGGACTTTTGCGAGCAAGATCCCGCCTGGCGAATAATCTTAGTCATGTATGCCAATGTTATGGACTAGTAACTAGTAACACATTGGAGTCACTACTCTGTCTGTACTTAAGCATTATATATGTGTAGTTTCCATAATAAATGTTCAGATAATAAGTTTAACCCTTTCTATAAAAAAGCACCAATGGTGAGTAGTTATCCCATATGAAATGTTGAGATAATAAGTTTAACCATTTCTAAACTAAAGAATCATTAATCCATTTAGTATTGAAAGGGTTAATGAGCAAATTAACCTTACATGACGGTTTAGTTGCATGTAGCATAGATAATTTGATTAGCGTATATCTGAACTTGGTAACATGTATGCAGCTCATTGTTGCTATGCAGTGAAATATAATTAAAGTACTGGACAACTAGAGCCATTTGTTCACACAGAAACAGTCTCTCCGATGACCACCTAGATGTCGTGGATGTATGTTGTCTCGATGTTAACCTTTACTATCTGGTGAAACATATGTAAATTACACATGTAATCGAGACAGTTAAGTTGCTACATGGCGCATATGGCATATATCCAGCTGAAGTTTTCCAAATGAGCACCCACACTGCTAGTTGCGGATACGCCTGGAAGCTCCATACGCAGTCATAATCAATAGACGTTAGAAAATAAACATGTTCACAGTGTATATGTCAAGACTGGAATGCCCTCCCAGACGACATAGCATATGTTAAAACCGTTCTCCATGCTGACGTTATATAATGTGAGCCATAATGACAACTTTCCGTTCACAAACATTCCACGCACAATTTGTTCCAATAAATCATATATAAAATGCACAAGTGTCACGTGATATACAAGTTTTAATTATTCGGCAATGCAGCAATTTATCTTCTGATAACTTTAAACAGCATGATAGCAAGATGCGGATATCAACGAATCACCAACATGTTTTCCCATGCACGAGTTTAATTCTGTTAACAGTGTAATCAATCTCTATAAGCTGTGTATTCATGTGCAAATGAGTTTCTCGTGAGAACTCGTGAGAACAACACCATGAATATAGCTGGATCGTGACATTGCCGAATCATTAACTTTTTGCATGATTGTTTCCAATTTTAGACTAATTAATTTGCCATTTTCATCAACCACCAGAAGCTGCCTGTCGTCCTTGAATGTCATGATGTCCAAGATCATTGAATCTTTCATTTCTTTGTTATTCTGAAGTGCTGAAATAAAATGGAACACATTTTCTTAACAACGCCTTCGAAGTGGGTGCATAGAATAATAACTTGATTGAACGAGTGATGTGAAATAATTCATTTGAGGCAGGGTATTGTACAAACACTAGAGCGCATTGCACTTGAATGTTTTACAAAATAGTCCCTGCCTCGAACGCATTATTAGACAACATTACTTTCGGGTCAGTTTTGCGGGCTATTGTTATAACATACATGTACACTTCAGGCGATTAAACATTATGAGCGTAGCATGAGGGAGAACTCTATGCTATTATCACTCACCCTGAAGACAAATTGCCATTTCGATTTAACTATTTTGGCTATATCAGGACAAAAACACTTTATTATGACTTTATAGACACATACTATACCCATTAACCCTTTACCCAACAAACCGGTCAAAACCGGCCAAATAAAGCTTCAACAGCCTAAAATATCTTCGGTCTGTCTCAATAGAACCATACAAATATGGATATCATTGGAACCGGCTCCTTGACCACATTGTGATAGTTACAGTTATGCCCTCGCATATATAAGAGAATGCATTGGCCTAAAAAAAAACTTGTTTTGACACTTTTTACCATTTTTTCTTACATTCTTTAACAATTTTATAATTTGTAATGCATTAAGCCAATGCATTCTCTTATATATGCGAGGCGACCTATGGTCGACTCGCATATATAAGAGAATGCATTGGCACAGTGCCCTTCTGTTGGGTAAAGGGTTAATAAATGTTTGGCATTTGTAGTCTTGGAATCCGGTTTTATAACAAACGTATTTTGTGGTTGTAATTGTGGCTCGGATTATACACTCTATTGAATGGGGGCATGTTGTAGGTTGGGATACCCATTGTTCTTCTAATTATATGTCTGTTTATTTTCTATTCATGTACGCTATTATATAAGGGGAATGTCTATAATATATGTCATAACAAGTTGAATAACCATTTTCTGAGAAAGTGTGTTAAGCGTCTGCAACATATCATTTGACAACTATGTTCATATAGGACATAACTAAAGGTTCATATTGCACTTATTTTATTTTGAAATAAATCCATCATATAGGACTTATAGCCGTTATTCCGTTGCTAAGCAACTTACGGTGGGTCCGCCGAACTCGCTGCTGATACAGTCACCGGTTAAACCCAAATAAATGTGCAGAGTATATATCCTGATAAAATATAATAAATAGGCATTCCCAAATAAATGTGTTGGTAGATATCCTGATAACCTTTAATAAATGTGATGGTAGTGTCCTGATAAAATTTTAGTAAATGTACAGGCCCGAATAAACATGCAGGGAAGTACGTGACCTACTCCTTGTGTAGTTCAAGTATAATTTGGTCACAATAATAATAATAGCTGTTTTCTTTAGCAGATAAGGTACTGGTGACCATAGTGCTGGTGTCAGTACAAATACTACTATTAATAGTAGTAGGTATAATATGGGTGCAGTTGATAGCTCCCTTGTAGCGGAACCAAATGTAATTTGAAACACTTGGCGGTATTTCAAACCATGTCAAATACTTTCAATGTATCGAAAATGCACATTTACTATACTTCCCGGTCGCCATAGCAAACCCACTGGATCTCCATTCGCCAACACAAATTTCTTTAAAAATCGCACCCAGGAGGTATCGGCTGTAAAGAACACTGGACTCGCTAGCACTGGTCTGGGCTTCGGAGGTATCGGCTGTAAAGAACACTGGACTCGCTAGCACTGGTCTGGGCTTCGGGATCAACGGCAATACGTCCAATAATAACATGAGGCTAAACTGTACAAACATATAATCGGAAGTCGCTTTCGCCAAGACGAAATCTTTGCGAGAAAATTATTTTCTGAAGTGATCAAAGGCCGTTTTTATTTATACAAAAGAGTCCTTCGTTCAAATGGAGCCCGCTTGCGATCGACAAGTGTGTGTGTACAATTTATACTTACGTACATTGCTGTGGAGAAACCGTCTATGCGGTCTGAAAACTTGTTTGTATGGTGTTGTTTTGATTCTTCTGTAGTACGTATGTTCTAAATATAGAATGTTTCGTCTTTGCGAAGGCGACTTCCGATTATACGTTTGTACGGTCTAGTGACTGTGTGAGTGGAGGGTTACAAAATGTCAAAACCATGAGTGGACAGGTGACGCCTACAGCTGGAACTGGCGTAACTAACGGTACGATGGATATCGACTGTTAACAACACGGGACTCAGTAATTTATCTGCTAACGAAAACAGCTGCAAAAGTCGTGTGATAGTTCGAGACCACAGTAACTACTTTTCACAGGGGATATATATAATGCAGGATCAAGCTGTTATTCCGTTGCTAAGCAACTTACGATGGGTCCGCCGAACTCGCTGCTGATACAGTCACCATGTAGGTTGTTCAAATCTAATGTGGCACCAACGGTCCAGTCTGTAGGATATGAAATAAATGGAACATAATAGCAAATATCATCGATGGAGAGCATAAATCTCAAATCAAATACACTGTAACAATTTCTCCGAAAATATATTGATATTTTATGACAGATACTACCCTTAAAGCCATATTATGGACTTGTTCGGGTGCGTGAAATTTATAAGTTAGTACTAAGGCGCTATGTCAACATGGGGAATGTAGCATTCTACTAACATCGCCGAAAATTTCAAAGAAAGCGAATATACCACTCCATAGAAAACATGTGATCTGCGCTCAATTGTAAATATTTACATCTCGATTCGGGACGCAACTGTCGGCGACAAACTAACACAAATTATTTCGCCATCGACAGTCATTGTTTTTAATTAATATAATATAAGAATGACGGCATGTGTTGTCAATTTGGATTAATATTTATAAAAAATAACTACTTTGAGCAAGATTATTCTCAATTTCTATATGACCCCACCCATACCGGGGTGTTTCACATCACTATAAATTGAACTAGTTATTGACCATAGACGGAATAGTGTACATTCCGTATTTCGTCAGCCAATGAGCTCTTCGATTCCATCTGATTAATTATACAGGGTATGTATAAGTATAGACATAAACATTTGAGGTTTGTCGATTTGAGTCCCAGTCTGGTTCGCAAGCGTGGTAAAATACTCCTCCAGGTATGTATATATGTACAGGTAATAACAAGTCCTACTAAAAACAAATACCCCTCCATATAGAATAACAATACTAACACAAAGTATATACAGCTGTGTGAGTGTGTTTGCCAACGTCGGGCCATCGGCGGTTCTCCTGACAAAATAGGTATTTACAAGATAAGAGGAAGAAGAAGATTCAGGTGGGGGTGAATCCCTCATAATCTGGAGACTCGTTCCGATAATGCAAATGATGACACTCACCGACGTTCTTTCCGCCAATTTTCCTTGTGACTTTGATATTGGAAGATTCTGGTGGGAATCCGTATGCTTCAGAGAAAAGCAGCGGTGTGTACAGGCCCATCAAGCAGTCAGACGACAGATATTTAGGGTTACCTCCCGTTTCCCGTGCAGCTTCTGTGACAGTCTGGGGGTTACAAAGAACGAATTAAATTAAACTTCTTGAATTAAGGTGGCGTTGATCCTTTTAATTTCATGGAGATTCACAAACTTTGTTTAATTACTCTCCCCCAATCGAATTTCATATTCCTTATAATCATATACCAGTAAATGTTAATAGCACGGTAATGACACGAACCACATTACGTAACATGTTATTCAAATTCCAACACAGTCTCCTAATGACACCCAGCGAGCCATGTGTGAGTGTCGTTGGAACTGACATCTCTTTGCAAGAGACTGTGTTTGTTGATTAAAAATATATCCGCTTTCACTTTGATTTGAGTAGGATATTCTAATAACTCAATGGTACTAATTTACGGATGAAAACAAAACCGGAATAAGATTGCCAACGAGATATTCTGATTCTCCTTATTTCGCGCTCCGCGTGTATAATATTTGGCCGATTCTTGGTATACATGGCCCATGGGCGTTTTATTTATAGAAATGGGAAGTTTTGGGGCGGATTAAAAGTCGAACTGCGACCCGGATGACGACTCCGGTAAACGGTGTAGTTGGGAATTCTGATGAGATGCATGGGAAACCTTCAGTGATAAGCCGTATATATATAGTTGTTGTAATCATTTGAAGGATTAGTTGTCTTAACGGAATTATGAGTTGGTCATTCGTGAAACCAATAGAATGCATTGATGTAATTACATATATACATATGCTGGAATCGTGTTGCCCTTGTGTTTTGTTTCGTTTCTGTTTTTTTTTAAATCGCTTTTGTTTTTGTCTTTTTGTGGGGTCTTTTTGTGTATTTTTATTGTCGATGATGATGGTGATGGCTTGTGCTTTCTTAAAAAAATTACAGAATCGTGTAGCTCTGCGAATGACTTGAAATGTTTTTATTGTTAAACGTGTATAACCTATGGAAATTCTGGAAGTCTGTATTGTTAAACTTATATAATTATCCTACGGCAATTTGGTAAGTCGGTAGTGTTAAACTCGTGAAGCCTACGGTAATTCGAGAAGTATTTATCTGAAAGTGCATTGAATGACTGTATATTGTGATTTCGTCTTTTATATTTTATGGGAAATAAACAGTATTAATTGTTGAAATTAGTTTGATAAAAGTTTATCTGTTGATGATGGTGATGGTGCATGGTGATGAGATGATGTTGACGATGGTGATGATGATGATGGTGATGATGATGATGACGATGATGATGATGCATGGTGATGACGATGATGAAGATGATGGTGACGGTGATGATTATGATGGTGATGGTGACGGTGATGGTGATGCTGGGTTTTACTGTCTGTTATTGATCATTACTGTGATGATTTATAGCTATTGCTATTAATTCATTTTGTTAAAACATGCATTCGGCGTTGATGACGTCTTTTGTTCTTACCATTTGGCAGAATCGTGTAGCTCTTGTGAACAGCTTGGATATATTAAGTACATTGTGATCATCGATTGTCTTGAGTGTTGCGGGTGCGTACGCGAACCCAGAGAATGCGTAGAATTCGTTGTTCCCGACCGGAGGCTGGTAGACCCGTCCGATGGCGCACGGCTTAGGGTTGCAAAATTCATCGTCGTCTCTTTTCACGTAGAAATCAAGAAGCTCGAGACACTTGACTGGTTCACTGCTGCCTCTGATCACGACTGGTTCCCCATCTATTTCCGTCTGAACTTCGTCGCCTGGAACAGAAAGCAACGAGAGTTAATACAGTTGAAACGGGCTGTATGGATATTTTTTTGGTACATTTTGAAATTTCGTATCTTATATTACTTATAGATTTTGGAATCGATATCTTGGATGAGTAAGTCAGTCTGTAGCATACTAAAGATGGTCTATCTATTTACAGAAAGTTTTATATGGATTACAGAGTATAAAATGATAGATATGAATCGAGAATACTTGTCCGGACCACAGTGGAAGTGAGATTTGGCTTGCTTTCCTGTGCGCTCCCTGATGGCAATAACTTGTCAGACCGATCATATTCATGTGTATATCTCTCATCTACTTCTCTATCTACCTCTCGAACTCCATCTCTATATGTCATTGTCTTACTTGTTTCCTGTTATCTTACCAGTATCTCTTAAGCAACATGAATATCCTGCTGAGGGAGGAGGTGGGCCAGCATGGTTTGATTATCATGTTTTTATATAAAGTATGACTATTTATTTAGCAGGTATTACTAGGCTGGGTTAATTCACTATCTTGTCCCTCTGCAGAACTGTCAAGTTGCATTCCTGCGCCAATGTGTTTTGAAGTTGTATGACTGCGTTTAATGTGAGCGTGCATTGGGAGTATCTGATATGTGTGACCAGTTATATATTTCGGATCATTAGGTTACAATACACCAAATGATTTGCATAGGCCTCAGTGTTAAAAAATCCCACTGGCCTGTATTCGCATGAAAGCTTTGACGCTGCACGAGTATCAAACATTGAACAACGTCCTTTTAGACGCACGAAAATGTGCCCAAAAGTACTTGTAAACGTGCTGCGTCACACTGCAGTTTTGACAAAATTCACACTACCCTTAAAATGGAGAAAAAAACGACATCGAAAAAAACACCAACCCTTCCCATAAATTATTTGCCAATTTCACAGCCGTAACCGTTCACCATGTGGCTATATTTGATGTTTCTCGTCGGGAAACACGTTTGTGCATTTTTTCGTGCACTTTTCATCCATGTGTCATTGACCATTCAGCTGCCATTATTTGTGTTATGCTGATCCTAGCTTGGGGGTCCCTGGCGAAATCACTCTACTAATTTGTATTTGGTGTATTATAACCATTAGCGTTTTGAGTTTAGTTGCCAAAGCACGTGTTTTCTTTGATTCTACATAAAGTATCTTCACACGTTGTCGGTTGTGATTATTCTAGACCCTCGGTCGCTTCTATCTTGTGGCGTGGTGGCAGCAAATACATAATCGGGCTTAATCATTCTGTTAAACTGAAGAGATTAGCTTTCCAACGGTGCAGGTCTAGAATGATATCGCCTTGACAATTTGACCGTCGCTAAAGCGTGTGTCGAGAACTGTGAAATCATTTAAGAAACCGTTCTTTCTGAATCCTGATACAATGACAGTTTTACCTCATCTTCTTCTGTCGCTTGATATACAGCGCCAAGAATATACATTCATCAGTCAAGAGTTCATTCAATTTTTCGGACTATCTATAACACCTGTCTCACATGACCAGAAAATGCTCAACAGCAGTCATCGAATATTAGGACTCGCATCTGTCGATCTAACTAAACAAGGGCATGTCATCCCCATTCATGGATATGCTGTGACGGAGGAGCTACCGACATTGAATGTGGTCTGAATTTCATGATGGACAACGATATAACAATTCGGCCACGAAAATCACAAATGTCAATTGGAAACGACTTGCAGTATTGCTATTTAACGTTGGATTCTGACATGGACATTCACACTCATGATTTGCAAAAGTTTACCAACAATCATATTTCCAACTGTACCTTAAACGTCCACAAATTCCATTCTGATGCGTCATCTGGCGGTGTGATGTCTCACAACCATATGACAACGGATAGCACCGTAAATAAGATTAACCATTTGGGACAGCCTGATGTGATTATGACAAATTCCAGTGCCAGTGAACGCGGATACACGTGCTAGTACTTGTGTTGATAAACGTACATCAACATATCTCACAGGAATGTGCACATAAATTCAGTTAGTCAGCCCCATTCAGAATCTCTACCTGCTACCTACTCCAACGTTAACGAAACACATATTGGCAGTGACAGGAAACCCAGTTGTGACTTAAAATCTGTTCTTCCATCTACATGTACCAGGTCGGGCTTCAAAGTGAATGAAAACTCACACTCGGCGAATATTAAGAACTGTCCGCTTTTTGATCTCTCCAAAATCACAGAGAATGTACAGGACAAACAAAATGGGAGTCCTCCTCAATATACATGCCACTCTCTTGGCGTTGTGGATTTCTCTGATGAAATGAGTTGTCCTCGTGTTTATGAACAGTCACTTCATTCTGACATTTTGCTTTATTATCGGCCAAGGCCCAGCCTATTTTTTATCATGTGTGGTGCGTCATCGTTCGGAGGACCCGGACCTCATAAAGACAACTCTTACTTAAAGTTACCGTACCGAAACGTATACATGCCACACGTACAAAGAGGTTAATATGAATATTTGTTATACCAGTTCCAGTTCCATGGGTATATTAAGAACACAATATTTTGTTTTTTGTTGTTACAACGGATTCAGGCGAGATATACCGCCATCTTTAGTTAAGTAAACAAAAGAGGAATCTATATCGTTTTAACATATCTACAATGGCTGTTTTTTATGGATTGCTGCGTCATCTGTGCTATTTTGTTTATTTGTCTTTAACCCGGTAAGCTGATTGGCTTAGTAAATTCGGACTTCTTTGATGTTAAATCGCATCATGCATATGTAGCCTATTAAAGGCCCACATAATGTTCGAATCATCAGATCACATTATATACAACATATTCTATATGATACGCCATTTGAAAGAGGAAGCTCCAAATCATTGTATTATCAACTTATACGGTAGAATAAACTGTGAACATGTTGTTTTTTGTCAAGGTACCGATGTGTGTTCTGTGTTTAGTTTAATGTTATGTAAAGCCACCTTATTGTCATCAATGAAAGGGGAATAACTGAATCTCTTAGTTGTGAATTATGATACATTCTGTGGGTAAACAATGGGGGATGTCTTGGGATGATAACTGATCATCTTTATCACTTTATGGACACTCCTTGACCACAGCTGTTCCGTATTCTGGTGGAATATATACAGTTTTGGTTCCTCTTCCACATGCTATATAATGTGATATAGGTATTTGAATAAGTGGGCCTTTAATCGTCATATATTAACCCCATATAACCGCGCCGATGTGTATCAATAGCGAGCAGTTTGAGGATTTAAACCGTCTTGTGGCTTTGATGTGCGCTCGATGTCTGTTAACGCGTCTCACCACCATGATCCGCGCTTACTCAATCGATAGTTGACAAGAAATATTGTGCGAGTTCTAAGTATTATTGTTGCCCCACGTCTGTGGGTTGTATTGAGCTAGGACCGAGTTTGTGTGTATTGTGTGTGACCGTCCAATAGCGGTCTCTATTATAACGAACCAAGTTTTCTCTCTCTTGGTTTGGGTCGGAAATACTCATTGATCGAATATTGTCATATGTATTGGTTATCCAGCTATGTAACTACCTTAGTAATGATGCTGTACGATTTGACACAATAATACCACAGTATGCACGCATGCTATACAAGACAAGTGACTCATTCGACGAAATACTGCACCCTGTGTGTGTCTGGTGTAGAAAGCTTTCTACACAAGACACACACAGGGTGCAGTATTTCGTCGAATGAGTCACTTCACGCGACGATAAAGAACGAGAAAATGAAACACGTCGTTGCACCTCCTCGGAAATTGTGGAAACAGGAATTGTTAAACGATTTGTTGCAATTCGAATCCACTCTAAGAATTGAGTATAATCTGATCACAGGAAAACGAAATGACAATAAGAAAAAAACAACAAATAATCTTTGGTCCCAGGAAATTAAATTGAAATAGTTCCGAAGCCGTTGCGTTGTCTTTTCTGGTCGAGTTGGTTCTAGTTCGTGAAGATTGAATGCTTTTCTATTTTGATAGAATGCCACTGATGCTCTGTGACAACAGATTTCTAAATGCATCGAACAAATTGTAAACTTGACAAATGGGACTCCATCTAATGTGACCGGTTTATGGATGCACCCAGAGTGACAAGCCGGAGTTTAGAAATCTTGTTTTTTGCTCTTTTTTATTAGGTTTCCAATGTCTGGACATCGTGTGGGAACTAGAACAGATTATGTACAATCACGATACATGTAGCATGCTTATTTTTGCTCTTTAAGAACACTTGTTTTGCTTTTGTTTTATTATTTTTCCAAGGTCTAAACATCTTGTGAGAACTAGAGCAGATTAGGTATTCGAGTTGATTCTAGTTCGTGGAGATTGGACAGTTTTTATATTCGATACCTTGTCGATGGTATTTGTGAAAACATATTTCTAAACGCATGGAACCAATTGTAAATAGACAAATGGGAGTATGTCTAAAGCGACCGGATTAAGGATGTATCCAGGGTTACAGACCCACGTTTAGAAAACTATAGTTGCTCTTATTTGATTATGATTCCAATATTTGAAAATAATGTGGGAACTAGAACAGATTATGTACTATCACGATACATGTAGTATGCTGTTGAGGACAAAACCAACCAATTTACAAACTATTTGTCTTTTCTTGTCGAGTTCACTGCTGTTCGTGAAGAATGATTTTTTTGTTATTTGATAGAATGCTGCTGACGCTAAATGCATGGAACAAATTCTAAACTTAACAAAAGTGACTGACTCTAAAGCGACCGGTTTATGGATGCATCCATGGTTACCGGATCACATTTAGAAAACTTAATTTTGATCTGTTTTATTATGTTTCGAAGTTCTTGTAGGAACATATTAGGTATTATGACTTTGCACATATCATGCTGGTTATAGTCTGTGTGTGGGCATAACTAACCAACAAACCACGTTGTCTATTCTGGTCGAGTTGATTTTGTGGAGTGAAGACTTTTAGGTTTGGTATATCATGTTGATGGCGCATTTCGCAATAGGGTGTTTAAAGGCCCACTTAAGTTTCGAAACCCCAGGTAATTTATAAAATAATAAGCCATATTATATACCATTTGAAAGAGGAATCTCCAAAACACTGTATTATCAACTTATTCGTTGTAATAAACTGTGAACATGTTGTTTTTGTTGAGATACCGACTTGGTGTTCTGTGCTCAAGTTTCACTATGTCCAATGGCAGGGGAATAACTTACGATATCAAATTATTCCCCTTCCATTGAAAATACATTTTAAGTTTGAATTATTATGCATTCTGGGAGCCATAAGAGGGGAAATCTTTCTATGATTTCAGCTGTTTTCTATTTAAATATGGGAATCTTCTTAAACAGACGTTTCATATGGTGATTAATTATAGTATTTTAATCATATGTTATGACATTGATTGTTAACAAAACCGTATATTAAGGCACTATAATAAAAATAATTGTGACTCGAAAGTTAAATGGGCCTTTAACGGCATGGAACCTTGCGTTTATAAAACGTATTTTGCTCTTTGTTTAGTTGCCATTGTCTGGAAACATATGAAAACTATGGATACCAGAACAGATTAACCCTTTCATTGCTGGACCTTCCTGATTGTTTGCATTCTCTTATACAAGCGCGTCTCACATAGGGAGAATCACATATATAAGAGAATACATTGGCCTAAAAATATTTACATTGACCATGCATGTAAGCCAATGCATTATCGTGTGTATGCGAGGCCTATATAAGAGAATGTTCTGGCACACGATTTTTAATGCTGCACCAGCGCAGCTCCAGCCATGAAAGTGTAAAGCACTACCTTGATCGCATTCCTGCCAATTCCCTGGGGAATTAGTTTCCCTGGGGACAACTATCCAACTATCCAATAAAAGGTCGCGACATGGGTTATCGCTTGAACCGAAGACAGATCAGAAACCATCAACAAACGTCCCTGTCATTTCGCGTCGGGATGATTCTAGTTAATGATGAGTGAATGCTTTTATATGTGTTAGTTAGCATGCGTCTGAAGCATTACAGAATCCGATTCCCAAAATGTACAAAACCAATTCCAAACTTGACATCATTTGCTTGTTAAAGGTACACACTCCGATTCGATGGTCATCATATTCCAACAACGACTTATGAACGTGAACGTATTGCTCATATATGGAGATGGTTTTGTCATCCACCGCTTTCACCCTCTTTGACTAAACTATCTATCTATACGTACGTAGCAGCCCACCATCCTTCCCGATACACCAAAGCATCTGATATTTGTTTTCTTCTTTATTAACTCCTTAGTCACTAATTTAGTATTTAAAAATACCACGCCTATACAGAAAGCGGGGGCAAAGCCATACACATAGGTTCCAATACATACGGCATATACTGCTATATAGTGTTTATATATGTCCTAGAATAATATAGGGATTGATTGCCGTGGCCCGTGTGTATGGAGCCTCTGTGTGTTGTAACTTGTATTAATTTCCCCACAATGACGTAGAGCAGACCACCCTATTACAAATAAGGGCGTTATGGAACAACATATGTACAATATATAATAATCCTTTTATTTCAGACAAAAAGAACGCCCTTATCCCTGCCACGTGGGTGTGTATGGGCTATGTAAAAACGTGGCTTATATATCTAAGGAATTAATAACGGTAGCTAAATTTAAACAATAAAATATTCCAACAACAACATTTCTTCAAAATACACTTTAGTTATCAGAATTACAATAATGGTAACCACTGTCAATGTCCCGATACGTCTAGAGTTGAAGGGTTGATAGGCCGTGGCTCGGGAACATTAAACACTAAAGATTCCATAGATGTTCATAACTTTATATATGTATAAGTCTCTCTCGATAAGTACAATATATAGGTGGATGAACAGAGGTGTTGGTGGTAGCAAGGTTGTCTGATAAGTGAAGTCTCCGCTACAGAGCACGGGTAGTTACTTCAGCGTATGGTGTATCATGCGTCTAAATAAGGTCTGAGATACCATGCTACCCTTGGATATGACGTGTATCACTATACTCTCTTATAGAATGATACAGGCTTCATCCTCCCTACTTCATACAATGGTTGCTACCAGTCATAAGTTACTCATAACCGCTTAAGAATATGATCTTGTTAATTATGCGTGTGTGTTTCTATGTCTCCTATGTATTGTGCGTATCTATACAATTAGCCCTAGCAATTACAATCACTGGGGAAAGGAAGTTCATCATAGATTTGGGAAAACGTATAACAATCTTATGCATTGTGCTTATCTATACAATTAGCCCTAGCAATTACAATCACTGGGCAAAGGAAATTCATCATAGATTTCGGAAAACATATAACAATAAATATACTATCTTCTGTACTATCGGACATCAACTCTAGTATACAATTTCCCAAAACGTATTATATATCAACATTGTGTTCAATGCAGTTTGGTGTCGAAATAGAAAACATCTGAAATCATAGAAAGATTTCCCCCGTTATGGCACCCAGAATGCAAATATACGTCAAACTAAAAATGTATTTTCAATGGAAGGGGAATAACTCTATATTTTAATATATAGCGTTAGTCCCCTTCCATTGACAATACTGAAACTTGAACACAGAACGCAAGTCGTTATCTCAACAAAAACAACATGTTCGGAGTTTGTTACCTCTTTCAAATTGTATATACTTTATATAAAATGATTTGGGGGTTCTAATATTAAATGGGGCTTTAATACTAACCGATTAGCCCACAGTAGTACAAGTATGCTGGCTGTGCCTATCATTTGCATAATGAGGTCCCCAGAGGGTGAATTTAGCGACGCTATTCCGCATAGCGGGCTATCATCACTAAATTCACCCACATTCATGGCCACATCTGCTATGAGAGACATAGACTCAGATTGAAGTTAACTTAATGGTGAATATTGTGAACCTCGAATATGCAGTTTGTCGTCTGCCAATATATACTAACCGATTAGCCGACAGGGGTCGTAAACCAGGCTACTTTTGCCACCAGCCATGTACAGGTGTCGCTCCATTTTACGCTGCATGTATGACTGTCCGTACGACATGTAGCTGTGTGAGTACACCTCGAACATCTTCTGCTCCAGCTCTATCCGGAACAGACCCTCGTAGATCGGGACGTCTGGAACGAACGCAATCTGCGTCGACCCGCCTCCCATCTCCAAGATGCCCGCCATTTTGTCGCCGATTCTGTAACATCAATCATAAATGTCAGAATTTGTAAGAGAAATTATTTAAACTGTTCCTGATACTGCAGACTTCAAATTAGAACAACAGCACATGTTATTTATATTATCTTAAATCCCTGTTGATTTGGACGTAATCTGGGCGACCCCTCCATTGCGATAATTTTAAAGTCCCCAGGTTGTTTCAAGTCTGAACTTTTGGTGTAATGTGTTAAATTCCGGTCAGGTTTCGTGGATACAGATAGGTAAATTTATATACACATAGTGAAGTACTCAAGTTGTAAAATGTAGAGCAGCTGGAAATTGCTATGTCTGCATGGGGCAATTTCTTTCAGAGTGCCTTACTCGTATTTAAATTCCCGCAGTACTATTTTCCGCTCAGTTTTGAATTCGCGAACTTTAAAACTCGCGCAAAATATTTTCGTAAAGTCATTAATCTGAATGGCAGTTTCAGTTCTTAGTCGTTTCTGAAGATACAGGCATTAAACACGATCACTGAGGATATATATCGTATAGACTATAACTGCATCATTTTGTGACAAAATCAATTAAATGAACTAACTCAGACTATATGGTCAGGGTGCTTTCAAGCACATTCATGCAATCTGGAATAAGTTTATTTCTTACAAGCATTTCAACATCGTCGACGTAACGTTAATGTCCATGTCGCTTGGCATTGAGTAACGGTTTTGATTTGTTTTATATTGGCTGACCGAATATAACTATATAGCCATAAATGTATATGGGTACTTGTCTATTCAGTTTCCAGCTTTTCGCAATGTGTGTAACTCATCAACATAGCCCTCGGTCTTGTCTTCCCTGTGGTTAATTAGTCATACTATTTTCGCTCAGTATTAAATTCTCACACCGACGGGTGCGCGGTAAATAGTACTGCGCGAATTTAAATACGAGTAAGGTATATAAAGTATATAAACTGTAAACAAAGCCCGTACAAAATTACGGCATAAAGTACCGGCAGCCATGATACCGTTGGACTCAGCCGTAACCTTTACGGTAAAATCCGTTTATTCAATTGAACAGTAAATTCCTACAGTAAATTGCATTATTTACCAGTAAATAAATATCGGCACAATCTCAAATATACAATAGCGGTATTTCTGTTAACCCTTTACCCAACAGAAGGGCCCTGTGCCAATGCATTCTCTTATATATGCGAGTCGACCATAGGTCGCCTCGCATATATAAGAGAATGCATTGGCTTAACACATTAAAAATTATAAAATTGTTAAAGAATGTAAGAAAAAATGTTAAAAAATGATTTTTTTTAGGCCAATGCATTCTCTTATATATGCGAGGCGACCTATGGTCGACTCGCATATATAAGAGAATGCATTGGCACAGGGCTAACTGTAACTATCACAATGTGGTCAAGGACCCGGTTCCAATGATATCCATATTTGTATGGTTCTATTGAGACAGACCGAAGATATTTTAGGCTGTTGAAGCTTTATTTGGCCGGTTTTGGCCGGTTTGTTGGGTAAAGGGTTAAAATGTTAACTTTATGTAAATATCACAATCCCCCACGATAGTTCTCCAATAGGTATTTAGATGATTGTAATATAACTAGACCAGTTTTGAACATCATTAAATGGCCCATAGTTGAACAATTCCAACTCAACTGCTGGTATGTGCAAATGAAATTTCGCGAACTTGAGAATTTTGTCTGGTTCAAGGGGATGCATTTGGAAATTTCAAGGTGGCCAGCCGCACAACAAAGGTCATCCAGCCACAACCTTGTAGCAGTGTGATAACACAATCCGCGTCAGTGTGTACTGCCTAGTGCTATTCTTGGGCATGGGCATTTGAGAAGAGCGGCGGGACGAATTTAGCCAGTACGTTTTTATTACATCCTCGGTCATTGGCGACCGCATACACCACAATTCGAGGTCCATTGAGGAATTGTTACTCCGCGACTTACGATAAAAAGCATAAACCAACTCGATCAATCACTGGCTTTACTTCCACAGCATTAAACTCCGCTATCGGCTGCCCTATCGATTAGCGCATGCGCATTATGGCACGCGTTAAATCTCCCGGATGAGTTATCTCCCCTCGTCCATCAGTATCACACGGTATATGACAGTGGTTCCATACTATTCTCCCAGACATTACAGATCAAAGGATCAAAAACCTAATTTCCGCTCAAGATTAATTAGCATCGCAAAGGGGATCGAGAGATCTGTATGACGCGTTTAGACACAGTGGTTTAACCGTCAATGGTGGGTATTTTCTAGGTCTATAAACGCATATCCTCGTGGGGCACAGATGTGTTGCCTCTTGGAGGCGGTCGTCTGTAGCTTATTGTATAGTAATAATTACCGATTCATTTATATAGCGTATTATAGATTGGAGTATTGGTGCGCTTTACATCGAATGTAGCCAGGTTCAGCCAAGTGTAACTTGTAACGTGTGTTGCCAATGCCAACGTAGGCAACACGACTCATGTGACCATCCCGCATACACGTACAATGTCAAACCGTTCGTTTAGAAGTTTTGTGTCAAACGTTTAGCGTTACCATGGTTACGGAACGTGTAGCAAGAGGGAGTAATACAATCTGAAAGTTTTTTATAATGTCTTGATATACGGTTTTAATAACATTAGATGTGACCCGCCATATCAAATCCAGTCGTAAGTCGGGATGTTTTTTACCCTGTGCCAATGCATTCTCTTATATATGCGAGTCGACCATAAGTCGCCTCGCATATATATAAGAGAATGCATTGGCCTAACAATTTTTTATCATTTTTTTTAAATAAACGTTTCTTACAATTTTTAGGACATAAAATAAAAAAACATCCATTACCCTGCAGGGAGCCCCACACATATATAGACGCATATATAAGAGTGTCGTCTGCTCATGTTTGTCTTGGGGCTCTGTATGGGTATTAAAGAATACAAGAACAAATTATTAAAATTGTAAAAAATTGTTAGGCCAATGCATTCTCTTATATTTACACACTAAGTGTTGTCATCACTAAATCCAGCATTCTGATTGGTCGGCGCCCACGTGGGTAGTTGCAGTTATTTCTCGGTGAATGCGCATCGCCTCATAACACCAAGCTAATAACACTATCGATACGTCATTAGGTTTGGAAAGACGAACGCGTAATGCTTTGGGCGCATTTTTACTCGCGCAGGATTGACTTAATACGTCATCGGGTTTCAACATGAAGAGAAATTGTTCCTATTAACGTTTGCCAAGGGTGCTATTGGGTATTTTGGGCTGATCTTGTCACGATACACTTTTCGATTTAAATATATTTACAAAAGTGGCCTTTTCGCTAAATGTATATAAATATAAGGATTAACTGTCATGTGGACTATTTTTATGGAGATGTAACGGTGAGGTAAGTGGACATAACTTGTATGTAAAACCCTTCGGGTTTTACACAAGTTATGTCCACTTACCTCACCGTTACATCTCCATAAAAACAGTCCACATGACAGTTAATCCTTATTTATATGCGAGGCGCCCTATGGTCGACTCCCATATATAAGAGAATGCATTGGTACAGGGTAAAACAAATCCCGACTTACGACTGGATTTTATATGGCGGGTCACATATGCCATAAAATATGATTAAATACTATAATTCATCACCATTTGGAACGTCTGTGTCCCAGAAGGAGCCAATAGAGTAATAGAAAATAGCTGAAATCATAAAATCATTTTCACCGTTATGACTTCCATAATGCAACATAATTCAAAATGTAGTTTATTTTCAATGTAAGGGGAATAACTCGATATATAAATAGATAAATAGTCATTTCCCTTCCATTGACAATAATCGACTTTGTGCACAGACTTTAGCACAGAACATACATCGACATCTCAATAAAAACAACATGCTCGCAGTTTATACTGTCGAATAAGTTGAAAATGCAATGATTAGGAGCTTCCTCTTTCAAATGGTATATAATATGGCATATATTTTATATAAAATTATCTGGGGTTCGAAAATTAAGTGGGCCTTTAAATTCGTCAGCAACGGTTACATCCGTTACCTTTTCCCAAAAGAGTTGATGGCAATAACTTCCATTAAATTGCGTAGGTTGTCTGCCTCCTGGAACATACATTGATTTGTTTTCGCAGCAGTTTTTCACGGTATCATTTGTCGCTTATGTATTGAATATCGACGGTTACACTGTGGACAATGTATCTCTATACTACCGGCTTAATGCGTAAAAGTTCTGATACCAATTCAATGCAATTCAATTTTATTCTGGTCATCATATAGTGATATTGCAGATTATAGAATTACAGAATCAGATACATAATATATATGCATGCACATGCGTTATAATATATAGAGTATATATACGAAAATATAGTAATGTTTATGCTTGTTGCTTTTAGATGATGGTAACAATAATAATAATAATAGTATTATATTTGTTCTATGTGGTCCAGTTAGTGCGGTTTATGTTATGAATTCTACTTAGCCACACGAGGGCTTAAACAGGTCTAAGACCATTCCGACGAAAATCGACAGGTTCCTTGTGTTTTTTTTTCATTTCGGGAATTAAATAATTGCAGTAACTTATGTGAGTTTGGTCTTAGAAAATAATAACCAGTTGTGCCAAATCTCAAAACTTGTAGATTTGGCATTGTGAAATCACATGTCTTTTCCGGCCAAGTGCATATCCACGGGCAAACCATATATTAGCAAACGTTACAAGTTACATGTGTATGTGGCCTAACCTGGTTATTACAACGGTCAGACATTCATGTTGTTGACCTTGCCATTTTAAAAAACCTGGCAGCAACTTTAAAACATCGTGCTAGACAATTGTGTGCTGTTTTGTTTTGACACAAACACAGTGTATAACAATTGTTAAAGCTGCTGCCAATGTTTTGTTCTGTTGTGTAGCCTTTACGAGTTGTGTGTCTCCACGTCTCATCTAATAACTATGTGTCATTTATTAACGCCCATCGGGTGTATACTGGTGGGCAAATTTTAGATCGCTGTGTGTATGTGGACGTTTTATAAATAGATAATCGGTTTTTCCGGTTTTGACAATTCGCAGTAGGTCCCTATTTGCGGAGATCTATTTGCGGAAGTCAACGAATTCGCGGAGTTCCCATAAAATTGTCGAAATATATTGATTTTAATGAGGGAACGGGTGCGTATACTAATGTCAACGACACAATCATCATAATAGTGGTTTGTTCTATCAGTCAGATCATCATCATCATCGTCATAATACGGAACAAGTCTTGCGACTTTTCGTCCCAATAATATTATTTGCAACGCTTGTTTACAAATATATGTATCGTCATTCGATATTTACTTGTTTACTTTGGTAAAAAGGGAAATAGTATTCAACCAACTGATAGCCTGTTGTCACAATTCGCATTAGGTCCCTATTTGCGGAGGTCAACGAATGCGCAGAGTTCCCCTAAAATGGTCGAAAGATGTTGATTTTAATGAGGGAACAGGTGCATATATGTCAATTGATACGTATTTTAAACAAATAGCGACACGATCATCATAATAGTGGTTTGTTCTATCAATCATATCATATTCGCTGGATTGATAGTTGCAGTATGTAACTATTATGACCGCATTAATTGCTTTCAACGTTTAGATATCAACACTGGCTGGACCACTGTTGAAGATTTTATGGTGGGAACACAATGACTCCGATTTTTGATCCACATTTAGAGACTTCTGGTGTGGTGAATTAGAAACCTGCAGTAATAAGCCGTAGTTTTTTTGTAATAATTTGAAGGATTAGTTGTTTTAACAGAATTCTGAGGCGGTGCGGTGCATTCATGTAACCAATATATTTGACCTTTTTTTTTTTTAAATTTATATTTATGCGTAATAAAATAATCTTGAGGGCGTTACCATTTCTGATTATGGTTTTCTTGTACACAATTGTGCTTAAGATCGAATGTAACACACATTGTGTATACACGGTTGTGCTAAGAGTGTACATTGAAAGATGTTGTAATATAACCCAATTAGTGCCCGGTGTAACACTTTCGTATGTTACACGGCGTATATAAGGTTAATTTGGAAGTCAATACCTAGCCAGATGTCCATATTTTATGCGTGGGAAACTAACTCGGGAAGCAATAGCCTGTGCTATTTATTCACGGGCTAGTAGTCCCATACATAATTATATTATATCTTAACCTGTTGGACAGACCGATACGTGTACCAATCAGATTGTTACACATCTGTTATGTGTGGCTTCCAGATTCTCACATATACTTGTTTCAGCCAAGACTGAAAAAGACTCTGATTCAGAACGCTCACTTGATATGAACGTGTAGCGTGAGAAGATGTTGTTGTATTATTCTCCGTGACCGCCTGATGTGAACATGTATATAGTTGTATAAATAAATCTCTTCAACATGTCTGATAGTGCCAAATTTAATGTTAAAGAACCTGGGACCAGCCATAGAGTGGTAACCGGGATAAAGAACTGGTGGTCTTATCTAAAGAATAAGAAGATAATAATTTAGCACACCATGCGTGAACGAACCTACTTTCGGCGAAGTGTTGTAGATTAACCAGTACAGGTAAGGGGTTCCTTGACAAGATGACACATCTCTCCGCGTCAACGAAAATCACACCTAGCCCTCCAGAATGACAATAATAAGTCAGAATAGAGCACTGGCTGACGGATCATACTGCCTTTCCGTTTGTCAACATAAGTATAGTGAAAGAAATAATGGGTTACAACCTATCCGTCATATGATTTCCATACACAATGAAATTAATGCATAAATGTATGGATGTCAAAAGAAAGGGGAGGATGTCTGCTAGGCATATTAAAGAAGATTCGAGGCTAAATATGATGATGACCAAGATCCCAATTTATCGCAGACAATTTGCTCCTCGTTGTAATGACATGGATTTTGAGGTGGAAGCTGGATCCTGGAGCGGTTTAATAGAATTTAGAAAATATCTTAGAACGTACCACACAAAACAATATTTTATTATATGCCAAAATTATAATTTATAATGTTTTTTTGGAAATTACTCCCAACGAGTTGAACGAACCTGCTTTCGGCGAAGTTTCCGAGCCTGTAATTTACGGCTATCCATGCGTAGACACCCTCTAGCTCCCCGGAGAGGACATTTACGTTCTGATACGAACCTACTTTCGGCGAAGTTTCCGAGCCTATAATTGACGGCTATCCATGCGTATACACCCTCTAACTCCCCGGAGAGGACATTTACGTTCTGATACGAACCTACTTTCGGCGAAGTTTCCGAGCCTATAATTGACGGCTATCCATGCGTATACACCCTCTAACTCCCCGGAGAGGACATTTACGTTCTGATACGAACCTGCTTTCGGCGAAGTTTCCGAGCCTGTAATTGACGGCTATCCATGCGTACACACCCTCTAATTCACCGGAGAGGACCTTGACGTTCTGAGCGTTAAACACGAACGGGTTGTTCTCTGGGTCCTTGAGATAATCCCGGACAGCTTCCAGCAGCTGTTCACTCATATCACCGTCAAATGATCTCAACCCTGTTAATAAAACACATTCCCCTGTTAATAAAACACATTCCCCTGTTAATAAAACACATTCCCCTGTTAATAAAATACATTCCCCTGTTAATAAAACACATTCCCTGTTAATAAAACACATTCCCTGTTAATAAAACGCATTCCCCTGTTAATAAAACACATTCCCCTGTTAATAAAACACATTCCCTGTTAATAAAACGCATTCCCCTGTTAATAAAACACATTCCCATGTTAATAAAACACATTCCCCTGTTAATAAAACACATTCCCATGTTAATAACACACATTCCTATGTTAAAAAAACACATTCCCATGTTAATAACACACATTCCTCTGTTAATGAAACACATTCCCTGTAACGATATCAACTCTGTTAATAAAACACATACCCCTGTTAATAAAACACATTCCCCTGTTAATAAAACACATTTCCCTGTTAACAAAACACATTCATGTGTGAGTTAAGTGACACATAAATATGTATAACTCTAGAATGGAAAATCCGAACAAAACGATGGAACCCTCTATTTAATGTCCTCATAGTAGTGAACATTCATACCTAATTTTATTGAGATCCGGACACTACTGTTCAATTTATGACATGAACAGACATCGGACGGACGTACGAACGAACAGGTGCAAAACAGTATACCCCTCTTTTTTTTAAAAGGGGGTATAAATATGTGAAGGATATGTGGGTGAGTGAATATTTAAAGGTACATAGTCCGATTCGATGGTCCCCATATCATCAGATTCCAACAACAACAACAACAACAATATATCTTCAAAAGACGCTTGAGCAGGCATTTTAGTTCACAAAATGATCAGTTTATGGATATGGGAGGGATTACGTCACATCACCCATTGTATAGTTGTGTAGTCGATTCCTCTATCAAATATCTGATTTACCGATCAAAACTTTGATTCTCCGATCAAAAATATTCTCCGCTCCAAAATATGATTCTACTATAAAAAAGTCTATTTTCCGACCAGAAATCTGATTCTCCGACGTGACATGCAGGTCTCATATGTGACCCGCCATATCAAATCCAGTCGTAAGTCGGGATTTGTGTACCCTGTGCCAATGCATTCTCTTGTATATGCGAGTCGACCATAGGTCGCCTCGCATATATAAGAGAATGCATTGGCCTAACAATTTTTTATCCTTTTTTTTAAATAAATGTTTTTTACAATTTTTTGGACATAAAATAAAAAACATCCATTACCCTGCAGGGAGCCCCACACATATATAGAAGCATATATAAGAGTGTCGTCTGCTCAAGTTTGTTTGGGGCTCTGTATGGGTGAAATTATAAAATTGTTAAAGAATACAAGAAAAAATTATTAAAATTGTAAAAAATTGTGCTCGCATATATAAGAGAATGCATTGGCACAGGGTAAAAAAATCCCGACTTACGACTGGATTTGATATGGCGGGTCACATATTCCGAATGTAATTATTCATATAATTCACACTGTAGGCCAGTAACTCGTGGATTTTACCAACATAGAATCGCGTTGCTCGTTCCATTTGATTTTATCAGCTTCAGGTGTTTTAGTTGTTCCCAACAAGGACATCGTCTATGCGGGACTAATTATAGCAGACGGCTTTAGGCACTTGAGACAAAGCCAGTTATGCTATCACCGAATTACTCGAGCCTTCGACAATTAGAAATGCCGAACGTTTAGGAAATTGCATAATGGCAGGCGGACATTTCAAGTGCATGACAGCTCCTCTACAATCTCGTTTAATTGTTTATTTACTCAAATCACCACAATCAGTGACATAGAGAGGTACATTACCTCACATTACATTACATTCGTTGATAAGGAACTAGTAACTGTGGCGTGGATACGAGAATCACACTTGTCTCGTCCGATAATCATATTTTTGTTCCGTTAAACGGTTAAACGATTATATAGTGTGGTCATGTAATTTCCAATCATGTGCACATCAGCCAAAGTGTATCTTCATATAAAAAAAACCTAGTGTTCGTGTAAACGTATATATTTCTCATTTGTATGCAGAATTACATACATACTGTAATCATATACATTGTAGATTATACAAAAATATTTTTTTTAAATGGATTTGACAGTAAGCTGATGCTTTTTGTGGCCATTTCCGACATATGAATGATTGTTTGTCAGTACATATGATGAAAATGTACTTGAGATTCAATTAATTATTGGTGTTGCTTCTTCCTGTATAGGTACCGGTGGTAGCATATGTGTCAGATCACCCAATCCCCGGGCCCACATGAAGTTAGTGATGCTTATTACGCCGCCCGTGGTGTATAGTGTCATGCTGATCTGGCCGATGCTTATTACGCCGTCCGTGGTGTATAGTGTCATGCTGATCTGGCCGATGCTTATTACGCCGTCCGTGGTGTATAGTGTCATGCTGATCTGGCCGATGCTTATTACGCCGCCCGTGGTGTATAGTGTCATGCTGATCTGGCCGATGCTTATTACGCCGCCCGTGGTGTATAGTGTCATGCTGATCTGGCCGATGCTTATTACGCCGCCCGTGGTGTATAGTGCCATGCTGATCTGGCCGATGCTTATTACGCCGCCCGTGGTGTATAGTGCCATGCTGATCTGGTCGATGCTTATTACGCCGCCCGTGGTGTATAGTGCCATGCTGATCTGGCCGATGCTTATTACGCCGCCCGTGGTGTATAGTGTCATGCTGATCTGGCCGATGCTTATTACGCCGCCCGTGGTGTATAGTGTCATGCTGATATGGCCGATGCTTATTACGCCGTCCGTGGTGTATAGTGCCATGCTGATCTGGCCGATGCTTATTACGCCGCCCGTGGTGTATAGTGCCATGCTGATCTGGCCGATGCTTATTACGCCGCCCGTGGTGTATAGTGCCATGCTGATCTGGTCGATGCTTATTACGCCGCCCGTGGTGTATAGTGCCATGCTGATCTGGCCGATGCTTATTACGCCGTCCGTGGTGTATAGTGCCATGCTGATCTGGCCGATGCTTATTACGCCGTCCGTGGTGTATAGTGTCATGCTGATCTGGCCGATGCTTATTACGCCGCCCGTGGTGTATAGTGCCATGCTGATCTGGCCGATGCTTATTACGCCGTCCGTGGTGTATAGTGCCATGCTGATCTGGCCGATGCTTATTACGCCGTCCGTGGTGTATAGTGTCATGCTGATCTGGCCGATGCTTATTACGCCGTCCGTGGTGTATAGTGTCATGCTGATCTGGCCGATGCTTATTACGCCGCCCGTGGTGTATAGTGTCATGCTGATATGGCCGATGCTTATTACGCCGTCCGTGGTGTATAGTGCCATGCTGATCTGGCCGATGCTTATTACGCCGCCCGTGGTGTATAGTGTCATGCTAATCTCGCCGTGTCCATGGAGGTGATGAAGCTAATATGATTAAAAATGTTCTCGCTATATTTTTTACAAGTTCTACTTTTTGCAGGATGAATGTATTCGCGTACGTATCTTCGGCGATGTCTCAGTGTTGCAGTATGTAACGTTATGACCGCGTTAATTGCTTTCTATATTTAGGTATGAACAATGGCTGGGCCACTCTTGACGAATTTATTGTGGGAACACAATGCATAATACTACAGGTAGCATTGCTGATAAAGTATTTATCAGTTGGAATGTAGACTAAAGGTCGTATTGCGAAGTATCGGGGTGTATGTAATCCGATTAGTATATGTTTTATCCGCATTTAGAGGCTTGCTGATGTGGTGAATGAGATACCTTCAGTGATAATCCGTAGTTGTTTTAACCCTTTACCCAACAAACCGGCCAAAACCGGCCAAATAAAGCTTCAACAGCCTAAAATATATTGGGTCTGTCTCAAGAAAACCATACAAATATGGATATCATTGGAACCGGCTCCTTGGCCACATTGTGATGGTTATAGTTATGCCCTGTGCCAATGCATTCTCTTATATATGCGAGTCGACCATAGGTCGCCTCGCATATATAAGAGAATGCATTGGCCTAACACTTTTTACCATTTTTTCTTACATTCTTTAACAATTTTATAATTTTTAATGTGTCAAGCCAATGCATTCTCTTATATATGCGAGGCGACCTATGGACGACTCGCATATATAAGAGAATGCATTGGCACAGGGCGCTTCTGTTGGGTAAAGGGTTAACGGAATTTGGATGTGGTGTATTCATGAAACCATCTTGATGGAGTTACCATTTCTGACAATGGTTTTCTTGTTGCTTCCTTACACTGTGTGTGTAATGATACAATGTAATATAATAATCGGTGGCGTGTCTGCATGTAGTGAAGGTTACATCCTGTAAAGTCCTGTAAACCGTAACATTTGTTGCGAAATCTATTTGTACTATGAACTTTTAGACTTGTGCACATATTTCGATAATTTGATTCGATGATAAAACTATTGTTACTGCATACTAAGGTAAACTGCAACAGAACGAAAGTTAGTTAAATGATTCAGAAGAAAAGGGACGGAAATGGAGTATTCAACAGCCAAAAATGTCATCGGCAGTTATTGGGTTTAGGAAGGACCTCAAAAGTACTCTCCCTGCCAAATAGTTTGTTGTATATTTAACGAAATTAAATTGCATTTTCTGCAAATGATACCTAGTGTGTTGGTTATATTACTAATCGAAATTATTCCAAAAACAAACATTTGGATGTCACCTTTGTGTTATAGTGTGGGAATGGGACAATATTTGTCGTCTACTACAATTTCCTAAAATAACTCGCATCGTGTAAAACTCGAAATGTTTCAAAGACATAGTATGGACTTGTTCTGGTGAATGAAACTGGTAAGTTAGTGCCAACTTGAGGAATGTAGAATTCTACTAACATCGCCGAAAATCTCAAACGAAATCGACCGCAGCACTCCATATAAAACATGGCCTGATCAACGCGCAATTGTAAATATTTACATCTCAATTCGGGACGCAACAAACGGCGATAAACCGACGCAAATTATTTCGCCACCGACTCCCGAGAGTCATTGAATTTAATTGATATATAAGAATGACTGTGTGTGTTGTAAATTTGGATATATATTCGTAAAAACAACTAGTTTGAGCAAGACTATTCTACATTTATATTCTACAGGAGTGTTTCACATCACTTTAAGAATGGGCGGAATCGAAAATCGCGGTGATTGTCTATTGGATTTGGAAGAATTTCAAAGACTCTAGATGTTTTAAACAAGTGTGAGCCAAACGTATTTGAAATTACATGCTGTAGATTGGTATCTGGTCTGAAACTATATGACAACACGTAACTGTGGTTGCCATCACGGATATTTCTGTTTGGCCGCGGGGTCATCGGGAATGACGCTCTTTGCTTCCACCAGGAGGCTGTCTATGTAACCGTGTAAGCCAGTCAGTCTATCCAACGGGGTTTGGTGCGACCAACATACTTACTAGTACTACATCATGCCAGTGATGTCTAAACTGGCTACCCCCGTATATATCATTTTCCACACCGAGTTGTTGTCAGAGATGGGCTTTTGTTACATTGTGTTTGTCTTACATAGTTCCTATTGCCTATTGTTTTTTCCCACTGCCATCAAACAAATTAAAAGTCAAAAGCAGACATCAGTAGATAACCATCATCCCACGTGATAACAAGTCATTCTGTTAAATGATAACTTAATATATTATGTTAAATGATAACTTAATATAAAAAAAACAAACAAAAACAAACAAAAAACAAAACAAATGGGTTACCTCCAAACTTTTATTTCGATAGATACTCATCGCAGAACTATGTGATGAAGAATTATAGTATATGACAGTATTTTGTTCATATGTCATGTCATTTCTTTACCTTAAACGTACTAAAAATGTTCATGAAATTTATGTCTTTGCAGTTTTGTTATATATTAATCAATGTTTTCGATCCCAATAGAAATTATAATAAAAAAAAAAAAAAATCCATTCGTTGAACACATGGGAACTTTTCTATGTTCTAAGATATTCTGACGGACAACTGTATATGACCCACATGTGTGATTAATTGGGGCCGATATCGCAATAAACATTGATTCATTTCTCGGGAGAACTTCCATGATTGTAAGCAAATCAAATCGGCTCAACAAAGTTATCTAAATCATGCAATCTCGAACTGGGACAATCACCTGGGACAATCACCTGGGACAATCACCTGGTTGCTGTGAAATAAATTATAAAGGAATATGTATTAACCCTTTGAGTGCCAGGTCCGATTTTTGTATCAACCCATATACCCTGTGCCAATGCATTCTCTTATATATGCGAGTCGACCATAGGTCGGCTCGCAAATGTAAGAGAATGCATTTGCCTAACAATTTTTCATCATTTGTTATTATTTTTTACAATTGTTTATAATTTGAATATTTTTTTCTTATATTCTTTAACATACTTATTTTGAAGGTTTAGTGCCAGGGAATCTTACGTTTTTCATGGGCATCAAAATTATTACTATGAATACTTGGTGATAGTTGTGAGTTATAACACGCCCCTACGGGTTTTTATCCAGTTTGTTTTTAAATTCGCTATAGCATGCTGAAGCATACCCAAAAAAAATTCAAGCAAAACAAAAAAAATAGATTTTTTTTTTTTTAAATTTTTTTTTTTTAGGGCCGATTTTACAGACCGTAACTATGAAATATATTACATGCACTGTTTAGACTTCCTTGTCAGAACATCGAAAGTTACCCGAATCAGAATCAGAATACTGTCAAGGTACAGGTAACCTGGTACGTCTCAGTCGGCCTGGCATAGAGATGAGAGTCGGCTTCACAATATTTGACGTGATGCATGGGTTGAGACAACCAAATTTACCTGCCGTTGCCAAAAACGATATCTCTGTTTGACCTTGCGACGTTCTTTGCCTCACACAAGAGGCTGTCCAGGTAACCGGGTACGTCTTGTCAGTCTGTCCGACGGGGAGCTGAAACCCGGCTTCACCTTATGTAACGAGCTGCATGGGTTATGCCATTCAAACTTACCTGCCGTTGCCAACAAGGATATCTCTGTTTGACCTTGCGACGTTATTTGCCTCATACAAGAGGCTGTCCAGGTAACCGGGTACGTATTGTCAGTCTGTCCGACGGGGAGCTGAAACCCGGATTCACCTTATGTAACGAGGTGCATGGGTTGATACATTCAAACTTACCTGCCGTTGCCAAAAAGGATATCTCTGTTTGACATTGCGACGTTCTTTGCCTCACACAAGAGGCTGTCCAGGTAACCGGGCACGTCTTGTCAGTCTGTCCGACGGGGAGCTGAAACCAGGATTCACCTTATGTAACGAGGTGCATGAGTTGAGACATTCAAACTTACCTGCCGTTGCCAAAAAGGATATCTCTGTTTGACATTGCGACGTTCTTTGCCTCACACAAGAGGCTGTCCAGGTAACCGGGTACGTATTGTCAGTCTGTCCGACGGGGAGCTGAAACCAGGATTCACCTTATGTAACGAGGTGCATGAGTTGAGACATTCAAACTTACCTGCCGTTGCCATCAGGGAGATTTCTGTTTGTCCTCGCAGGTCTGCGGGTACGACCTTCTTTGCCTCATCCAAGAGACTGTCCAGGTAATCGGGTACGTCTGTCAGTCTGTCCGATAGTGAGCTGAGACCCGGTTTCACCTTGTTCGACGAGATCTTTTCTATGTCCGGAAGAGCGCTGCATACTTCAGACTGCCATCTGTAAACGTACACCCGAGTTCCAGAGCTACCCGCGTCCATCACTACTCCATACTTCAACAGTACCGGATGCGCAGAAACCAGACTTCCGGTGACGTAATACAGGATACATAACAGTAACATCAGCATGCCCTAAAACAAAGCAATGTGTGTTATCCAATGTGTGTATTCCAATGTGTGTATTCCACGTGTGTATTCCAATGAATTCATTCCAATGAATCCATTCCATGTGTATTCCAATGTGTGTATTCCAAGTGTGTTATCCGATACCCGTTATCAGGTCAGGAACATCCTAGATTTATCTACATGTATTATATGTGATCGATATTTGGTACGCTGCATGTTATATGTACTTGTATCTGAGGCATGCCAAGAGTTGTCATGTGTACATTCCTGGGACTATATAACACACAAGGCGCCGATTTTAGAAGCTGCATGAGTTTTGGGAGAGTTGATAATTTGGGGGAGATTCGACAGCGGACTGGGGTTCAAATCCCGCTCAATTACAAAATAACAAAAAGAAGAACGAGATGTAATGGCTCCTTCTAGGAGTAATTGATGCCGTCAATTGGCCTGTTCATCATATTGTTTACAAATGAAGCGAGTGTCTTCACAACTCACGTGCAGTCACTGTTGCTATCGAGGATATGCCTTGTTATCAAGCAGGATATACACAATCGGCGTTTAGTGTGTATTTGAGGAAAGATAAATCAGAATACTGGTATACAGTAGGACATTGTAAGTTCTCAAAGTTTAAACTGGTCGAAACAGACAGAACAAAACCAAGCAAAAAGTTATAAATGGCATGCATGGTTTACATCCCTTGACGAATCGGTAATACCGCTAGCTGCTACCGGCGACATTTTACCCACATTTGGTGGATTTCCGCGATATTAAGATATATACAAAGCGAACATAGGAACATTCTGCCATTATTAAGCAGACAACATATCGGACAAAATATGTGTAATTTCGTACCTTAAGTTTGGAAAGTCCCACTAGAACCAAAGAACTATATCGCGAAACGGTGTGATTCGGTTCTTCGATTAATTTATAAACACAACAGTCTAAATGCCCACGTATGACATTATCATGACAACGCGTATGCCAAGTCAAACGGAAGTGTTCAATTTGCTGCAATTTTGGCTTGCGAAAATGGTCAACAGAACTGCCGCTCTGATCCTCCATTCTGTCATTACGTTTTTAGTTGGGGAATAGTTCTAAACGCACATAGAACATTTGACTTTGTGGAGATCGGTTTTCGCGAAATATAGAAACCACAGACTAGTACCCAGCCGGCGACAGTGTCTGAAAGGACATATGACTGGAGTGCTCTGGTAGAGATTGTACTGAATCATGAAGACGTTTTGTGGAAGCATGATCTTCGACTGTTTTATAGCTAAATTGGTCATAAACTCTATCATCTGACCAGGACCATCTATACCACTGATCGTTAACTGTTGTTTAATGTTCATAGAGAGACATAGCCTTCGGATGTTAATTGGTAACATTGCTCTTACAAGGGCGCCACGGCACGATAGAAGTAGATTAGCTTATAGAGGATGGCAGCTTTACGATTGAATGTCGAATATAAACAACAACTCCATCACAGTCATTATACTGATCCACTGGAGTTGTGGTTGAACTGTAACTTTTGAGTGCTTTGTGGAATTTTACTCTTTTTTTTTTATTTCACAAAAACCGAAATTCCAGCCGAATGAGAGATGGTCATACATTTTGTGACACAGTATAATGGTAACACACTCAAGATCATATTATTAGGTTTATATAATATAAACTATATTTGTTTAACGAATTCACAACCTCAGAATTCCGTTAAAACAACTAATCCTTAAACTATGGCTTATCACTGAAGGTTTCCCATTCACCACGCCAGAAAGCCTCTAAATGCGGACCAACAATATACTGATCGATTTAAATACACACCCTATAGTTCGCAATGCGACCTTTAGTCTACATTCCAACTACTGTTAATACTTCATCAGCAATATTAATTTATATTTTATGCATTGTGTTCCCGCAATAAAATATTCAAGGGTGGCGCAGAAATCGTTGACACCTAAATATCGAAATTAATTAACGCGGCGATAAACATTACTGCAACAATGAGACAGCAGCGAAGATACATCCGCGAATAAATACATCGTGCAACAATTATAACGGGTACGCAATATAGCGAGTACGCTTTAATCATATTTGCTCCATCACCTCCATGAACACGGCCAAATCAGCATGGCAATATACACCATAGAGGGCGTAACAAAACAGTTCAAAAACTTAGATTCCGAAACATATACAATATGCAAAGAGTGGGCGAAAAGCAGAACACCCAACGGCCCCGGAGACAACCGTAGATCACCAGGATTCAAAGTGACTTTTTCGCGGTGATTCTCGGTGAACTTGCGTGTAGCGCATTAATATTAATCAACAGAAATGCTGTAGATTGATCAGTGTTCACAAAGATAAATTACCGCGAACCACCGAGAATCACCGCCAACCACTGAGAATCACCACCAACCATTGTGAATCGCCACCAACTACTGGGAATCATCACCAACCACTGAGAATCACCACCAACCACTGGGAATCACCATCAACCACTGAGAATCACCGCGAACCACTGAGAACCATGCACCGGGAACCACCGAAAGTCACCGCGAATGAACACGAACAACTGAGAATCACCGCGAATCATTGAGAATCACCGCAATCCACTGAGAATCTCCACAAGACACCGACAATTTTTGTGGAACCGCCATTTGGATTAGATTTATAACATTACGAACTAAACGTCTTGACTTGTTCAAAGGTTTAATGTCCGCGAACATTCTATATTGTGGAAATTGCTAATCGTCGTCACTCAAGCTTTCGAACCAGCGCATGTTAAAGAATCAGTCAAACGAACCTTAACTGAAAAATTTACCTACGATTGGAAATTAAAGGTGAATTCACTTGGTAAATGTTCGACATATAGAATTTATAAAAACAAATTTGGTACTGAACCTTACTTATATAAGTTAACAAGAAACGATGTGATTACTTTAATGAGATATCGCTGTAGAAACCATCACCTGCCAATATAAACAGGATTATGGCTTAACATTGACAAGAATAAAAGATATTGTAACTTATGTAGGACTAATTCATTAGGTGACGAATATCACCACTTAACGGAATGTAATTACTGGAGTTCCTTACGTAGACGAAATAAACCAGTTTCATTGACCGAGAATCCTAGTACATACGGTTTTGTTCTCCTATTAAACTCCAACAATGTGACTGTCCTACATAAATTAAGCGATTATATAAGAGGAACGTCTACTTGACGAGTTCACCGCTCCCAACACAACACCACCCATTCCAACCCCCCTTTTGAGTAACTTAAACAGCACGAACCTTCCCTATATGACCATATTCCTGATATGTAAACGTTAGAAGATATGTACTTATTTGTTAGTATCAACGCCATACCTCTTTTATGTATATTGTATTACATGTATATTTGTGATCTCTATATATCATGCATATCATGATGATGAATGAGAATAAACTAATTTGAATTTGTATTTGGTGTTAAATGGGTCCCCGTGAATCACTCTAACAAAATATCGTCACGGAGTTTGAGTGTTTTGCTCGTCGCACACTATTTACATACTGTAGTCACTAATGTTCCTCTTGAGTTTCGGTGAACCGTACGTTGGGTGCTGGTGAAATTATCCAGTCACTGGGACTATTTTAGTTCACAAAAACCGAAATTGGTGTCAACATATTGTATTCCAATCAAAATAATAACATATTTAAACATTTGACAAACATTTTACAGTAAGATAGAATAATATAAATAATCGATTGATTAGAATGGGGATTAAACAACAAACCCAAGGGCTTTTATTAAGTTTGCTCCCCTTTTGTTTCGCGCCCGCTCTTCATTAAGTGTTGAGTGGGGGGGGGGTCAGACGGGAAGGAATGCAAATATCATAATTATAGTAATGACGATGTCGTGAGAAGCAAGGAGATAGAGAGTCTCAGAGAGAGATTGTGAACGAGAAAGAGATGCTGGGAGAGGGGGCAGTGGTGATGAGTTTTCAATAATTGAGTTGAGTTGTTGCGCAATAATAATGATGCTCATCTATTCGAAATTCGAGCTGGATGAGCGATGTACATGAATTTGGTGACACAATATAAACAAAACAATTATAACACCTAAATCCGAAACATTATACATCGAATTTCTCGAATGTTGATCCCATGAAATCAGCACGTTATTTGCGTATACTATAATTTGTTTTAGGTTCACAGTAGGCGTAGAATCGCATCATTTTGAGTTCATAACTAACTGAAAATATGAGTGTTTTATTGCCATTATCGACTCATAATAACTTATTATCAGTTTATTATGGGCGGACAATAACAAGAGCAGACCAACTCACGATTTGCCAGATGTATGTTATTTAAAATGTGTTTTCACTGTGGCCCATTCCTATAATTATGAATATTATATGTCGGTTATGAACTTATTATCGCGAGATTAAGTTGTATTATAAGAAACTGCATTCTCGTTCTGAAATAGTTTGATCTTATTGCTTATTTGTTGCCTGTTGAATTTTTTGAATGTGAGAATATTTATAGGAAAAATCCAATTTTGACACTTGATTATCTACAATAGCCAAAATGTGTGTCTTATCTGATTAACCAAATTGCACATTGAAGCGATAATTGATCGACGCGTTATAAATTGAAGTAATGATACGGCTATCATGAAACACATATTCCATCAATGCACTGTGACATGTTAATTGCTATTTATCAGGTAGAAACCAATTTGACTAAATTTACTGAAAGATCAGTTAATACAATTTATATTGATTTTAGACGATAATTTAGATATTAATCCTATTGAATATAAATTAATTTCATACTGATGATATCAATGTTTTCAGGTGTTATTCGGCCTCCACATAACCGGTAAGTACGAGCCGACAAGATAATACTACCGAAGAAGCGAATTCCATATAACTAACGTCAAGTCATAAAATAAAATAAAAGATATATAAAATTTGAGACGTCACAAATGTTCCTCTAATGTACCGAATGAAAATTATGAATTCTTATCTTATATGAGAGTGTTTGATAAACAAATAACAAAAACGCCTTGATAATGTTTATTTGTGTCACTCATTTCGATTTAAATTATATTAATTCCTATGTGCTGTGTTCTATGCAGTTGTACAGGCATGCAGGGATGTGGCTAGAGGGGGGTGTGGGTGGTGTCTCACCCCCCAGCAGAGAGCTATATGTTCAATAGTTGGAAATTTCATACCTGCCACAACGAAATTTCACACCAACAATAGGTTGAAAATGTTCTTGTAGTTTGATTATAAAACAATTTATTGGGGGGAATTTATTGTTTTTCGACCAATATTTGCATATGTTCCTATTTTTGGTCAAAAATTTTGACAGAAATGAACATCAGTTGGAAATTTTCCAACCTTAGGGGGGTGAGAGGTTGGAAATTTCCAACACTTGGAAAGCTTGTGTCCTGGTCCCTCCCCCGTGGCCAGTCAAAAACTTCTAGTTAATTTAAGAAAACAATATTGTCAAACAATTGGTCAACAGTGTCATTGGAATTGTCATCAGTTGGAAATTTTCCAACCTAAGTGGGGGAGTAGGGTTTGAAATTTCCAACAGTAGGAAGGCTTGAGGCTAGTCTAGATGTTAGGATTTTGCGATTTTCTTGTTCAGATTTCAAAATTTTCGCACACCGGGCCGAACCATGGTCGGCCCGGTGTGTCATTACCCCATCCACATGGCCAATACAAAACTGCTAATTAGTTTAGCAAAACAATATTTTACTACATTTGGTCAAACTTGTAGACATAAATGGCCATCAGTTGAAGAATTTTCCAACCTGAGGGGGGGCATGAGGTTTGAAATTTCCAACACTAGGAAAGCTTCAGTTGAGGCCAGTCTAGATGCTAAGATTTGCGATTTTCTTGTATATAGTTTTCAAAATTTTCTCACACCGGGCCAAACAACCATGGTCGGCCCAGTGTTTCCTGGTCTGTTGTCGGTAGTTGCGTGCATTTGTCTGGAATTAGATCACTAGTTGTTGTTTTTTGGGCCAATTTTCAGGTTAAAAATATCTTAACCCTTTGAACCCGTAACACCGATATTTAGGTGCAAACGAACCGTGACTATATCCCGTAACACCGATATTTCGGTGCAGCGACGACATGATTCGGTAGCAAATTTATATATAGTATAACGAGCGTCAGACCCACTGATTTATATTTAAATTGCTCCCACATATGTCAGCGGCGCCCATGGTGCGTATGGAATGGTTGACCGCTAGTATCGGGTATAAATATATGCGCATGCGCATAGCATATAATCTACAAAAACATACGATATTTTAAGCGAACTGTGCCGCTATATTTACGGCATATAATTTCGTGTTCCCCGTGTGTGTACAGAACAGACATAATTTGGACACACAATTTCAGTTTAAATTACCCTCGCGTATATTAACCAGTGTTCTGCTACACACGGGGAAGGGACTATCGCATATGAAGTTGATTTATTTGCGCATGCGCAGACTAGCGCAATGACAAATAAATGGTTTATAACGTACTTATACACGACATACCCACTAATATATATATTTAAATTGGCCTATTGAAGTCAGCGCTGGCAAAGGTGTCTATATGGATTGGCTGCCTGCTAGAAACGGCTAGGAAAATATGCGCATGGGCGCAGGCTATAATTCATTTTTAAAAATGCGTTTAAGTGAAATGTGGCGCTATATATGACATTTCGTTGCATGTTTCACATGTTAGTACAGTAGACACAATCTAGACAGCTTACTTGAACAATGGGGCCACGATATGTTACGGGAAATTACGTTGTTTCTGGTCTCTGTAATATCGGTCTCTGTTGTGCCACATGCAGCAAAAAGTCTATCGCATATCAAGTTGACTTACTCGCGCATGGTCAGGTATATCTTAATTTCACATTAGGATATTGGTTGCATCGAAACGCAATTCGCTGATGTATAATTACAACGTTATAAGCTAGAATTCGTTTGTCCTGCAAATTTCGGGTAGTTGCCCAGTAACCGTTTCTAAGGCGAGATCGGGTGGCAAAGTCTCCCGATCTTACAATGATCAGTGGTCCGTGCATGCATATATCATGCCTGCACAGTTTCAGGTAGGTGTCCCCTTTCAACATAACCAACACCATGCGACTAGACACTGTCTAAATTAAGGCAAAACATACCACTGAATGGTTAGTGCAATTATGTCATTCGATCAGTTGTGGTATTTGCTTAGCAACCGTTGCTACCCTTAAATGGGATATTTGGTTCACTATTCTGGTCGGGTATATATCAAATTTCACGTTAGGGTAGTACCTGTATCAAAAAACGCAATCACTGAGGTTGAATTACGACGCTATAAGCTATATTTACATTTTTCAGTCAATTCCGGGTAGTTGCCTAGCAACCGTTACCAAGGAGTTGCCGCGAGGCAAAGTCTCGCGATCTTATAATGATCGCTGATCCATGGGGACAAACCTGTAAAGTTTCAGACCGGTGTCGCAATTTGAACATAATCAACACCATGCTACTAGACACTGTCAAATTTAAGCGGACATACCACTGGGAGCCCCGGGTCAGGGTGCCAATCACTGTGGGGCGCCAGGGTTCAAAGGGTTAATGTTCTTATACTGGGAAAATAGAAGCATAGCTTGTGAATATTGTTTTATAGAGCCCATATACAGAATGAGCAGGACACTGTCTGTACGGTAGTACTGGTCTGTCCATAAGGTCGTGCACTTAACTCCCGAAACCATATATGAAATAACAGATTGCTTTATATCTGTTATAGACCAGAGGTGTACCTGATGAGCTGCTGTGGCCAAACATTTTTTTATAGGACCAACTTTCGGTACAAAAATATGATTTCGGAACGGACTTAGTAAACATTTTCCAAACAATTGATTCCTTCTGTGTTATCAAGCTAGTACGATAAGTCAAAAAATAAACACTAAAAAAATAAACACTCAAATACAGTAAATATGACATGTTTACATAGTTCCACATGTCAACACCACTTTAGAAACAGGACCCGTTAACCAACAAACCTTTTAACGTATGGATGTTGATTGTATACCTGTATGTGGGATGGCCCACGCTTTTGTCTGCTATCACGATAACAAATTGTATGCATGGGAACTTTGAACACAATTCCAACCGATGTATACCATATATATACATAACTGTTATATACTCTACGTAAAGAGCGTTCACCATGTCATATGTATAGGTTTGTAATTGAATTACTTACTAACAACAGCCCTATTTATCAATGATCATGACAAGTGTAAGATGGACATGTTGTCGTGTGATGTGTGGATGCTTGCTGCATGTTTGGCCTTTGACCCGGGGCTGCTGTGTTGCATAAGATGTGTTTATTTATTATTTATTTTAATACGGACTTATTTTTCCTCCAAAACCATCAGGATATACTGATAGTCAAACACTGCATAACAATAAACATATACATAAACATACCACCAGAAAAGGTGTGCCATTTATAATAAGGTTTTTAAAATCAAAATATATAATATCTGACAGCGATAAACTGTTGCTGTATGTATGCATCTATGGAAACCATTTAACTCTATCCATATATTTATGAATTTACTAACAATTTTCATCCTATAGGCAACGATAACCCTTAACGATATTATGAGTAACTGCTCGTCCAATAAGAGACGATAACCTTCAACTATATATAGTTTGCCCAAATTATCATATCTGACATACACGTTAACATGTTGGCATAGAACTTAACTAATGGGAAAGGAGTGATATACATTATAACTGTAAGATGTGCGACGTATACATCATACATAAATGGGGAGGGTTACTATGCATCATAACTATGGATGGAAATGTGGTAATATACGTCATAAACATATATTTGGGAATTTGCAAACAATATCCATACATCTAATATACTACGATGACCTTTAACTATATTTATCGGGACCTACATGTGTATATTCTCATCCAATGCACACTACGATGACCTTTAACTATATTTATCGGGAACTACAGGTATATATACTCATCCAATGCATGCTACGATGACCTTTATCTATATTTGTGTAACTATGGGTATGTAACTTCTCTGTATACTCAATATATACATGTATATGCCTTATACTATTATCGCATAATTAAAACTTCACATAACCGATGAATAATCAACCGTTCTACTATCCTAACTGTTTTTGTTGACTTTTAGATAGCCGTGGGTTCACGCCTTCCGGTTACCAGTCGATGCATCACGCGGGTTTTTATCTGCCTGCTCGGTGTGTCGGTGTGGTGCATGCGGACCTTGCCAATAAGTTATCATTCCTGTCATCCCCTTTGGCATAATTGCCATAAACCATAAAACAAGGAACAATTACCAGAGGTGCCATGTTGATAACCCTTCCTAAATTGTGTAATTTATTTTCAGGAAAATGAACTCACTTCAACTTTTATAATATACTCTATGAAATTACTAGATCAATGGATCTCATAGATTGGGATTTACATTTGGTTCAAATAGGGGCAGATATAGGAGGTTTAACACGCCCGGACCCACCCATCTATGCTATGAATTCATGGGGCAGATATAGGAGATTTAACACCCCCGCACCCACCCATCTATGCTATGAATTCATGGCAGATATAGGAGATTTAACACGCCCGCACCCACCCATCTATGCTATGAATTCATGGCAGATATAGGAGATTTAACACGCCCGGACCCACCCATCTATGCTATGAATTCATGGCAGATATAGGAGATTTAACACACCCGGACCCACCCATCTATAGGATATTTAACACGCCCGAACCCACCCATCTATAGGAGATTTAACACGCCCGGACCCACCCATCTATAGGAGATTTAACACGCCCAAACCCACCCATCTATAAGAGATTTAACACGCCCGGACCCACCCATCTATAGGAGATTTAACACGCCCGGACCCACCCATGTATAGGAGAATTAACACGCCCGGACCCACCCATCTATAGATTTAACACGCCCGGACCCACCCATCTATATGATATTTAACACGCCCGGACCCACCCATCTATAGGAGATATAACACGCCTGGACCAACCCATCTCTAGGAGATTTAACACGCCCGGACCCACCCATCTATAGGATATTTAACACGCCCAGACCCACCCATCTATAGGAGATTTAACACGCCTGGACCCACCCATCTATATGAGATTTAACACGCCCGGACCCTCCCATCTATAGGAGATTTAACACGCTTGGACCCACCCATCTATAGGAGATTTAACACGACCGGACCCACCCATCTATAGGAGATTTAACACGCCCGGACCCATCCATATATAGGAGATTTAACACGCCCGGACCCACCCATCTATAGGAGATTTAACACGCCCGGACCCACCCATATATAGGAGATTTAACACGCCCGGACCCACCCATCTATAGGATATTTAACACGCTCGGACCCACCCATCTATAGGAGATTTGACACGCCCGGACCCACCCATCTATAGGAGATTTAACACGCCCGGACCCACCCATCTATAGGAGATTTAACACGCCCGGACCCATCCATATATAGGAGATTTATCACGACCGGACCCACCCATCTATATGAGATTTAACACGCCCGGACCCACCCATCTATAGGATATTTAACACGCCCGGACCCACCCATCTATAGGAGATTTAACACGCCCGGACCCACCCATCTATAGGAGATTTGACACGCCCGGACCCACCCATCTATAGGTGAATTAACACGCCCGGACCCACCCATCTATAGGAGATTTAACACGCCCGGACCCATCCATATATAGGAGATTTATCACGACCGGACCCACCCATCTATAGGAGATTTAACACGCCCGGACCCACCCATCTATAGGATATTTAACACGCCCGGACCCACCCATATATAGGAGATTTAACACGCCCGGACCCACCCATCTATAGGATATTTAACACGCCCGGACCCACCCATCTATAGGAGATTTGACACGCCCGGACCCACCCATCTATAGGAGATTTAAAACGCCCGGACCCACCCATCTATAGGAGATTTAACACGCCCGGACCCACCCATCTATAGGAGATTTAACACGCCCGGACCCACCCATCTATATGAGATTTAACACGCCCGGACCCACCCATCTATAGGATATTTAACACGCCCGGACCCACCCATCTATAGGAGATTTAACACGCCCGGACTCACCCATATATAGGAGATTTAACACGCCCGGACCCACCCATCTATAGGATATTTAACACGCCCGGACCCACCCATCTATAGGAGATTTGACACGCCCGGACCCACCCATCTATAGGAGATTTAACACGCCCGGACCCACCCATCTGTAGGAGATTTAACACGCCCGGACCCACCCATCTATAGGAGATTTAACACGCCCGGAACCACCCATCTATAGGAGATTTAACACGCCCGGACCCACCCATCTATATGAGATTTAACACGCCCGGACCCACCCATCTATAGGAAATTTAACACGCCCGCACCCACCCATATATAGGAGATTTAACACGCCCGGACCCACCCATATATGCCATGAATTCATGGTTGGTAACGTTTAATTTAATGGCATATTTCCATTACGATATTGCATTGGCTCCTTCTATAATTCTATACAATTAAAATATCTACCAAATACTCATAATGCTGTTGATTCCAAGTTGACATCGAGACGATCCGTCCATTATTTATTATATACTGAGATGTTCAGACAATAAACACATCACAACACAACTATAAAGGTTCACGTGTGTCCTTACGCTATCATTTCTTAATATAATAATATACATTATATCTGCTATTCATCTTGTTTTAAACATTTGTGTAAATATTGTCGGGAGAGTGGCCACATTAAGTTGGTATAACTTGGGCCTCAATTGTTTGTTACAATAATTATATATTAAACCAATCCAAGCTGTCAGTCACTGTTACCCAGAATAATACATATAGCACATGATCCTACCCTTATTCCATTCAATAAACCCATTCTATAAATTGTGATATTAAACGTTCGTTTAATAACAGGAAATAGTGCCTGGTGACCTTTGACTTCCGGTGTGTCGTCTGTTAACATTCCGTCCGATGCGTCTCAAAATAATATGGCTTCCAATAGTTTTCCAACAAACTATCATGAATGAAGAGTTTGAAATGTTATGTCATTAAATATACGTCATTAAATGCAACAAATAGTCTTTATTTATCTGGGACTATTTCTTTACGCGGGCAAACAACGATTAGTTACGTGAAACGTCACCGCATGCCTTAGAGAAGCCGATGTTAGTTTCGCGTCCCATTTGTTGATTTAAGCATGCTTTGTCGATGTTTTGGATCATGTAATAAATAGAATCTACAACTCGTCCCCAGTTTATAGCGAAAATTAAAAAACTCATACAGTAAATTAGGTCTGGACCTCGCCAAAGGCTCGGTCCAGACCTAATTTACTGGACTCGTTTTGTAAATTCCGCTATAAACTGAGGACTCGTTGTAGATCCTTTATATAGCACATTGCACAAGTATAAATATTGGCTGAAGTAAATGTAGTTCGGGCTATTTATATGTGCTTGTACAGCCAAACCAAATCACATTTTACAACCCTTGCGCTTCATGTTTGGCTCGAGTACAATTAACTTCACGAGTTCGTTGGGGTGTTGATAATATGGTCACAGATAAATGCATCACCGCACATGTAACATCAGTCCCTGTCTGTGCCTAAATAAACCCTGCAAGTCTGTATCTTGTTAATGCATGGACTCTAGGAAGGGTGAAGTGTAATAAACACAGAACGACACCAGCGTGTTAATGGGTTTGCTGATACGTAGCGCGTGCCGTCGCGGAAGGATATGACTCGAGGCAGCTCTTCTCGTCCTATAATAATCCTTCCGCGATAATAGTCGCGTAGTATCAACAAACCCATAACACACCCGTGTCGTTCTGTGAATATAAAGCACCCGATCCACATTGCATTATCAGATGTAGGTACTTAATGACGGCCATCTTCTACCATATATAGATACTTAATTGGGTACCGTATACGCACATCGAGTACACCACTACGTTATATATAACTTAATAATGGAATTGATGTGTTGTAGATATGAGTAGCTCTACGAATGAGAAATTATGCATTTCTATTGAATAAAGCTTCTGATCACGCAAATAACACCCAGTTCAGTATTATAAATAGGACATTTTCAGATAATACGTTTAACCCTTGCAATGCTAAAGCATCATTGATGAGTAGTTATCCCATAGGAAATGTTCAGATAATAAGTTTAACCCTTTCTATACTAAACCATCACCGATGAGTAGTTATCCCTTAGGAAATGTTCAGATAATAAGTTTAACCTTTTCTATTATAAATCATCATTGATACGTAGTTATCCTTTAGGAAATGTTCAGATAATATGTTTAACCTATTCTATACTAAATCATCATTGATGAGTAGTTATCCCATAGTAAATGTTCAGATGATAACTGTAACCCGTTGTACACTAAATCACAATTGATGAGTAGTTATCGCATAGGGAATGTTCAGATAATAAGTTTAACCCTGTATATGCTAAATCATCATTGGTGAGTAGTTATCACATTGGAAATGTTCTGATAGTAAGTTTGACCCATCTATACTAAATCATCATTGGTGTGTAGTTATCCATTAGGAAATGTTAAGATAATAAGATTAACCCTATCGGTACTAATGCATAATTAATTATTCTCTAGAAAGTTAGTGTCTTTTAACAAACAAATACTGTGAAGTTAGACCAATAACTCAAAATATTAACGTTCTGTTTTTGAGAGCTTCAATTGTACGGCATGATTTAATTTAGTTTTTCGAAAAGTTTTTTCTGCGAACAAATATGGCACTCTAATACTGAGGTGCGAATTACCTCCCTTTGAATCTCGTTACGTCCAATCACCTGTTTCTTTTCCACCACACGTGACTAGTATGTCCAGCGACCATTTTATCTTTAACTTGCACCGCGCGCTCGTGCCGGGTTGATGTAGCGATGGCACGCTATTTTGATAGCACCCGTACGTGACATTAAGAACCCGTAGTATATGTATAGGAATAATACATATAATTCAATCTACCCTTTGTATCATGGGTACAGTGGAAGCTATTATTATAATATAATGGCAAATAGTCATTTTAACCTATATTACACTGACTAATTAATATAATAATCATAAATTTATATGATATTTTATAATACATTTTTGTTTTCCTTATTGCACATCCGTCTACATCCTGTGCACTGTTACCGCTCGCGGTTTTCTTAATACTCTGATTCTGTTTCTTATCCAGCACACGTGACTCGTATGTCCAATGAGCTTTTTCTCTTTAGTTGGCACCGCGTGCTCGGGGCCGGGTTGAAGTAGTGATGGCTCGCTATTTCGATATCGCCCGTACGTGACATTAAGAACCCTTAGTATATGTATAGGGAGCGGTATATAGAGATGCCGTGCTAAGTACCACGGCCTAAATTCTAGCTCTCCCTAATCGGGAGATAATTTTGGAATTAAGTGATCTGGTATCGCAGTGTTGGGGATTAAGTGACATTAATCACCCACTCTAGAATTCCGACTGAGGCGTAGTATGTGATGACACTGTGGTTGCCAAACTCATTAGCAGCTACTCTCCAAAATGTGATTTTAACGAGGAATTGTTTGGGGGAAATGGTGTCATTACAGGATTTTAAACGTCAATGTTATCTTTAAGGATGAATTCAGGGTTCCAGGCTCATAATACCCCCTAGACCGATTGCAACCAAATTTGATGTGGTGACTTGTGGTACCCTGGCGGAGGTTATAACCGCGTTAGTGTTTCAAAATTTTGATTTAAAAGAAAATAATAAAAAAAAATAATAATACTTTAATTTGAGCAATATCAATCTAAAAACAACTGAATTTAAAAAAAGTTATTTTTTTTAAAATCAAACTGTTTTAATTAACAAAATGTGCGCGAAACGCTCAGAGGCCGCCTCTGTCCAAATATGCGCAAAGCGCACACAGGGGACTCATGCCCCTAATGCGGGAACTCAGACCCCTAACGCACACATGGGACTCAGGCCCCTAATGCGCAAAGGGGCCGCCCATTTGACGCTGAATAAAGGCTCCCAAAGTGAGCCTGTGTCAGCTAGTTGAATATAAAATAGCATGTTTGGAACGAGAATTGCCAACTGAAACATACAGTAGCTTTAAGATATTTAATTATCAATAAAGTTATGGCCCTTTTTGTTGGAATTTGCACTCAATTGTCGTTTCCGGATGTTAACTTTAGAAAGTCTCAACTGAATGGAATGAAATTTGGTATGTGCGTCCACTAGCCTAAAATACCGGTCAAGTTCGAATTTGGAATCCGCCCGTCAACAGTTTCACCAGAGTGATGGCCCTTTGTTTGAATTGATGGGTATAAAATAATAAATATGAATCGAAGACGCCTGTCCAGATTGCTCCAGAATTAATATTGATTTGATATCGATAGAATGCAATTATCAAGTAGGACATGTTATTGTTAATATTTTTAGAATTATTATATAGTGTTATCCCGCTTGCTACGGTCCCAAAAACGCGAGCCTTAAAATGCCCCAAATTGATTATATGCAAATTGCACCTTACAATTCGAAACACAAACAATAATAAACTATAGTTGCGTTTCCAGACAATGGTCTTCGATTCATATTTATTATTTTATACACAAGCAACTATATAAAACTAGTTATGGGAAGCGATGGATAATATTTAAGCACTCGATGGGACAAGAAACAACGCGTTCAACAACTCACAGGGTTGGGTCAAATTTTCCCAATATGGGCATGCAGGTGGGTATTACCTAAGTTACAAAAATTACGTAGAACTTATATATCACATGTATAAATTATATACATACAGGCGTGTTTGCATATATACCTATATACATACACTGTACTTGATATGCTATATTTTGTGACCTGAATAAAGATTTTAAAAAACGAATTTAATATTTTGAACGTCTGGAATTGGTAAGTTTATCGTCAACGAATTTCATTCAAATCAAAGGCCTAGTGTATATATTGGAACCGCGGTTGTTTATTGATTTTCTATCGATTGCTATAGGGCTTATCTCAAGAAATCAATAAAATGGATGCACTTGACCCCTAAAATAACATGCCATTCTCTTTTATTATTGTTTGAGGTTGATTGAAACTCTACGATTTGTGCTATTTCGTCAAAAAATAAACATGGTACAAAAACATTGCAACATTGATTTTTAAAGATGGGTTATCTCTTTGTAAACATGTGTTATATAGTTACCGGGGTATATACTATTAGGGCATGAATCAAAGACTCCTGTTCGGAAATGCTTCTATCGATGATTTTGATTATATTTCGAATATTTTCTGGTCTAAAAACGTGTGGTTGCGTAGCTAACAAACAATAGTGTTTAGTTTTAGCAGAGACCAGAAATTTTATTGTGTAATTGTGTCACAAATACAGGTTAATTAGACTCAATATCGCTTATAACAATGGAATAAAGCAATAGAAACAATCAATCAGGGGCATTCGACGTTCCGAACGTACCTATGGAAATAGCCTAATGATCTTTATCATGGTATCGCCTGAATGGTCTATTCCAAAACATAACAATAAAGTGTCCCATTTAATCATCTCATTTCTTAATAAAATATTCGAAATAAAACAATATTAATTGATAGAAGCGTTTCAGGACCGGGGTCTTCAGTTCATAATATTTTATACCCACGCAACTATTTCAAATTTGTTATTTAAAGAGATAATCCATCTTTAATCTGTTTTAAAATAAGATTTTAAATTATCTGTCTTTTATCGAGTTTTCAGGACGAAATATCCACATTGAAATATAGTAGTTATACATGTATATATATATTTCATGAATTCAGGATGTGCCTTACCTGATGATATATAATAACCCTTTCATGACGAGAACTGCGCTGTGGTGCATCATTAAAGATCACGTGCCAGTGCATTATCTTATATACATGTATGCAAGTCACCAGTAGGAAGACTCGCATAAAAACGATAATGCTCTGGCTGACAAGGTCAGTGTAAATATTCTTAGACCAATGTATTCTCTTAACCCTTTACCCAACAAACCGGCCAAAACCGGCCAAATAAAGCTTCAACAGCCTAAAATATCTTCGGTCTGTCTCAATAGAACCATACAAATATGGATATCATTGGAACCGGCTCCTTGACCACATTGTGATGGTTACAGTTATGCCCTGTGCCAATGCATTCTCTTATATATGCGAGTCGACCATAGGTCGCCTCGCATATATAAGAGAATGCATTGGCCTAAAAAAAATCTTTTTTTAACACTTTTTACCATTTTTTCTTACATTCTTTAACAATTTTATAATTTTTAATGTGTTAAGCCAATGCATTCTCTTATATATGCGAGGCGACCTATGGTCGACTCGCATATATAAGAGAATGCATTGGCACAGGGCCCTTCTGTTGGGTAAAGGGTTAATTGTATATGTACGAGGCTCCACATGGGATACCCGCATATATATAAGAGAATGCATTGGCACAGTGTATTCGCAAAATTTCAGGTAGCTCCATCCATTGCATGTTTGAAGGGGTACTGTTCGCCATTTTCAATAAATTCCCAGTGATAACAACGATCTAATATCGATAATATATAGAAAACTAAGTAATTTGAGTCGAAGATGTATTCTGTAAACGTTCAGGTTAATAGGTTGTCTTAAAATAAAAGTTAATAATTTGATATACATTTAATTTATGGCTAGATTCGTCTGCGAACAATATTTGTCGCTACACTTCAGGTTGGTCCATTAAATTTACAAATAACATCATGCATTCGTTGTGGTTATTCCATAAATACTGTATGTTCGGTCGAGCATCAAGCGAGTTAGAACATAATGGTGCTTTATATTTTAGAGTCGTGATCACATCCCATGAATTTGTGTATTTATGGGCGTCACGATATGCATTCACGCACAAATTTACTGATTCTTTAGAAAAGTCGTCCGCTAAATTAGGGGACGTCTCAATCCTTAATTATCTATATAAAGATGAATTCGGTTAAGTGACAATATCAAACAAGCGGCGAATCTACATTAAAATAAATAAATGAAGATGAACTGAAGTAACTCTATATCACATGTATTATATTTATAAGCCACATTCAAATTGTGAAGCTGATTGGTAAACACTTTTAAATATACGATCCTAAATCACTAATTGAACTGGCATTATAAAAACCAATGCAAATGGAACAACTATAAAAAAAACAATCAAATCACAAAAACTTAACACTGTTGGCTGACCCCTTCTGGATCTTGTGCACATATATTTGGTAACCCAGTTGTCGAAAAATAACATAAATTGTTCACGCACGCATTTACTGATTTTTTAGTAAAATTGTCAGCTAAATTATGGGATGTCATTTTGTCCAGTTACTGTGCCGTTTGAACCAATGCTCTTATGTCCGCCAATCGCATCCGTAGAACGCATGTGTTAAACTCATTTAATATGTGAAAGCAGCTATAGAAAACGTGGACCACCATGTGTCACGAACTGTCTGAGACAGAAGTGAAAATATACAATGTACGTTATATCATATTAGCTCCTCTTGTTGCCTTATAGTCCGTATTATTTCGCCCAATTTGGGCGGTTCTCTGGAGGTGGTTAATTGTGTAACGTGTGTGCCAAGGAAAAACAGACGCAGCATTTGTGTAAATGTTAGCCCAAACTACATTTCGGCTACATTTGAAGTAACGACGGTTCTGTTATTTAATTCGAGGAATAATACCGCATCAGATGAATTCAGCCCAAATATGCTAACAGTTGTCGTGTAAAACATTTGCAGTAGGTTAACGTTATTTGGTATTTGTGGATGTCCTTTAACATGGGGAAAATAGACTACTGCGCTTGAACGAGCATGTAAATTCGTCGTTTTTAATGTATAACAACTTGATAATCAATAACAGAGGCATTCTCTGTCAAATACAGTCGCTCTATTTACGATATTAATTGTGGAACTTTCAAAATTAAACTACGCGTAAACGGGTCCCTACTGTAAATTATAGAAGGTGTCGGAATCGGCCTACTCGCCCCAGTTCCAACTCGCCCCAGTCGACGTGTGTCAGTTCGGTTCACACTATAAAATGTATCCGAGGCCGAGTCCGGCTTGGAATAAAAGGTGTATACGGGGTGATATATAGCGTTTGGTCCGTTGTTTCTCAATGAATATTATTGAAATTTGGTGTATATGTCCGGGCTGGGACATGGAATACAACAACGTTTGAATTGTTTTTAAATTTACAAATTTGTTGATTTTATTCAATTTGTTTCGTTCTGAAACATACTATAAAGTGTATGCGACCGGCTCCAAAATAAAAGGTGAGAGCGGACTTGATGTCGCATTATCTTCTTTGTTTATAAATGGACAAGACTGAAATTTAGTACATGGACGACATTATGTGCTTAGTGTTATAGGTAATCGGATTAACTAATTGGCGACTCTAAACTATTGTGTTTTGGGGTATTTGAGGTTTTTTGTGAAATAATAATTTAGGACGTGAATACAATTATTTTAAATGATAACTTTATTTAATGATAATAAACACATAAAATATAATAACAAACATGAGACATACATGATTTGTAAACTGTTAACAAAAGATAACAAATTCAATACATGACAAAGATGACTCAGTGAAGTTTATAAAGTGAACACACAAATATTAAGGTAAGAATCTTTTTAAGGAATGTTACCATTAGCATTACTAAACCCTTTAGCACAGACCACAGTACACTTCACTCATCCGATCATCACCAAACTTCATATTTATCTTGATGTTGATCTATCAGATGAGAGCTATCAAATAGTTTTTGAATTTCATAGGAAACAATGGTCGCCAGCGGCCATATTGCATTTACGTTATATGTTATCGCGTCATGTCGATATCTATTATTACTTAGAAATTTCACCTTTCCAGATTCATAATTGCTCCGTTGACTGTAACAGATGAAATTACCACCCCCCTCTTCGGATAGAGTGTCACTGAAATTTTATTTTGTCATACTGTCTGTAGTCACTGATTATATGTGGCAATAATATGTAATAAGGTGTAGCACTATTTTATTTTATATTTACATGTAGTGCTGTTTTTATTCAACAATTATAATTTCCCCCTAGATCATCATGTGATCGACCATACATAGCGTGTGAGGACCTGGTTGAATTAAGAGGGGTTTTATGGATCACTTCTGTCCTCAAGCTAGATTATACTTATGCCATTTAATGGCATGTTTCTAACGTGGAGGGGTAGATAAGTTTGAGACCCCACCACTCTTACATTCACACCAAGTTCTCATCTGTCATGTTCGGATATTATAACCCATAGCCATGATATATGCTTTATTTTGTGTATACTAGTAATATAGTTATTTTCAGTACCTTTATATACCAGTACTGTGTATAACAGTGCATATAAATTAATCCATGTGTACAAGTATATTGATTCAACGGATTCAGTGGTTTTGTCCATCAGTCTATCAAATTTGCGGGGGAAAACATGGCCACCAGCAGTACGCCCTGCTAAATTTCAAATTTGAATAAATTGGCGCACCTGCAGCCAGCTTTTATTGGAGAACTTTTTGTCATGTGGATAGTTTGGGTCACCACTAGATATGAGCCATATTTTGTTTTCAAACTTTCCTTGTGAAAACATCACTGTCAGCGGTGATCTTGAATTTTACTATTTTTATGGCTAAATAATTTGGTTGATCCTATAGACGACATCCCTTGTCCGATCGTCACCAGATTCCACAATGATCTTCTGGATAACCAGGGTGAGAGTAATCTATTTTTTCCGAATTTCGTTCAAAAACATGACCACAGGCAGCAATTTGGTATCTTACTCTTTGCATGACTGAAATGTTTAGCAAATGTACAGGCACATCACTCGTCTGATAGTCACCAAACTTCATATTGATCTTCGGTGTGACAACTAGATGGGAGCTATCGAATGCTTTGAATTTTTTTGGAAAACATTGTCGCCAGCAGTCATCTTCTGTTTTGGTTTTTATATACATGTATATCTCTTCATGCGGATAGCCAGTATTACATAGGTACTTCAACTTTCCGCATCCCTGTCATCATTTGAAATGTGTTTTTACCTGATACATGCACCCTTCAAAATTTGTTTCGTCGTATCTATTTGAATGACCCCTATGGTAATATTGATATAGATATCTTTGTCAAACATGTCTTTGTACAATATACAGGTATTTAGTTTGTAACTAAATCTAAAAATATATAATACTAGCTGGTGGACCCGACATCGTCCGGGCTGTTTCCCCTCTGCTTTTCGGCGAATTGCGCGATTTGACCTTGAATTGTCCATTTTACTCCCCGGACAAAAGTCCTAGACAAAAGTACCCGTCGAAATCCGCCCGGCTTTACCCGATTTGACCTTGAATTGACAATTTTGAAGGTCAAGGTCAGGTTGGGGTTATGATTTGACCCATCCAAAACAAAAAAGTAACGGTAGGTATCAAATTTCGTTGAAATCCTTCCGTTTTACCAGATTTGACCTTGAATTGATCTTTTTGAATGTCAAAGTCAGGTCGGGGTCAAGATTTGACCGTCCAAAATAATCCCTGGAAATAATTTCCCCTAGGTATCAAATTTCGTCAAATCTGTCCGGCAGTTTTCCCGGCCATAGCTAACAGACAAACAGACAGACAAAAGTCCAAAAATATATATTAGACTAGCTAATGCACTCGACTTCGTTCGGGCTATTTAGGGATTTCTTTGTGATCGCCTCCATCTGGACAGTACCCAGTATATACAGCGTCTGGACAAACTGCTGTTAAATTGGTCCAGAAACATGCCTATATCAGCACGTTCGATGACATGGTCCCACGTGAAATTGGACCCGTCCATATTGCTCCCGGGATCGAAGTAGTCCTACACACAAAATTTTAGTCGGATCGGTCAAGGTCTAGAAACATGCCTATGAGCGAGGTCAAGTTGACACGTTAAATACCAAAACCGAGTCGGATCGGTCGAGCAGTGTTAGAGTCTATAACACATACACTCATGCATACATACACACATACATACAGACAGATATTCCAAAATGTATAATCGATAGGTACAACAATTATATGGTAGATAGTTCACGGGCGACCTGATGCATGCATCTTAGTTTTCTTGTACATGTATGTTGCAGATATTTCTATTATCTTCTGGTGTCAGTGGTCAATCTGCCATGTGATGCGTAGATCCCCAGAACTAAGGAGACGGGCTGGAGATTAATTGAAACTCTTTGTGCATTACGCTCGATTTGGCATGCCTGCCGAAGGGCCAACATCGCATACAACCTCATTTGTGTGGACGATGTAGGTCACATGACCTCATCTTTTTCATCGATGTCGGTCAAGTTCGTGTGCCCACAGCTCATTGCGGTTGATGTATTTGTTCACATTGTATCTGCACTCAATCTCTATGCGAGCACCAACAAAACACCCCAATATCCCGCTTAAACCTTTACCCAACAGAAGGGCCCTGTTATCCCGCTAACGGAGTGGAACTCTAACGGGGACATTGAAAACATTGAACATTAATGCTAATAAGTATTTCATACCCAACATTATTTCCGAAAAAAATGTAAATAAGGGCTTCGTCAACCCATTTCCCCAAAAATTTGATATAGTATAATAAAGAATTTTGTTAACTTATATATAGCAACCAAGCCAATGAATGCATCATTTTAAGAGCGTAGTTCATGATGGATTTTCTCAGGTTTTGAGTACATTTTTCAAAATTTAATATATGTTTGTTGTTCAACATTCTTCACAGTGTTCAGTACAAGTTCTTAGAAATTGAATTTTTTTTTAAACCTCTATAAAGTTCACATTTTGTTTTTCTAAGATAATCCAACATGAATTATACTCTTAAAATGGTGCATCCATTGGCTTGGTTACTGTGCTTACTAATATAAGTGAACATAATAATTTATTTTAACTTAACTTTAATTTACATGATTTCAGGCTCACTTGTTTAGATCTATGTGTGGATCACAATTATTGACATTGCCTTATTCGGATACATGAATATTAATGAGTTTTCCCAAAATGAGGATTCCCCCTTCATCCCTGAAATCAGTTAGAGTTCTAGTGTTCTCAGACGTAGTTGATAGAAATGAGACGGAATCTGGATATTTATCAGCCTGGTGCACGGCATGTCTACTTATATTAAACACGTGGTGAAATATGGTAAAACAGTTCAGTGGAAGACACAGCAGAGCCAAAATAGCGCGTAACCATTCTAATGAATTATGAAAAATGGACAGATTCGTCTTCCTTTTCTAAGATATGAAAGGTACTCTCAGCTTAATTGTGTTTGGATTTCAGTTAAAAGTTGATGGAACTGTGATAATAAACCCCAGGAAACCACGTAACTGCCTGTCCGAGTGAAGCGACCGAACATGCGTCAAATCTAGTATTCAATTCAATTCAATCAATTTGTCCCTGGGCTATTTGTTTCGTCAGCGAAAAAAAACATCACTGCCAATTTGTCAGATAATTTGCAACTATTGACAACAATTTTGTTTGTCAGCGATACTTCCGATGCATAACATAACATCGTCTGATTGTCATCATCCCACTCGTTGCCATTTAACGACAGTTCCCCGATAGAGGAGAGTGACTAGCTTTAATCGATTTGAGGTGACGAGTCTAAAAAACGACAATTGTCACACAACACGCTGCAACGACGAAAACGTTAATTCTGTAATGCTGTGTCAGTAATTAGTAATTACAGCGAAACTCCCACGTGACTGACACCATTGACGTCACTGCACCAACGGGAATTTCAAAATGCGTCTGCTGCACGGATGTAATCAAGATACTTTATTTTATCTTTCAATAATACGAGGAATACACTATTCACACACCAATTTTGTAACCACCACTGGTCAAGTTGTCCTGCTAATATGCTATGATGTTGGTGGTCCTGCTGAATTGCTATGATTAGGGTAGGGAAAACTTATGCCGTTACGAAAAAACTACCGTTATTTTTTCTAAAGTTGATTCAACATAATATAGCTAATGTAACTGACGAGAGTTGAATACTCAGATTTAACGCCTCTATATTACTATTTCTTTGGCTTCGATAGTTAACAATATTTTATTCGAGTCGATGAACCCACCCACCAAAAACTCAAAGTTATAAAATATCGATTTTTTAAATCTGTTATTTTTCACCACCTGGATATTTGGCAGCCTGGCAAATATTCGACCAGCCGACCGACGTACTCTCGAAACCAAATTGCGTTAAACAAAATGATGATATAATACACGATTTGGAAAATTGATACCAGAGTTAACGATACGGGCGGCTTTCCCTGTGGATATAGGTTTTTAAATAGTCACATCCACTAAAACCGCCATAAACAGAAAGAATATTATCTAATAGGCAGATGTTGTTCTTATACAAATCATAAATATATCGTAGATTGTTTATAGACAAACACTGGGAACTACCATGTCGTCCAATGAAAAAGATTCGTTGCGCTGTGGAATGCGTAGATAAAATTATTGGCGCAATCAATAATCGCATTTAGATCACACCAAATTTTATTTTACTCGACCACTGTCAATTCAAAATGAAGCTAATCCACGTCGTGATTGGGAAATGATCATACAGAAAACGTGTACATAATATAATTGTTATCGCAATCCAGTTAGTATTTCCTCCTAACCTATATACCAAATACGGATTATTACGATGAATCGTATGGTGAGTTGTAAGTTGTAAGCGCACCAAATTAGGAGTTTTACAACCGACGTAAAGCACGCGAATCTAAATAAGGAAATGGCACAATATCCTGACTCATCGTATAAACAATCCACTGCGCTTTTCGCGAGAAACTGAACAGTCGATCTGTATTTTGTCGGACACAAAACGTGTTTTGTGAATAATATGGCATTCATATCATCATTATGCTATACTATTAGTATATTCGTGAGGAAATTATCATAATTTGATCATGTTATTTCTAAATTATAACCTACAATGAAGGCCGCCCGTCCCTTTAATCGTGGTTAGCATTATGTATGGTCATTAATCGATTCTGATAACTGAAGCAGCATTTCAAAAACTAAATTGTTGTTGTTGTTATTGTTGTTGTGTGAATCTGATGATACGGGGAATTTCGAATCGAATCGTGTACCTTTAACCCTTTCAGTGCCAAGTATGATTTTTGTATCAACCCATATACACTGTGCCGATGCATTCTCTAATATATGCGAGTCGACCATAGGTCGCCTCGCATATATAAGAGAATGCATTGGCCTAAACAATTTTATATTATTTTTTATAATTGTTAAAGAATGTATGAAAACCTGACAGAACCATCGGAATCAGAATCAGAATGTTTATTAACCCGCAGGGAGCCTCACACAGATATAAGCATGCACTGCAGAGTATCGTCTGCTCCTGTATGTGTGGGGCTCTCTGTGGGGGTTAAATCGAATCGTGTACCTTTAGCAAACTACCGACCCCCTATTACCGTGCATGAACCTGTGCACTACGAACGAACCCGGATATTCGTGTAAATTAATTCCCGCCCCACTCGTCTCGCCCCATCTCGTGTTAATAATCATTATCCTGTTCATCTTATTAGCGTGCGAACAATCGGATTGCGTGAGATGATAACACTGATTACGCCACACCTGGACTACTTTCATTATCATGCATGGGATCGCCGCTACATGCTGATTAAATTCAGTTCCGAATTAACACTCGCGGAGATTTTCTGCGAGATTTTCCGCAATTGCGCTCGCATGAGGTACTATCGAAAGACAATAGCTAGTTCTCACTGCCAAAGCGATTGACCAACATATCCTTGCGCAAATCGGTTCATAATCAACCTAAAATATTCACATAGGTTCATATTGTATTATTTTATTCTGAGATAAGCACATAGATGACCCATGTGGTGCGGGCCACATTGAACTCACATTTTAAAGAGCGGACATCTGATAAGTCGTGAAGCGAATTATTCGTGTTATTTCCCGCCCATAATGAACTTATAATATTATGAATCGATAATGGCACTAAACACTCTCAGTTTTCAGTTCATTATGAAACTCATTCTAAGGCGATTATAAGCCGATATTATCCCAAAAACAAATCCTATTATAAACCCATAGCATGCTGGTTTTCAGGATAACAGGCTGGATTGGCGCCTTCTAGTGTTTCTACCTAGTGCATTTGTTTTGGCGAAATAACAATATAAAGTGTGACGTGAGCACTTCACCGAATCCACGTTAGAATTATTCATGTTACAGTTTGTAAAGAGTGTGCGATAGCAAATCACTCAGTGGCGTGGCTATTATTTTTAGGATAGGCATTCACGCTGTAATGTAATGTGATAATGGCATTTGTATAGAGCCTATCTTCGCGAGGGGCATAAGCGCTTATGATGACCCCAATTGTATTCAATTTTTATTTATTACTCTAAACTCATCGTCTAATTTTACATTAATGAGTACTATTGTCCCCATTTACAATTAAAGAATAATATAAATACATATCATATACATATCAAATATGGGGAAACCACAGAAGAAAGTATTTATCAATATAAATAGGAATATCATCGAGGGGGTGTACCTGTACATGTGTATGTGGACGTTCATATAAATATGTGTGTGATAATACTATCGTATGATTATTAGTGGTATATGATGTATGTGGTACGATTCCCTGTACATAATGTTGTATAAGGGTGGGCATTTTTCATTGAGCCTTTTTTTTTTTTAGATATATTGATATATTTGCTATGATCTTTCTGTTATTTGTATCGAAGAGATCATGCAATTTAATTGTGTTCGGTCGGTTGCGATAGTAGGCTTTCAATTATTTCGTTCTGATGGCAGTTCATAACAAGGTGATATTCATCGCCGAATTCATCCATACAAAGAGTTGTTGAGCTGTTGTGTAATGCGGAGTCTTGTCCCTGCTGCCATTTTACAGGCGCTTCGCTAGAGGGGCTTATGCTTAAACAACAACCAGGACCATACTTGCTTCGTCTAGGTTCGACGGAGCGAGCACAGTACAAGTGACCTTACCCAGTGGTCACAACCTGGCGCGATATTTGAAACAGCTTGTGGCTCTATGCAGCATGCACCGCTTAAAGGCCCTCTTAATTTTCGAACCCCCAAATAATTTTATATACCATTTGAAAGAGGAAGCTCCAAAACATTGTATTATCAACTTATCCGGTGCAATAAACTGTGAACATGTTGCTTTTGTTGAGATACTTACTTGTGTTTTGTGCTCAAGTTTCGTTATTTTCAATGGAAGGGGAATAATTCTATAACTTAAGATATTGAAAGTACATTTTTAGTTTGAATTCTGTTGCATTCTGGGAGTCATAACACGGGAAATGTTTCTATGATTTCAGCTATTTCTCTATGGGAATCTTTGTTGTAACAATATAGAGATCCAGGGGGGCTGGGAACACCGTAGATTACAGGGGTAAACCTGTCTTCGGTAACATGGACAAAGGTGCGTAATAAACCTAGGTACACATTCCGAAGCGCCACACGGACAATTTTGAATGTCAAAATAAATATAGAATAAGTATAGAACGGCAGCGTACCAGTCAAACCGTTCAGCTAGTTTAAATCATAGGGATAGTAATATCACGAGGGCCACACACCAAGCAATATCCACAAAAATGATACTATACACGATTTATTGTAAAACGTACACATAGACCTTCCTGATTGTACTATCGGGAAAAATTCTTAATTGTAAACAAAAGTGTATGCTTATGCATACGCTGTACTGCCAGATGATAAATTTAGTGCTGTAACACAGCTATGTTCATATCGTACATAATTGCACGAATTGTAATGCACTTACAATTAATAAGGGGTAACAACATTATGAATTGAGGATTGTTACATATAAAGGGCTGGACCCCGAAGTTCATTAGCAGTGTATGAAGGGATTAAACTGAAAAAATGACCCAAATATAATGTATAGAGATAAGTGTATATAAAATGCATATGCATGCAAATGGAACGCTGTTTATAAGTGTTTTTTAGTATAGTTTGCAAACATTATACTGCTACAGTAAAGTCTACACAATAATATTTTTTATGTTTGATTGTCAGCATAGCTTGATAACATTAGGAGGCGTAAATTATATACTTTGGAAAATGTTTACTAAGACCAAGCCGAAAATAGGTATTTAAAATGTTGGGAATCAGAAATAAATAGCCAGCAATTGAAGTCATCAGGCGAGCGTCTCTGGTATATTAACGAACTTCACATACAGTATTCCGTTCTTACTCTCCCCTGGATCTCTATATTGTTAACACGAATCTTTTGAGACACAGACGTTTCAAGTGGTGATGAATTATATATCTAGAGTGGTTCCGATAATTACGTTAAATATTTCACGAGAGGAGAGAGACGTCGGTAAGAAACGAGTGCGCGTTACGTCGCTCACATCCAGTGAATTATTTAACGTAATTCTGGGAACTAATTGATTACTTACTCTATTTACTACACTTCTGCAGCAATTTGGTTCGCCAAATATGAAAAAAAACACAGATTTAATGCATGAAATTCCCGATTTCGAGAAAGATTAACCACCTAAATTTCATTCGAGATCAGTAAGCGACGTAACATCAATAACGTAACGAGAAATGACATAATTCACTAGTGACCTTACCAATTTTAATTAACGGCGTTGTCAATGGAAATCGCGCATAGATATAGAGTTATTCCCGTTCCATTAAAAATACATTTTTAATTTGATTTTTTTTACATTCTGTGAGCCATAATTGGGGAAATCTTTCTATGATTTCAGCTGTTTTATATTTCTCTTTGGGCATCTTCTGAGACACATACGTTTCAAATGGTTGTGAATGAGAGTATTAAAATCATAGTTTATGGCATAGATTGTTATTAAAACCGAATATCAAGGCACTATAACAAAAATAATAGTCCACCGGTGCTATTACAAGTGCGATACTCGAACCACTGGGCTACCGAGCTCCACGGTGACATGAAGTCCAATCAACACCGAAAGCTTGAGTGGCGCGGATTAACGAGCGCTGTGATGTAATCAGCATGGTGATGAGTGGCAAGGATTAACGAGCGCTGTGATGTAATCAGCATGGTGATGAGTGGCGGGGATTAACGAGCGCTGTGATGTAATCAGCATGGTGATGAGTGGCGCGGATTAACGAGCGCTGTGATGTAATCAGCATGGTGATGAGTGGCGCGGATTAACGAGCGCTGTGATGTAATCAGCATGGTGATGAGTGGCGCGGATTAACGAGCGCTGTGATGTAATCAGCATGGTGATGAGTGGCGCGGATTAACGAGCGCTGTGATGTAATCAGCATGGTGATGAGTGGCGCGGATTAACGAGCGCTGTGATGTAATCAGCATGGTGATGAGTGGCCCGGATTAACGAGCGCTGTGATGTAATCAGCATGGTGATGAGTGGCGCGGATTAACGAGCGCTGTGATGTAATCAGCATGGTGATGAGTGGCGCGGATTAACGAGCGCTGTGATGTAATCAACATGGCGATGAGTGGCGCGGATTAACTAACGAGCGCTGTGATGTAATCAGCATGGCGATGAGTGGCGCGGATTAACGAGCGCTGTGATGTAATCAGCATGGCGATGAGTGGCGCGGATTAACGAGCGCTATGATGTAATCAGCATGGCGATGAGTGGCGCGGATTAACGAGCGATGTGATGTAATCAGCATGGCGATGAGTGGCGCGGATTAACGAGCGCTGTGATGTAATCAGCATGGCGATGAGTGGCGCGGATTAACGAGCGATGTGATGTAATCAGCATGGCGATGAGTGGCGCGGATTAACGAGCGCTGTGATGTAATCAGCATGGCGATGAGTGGCGCGGATTAACGAGCGCTGTGATGTAATCAGCATGGTGATGAGTGGCGCGGATTAACGAGCGATGTGATGTAATCAGCATGGTGATGAGTGGCGCGGATTAACGAGCGCTGCGATGTAATCAGCATGGTGATGAGTGGCGCGGATTAAAGAGCGATGTGATGTAATCAGCATGGTGATGAGTGGCGCGGATTAACGAGCGATGTGATGTAATCAGCATGGTGATGAGTGGCGCGGATTAACGAGCGCTGTGATGTAATCATCATGGTGATGAGTGGCGCGGATTAACGAGCGCTGTGATGTAATCAGCATGGCGATGAGTGGCGCGGATTAACGAGCGCTGTGATGTAATCAGCATGGTGATGAGTGGCGCGGATTAACGAGCGCTGTAATGTAATCAGCATGGTGATGAGTGGCGCGGATTAACGAGCGCTGTGATGTTATCAGCATGGTGATGAGTGGCGCGGATTAACGAGCGCTGTGATGTAATCAGCATGGTGATGAGTGGCGCGGATTAACGAGCGCTGTGATGTAATCAGCATGCTGATGAGTGGCGCGGATTAACAAGCGCTGTGATGTAATCAGCACGGTGATGAGTGGCGCGGATTAACGATCGCTGTGATGTAATCAGCACGGTGATGAGTGGCGCGGATTAACGAGCGCTGTGAGGTAATCAGCACGGTGATGAGTGGCGCGGATTAACGAGCGCTGTGAGGTAATCAACACGGTGATGAGTGGCGCGGATTAACGAGCGCTGTGATGTAATCAGCACGGTGTTGAGTGGCGCGGATTAACGAGCGCTGTGATGTAATCAGCATGGTGATGAGTGGCGCGGATTAACGAGCGCTGTGATGTAATCAGCATGGTGATGAGTGGCGCGGATTAACGAGCGCTGTGATGTAATCAGCATGGTGATGAGTGGCGCGGATTAACGAGCGCTGTGATGTAATCAGCATGGTGATGAGTATCGCGGATTAACGAGCGCTGTGATGTAATCAGCATGGTGATGAGTGGCGCGGATTAACGAGCGCTGTGATGTAATCAGCATGGTGGTGAGTGGCGCGGATTAACGAGCGCTGTGATGTAATCAGCATGGTGATGAGTGGCGCGGGTTAACGAGCGCTGTGATGTAATCAGCATGGTGATGAGTGGCGCGGATTAACGAGCGCTGTGATGTAATCAGCATGGTGATGAGTGGCGCGGATTAACGAGAGCTGTGATGTAATCAGCATGGTCATGAGTGGCGCGGATTAACGAGCGCTGTGATGTAATCAGCATGGTGATGAGTGGCGCGGATTAACGAGCGCTGTGATGTAATCAGCATGGTGATGAGTGGCGCGGATTAACGAACGCTGTGATGTAATCAGCATGGTGATGAGTGGCGCGGATTAACGAGCGCTGTGATGTAATCAGCATGGTGATGAGTGGCGCGGATTAACGAGCGCTGTGACGTAATCAGCATGGTGATGGCAGTGTTATTCAAACCTCACTGTATACGACCATAAATTATCACGACACACCTTGAATCGCAGATTAGCATCGCGAACCCTCTACGTATTGCACATGTCTAGCAAAATTGATCAAAAGTTCTAAAATTGACTATTCTGGTTATATCAAATACCACAATTTGTCGCCATCAAAGTGGCGAACCCGCCTTTTTATTTGAATCCTGAATAATATTTAAGACAGGGTGTATGAATCATGAATAGAGACTAATAACAGCGGGGTATGAATCATGAATACAGACTAATAACAGAGGGGTGTGAATCATGAATACAGACCAAAAACAGCGGGGTATGAATCATGAATACAGACTAATAACAGCGGGGTATGAATCATGAATACAGACTAATAACAGCGGGGTATGAATCATGAATACAGACTAATAACAGCGGGGTATGAATCATGAATACAGACTAATAACAGCGGGGTATGAATTCCGCGTACAGCCTGGAAATTGCATGAATCCCGTGTACCGAAGGGGGAAGTGACGCCCTCCTTAGGGGCCGATATATTGTGCTTTTACCGAGACACCATCCATCAAACAATCACTAAATTTGTCGAGCAAAGAATCAATCAACAAATCGATCAGGCTAAATGATCAATCAATCGATCATTAATATACAGACAAGCGCGTTGAAACGCCAAGTCAGATATTTTTACGATCCAACATTGAAGACGCTTCATAAAATAAGTCTGGTTGCCCCGCGGACAGAACTGACGGCTACCAACCGTAAAATGAATGAATCTGCTTCGAAATTAGATTATAGACATAACTCCGCCATATATGAGCGCCTATACTCTATACGCAACTCTTATGTCTCGACTGCGCGCTAAAGGGACGTAATCCAATATTAGCGATGTGACTTAATACTCGGCAAAGGTCGCTTTGTTTCTGTTTAGGTTACACTGGTGTAAATGTTTTCCATAGGCCCCAGTGCTAACGTTTTAGCGTATACTGTTGGCATTATATATTTTGGGTCAAAAATGTTCTTTAAATCGGAAAAATTGACATTTGGGGAAACGTTTTACGCAAACAAATCATGTCCGTCTAGCAGGGAATTCTCCTTTAAATCTTGTGTTTTCGTATCTAGTGTCAGAATCGCATAAACAAATACTGTCATGTTTTAGACCACTCCAAAAGAATTCAAACTTCACTACAAAGGGTTAATTCCTATGCCAATGGCTATTTTACTTATAGAAAATCATAGGGAAGCGGTATGATGATTTTTTGTTTATGCAAAAAGCACACAAGGCTATTGACCCATCAGGGCCCAGTGTCTATTTTATTCTCTCATATACATGTATATTCCTCACGCATCCGATAGAAGTCACCCGAACCGTATTTACACCAGTGAAACCTTTTAGGAACGTTACGGGGAAATAGGCCAATTAATGATACGGATGGCCTTCGCGATGTGTATTGTTGTTAAAGGTCACACCCTTTAAAACCACCATAAATATAAATAATATTAAAATATAGACATATTATATTCTTATACCAATCATAAACATCGCATAAATATCATGCTATTGTCAAGATCGTACGCCATGTTAGTAAACAAAAGCCATATTATGATACAATACAGTGAGTAAAGAGTATGCGATACGCAAAACATTAAATACCGGGGAGAGTACACTCCATGTGTAATTTGGTTAAAATTGACGCAATATTGTTTACAACATATCGACATAGCGGTCGCTAATCCTCTCCAATCATGATTTTGGTGTTGAAAGGGTCGCCGTGAATTAATCTCCCAAAAACATCGCCACGGTGCTGAGTGTTTTGCTTGTCGCATAATCTACACGCGCTGTATATAAACAAATGCTTGGTTCACACAGTGCGTTTTATAGGTACTATCGCATTAATACAATCATTATAGTATTAGTGTATTCTTCAAGAATTTTTTATAATTTGGTCACTGTTATTTCTAAATTAAAACATACAACCAATGCATCCGTGCTTTTATAGTGACGCCGATGTGGCTAGCACCCACAGCCATCACTGTTTCTCACAGATATAATTTTGAAGAGCTGATGGCACTGAACTGCATTCATTGTAAATAATTCAATATTTAGTAACTATACTGTAGGAGTGTAGGTACCGGTACTCTATTTATCGGTACTGTTGAGATTCATATTAACTATACTGTATGAGTGTATGTACAGGTTTTGTTGAGAATCATATTAACTATAGTGTAGACGTCTAGGTACTCGTTCTGTAGGAGTCTAAGTACCGGTACTGTTAAGATTCATATTAACTAAACTGTAGGAGTGTAAGCACCCAAACTGGAACATTTGGAACATAGAGGTACGCAATTAAATATATCGTCATAGATGCAACATTCTCGGTGGATGTTCAAGAAACTGTTAAAATAAGCTTTTTGTCCATCACCTGTTACTGTCTTAGATAATTTAATGCCTCTCTGTGTGGGTCGGGTTAGAATAAGGCCTACGCCCCACTGCGATGGGTCAGAATCTCCTAATGTTGAACCCTGTTGTGAGCATCATACCTAACATGTAATAAAACGAAAAATCCGTTCCATTCCACCCCATCCATCACCCCCCTCCATCTTTGTCTTCTTATCTTAAATTCTCCTCTTATTCTTTATACCCAACAAATCAAAGGACCCATGTAATATCCGAATTATCTATCTACTGTCCGGTCCCGACACTAACGTCAAATTTATATTTATATATATTATACAGGGGCCCTTGTTGATACACGAGGAGAACGACACCCAAAAAGCCATGTGCTTACTGTCGTTCTCCCTTTCTTCCAGATATATCACATATTACCATATCCATTATATCAGTTCCTTGTGTATTTCCATGTTCAATCACTGGTTCAATGTATATTATGTAACATACTTAGCTCATTGTCCATTTTTGGTCCTTCATCTCAAATCTCTACCAGAGCGCACCAGTCATACTTCCTTTCTGACTCCTTTCTGTCACCGGCTGGGTACTAGTCTGTGTTTCTATATTTGTTGACAATTTTCGCCAGCTACTCGTCAAAATTGCAACAAATTATAGCTCTTGTGTTTAACTTTCCATGCGAGTTTTGACAATGTCGTACACGTGCATTTAGACTTTTGTGTTGATAAAATAATTGCGGAGAACCAAATCACACCGTTTCGTAATATAGTTCTTCGGTTTTAGTGGGACTTTCCAAACTTAAGGTACGAGATTACACAATGTTTTCTCGATATTGTGTGAGCTTAATAAGGGTAGCATGTTTCCCTGTTAGCTCAGTATATATTTTTTTTACCCTGTGCCAATACATTCTCTTATATATGTGAGTCGACCATAGATCGCCTCGCATATATAAGAGAATGCATTGGCCTAACAATTTTTTTTAAATAAATGTTTCTTACAATTTTTAGGAAATAAAATAAAAAACATCCATTACCCTGCAGGGAGCCCCACACATATATAGAAGCATATAGAAGAGTGTCGTCTGCTCGTGTTTGTCTGGGCCTCTGTATGGGTGAAATTACAAAATTGTTAAAGAATACAAGAAAAAATTATTAAAATTGTAAATAATTGTTAATGGTCGACTCGCATATATAAGAGAATGCATCGGCACAGGGTAAACAAAATCCCGATTTACGACTGGATTTGATATGGCGGGTCACACATCTTAATATCGCGGGTAAAATGTCGCCGGTAGCAGCGGTCATACTGCGTCACCAAGGGATGTAACCCTGCATTGAGTTTGCTTCATCTCTTCAAGACGAGTGATTGAGTTGACATAGCTCAATCAATCAGTCGTCAGTAGGACAGCCTCGCCACGGTATAGGTTTATATATAGGTTAACCAATACAGGTAAGTGGTTGCCTGACAAGGTGACACATCTGTCCGGGTCAACGAAAATCACACCTAGCCCTCCAGAATGACAATAACAAGTCAGAATGGAGCACTGACTGACGGACCATACGGCCTTCCCGTTTGTCAACTTAAGTACAGTGAAATAAATAATGGTTTACGATCTATCCGTCATATAATTTCCGACATAATGAAGGTTACACATAAATGTATGGATGTCAAAAGAAAGGGGAGGTTGTCTGCAGGGCATATTAAAGAAGATTCGAGGCTATATATGATGATGACCAAGGTCCCAATTCCACGCACACAAATTGCTCCTTGTTCTGATGGCATGAATTGTGAGGTGGAAGCTGGATCCTGGAGCGGTTTAATGGAATTTTGAAAATAGTTTTAGAACGTACCCCACACAAACAAGATTTTATTTTATGACAAACGTAGAATTTATACATTTATGGAAATTACTCCCAATGAGTTAAAAAGATGCCAAAATCTTTTTGATAAGATCATCATCAGTTGCAGATTGCTGCATAATTTATATACCATGCTAAGCGCATGTCGCATAACGTTTCGACTCGTTACCCAGTTCAATAAATCAGTCGTGAATAGGATATTCATCGCCGGGTATAGGGTTGCAAACTCCATGCAGGGTTTACCTCCCTTGATGACTCGGTAAGACCGCTGCTACCGGCGACATTTTAACCACATTTGGTGGACTTCCGCGATATAAATATATATACTAAACGAACAGAGCAACATGTTGGCCGTATTAAGTACAAAACATCGAACAACAGTTGTGTAATTTCATACCTTAAGTTAGGAAAGTCCCTCTATAACCAAAGAACTATATTGCGAAACGGTGTGATTTGGTTCGTCGATTATGTTATGAATACAAAAGTCAAAACGCACATGGACGACAACATTCATGCCAAGTCAAACACAAGGGCACTATTTTGCTGCCAGTTTGCTAAAATCTTCAACGTTTACCCCTCTAATTCTCCATTCTGTCAATAAGTTTTTAGTGCGGGAATTGTTCTCAAAGCGCATAGGATATTTTACTTTGGTTGACAGCGGTCTCGTCATTTTGTCTGGAAAAACCCACGCTAAATATAGAAAACCACAGACTTGAACCCAGCTGCTGACAAAGTCAGAAAGAAGTATGACTGGTGCGCTTTGGTCAAATAAGGGGGTTTGACAATGTTTCTTGCTGTAAACGTTAGTGAAGATATCAGACACCATGTGCATTGAGCCGGTACGTAAGAAACTACCCTTACTATTAAGCCTGGCCCAATATAACAACTTATTAATTAGATATGACATTTGTGTCCAGAACTATGTAAATATCACTTTAATTTGCCCTTAAACCGAGTAATAGCATTTTACGACATCAATAGTCCCATTATATCATTTTATGAGTTCACAAATCCGAGTAATATGGTTTACGACATGCTGTAAATCTACTTCACTGCTAAATAATATGTATGTAGATATCGATTTATGTGACGTCACTCGTTTGAAAGAATTATCAGTATCTAATTAAAAATAGGATATTACTTTGTTGGTTTAATATTATAGGCCTGATATCAGACCTCTGTAATCTCATATCAGACTTCGACCTTCGATCTTCGACCTTCGACCATCGGTCTCAGGCTGATATGAGCTTGTTACCACGGGCCTAATATCAAACTAACCAAGTAATATCATCTAAATATCCTCGTACAAATAGCTTCACATTGGACCTAAATATTCACATATGTTCATATTGGACTTATTTGATTCTGAATAAAGTCCACGGTGAACGTATACCCGTATTCCGTTTATGGCACAGTCCATAGTGGTGACAGTATATATAAAGAGCATACACCTAGTAAGTCGACTTAGGTTCATATTATAAGTTACGGGACGCTTAGTGGTCGGATATGGTGTCATTTGAGGCGAGAGGAGATCAATATTAGGCGAGGCCGTAGGCCGAGCCTAATATTGATCTAGCTGAGCCTCACATGACACCATATCCGACCACTAAGCGTCCCGTAACGTATTTATTATGTCAGTGGCCAAAATCCAGCATATCCCTTTAATTAATCGTCGCTGTAATTTATTGTAATTTGGTAAGATGAATATTTCTTCTATGACCATTAACTTATAATGTAACGTCACAATGACGCGTCATGGACGTTGAACGTCAACGCATTGAGTCAATGTTGAGTTTGATAGTTAATGTATGAGTCTTTAGAATTCCACAATTATATCGCATGCATGTTTTGGTACATGATACTATGTCTTTAAATTCACAGAAAATGATTTCCGACAAATTTCTCCTTTCTTGTCGCCAAAATACAACAAAAATATTCCCGAGGCGTCTGAGTTTCTGAAAAAAAACAAGATGGCGGATAGGCACCTAATATTGATTTCATATTAGGTCACCGACCTAATATGGGTTCATATACCGTCACCATATATGCTGATTGGCTAATTGCAAGAGCTGACATAATAAAATATAATATTTATATACATGCGTGTATATGTGGCCGTTCTCTTCACACCAAACAAACTAAATGTCGATTGTCGACAGTGGGAGCAAAACATAAATAAATAATTACAATTAACACATAGTTGTGTTCCTATGAACTTCTCAGATCAATTAATGCGTGCCAATGTGTCTTGTATAGTACGCATCACAAAAAACTAAATTGCCAATGTATTTTCCCCTCACAGTTAAAATGCATCGCACGTGGCATCGCATGACCAGAACACGTAAATAAATATTGGGTTGACGTACAGTGGACTAGACTAGTCTAACGTTCTCGGCAGATTTTATGAAAATAAATAACAATACTTTCAGCTTTTTTACGGGAATACATCATCATAAAGTGTGTATTATTAGATGACACGGCTCTCTGGTCGTTGTGGTACGATTAATGTAAACATTTACTGAACCAGGCGTGAATGTTAAATATGGAAACAATTTATAACGTCGTCTTTGAAAATACCTTCATCCTACCAATATAATCTGAATAGGAATTATAGAGATACATCATACATGTTGGATTATCGTCGGCTGAAATAGTTTTATCAGACGAATACCATTACTGGAGTTTATGTCCGCAAACATTATGTTTAACCATACACTCAGTCATAATAATATGTCCTCACGTAGTCTGTTTAATATGCTAAGTCTATCGTAGTCTAATCGAAATGTCATTTCTCAGAATGTGTGCAGACTTCCCACAATTACGTCACATCGTGCCACATTGATCGTTTCGATTGAACACTTTTATACATACTAAGAGTGAGTTATGATGGGCGCTATACTGACTTTGAAAATCGCGGTTTGGGGAATAGAATGTTAAAGACATATTATGCACTTGTTCGAGTACGTGAAACTGGTAAGTTAGTATTCAGGCACCATGCCAACTGGGAGAACGTATCATTGTACTAACATAGCCAAACCTCTGAAGCAAATCGACCGTACCACTCCAAAGAACTCATGCCGGTTGACACCATTACAAGTCTGACACCGACCACTGGGCTACTACTTCCACAGAATATGTGTACTTTGACGTACCAGGTGTACTTTGTACTTTATAATGAAATGGCCCTTATATATACGCTGATTTTATATATGACCTACATAGGGTGATTAATTTATATAGGGTGATTAATTTATATAGGGTGATGAAATTGGAATGTAATGGATTTAGCGCTATGGCAGAGATGCAACAATTCAAATTGAGCCTCAAAAATAAAAAAATAAACAGATTCTTGTTATGCAATATGCAACTTGATTGGGAGATATTTTGATCGAAGATCCCAGCAGTAACAGCTATAATTATGTATAGTACTATTATCAATTTGTATAGTGGTTTTCATTTTAAGGTTCTAAGCGGATTATATACCTTTCTATATTCAAAGAAATAACTACATTAGTGTTGTCATATTACTTGTGGTACTTATTATTGCTATGTGTTCCACATCGCCGTACATGGTGTTTTGCTAATACATGTTATGTTATAAGCAACCAGGCAGGTAATGGGTGACGCCGATATATATATACACCAGTACCAGTAATCGTATAGGGTCATATATATGCAATTCGGAGGAAATGTGTCTTGCTGTTTCAGTGCTTGGCAGATCAAGAATTTCGGAGGAAGTGGGTTCGAACCCATGTTCAGTGAAAGGGCTTCCTTTTTAAGGATGTCCCGGTAGCCGAGGTGGTTAGGTCGTGGATACAATCATCTCAGTCTGGACTGGAAGAAGTTTGCGCGGGTTCGAATCCATACAAGGGTTAAAATCGGGACCGATTCCCAAGCTTGATCTGATTCGAGGCACATGTCAAGTCTTATTGTGCCATTCCGATCGAAACATGGCCATTTCACGCTCACTGATTAAACAAATATTAAGCAATGGACACACATAAGGAGCCCACGCCTCCATAAATCCACACAATGCGCATAAGATTGTCCATTAATAAATCCGTACCTAAATGTTCATTAATTAATGGTCAATCCGACCACGCGTGGCACGCGGGCTTGTGATTGTCCACTAAATCATGACATATATAGAAAATCCTGCATGTTAGCTTCATATTTAATCTGAAGGGTAATAACTCTATAAAGAATGTACCTTTACTAAATAACGGCGATTTGTATGAAAAATTGCAACACCACAATAGATCAACTCTGGTGAAATATAAGTCAAATTCTTCTATTGGGTGGGTGGGCTTGGGGGAGGCCTATGTTAACGCTCTTTAAAAACACTTCTTCAAATATTTCCGTTATTTCGTTAAAATCACTTCTTCAAATATCTCCGTTATTTCGTAAAAAACACTTATTCTCATACAAATCGCCGTTATTTAGTAAAGGTACATTCTTTATAGAGTTATTACCCTTCAGATTAAATATGAAGCTAACATGCAGGATTATCTATATATGTCGTGATTTAGTGGACAATCCCAAGCTCGCGTGCCACGCGTGGTCGGATTGACCATTAAATTAATGAAAGTTAGGTACGGATTGTCCATTTATAAATGGTCAATCCTTAAAGAATTGCCTGATATCTGATATCTGATTGAAGCAATGAATACTCATACCGAGTCCGCCTCCATAAATCTGATATATTTAGATACGATGTTCATAGTAAATCAATCTTCTTGAAATATCCTATTTCCTCTAATAGCGACGTCTGAAGAGAGACGTACCAGGTTACCACATCCGACATAATGTCAAGATCGCGAGAAGATCCGGACGATTCCCTCCGAGCCATGACGTCATGTGCGTCAAACTTTTGTCTAAACTTCGGCGGCACCCCGACTGTGAATGGTGGGAGTTGTCGTAAAATAAGAAAAAATATAATAAAAAATTAAAGACAAGCGCGCCGCTAAACGAATCTCCAACGCCGCAATAATGTTCGATTAAAGGGACGCGAGCCTATCGCAGTCAATCTCCACAGAGTTGTCTATTTTAGCGATACATTCTGACAATTCTGGTAGAGCTTGCTTCTCAGTGGGTACATATGATAAATAATGAATGTCTCAATCCATCATAGCCAATACGAAGGTATGGAAATAGACTGACATATAGCGGCGACGGGCGGATCAAAGCAGGGAATGATAATATGAACACACAGAGAAATGTTGGTTCCCCGGATTTAGTTTTCCTCGTATAACATTAACACCAAAGGCGTGAACATATTGTTAAATTTTACACTATAGGACATTTAATCTTGGCTTGTTCCCACAAAAACATTGCATTTGGTGGGTTCTTTGAAGAACCAAACTTAGGATTTGGTTCCAGAAGGAACCAAACAGTGTGGAACCAAACAGTGTGGAACCAAACAGTGTGGAACCAAACTGTTTTGTTCTATACTGGTATTTAGTTCCCCTGGTAACCAAATTGGGAGCTACTTCTTAGAGAGTATATCAGTGCAACAAGCTACAAGTGGACTATACCATCGCGTTTCTTATCCTATCTGTCCCCCTCACTAATTTGTCTCTCTCTCTTCCTTTCTCTCCCTCTCTCTCTCATTCTCTCTCGCCAACTCGCTCTCTATCGCTCTCGCTCACTATATCCAACTCTTCATCGCCCACCCCCCCCCCTTCTCACCATTCCCTCTGTCTCGCTCGACATTATCATTACCAATATAATAAGTTCAGTCGTCCTTCCCCATCTTCACTTAATGGAGAGGAGGCGCGAAACAAACGAGGAGGAAACTTAACATTACCCCTTGTGATTGTTGTTTAATCACTTGAATTACAATCAATCCATCTGTTCACACTACTATATTTCTTATTGTGTTGACTTAAGATAAAGACATATTATGCACTTGTTCGGGTACGTGAAACTCGTAAGTTAGTATACGGGCACCATGCCAACTGGGAGAACGTAGCATTGTACTAACATAGCCAAAACTCTGAAGCAAATCGACCGTACCACTCCAAAGAAAACATCGCATGAACTACGCTCAAACGTAAATATTTACTTCCATATTCGGGACGCAAATATCGGCGATAAACGTACGAAAATGATTTCGCCATCGAGAGTCACTGCATTTCATTAATATAGAAGACTAGCTGGTGGACCCGACTTCGTCCGGGCTGTTTCCCCTCTGCTTTTCGGCGAATTGCGCGATCTGACCTTGAATTGACCATTTTGAAAGTCAAGGTCAGGTCAAGGTAACGATTTGACCCGTCCAAAACACTCCCCGGACAAAAGTATCCGACAAAAGTACCCGTCGATATCCGTCAGGGTTTATCCGATTTGACCTTGAATTGACCAGGTTGTGGTCACGATTTGACCCGTCCAAAACACTCCTCGGACAAAAGTAACCCTATGTATCAAATGTTGTCGAAATCCCGTCAAAATTCGCGATTTTACCTTGAATTGACAATTTTGAAGGTCAAGGTCAGGTCGGCGTCACGATTTGACCCGTCCAAAACACTCCCCGGACAAAATTATCAATGGGTATCAAATTTCTTCGAAATCCGTCCCGTTTTACCCAATTTGACCTTGAATTGACCTTTTTGAAGGTCAGGTCGGAGTCAGGATTTGACCCGTCCAAAACACTCCCTGGACAAAAGTAACCCTATCTTTAGAAGGCCTAGCAAGGGATAAATTGACGCCGAAGTGATTTCGAGTGACAAAAATGACGATGTCGGACATAATAACATATCACGAACCCGGTGGTCGTAGAATTCGATTTTTCATGGGAAAATGGACAGACTCCACGCTTTAATTGTATTAGGCAATTATCGAAGAGACATAAACGCATTTATTAACAATTTTGCCAGCCTTGGGAAGATTCGTAGAAGCGAGTTCTATACAATGGAAATGCATGCATATTTCCTATGTAACGGTTTAACACTGTCGAAACGCTCTTTATCAACGACACTGTGGATACGAACGCTCTTTAACTGTCACGCGATTAACACATGAACTACCCGTTGCGGTGGCGGGGGATTGGAGAATGAGTGCTCTGACGTTCTCAGAAGCGGTGTGGGATTTTACCCTTATATAGCAAGTTTGGGCCATAGCTAACAGACAAACAACAAACAAACAGACACACAGAAGTCCCAAAATATATGTTAGATGACGGTGTGTGTTGTCAATTTGGATATAATATTTGTAAAATATAACTACTTTGATGAAGATTATTCACCATTTCTATTTGATCACCCTACTGGAGTGTTTAATATCACTTTAGATGTCTATTTATCACATAATTAGCCTCTAAGTCCGACTACATATTTATAGTAAGACACACGTGTATTATCGACACGCACAATGACGTAAGATCTTTACGCAATGATATCGATATCGATGCCGGAACTCTGTTAATTAGAATATATTTATGATATTCGATTTGTGTTGGGGTACTTAGTGTTACTGTGAGATAAACATGTGTGCTAAGGATGATTGATAAATTTTGTCAACATTTAAAGACACCTTTAATATTATTTTGGATGTGTCTTTACTTTCTCTGTGGTTGTGAAAAGTATATTAATATTCATTTTGTTCAACCTCAGCTGTTTCGAGATAAAAAGTTACTTGCTAGAATGTGATTATGTCATAAAATGGATATCAAATTCACCGCAATTATGATTCTCATAATATTTTCCAATGCTTTGTTTGACCTTTTCGAATGTTTGACGTCAAATAGGGATAAAACATAATTCGTATATCATTGGACTAATTTTACTTGTATTGGTAAAATTATTGTAACAATCGTGCTTACATTACAATGGTTTTGACATGCGAAATATTATTATTGGGTTGTTATTAATAATGATAGTATAATAAAGAAGTCAAGCTATTGTTCATGTACTCGCCAATGTATCAATCAATAGTGTATTACTCCGCCATTACTTATAGACCAAGTATTCTCAGTCCACAACAGCTTGGGATATTGGTTGATGCTGTTTTGAAAGAGTCACAACCAGTTACTCTTCTATAACGGACTTTACGCCCAGAATCGTAGGCTGGTGTTATTTTGCTTGTATATATGTCTTCGGATTAGGTCAAATTGAATAGTTGGGTATATGAACCTAGAGGGCAACCTTTCCCAAGCTTGATGATATCAAACGTTCATACAACAGAGGTCCGTTAAATGTAAAATCAACGAGATTTATAAGATAATTTAGAATTGTCGCGCTACTTAAAAATGCGTGCAAAAAAAAACATTAAACGGTCGTAATCGTATCAATATACATGTACCTCTTTCTATCACGATAAATGATATATCATTTTGAAGACAGATTAATCGCGGACATGTCAGATGACTAATCACATTCATGGGTTTACGTGATTGCCCGGACTCCACGTGTACATGTAAAACGTCTTCTTAATGAATGTCCGTTATAGACGAGCAACCGGCGGGACTCGGTCAAAAAACAGCATCAAACCAGTTGCTTGACAGACTGTTAAGTTATTTCGCATGAGTCCCTTTAGCGTCGAAAGTTTAGGAACCGGATCAGGCCTGAGTTTAGTGTGCCTGCCATTTGCAGAATAAGGTCCCCAGAGGGTGACTTTAGTGACGCTATCAGTAGAATTATGTCATTAGAGAGGTTATTATGTCGTGAGTGACTTTATAGTGAGAAAACATCTCAAGTTAATCCATTGACGGGTTATGAAAGACAAGCAAAAAATAATAATAAAAAAAGCATTATATTAAATGCAAGCACGATGGATGGCGCGGGAATAGGGTCGGATTATATTTCGGGGATTATAGCCATTAGAAGTGATTTTTAGTTCGAAAACGTCTCGAGTTAATCCACGCAAAACGCAAAAAAATAAAAATAAAATAAAATTTAAAGTGAGCACGTTGGCGATGGAATCGAAATCGGATTATACTTCGTGGATTATACTTAGTGGATTATACTTCGTGGATTATACTTCGTGGAGTATACTTCGTGGATTATACTTCGTGGATTATACTTCGTGGATTATACTTCGTGGATTATACATCGTGGATTATACTTCGTGGATTATAGCCATTAGAAGTGAAGTGCACTGTCCCATTGGACACATTAAAACCACTTAAGAAAATGAACTAGATCGGACCCATGCTCCCATTAATAGGAGGTGTTCAGTCATGGCCAGATATCTAATTTTAAAATTCTGTCGCACAAAATCGGTAGATATAATAAATAGATAGAACGACACACGTGTGTGAACTTGTTAACGTTATTGCACGAGTTGGTTGTGACGCGACGGGAGTTCGATTTTTACCTCGCGTCATGACAAACGAGACTCAGTGCATGCAACGTTAATATATTTACAAAGCTGTGATCTATGTTTATTGCACACTCTGAAGACTGTAGCTTGTAATATTCTAAAATGTGGGTCGATATTGTTGTATTTAAATGTTCAGATAATAAGTTTAACCCTTTAAAAACTAACGGACCATTAACGAGTAGATATCTCATAGATAAAGTTCAGATAATAAGTTTAACCCTTCCAAAAACTAACGGATCATTAACGAGTTGTTATCCCATAGGAAATGTTCAGATACTAAGTTTAACCCTTTCTATACTAAAGCATCATTGATTAGTGGTTACTCCACAGGAAATGTTCATATAATAAGTTAAACCCTTTCGATACTAAAGCATCATTGAGGAGTAGTTATCACATAGGAAATGTTCAGATAAGATTAACCCTTTCTATACTAAATCATCATTGATGAGTAGTTATCCCATAGGAAATGTTCAGATAATAAGTTTAACCCTTTCTTTACTAAAGCATCATTGATGAGTAGTTATCCCATAGGAAATGTTCAGATAATAATTTTAACCCTTTCTATACTAAAGCATCATTGATGAGTAGTTATCCCATAGGAAATGTTCAGATAATAAGTTTAACCCTTGTTATACTAAAGCATCGTTGATGAGTAGTTATCCCATTGGAAATGTTCAGATAATAAGTTTAACCCTTGTTATACTAAAGCATCGTTGATGAGTAGTTATCCCATAGGAAATGTTCAGATAATAAGTTTAACCCTTTCTATACTAAAGCATCATTGATGAGTAGTTATCTCATAGGAAATGTTCAGTTAATAAGTTTAACCCTTTCTATACTAAAGCATCATTGATGAGTAGTTATCCCATAGGAAATGTTCAGATAATAAGTTTAACCCTTTCTATACTAAAGCATCATTGATGAGTAATTATCTCATATCAAATGTTCAGATACTAAGTTTAAACCTTTCTATACTAAAGAATCATTGATAAGTAGTTATCCCATAGGAAATATTCAGATACTAAGTTTAAACCGTTCTATACTAAAGCATCATTGATGAGCAGTTGTTCCATATGAAATGTTCAGTTAATAAGTTAAACTCTTTCTATACCAAAGCATCATTGATGAATAGTTATCCCATTGTTAAATGTTCAGATAATAAGTTTAACCCTTGCTATACTAAAGCATCAATGATGAGTAGTTATCTAATAGGAAATGTTCAGATAATAAGTTTAACCCTTTTTATACTAAAGCATCATTGGTGAGTAGTTATCCCATAGGAAATGTTCAGATAATAAGTTCAACCCTCTCTATACTAACGCATCATTGATGAGTAGTTATCCCATAGGAGATGTTCAGATAATAAGTTCAACAAACGACCATATGAAATTACGCAATGTCAATATCAAAATTACTATTCATAGAATGGTATATTATGCCGTATGGGGTTCAATTGTCAGAATCCAAAATTCTAGTTTCAAAGTTTTTTTTAGCAATTCATAACTTTTGTTTTGCAAATTAATTTTACATGGCAATCGGCAGCGCGAAACCTGAACAGGGACGGAACTATGAAATATGAACTATGAACTATGAAATATGAACGGGAACAGTTTCCCATAAACAAGTGGTTATTCCGCTAATTACGCAATGTCAATATCAAAATTAATATTCATAGAATCACTTTATCCCACTTGATACCTAGGATACGTTTTATTCGACACAGTTCACTTTATCCCACTTGATACCTATGATAGTTTTTATTCGACGGAGTTCACTTTATCCCACTTGAAACTTAGGATAGTTTTTATTCGACGGAGTTCACTTTATCCCACTTGAAACTTAGGATACGTTTTATTCGACACAGTTCACTTTATCCCACTTGATACCTAGGATAGTTTTTATTCGACGGAGTTCACTTTATCCCACTTGAAACTTAGGATACGTTTTATTCGACACAGTTCACTTTATCCCACTTGATACCTAGGATACGTTTTATTCGACACCGTTCACTTTATCCCACTTGAAACTTAGGATACGTTTTATTCGACACAGTTCACTTTATCCCACTTGATACCTAGGATAGTTTTTATTCGACGGAGTTCACTTTATCCCACTTGAAACTTAGGATACGTTTTATTCGACACAGTTCACTTTATCCCACTTGATACCTAGGATACGTTTTATTCGACACCGTTCACTTTATCCCACTTGAAACTTAGGATACGTTTTATTCGACACAGTTGACTTTATCCCACTTGATACCTAGGATAGTTTTTATTCGACGGAGTTCACTTTATCCCACTTGAAACTTAGGATACGTTTTATTCGACACAGTTCACTTTATCCCACTTGATACCTAGGATAGTTTTTATTCGACGGAGTTCACTTTATCCCACTTGAAACTTAGGATACGTTTTATTCGACACAGTTCACTTTATCCCACTTGATACTTAGGATAGTTTTTATTCGACACAGTTCCGAAACAGTTTGCAGCACAAGTGACATCTGTTCCGGGCGAACACGGAATAGTAAATGCCCACAATTATGCGATTCTCAATTTGCCTGCTGTCCATGAGAATTGAGTGGTGTCACACAATACAGACATTTTATCTGCACAATCTAATTAAATTAATTTTGGTTGAAGGCGGATGCCAAATCGATCAACCACAAAGGTCATGGTGTCGATACCACACGAGATTGTTTCCATAGAAAAGCATGGATTGGCTGGTTTAAAATCCGTTAGGTCTGGAGAAACGAATATAATGAAACGAGAATTAACGATCACCTATTTGCAACATGCGCCGAGAATCGAATTTAAGTCCAGCAGTACTGTTTTCATATCTGCATTTAAAACCCAGTGCCATGTTTTAGTTTGTTTGCCATTGCATGCTATCTAGGCGATACGCCGCTCGCGACAATAAATGTGGACTATTATAAAAGTCATTGTGAGATAATCACCAGTTATTGTTCGAGTCTGACCCGTGTTATCTTCGAGATAAATGAACAGTGTACAAAGCAAATCATCGGATTTCATTTGGTGAGCAACGAATATTGGTTGTGGTCGACTGATTCTATTGTCTTCAATTACATCTCCGATAGGAATAGGAACATAATCATGTGGTCTTCCTTCTATTCAGAAGGGGTCCATCTAAAACCATTGTTGTGGGAAACCTTGATGTCTCTGGAGAAAATATATTATATTGAAAGGATCCACTTCGTACTCGATAAGCCTTAATCGTACCATATAGTCGAAGCAACTCAATCATTTATACTTTCTGCAAATAGATTCAAGTAAACTCATTATCAAACGTCAACTAGCAATCTGCTTATTGAATTAATTGAATCATTGCATTAAGCAACGTGAGCAAAATAGCTGTGTGTATAGGCATAACGATCAAGTGACTCATTTGACTGGCAACTCGTTTAGCTAATCCATAAGTAATAGCAAAATGAATCAGAACTTTAATTTTAAATTTATAAATTATACTAATATACTAATATATACAGAGCAGTTTCATTCCATAAATTTGACCTTTACTTCATCCATGCCTCTGTTTTCCACTTCATATATTTTGTCTCCAACCTCTCGATCTCTAGTTCTATCTTTACACTATGCACACATGCTGCTTTTTATGAGGAGATAACTCCATATAAGAGCCTGACTTACCACACTTTAGCATATATATATGAACATCATCTTCTAAATTATTGTACAAATCAGGGATACAAAATAAATAACGTTGACATCAAACACTGATGTTGACGCCCACCCCTGGAATACCCGATTTACAGTAAATGTTGGGTGGAAAATTAAAGTATCGGAACAAACAGTTTCATTTTATTTTCTGTTTGCAATTTCTAAATTATGTTGAAACCTTTCGGAAACTTTCTATAACTGTTGAGCATAATGGCCAGAGTTGGTGTGGAGTGGGGCAGAGTGTGGTTGATAGTCATCGCCGTGATCTCGAATCGAGCTGAATCGCGATCAATTGACAGACCCCTAATACATACGTTCCTTCAAAACAACGTCCACAGAACTGATTGCTGTTGTTGTTTGGTGGCAGTTGTTGTTGATAGAAGTAGCGCCATAAAGAACTTTAATCAGCTCCACCGTGGATCAACAAATCAACAAAACAAATCACAGCGAGGCTACCACTGAGCGGTTCCTAGTGCTTCACAGCGAGGCTACCACTGAGCGGATCCTAGTGATCCACATCGAGGCTACCACTGAGCGGATCCTAGTGATCCACAGCGAGGCTACCACTGAGCGGAGATCCTAGTGATCCACAGCGAGGCTACAGCTGAGCGGATCCTATTGATCCACAGCGTAGCTACCACTGAGCAGATCCTAGTGATCCACAGCGAGGCTACAACTGAGCGGATCATAGTAATCCACAGCGTTGCTACCACTGAGCGGATCACAGTGATCCACGGCGAGGCTACCACCGAGCGGATCACAGTGATCCACAGCGAGGCTACCACTGAGCGGATCCTAGTTATCCACAGCAAGGCTACCACTCAGCGGGTCCCAGTGATCCAATGCGAGGCTACCACTGATCGGATGCTAGTTATCCACAGCGATGCTACCACTGAACGGATCCTAGTGATCCACAGCGAGGCTACCACTGAGCGGATCCTAGTGATCCACAAAGAGGCTACCACTGAGCGGATCCTAGTGATCCACAGCGTGGCTACCACTGAGCGGATCCTAGTGATCCACAGCGAAGCTACCACTGAACGGATCCTAGTGAGCCACAGTGAGGCTACCACTGAGCGATCCTAGTGATCCACAAAGAGGCTACTACTGAGCGGATCCTAGTGATCCACAGCATGGCTACAACTGAGCGGATCCTAGTGATCCACAGCGAGGCTACCACTGAGCGGATCCTAGTGATCAACAACGAGGCTACCACTGAGCGGATCCTAGTGATCCACAAAGAGGCTACCACTGCGCGGATCATAGTGAGCCACAGTGAGGCTACCATTGGGCGGGGATCCTAGTGAGCCACAGCGAGGCTACCACTGAGCTGATCCTAGTGAGCCACAACGAGGCTACCACTGAGCAGATCACAGTAATCCACAACGAGGCTACCACTCGGCGGATCCTAATGATCCACAGCGAAGCCACCACTGAGCGGATCCAAATGATCCACAGCGAGGCTACCGCTGAGCGGATCCTAGCGATCCACAGCGAGGTTCCACTGAGCGGATCCTAGTGAGCCACAGCGATGCTACCACTGAGCGGATCCTAGTAATCCGCAACGAGGCTACCACTGAGCGAGTCATAGTGATCCACAGTGAGGCTACCACTGAGCGGATCATAGTGATCCACAGCGAGACTACCACTGAGCGGATCCTAGTGATCCACAGCGAGGCTACCACTGAGCGGATCATAGTGATGCACACAGCGAGGCTACCACTGAGCGGATCATAGTGATCCACAGCGAGGCTACCACTGAGCGGGTCCTAGTGATCCACAGCGAGGCTACCACTGAGCGGATCATAGTGATCCACATTGGGGCTGCCACTGAGCTGATCCTAGTGATCCACAGCGAGGCTACCACTGAGCGATCCTAGTGATCCACAGCGAGGCTACCACTGAGCGGATCCTAGTGATCCACAGCGATTCTACAACTGAGCATAGTCCTATATACATGTTATGGTGTCTAGATCAATATCTATTTGGCCAATTACCCAAACAGATGCACATAGCTCATAGTCTTAACATTTTGAAAGTTATTGAATATCAAGCTTTTTAACATCCCAAGGACTCCTGAATCAACTGTATATTATCAACATATGCACTTATTATTTTTATTATTTTTTTTTGTTAATCACGTGAATTTTCTTTTTGTAATTTATATTTGGTTGAGTCGGACTTATATAGGTCTTCGTACCTATTGTCTGGCTCGTTGCTTATTTTATTTGCAATAAACCTATTTATAAAAAAAGCGGATCCTAGTGATCCACAGCAAGGCTTAGTGTGGTCCCCCGGTGTGTGGGTGTTTTGCTTATCGTGCACTATGTGCGTACTGTATACACCAACGCGAACATTTTGACATGCCCCGTTCATAAACACTGATTAGTGACTAGCATTGAATGGTACAGTGAGGCTTAGTGTGATCCCCCGGTGTGTGGGTGTTTTGTTTATCGTGCACGCTGTACGCACTATACATATCAACGCGAACATTGTGGGGACATGCCCCGTTCATACATCATCATTTAATTAGGAACGAGTCTGACTGACTCTTAGTTCCCGTATTTACATGAATATTCAACTGTTTTTGTTGTCAGAATAATAAAACACAAATACTAAATTTAACATTCTACAACTTCTTCCAAACGGAAGGTCTTTTTTTGATTATTCGTTTTTCTGTTCTTTAGTTCAGTTCGTAGTTTGTAAAGTGTTCCCACTTCGATTCGTGTGTGGTCTTTATTGATATATACTTTTGATGGTAATGGTTGTGTACATTTATCTCTATTGTATCTTACCGCATCACTGATCATTTGATCTCGTATATGTCTTTACTTTAACAGAAGTTTAATCGGTCGATTTTTGTTTTCTACTATACTACCTATTCTGTAAAATGACCGAATAACATCTTCATTACACTTAGTCATTTTCCGTACTAGTTTTGAAATGGTTTTCCAATCTTCTTTTCGCGAATCTTCAGAATCACCATGTGTCGTTGGCTCCGGTACATTTCCCAAAACGACATTGTATAGTCTTTGTTCTCGCCAATGTTTTTAAACTCGTCGTCCGTATTATTTGAGTTTGTAATTTCTCGGTGATCGATGTTTCCAATATTTTCTTTAATTCTTGTATCTCTCTTTTTTGTTGTTCAAACTTATTATTTTGTTTGTCTCTAAATTCGCTGAGCTGTTTCTCCGCTGTCCTCCTAAATGCCTCTATTCGTGAGTATGTTTCTCCATTATGCATTGATATTTTATCTTCACATTTGGTTACTTGCTTTTGCATTTTTGATACTGTCGTATCTACTTTATCTATTCTTCTTTCCATGTCAGTCATATGTTTCTTCATCTTTGGCTATATTTTGTGTCGAACCGCTGATCCACCCTGCTATTTATTTGTTCTTCGAATTTATCCATATTTGTTATCACTTTTTCTAACATTTTTTCGATGTGTTTCATCCAGTTTCCGATCTCGTGTACACGCATGTGTTCTGGTAATACTACTTCTTTTGTTGTTTTCTCATATCTCTGTCGTTTTTACGGATGTTGATTCAGTTGTTGGTTGGATTTTACTCCCAGTTTGCCCGATTTTGTGTGTGTTTTCTCGGCAACGCTTGCATGGCCATAACAGTGAAGTCGATTGCCCGATTCGTCATCTCCGGTTTAAACCTCCGAGTTTAAACCTGGTTTAAACCCCCATTGGCGGTCCAGCCAAACCGGGTCTAAGTGGGCGTTTTTGTCGTTTAGTGGCCAGCTGATTGACAACTCCAGTCGGTTATATGAGCATGCAGTCAAACTACCATGTTACCAAGCGGAACAAACACCAGTCTGCAGTCGCCACTTAGATACGCCCTCACTCGAGATTATTTACAGCTCCACCCTTTGACTGATTGTTTGACAATTCTAAACCGCGATGAAGAAAAGACGGATTCGTCATCTCAGGTTTAGTCTCGGTAAAGATGGTTTAACTGGACCGCCGAATTAGATGGTTTAGTTGCCGGTTTAAGCTTATAAAACACAAAAACACTATCGAAATTGACACACACTTATCCCCACACACTTTATAGGTGTGAGTGCTTCTCGCATATAAATTTCCAACCAAAATATGCTCGCTGTCGTTATTATTGATTTTCGCAATCAATATCACGAGGCGGTCCGCATTAGGAAAGTACGATTAATTATCTCGAAGATACAGAGACACTACTACTAAACCACTGGTCTGGCTGGACCAGGTTTAAACCAGAGATGACGAATGCGTCACTTAGACCTGCGGTCGCGGGTTTAAACCACGGATTTTGCTGAATCACGGCGGTTTAAACCTAGAGGTCTACGTAGACCAGGTTTAAACCTGAGATGACGAATCCGGCCGATATGTTTGTTAAGTCTTTTGCGTCTTCAGCACACAGGCCTTGGCAGCTAAAGTGGAATTTTTCATGACCAAAGTCACAAACGATATAGTTTGTTCTATGTTTAAACTTGCCTCTGCATGAAAAACAGTTTTTCTGTTCTGGTTCCAGCTTATAATTTGTCCAGAAATTTTCTCTTGTTATAATCGTTTATTTGTGCTTCGGTTTCGCTGTTGCCAGGTGTCCATGATTGTCATCTCCATTGACGAAAGAATGTCGCAAACATAATTTAATTGTTAAGATAATTTACAGTACATATCCTTCGGAATTTTAACTGATCACTTCCGATGTTTCATTTGTGTTCTTTTGTGCGAATTTTATATGCGTTGTTCCATTGTTTTATCATAAACATTAATAAGTGACTAGCATTGAATGGCTCAGTGAGGCTTATTGTGTTCCCCCGGTGTGTGGTTATATTGTTTATCGTACACTCTGTACGTACTGTACATACCAACGCGAACATTGTGACATGCCCCGTTCATAAACACTAATTAGTGAATGTAGCATTGAATGGTACTGTCAAGATTTAGAGGAAATACGATGCTTTCTCAATGAGAAGTTTGTGGTAAATGAAGTTGACCTGTCGGAATCTGAATCCGCGTGATCAATGTTTATGAGTGTGTCTGGTGTTCATTTCACTGCGAATCGTACCATTATGTTGAAGTCTGAGTTGGAGATCAACTAAATATGAACCATCTGCGAGACGTATATTGTTGATGTGGCAATGCTGACTTATTGGACGAGACAGTCCACCCATACTATATATTATTAATTGGTTGTTTCCATATTGGCCTCATAACTCGATCAATGTGGAAACAACCAATTAATAAGTATTGTATTAATTAGCAACAATGGCAATAATTGTTTCACAGGATGAATATATAAACATAGATATACCATTGTGTGTTTTATTAAATTAACAATTATTCCAGCAATTTTTATTCTTGTGAACTTTGTGAAGAACTTGCAGCGATTCCACAGGGCTGTCAGTTTCCACTGGAAACTATATCGATACGGATACATGTAGTTCATCCACGTACATGTATATTTACTCCCAAAAACAGATACTATCCGTTATTCATCCGATATCAACTGCAATCTATCTTCCGTCGACCCAATATTCTTTGCCGATCGAGCTAATTACGTGTGACGTCAGTTACGTTACCTTGACTTATTGGCCGCGTTTTCTACTTATTGGCCGACTTTTTATTACTTATTGGCCGCGTTTTCTACTTATTGGCCGACTATTGTTACTTGTGACGCGGGCAGCGTTCTAATTATTGCGGCCGATAACATATAGCTTACTAATAAATATAATTTACAGACCGTTTCACTATTTAGTTTTCATAATTCTCATAACTTTTACATCGTTATTACTTGCTTCAATTAGCCGCAAACTTCGTTCACGGCCACATATATAAAGCCACACCATTCTGCAAACAAATGTCCCTCTGCCTGGGGACGGTGCTCAAATGTATGTTAAAGGTACTCATTCAGATTAAACACCCCTAAATCACTATTTATTTGGCTTCGGGGGTAACAAATATTTGAATCGAGTCGCTGAACCTACCCATCAAAGCTCAGAGTGATCAGATATAGATTTTTGAAGTTTATTATTTCTATTGTTTGTGGCCCAGAAACACGCCGTCAAATGGATGGCCTCGGTCAAAATATATTACGGATGAAGATGGATAACTCTAAAAAATCAAGTGGTAATACGGCTAAATTTCGTGAATACTCAAGTGATAATACGGCCATATTTCGTTGAACAAAATGCTGATAAATAACACGTTTTGGGAAATTTGATACCACAGTTGACAGTGATTAGCATTATTTTGTTGCATTTAATCGATTCTGATAACTAAAGCGCATTTTGAATAAATATTGTTGTTGTTGTTGTATCTTGATGATATGAGGACCTTCTGATCGGATAGAGTACCTTTAATTCACATCAAGGACATTCGGGGCACCGTACTCCAAAGGAACCCCCAACACCACCTTAATTAATTAGCTTCCCGTACATAACAAAAATAACATATACACCATATTAACCCTTTACCCAACAGAAGGGCCCTGTGCCAATGCATTCTCTTATATATGCGAGTCGACCATAGGTCGCCTCGCATATATAAGAGAATTCATTGGTTAAAATATCTTCGGTCTGTCTCAATAAAACCATACAAATATGGATATCATTGGAACCGGCTCATTGACCACATTGTGATGGTTATAGTTATACCCTGTGCCAATGCATTCTCTTATATATGCGAGATCACGGAAATCCATTAACCCTTTACCCACCAGAAGGGCCCTGTGCCAATGCATTCTCTTATATATGCGAGTCGACCATAGGTCGCCTCGCATATATAAGAGAATGCATTGGCTTAACACATTAAAAATTATAAAATTATTAAAGAATGTAAGAAAAAATGGTAAAAAGTGTTAAAAAAAGATTTTTTTTAGGCCAATGCATTCTCTTATATATGCGAGGCGACCTATGGTCGACTCGCATATATAAGAGAATGCATTGGCACAGGGTATAACTATAACCATCACAATGTGGTCAATGAGCCGGTTCCAATAATATCCATATTTGTATGGTTTTATTGAGACAGACCGAAGATATTTTAGGCTGTTGAAGCTTTATTTGGCCGGTTTTGGCCGGTTTGTTGGGTAAAGGGTTAATACTCGTATTCATATTCATTGGCAGCTATGTTCCAGGGGAGATGGGCTCCCATACAGTAATGCCATTAACAATCGACTCCTTAACCACAGAGAGAATGATGCACTAATGACTATCGTCTGTTTGGGTCCATGTGAGGCTCCATACGGTGTAACTTGTAATCCGATCTACTGTACACCATCATTTCATAAGTTCAAACTGCATACTTATTGTTTCGCGCTCCGCGTGTATACTAATATAGAGATTCTTGTTTCGCCTGGGCGCTGGGGTTTTTATTTCGCGCTCCGTGTGTATACTAATGTAGATATTCTAGTTTCGCCTGGGCGCTAGGGGCTTTATTTATAGAAATGGGAATTTTTGGGACGGAATTAAAAGTCGAACTGCGACTGGAGGCCGAGTCCGGTAAAATGTGTAGTTGGGAATTTCAATTTCGGTTATTGTCCTTTACATTATTGTGTCAACAATGTTGATTTTTGTGACAAGCTATGTCAATTACAAATAAAAGAAATAAAAAAGATAATTTGTAAGTCTTATATTTCAACTTGTATAGACATTGTTTGTTCTGCAACCGACTTAGGGTTGTGGTCGGAGACGGCCGAGTCGGCCGCCGGTTCGTTAATTAGGTGCTGGTTATTATTGTTATTTTAACGGAATTCTGAGTTGGTCATTCGTGAAACCAATATATTTTATATTCTGTAATTACAACCATGGGTATATAATATATGATCTTGAGCGCGTTACCTTTTCTGATATTGGTTTTCTTGTATTAGCGAGTACCCGTCCGATGGGTGAAATTCGTCCCGGTCATTTGCGTACTTTCAAAGCAGCACATACAGCAATAGGGATTTGGAACGGGTAGATGTATCCCATTGACTGGTAATATTTTAGTAAAGTTTCCTCACTCAAAAGTACATTAATTCTATGAAATAGCAGTCAGCTATGCATTAATCTATTTACTGCAAGAGTTCATGGCCAAATCTCATTGATAAATTTGTCATTTAAGCCATGTTTTATGTTCAAAGTATCGAGGCGGCTTCTAGCACTTAGATAACTACGGAACGCCAATTTGTTTACTGACTCCAGTAATGACATGTTATGATTAAGAGAGTGAGTTGATGGTGCTATACGCAGTCTCGACCCAGGAACGTGATTATATGGGGTCTCCGCGTTGGGAATGGGTGTCCACCTTCAAATTCCCAACTATACACCCCTTGAACCACACCAAACTCAGAGGTTTGTGCGTAATGCCAATTTTGCACCCCCATTGGATTCTGATTTTCCCCAACTGTTCCTTCACTGGCCTGAATGTTATTGTATTCTGTTCTAAATGGATAAGTAGTCTTGTTACAGAAGTTCTATGAGGGGGGGGGGGGGGGAGAACATTTGTAGATCTGAACCTGGAAATTGCAAAATCATAATATCTATAGTGGTCTAACGCCAGGCAAAATCACGCCCTGGATTGTTTTTCGCAAATTAGCTATCAGTTTTGACGGGCCACTGCATGGGGAGAGACCAGGAAACACCGACCCTTCGATATGTTGAAAGATTCCAACCCATTTTCAATCATATGACTAAATATTCCCCAGCTAATATAAGGGACAATTTCGGTCTTATATCTGACTAAAAGTACATGTAGGACATTCTTGGACCCTGGGTCTAAAATCAACACATTTTACACCGAAAAATGGTAGGACTATTTAATTAGCGTAATCGTATATTTGTGCTATCATAACATATTTTCTCAGTCTGCAAATTCCAACTGTTCTAGTCAAAACTCGAACGGTCTGTGAAAATACCTATATGAAAGCCAATTGTTGAAAATGTTACCAAAAATGAGTCAAATAAAGACGCCAACCCCTTCCCATTGTCGCCTCGTCCCTGGTGAATGCAAATCATTATCCACGCAGAGGTCCATCATATAACCATACCAGCAAGTATAACGTCGGCCAAGAAAGCGAATGCGAATAACAATTGCTCTATATCATATATCAATTGTGTTGCAATTGGCTCACCATACATTATCCGTCGATGTGCTGAATTCTACCCGTAACACAGTTTTTGCTATTAACTATGACACAGAAACTATATTATCATCAATCTGTTCCACTGTGAGCCAGCACACATATTATGACATCGCTACCGTGGTACATGATGTGTGCCGCGAGCCATTGCCAAAGTCTCGGCACAGCACACATGCTTGAGGTGTAGTGCAATTGCATTGAATCAGATGATGTCTCTGGTATCTAGTATCTAACAATTGTGTGGTAAATTAAGTCAGATTGTCAAAATTAGAACAAGGTATCCGCACAAAGCATGATACGTATATATATATGAATGCGTCTTTCTGCATGGTCTATGTTTCATTGCAAATCATACATTCGTGTTGGTCTCTCGGCACAACTCATATTAGGTCACACCATGTATCTTTACTCTGACTAACGACCGTAGAGATCATATTCCAACAATACAAAACCTGGGAACTTTTTGATGTTCTGAACTTCTGACCCGGGAAATTTATAACATCGAACAAACAAGGCAGCAAATATATTTCTTTGTTAAAACTTGTTCATAAATAATCTACTTCACCTTACGATGTGGCCTAGCCTCGTATTTCACGCTTTGTTTCGACTTGTGTGAGCCTATATCGCAATAAACATTGAATTAATTATCCAGGAGAAATTCCAAAATTGTAAGCGACGCAAAGCACAATTGCTCACAAAGTCATTTAAATTCAGCAATTTTGAGTTGGGATATTCATCTACAGTCAAGTACATTATTAAGAAAACTTGTAATAACTAAGAAATCTATTCCCGTCGATATTTTTCCAACTTTATAAGGTCCCATGTCAACACTTCAAAAACTTCCCAGATTCTGTACTTTTGGAATATGGTATATACGGGTGTTAGTCAGGGTAGAGATTCGTACGGCGGCCTGGAACCGCCATCTCCTCTTCAGTTAGTATCCTGATAAATTAGCTTATGTATCCTGATATATTAAGTAACGTATCCTGATATATCAGGTTATTATCCTGACATATCAGGTTATTATCATGATATATTAAGTAACGTATCCTGATATGTCAGATTATTATCCTGATATATCAGGTTATTATCCCGATATATCAGGTTATTATCCCGATATTATACAGTTATCGCCCGCGATTGAGTGAGACACGGGGATTTGTCGCCCGCTCGAGACCTGGAATGTCAACCCGAGGGCCACCAGGCCCGAGGGTGACATTCCAGGTCGAGAGCGGCGACAAATCCCCGTGTCTCACGAAAACAAGGGTGATAACTGTTTTGTTATCTGACAATGGAGTACACACGAACCTCCTTAATAGCAGGCATAAATGTGCGCATATATTCTTAAATCCAGTTCGAAAAGTTAATTTTATGTTGGAATCATCGCTATTTAGAAAATAAAACATTCATAATCTGGATCAATTAACATACCCGTCATTTGCGCAGATATTCTCCGGTCAGTTTGCTGGTTGCATTGTGGAAATCGGTTCACGGAAAGAGGAGTAAAGCAATTTCGAAGTTGAGTAGCCATGCAGCGAAATGTTCGGTTTCGTTTCAAATGAGCGTGACGTGTTAATTTCCAGAATGCTATAATGTGGAACTAACACGTTGTGGTAGTGCAAAAAGTAATTGACATCTGTCACAGATCGTTACGCAATATACGGGTATTCTCTGAAGTCTGATGAATGTATTGAAGAAAAGAAATAATCAATTGATAAACAGCAAAGAGTGGCTATTTGATCTAGTATATAAACGTAGTTGTAACGTATGTACATCGTATGTGCAATTGTCTGCAGCATACCAACTACATAATAAGGTTTATATATTTGTCCCACGGTCTTTATTATTGATATAAAAAGGTCCAATATGAATATTACACCTTATAACAGATATGTGTCTGTGATAACACCATTTATACATAGCGTGCTCAAATTGCAAATAAAAATACACACAATTATGCAAATTAGCAGTGGGGTTTATAAAAACAGTGTTTTTCAAAATTATCAGAGAGCTTTCAGAGAATCTCTGCGCGGTGAGTTCTTCGTAGTTCTATGTTTACTGGTAACAGCTGACCGGTCAATAACTGAGACAATGTTACCCTCGAGGGTAATATGGTGATTTATCGCCCGCCATGTGACGCACTCTCAGCCAATCAGAAGAGAGGAAAATGGGTTGAAGGATAACAAATCAGGTTATTATCCCGATATATCAGGTTATTATCCCGACATATCAGGTTATTATCCTGATATAGTAAGTAACGTATCCTGATATATCAGGTTATTATCCCGATATATCAGGTTATTATCCTGATATATTAGCTTACGTATCATGATATATCAGGTTATTATCCCGATAATTCAGGTTATGTCTCGACCAATCCAAAGTGACGTCTCATTGGCGGAGGCTTGTGGTTGGTTGGATTCTTTGTCAATATTGTTAGGCCAATGTATTCTCTTATATATGCGAGACTCCCAGTAGGAGACTCGCATATATAAAAGAGTTCATTGGCACAGGGTTTTTGCTAAATTTCAAGAAGCTCCAGTCATGGAAGTGTTAGCAAGAACCGAACCATCCACTGAGCGACGACCAGTCCATTATTAACACTTTCTATACTAAATACTCATTGACGAGTAGTTCCCTTCGGAAATGATTAGATAACAAGTTCAAATGAAAGTATCAATGACACTGTAGCTCAACTTTGGGAGGTATCAATTTCATGCTGAGCAGTCAATAGAATGATAAAGGACTCCTATAGAAGAAGGAAAGTCAAACAGTTAGAATAGTGTACGCAATGGGGTTGTTTTCTGTAGATGAAATTATTTTCATTTCACCAATAAATGAGGTATGCACGGTGTGCGAATGAAATCCTGCTGGCGGCCATGTTTTCTTTTCATGAATTTACTAGAATACCTCCCATCCAAGATGGCCGCTATCGGCCATATTTTTCAATGACATTTTTGTTGGCTCCCATCCCCAGAAGATCCATATGAAGTTTAGTAAGGATAAAGGATGTGGTCTGTATTGTGTGCCAAAGGATTTAGTCATACAAAGTTTAATATCCAAAATGGCGGAAATTCTATCAATGAAATTCGGAAACATTTTATATCCCCAGAGGTGACCCAAAACACGCCTGTATAAAGTTTAAAATATGTTTTTTCCGATAAATGTGGGCTGCTGTGTGTGCCAATGGATCCAAATTTGAAATATAAGATGGCTGATGGCGGCCATGTTTTCTAGAGAATTTTGGGACAAATAGATGGCTCCCATCTAGAGGTCACCCTGAAGTTTGGCGAGGGGCGTGTGGTTAATCGCCTACATGCCACATCACTCATCATCATCGCCCAAACATCTTATGGAACCAACCACAAGCCTCTGCCAATGAGACGACATTCTGGATTTGTCGAGACAACCTGATACATCAGGATAATAACCTGATATATCAGGATAAATAACCTGATATATCAGGATAATAACCTGAAATAGCAGGATAATAACCTCATATATCAGGATAGTAACCTGATATATCAGGATAATAACCTGATATATCAGGATACGCAAACTGATATATCAGGATTATAACTTGATATATCAGGATAAGTAACCTGATATATTAGGATAATAACCTATATATCAGGATACGCAACCTGATATATCAGGATGATAACTGATATATCAGGATACTAATTTGATATGTCAGAATACGTAAACTGATATATCAGGATAATAACCTGATATATCAGGATAATAACCTGATTTATCAGGATACGTGACCATATATACCAGGATATTAACATGATATGTCAGGATACGTAAGCTGATATATCATAATAACAACAGGATATATCAGGATAATAACTGAAGAGTAGATGGCGGTTCCAGACCGCCGTAGATTTGTGACATGATCTAAGCGCATATGAGAGATTCAGTTATTATCCTGATATATCAGGTTATTATCCTGATATATTAGGTTACGTATCCTGATATATCAAGTTAGTATCGTGATATATCAGGTTATTATCGTGATATATCAGCTTACTTATCCTGATATATCATGATAATAACCTGATATATCAGGATACGTAACCTAATATATCAGGATAATAACCTGATATATCAGGATACATAACCTTATATATCAGGATAATAACCTGATATATCAGGCTAGTAACCTAATATATCAGGATAATAACCTGATATATAAGGAAAATAACCTGATATATCAGGATACGTAACCTAATATATCAGGATAATAACCTGATATATCAGGCTAATAACCTGATATATCAGGATACGTAAGCTGATATATCAGGATACGTAACCTGATATATCAGGATATGTAACCTGATATATCAGGATAATAACCTCATATATCAGGATAATAACCTCATATATCAGGATACGTAACCTGATATATATCAGGATAATAACCTGATATATCACGATACGTAACCTGATACATCAGGATGATAAACTGATATATCAGGATACGTAACCTGATATATCAGGATACTAACTGAAGAGGAGGTGGCGTTTCCATGCCGCCGTAATATAGCAATGACGTGTGAGTACATGAGTTTAACAAACATTTATAAAGTAAATTAATATGGACGTCATCATGGCGGCCACGTTATTTTACTTTATGAGAATGTGTTTAAGAAAACAAATTTACATGTTCGAGCATATCAAAAAGCTGCACACATACTCTCGTTAAAAGCTGCACACATGCTCTCGTTAAAAGCTGCACACATACCCTCGTTAAAGCTGCACACATACTCTCGTTTTGGTTGCTTAAAGATACGGGCGGCGTTTGCAGTGAGTTTGCTGTTAAAATATTCACCTCCGTCAAAAACCGCCATAAACAGAAAGAATAGTAAAATATAGGCAGACTTTTGTTCTTATACAAATCAGAAATATGGCATAAACTGTATGTTATTGTCAAATGTTTTACTTTGTTATGTAAACAAAAGCAAAAAAACGTTACAGAATCTGGCTTTAGTTTAGTTCCGGATATGGTAAACATAAAGAGCGTTATTGTTACTGTTTTCCTGATATGGAAATAATAAAGAGCGTGTGTATCATTTGTGTGTGATTAACCAATAGAACTGCGCTGTGTTATGTAAACAGAAGCAAAACTTGTGCAACACGAGCAGGCTCTTGTTTCGTACACCATCGTACGTCTTGACGACAATATCATATTTACGCGCTGGTTATGTTTGACATATGAACAAAACTATATATATTTTAATATTCCTTCTGTCATTCTGCAGCGAACGCCGTGTTACGTGTGGCCATATTATAGAACATTTCCGATAGTCTGGACTGGTCGGGGGAATGATATCTCAGTATGGTCAGAAGGCTCATGGAGCATTATGCCAACATTTCTGTCTACGACATATCTAGTGATTACGAAGCTGGATTTAATCCCGCTCAGTGCGGATTTGTGATGCACACACTAGAACGATATATGTAAAACGACACGCGCGTGTGATTGAAGTCATAGATCTGGAAAAATGTCAATGCGGAAGGATAGAACGAGGGGCGCATCGACAAACATATTAACAGACGTGTTGATCTGAAAAATCGCAGACATTCGTGAGTTCAGATAGTAAACTGAACGCATACCCTGGTTGTGTTCATAGGCTAGATAATGCAGTGGGTTTGTTGCAAATAGTTTAAATTGTTGTCAAATTCTCCAATGATCGGCCTTGAAAATTGTTGTTTTTAATATGTTTTACCGCAATTAGAACGCGTCTCTCATACTGTGAGTATGCACATGTGTTGCTATGGTCTTATAGGATACAGCTGTTTTTAAGGAAAATGATTTTAGTTTGAAATTTATAGTTTTTGAAAATTCACGAATGGGTTTGTGTTCTGCACTCCGAGAAAACTCAAAAATCCGCTGAATCTCTTCTGAATCACTGAAAAAATGCAAATTATGTATTTAAAGGGACACACTGTATTCACAGTGGGTAAATGTACAAACAAATAAAAGTCTGGGAAACATTACAACTGTGAAGAACATGGAGAAATAGATTTAATTTGTTCTTATATTCATAAATAATAGTTCTCAATAACGAAATTTCGCGCGTTTAAACCATTGTTATGTAAATAAAACTGTTATAGTGATTGTCAAACAAACTTCTCTAATCGTGTAGTAAGTTCAAATATTTTAGTACGAAGATGATTTTCAGAATACGTTTCAATGCTTTGACCTTTTCCCCATGTTTGCCATCAAGTTTTGAATATATTTTGGTATCTTATCGGACGAATATGAATTGTATTTGTTCTTCATATTCATCCAACCATAACATCTCGCTAATTGACAATTTAAATAGAAAGTTATTCAATTTTGTTCAAACTTACATAGCTTCAACATGCCGTTTTGACATAAGCGACTATAGGCTGCATTACGGTTAAAAATCTTAAAGTAGCACACACTGTAGCAGACCCCCCCCCCCCTTCGGACGCACAGTGGTGGGCCCGGCACATCATGCATATACATCTGTTATATCATAATTCCATAAATATTATATACTACTTTGTATACAGGTGGATCGTACCTTACATTATAATTATGTAAATATCATGTTCTTTATATTATTGTCGGGAGCGAGACCAAGATAACTTTTGTAACTTGTGCCTCAATCCCCTACATTTAATTATGGATGCAAATAAAATGTGTTTACATCATCAATTTGTAACAATTATCGTTTTGACATGCGAAATATCGTTATTGGAGAGTTGTTAATAATGAAAATAACATGTCAATCTATATTTTCGTGTACTTGTTTTACAGACTCCGAAGAGTCCCTTTAAGTCCAGTTTGTATCAAGCCTTACCTGGAGTTAATAAGGTTCCTATATGTCAATGTCGAACTCCGATGATAAGTTAGCGCTCCACTCTCAACTGATTCCCACCAAATGAATACGTGCTCGAGTTCGATTGTTCCGTGTCTTATACGACAATTATCCGATAAACCGGAGATTCTCGAGCGTTAATTATCCGATAACATTATCTTAACGACCAGATCATTAACATATCCAGTTTTAAGGAACTCCCGCTCTACATCCCATAAATGTAGATGTTGGTACAAAAAAACAGGTTACTTTTCCTACCACTTGCACATTGTATTATAGATTTATTCCATCACGTGCGGTAACTTGGGTTAACCCTTTACCCAACAAACCGGCCAAAACCGGCCAAATAAAGCTTCAACAGCCTAAAATATCTTGGGTCTGTCTCAATAGAACCATACAAATATGGATATCATTGGAACCGGCTCCTTGACCACATTGTGATAGTTACAGTTATGCCCTGTGCCAATGCATTCTCTTATATATGCGAGTCGACCATAGGTCGCCTCGCATATATAAGAGAATGCATTGGCCTAAAAAAAATCTTTTTTTAACACTTTTTACCATTTTTTCTTACTTTCTTTAACAATTTTATAATTTTTAATGTGTTAAGCCAATGCATTCTCTTATATATGCGAGGCGACCTATGGTCGACTCGCATATATAAGAGAATGCATTGGCACAGGGCCCTTCTGTTGGGTAAAGGGTTAACAAATAGTCAAACGTTTAACAACTTGGTGATATAAAAGCTAACGTACCAGCAGTGTCGACTCCTTAATGTCGGTTGTTAATTTCGGTTTATTAAATTCATGTATCAAAGTCTTACCTTGAGTAAATAATGTTCCAATATTTAAATATCTAACTCGATGGTAAGCTAGTGTTCCCACTATCTCCAGTGATTCCCGCGCAACAAATGAATACGTGCTAGAGTTCGATTGTTCCGAATCTTATACGACAATTATCCGATAAACCAGAGTTTCGCCGCTTTAATTATTCGATAAACCGGAGTTTCTCCCGCTTTAATTGTTCGACAACATTATCTTAACGACCAGATCATCAACATATCAAGTTTTAAGGAACGACCGCTCTACAACCTATACATGTTCAGATGTTGGTGCAACAAAAGTGACTTTTCCTACCAGTTACACAATGTATGATATGTATTCCATTAAGTGTGGTCACTTGGGATAACACATAATCAAGCTGGTAACTAGTTTGTCATATAAAAGCTGCACGTACCAGCATTGATCGACTCCCTAATGCCGGTTAATTTTGTTTTACTAAACCTTGTTTCAAAGTCTTACCTGGAGTAAATAATGTTCCTTTGTTTAAATATCTAACTCCGAGGATATGTTAGAGTTCCACTCTCCGCTGATTCCCGCGCAACAAATGAATACGTCGGAGAGCTCGATTGTTCCGAGTCTTATACGACAATTATCCGATAAACCGGAGTTTCTCCCGCTTTAATTATTCGATAAACCGGAGATTCTCCTGCTTTAATTATTCGATAACACATCTTAACGCCGAGACAATCAACACAATTATCCAGTTTTAAGGAACTACTACTCTACATCATCTAAAGGTTCAACTTTGGTGCCAAACAATATCAGGTGACCAGATGCATATTTTAAAACAAATACGTACCGTCAGTATCATTGTCGACTGCTTAATGTCGGAACATTTTAACTTATTAAACCCATGTACCAGTTAACATGGCATTGCATGGGCCAATAATCATGGATAACACTTAAAATTCACAAGAAACCAGCGTAGCGGGGTAGGGGTAACTACCTATGTGTATTAAAGTCTTACCTGTAATTAATAATGATCCTATATTTAAACGTCAAACCCCGAGGATAAGTTAGTGTTCCACTCTTCTGTGATTTCCAAGCAACAAATGAATATGTGCTAGAGTTCGATTGCTCCTAGTCATGTACGACAATTATCCGATAAACCGGAGAATCGCGAGATTTAATTATCCGATGCATTATCTTAACGACAAGATCATCAACATATCCAGTTTAGGGAACACCTATTCAACATCCTGTAGAAGTTCAGCTTTTGGTGCAAAAAAAAAACAGGGTGACTTTTCCGGCAGATGCACATTTTATTAGTTATTAGATTAAGCCAGCAAATGCGGTCACTTTTAAATAATTTGACGCTATAAAAGCTACATGCACCAGCAGCTGTCGACTCCGTAACCTGATGTGAAACAATCCGGTAGGTGATCAAATAGAAATGGATAATAATCTTTCTCAAAGTACTGAAAGTAGTTATTTCTTACCCATAATAATCCAAATTGACAACACACACCGTCATTCTTATATATATTTTAATTAAATGCAATTACTCTCGAAATTATTTCTGATAGTTTATCGCCGATAGTTGCGTCCCGAGTCGAGATGTAAATATTTACAATTGAGCGTAGTTCAGACGATATTTTCTATATAGTGGTATGGTCGATTTATTTGAACATTTCGGCGATGTTAGTAGAATGCTATATTCCCCAGGTCGCCATAGCGCCTGAGTGCTAACGTATCGATTTCGCGTACCGGAACAAGTCCATAATATGTCTTTAGTTTCGGTTAATTTTTGAGAATTTAAAGCATGGGTATTAACCATGTACACCGCTAAACATTCACTAGAATCCTGCATACGAGGAAAGTAGTGACACCATTATAACTAATATAGTATTGTATATAGTATCCCTATTTCCCACCCTTCTGATTGGCCCATGTCCTGTCACGTGCCGGGCGACAAATAACATTGTTATCCTCCTCCCTATTTTCCACCCTTCTGATTGGCCCATGTGCTGTCACGTGCCGGGTGACAAATCACACTGTCGCCCGCTGAGCCGGGATACATTGTTTTTGTCGCCCGCCTGATGTTATCAGGCAAGAATATCTCCAAACACACACTGCAGTAACTCATCCACTTCGCATCACTACAACGTACTAAAACATCATAGATCTTATATACCCCACGGATTCGCCAAACACACCAGTTGTGGTGTTTGCTAATTTGCATATATTTAGTGAACACTAATATTCTTAAGTTTTAAGTTGATACTTTTATCGGACAAGAGTTATTATTTACTTTTTACATCGCAACATCTCGGTGATTCAATTTGTTCATGTCGACATTATGATGCAAGATTGAAAGAGAGGACCCCTTTAGGTTGGTTGGTTATACATGTTCGATGGTAGACAACGTAATGCATACGTTTGTCGCGAATGAATGGTACTGTACGCTTATCTTCTTCCGCGATGTCTGCAATGTGATCATAGAAGTATTTTATGTGAGGATCGCCGTGAGCACTGACACATATGAATGTACATTAATGAAATTGACAACTTCCCATTGGCTTTCGGGGAAGACCGTTTTGAAATGAACATCGCGAGTAAATTGCGCGCACAAGACGACATTGAATATGCCTTGCAGAAGACGAGAACATACCTATATGGCTTATTGGTTTACATTGCATGGACCGATATTGACGATTTGACCACCAAAATGATCGAAAATAAACGCGGATTATCAAACGCTTGACTATCGTTTATGGAACAGAAATCATATGGGGCGATAAGTAGTTACTGAAAATATACATAATCGGGAAAGAAATCACTCATGACTCAGTGCAACATCGTGCGTGTGGATGGCAAGGATATTTTCTGTGGAATAATCGGATAACAAATCAGTTGTTGCCCTTCTTCTCGGGAGACATTGAGATTTGTCACCCGCTCGAGAACGGAATGTCTCCCTCGGAGCCTCGCTCCTCGGGAGACATTCCGTTCTCGATCGGGTGACAAATCTCAATGTCTCCCTCGACAACGGGCGACAACTGTATACTGTCACCCGCTGAGTCGGGAGACATTGTTTTTGTCGCCCGCCTGATGTTATATTGCATGAATATCTCCAAACACACACTGCAGTAACTCATCTATTTCACATCACTACGACGTACTAAAATCATAAATCTTATATACCCCATGGATTCGCAAAAAAACACCAGTTGTGGTGTTTGCTTATTTGCATATATTTAGTGAACACTAATATTCGAACTTTTAAGTTGATACTTTTATCGGACAAGAGTTATTATGTACTTTTTACATCGAAACATATCGGTGATTCAATATGTTCATGTCGACATTATGGTGCAAGATTGAAAGAGTTGATCCCTTGACGTTGGATTGTTATAAATGTTTGCTGGTGGACAACGTAATGCATACGTTTGTGGCGAATCAATGGTACTGTACGCTTATCCATGATTTCAGACCGCTCCGCGATGTCTGAAATGTGATCATAGAAGTATTTTGTGTGAGGATCGCCATGTACTTGGGAGCACTGACACATATGAATGTACATCGACAACTTCCCAAGACCGTTATGAAATGAACATCGCGAGTAAATTGCGCGCACAAGACGACATTGAATATGCCACATTTCAGAAGGCGATAACATACTTATATAGCTTATTGGTTTACATTGCATGGACCGGTGTTCTGCTTAATAAGTACGTTGCCAGATAAGTCAGTATCTAAAAATAGAATGGCTTAAGCATAGGCCCCGGTGCGCACATGTGCTATGGACGTGCTCTGATTGGCTCTGCACATAAAGGTAAAGGTCATACTTTGTGCCGGGATAATACATTTTGCCAAAATTGTTATTTTGCTGTCACTCAAAATACTGTGTTCTTTGAGAATCAGGTGTCCTGCGGATCCCAAACTCTTGACGCGGGCAAATTTCACTGAGTTTCATTTCAATCTGTATAGAAGATAGATCTGAGAAGATTTACAGGACTTTCGTCCTCTTATAACTAGTTGAAGCTTTCCTATGAAACAATAAGGACACACAGTATAAAAACTCATTCTTTGTCAAAACAATCATTGAATGGAACCACCTGGAGGACACGGCCAGCGCATGTGATTTAACATCAACAACAACATTAACACTAGTCACTACAGCGTAAGTCGTCCAACGGTGAACCTACAGCCAAATCAAGGCTCATACACCGACCAACATACAGATACAGATCGAACTTGAAACAAGATAATCACAAAGTGAGTATTTACTGTATTATATATTATAATATAAGTGTTTTCCGCGTGAAAACATTCAATTAATTCTATTCAATATAATTCATTTTCATTGACGCGAAATTAGGTTACTTAGTTACAACTGACCTCCTCGATACACAGTTCGGGCACAGGTGCCAAATGAGCTATATAAATAGCTCATTTGAGATCATGTAGCTAAATTGAGCTAAATTTTTAATGTGTTTGCAGACTGTCCCTTCAGTTCAACGCCTAACTCGGAGTCGAAATATCGACACAAGATTTTACTTGTAGTTGTGGCCCATTCTCAATAAAACCATGCATTTGATGTCGCCACAATCTCTTCCTTGAATGGGAAGCATGTCTATCGTTCGGTGGTGACTCAATGATAGGACAATGCAACCTGATTATAATGCGCTAGTCAGTGGTCGCTGACCTTCGATTAAAGGTGTCCGCCACGATCTTCAAATATGGCCAAATGTAACATTCGTTACTGTCGCAACTGCGCTATTCAGCGTGTTATCGCCCATTAATCCATATGTCACCAAAGCCAGAGTCCCCGTCATATTTTTTTTATTTTGTACGTATTGACTACTTCATAGTTAAGGAGATGTCGCCGGTATTCGGGAAAATTTGGATAAACAGTTCAGATGGTATATTGCAGAATTTTAAAACCTTTGTCATTGACAATAATCGTTCAAAAGTATAGCGCTTGGTCATATCACTTCACAGTAAGGAGTAACCAGGCTTTCATTTTGTTTAGGTTGACTCGTGTCACGACGGGGAATGAAAAAGGTCAATTTAGACTTTTTAAAGTAACATTCGTTACCGTGTGTTTATCGTGTTTGAACAGAACAATTGGAGTATAATCATCTCTGATACATCACGAGTTGTATAATAAGTATGATCATGCCATTTTGTTAAATCTGATGTGAAATGGTTCCTCACTCTAACTCAAATTGTCGAAAAAATGTAACATTCGTTACTGTTACTTTCGTTACCATTTTACTAGCCCTTTGAGAAATATTTCCCTTAATTTGTATGCCACGTACATGCAACATGCGTGAATTGATGTCAAACGCATCGACAAAACATATATGAAGAAGACCACCACAATACCTCCTTATCCGTCAACGAAAATTCATATTTTGCACGTTAGTGATATATCTAAAAACTATAAACAAATGTATCAATGCACCTCGCATTTAATGTAATCATTCGCTCGCGTCCCTTACCGAAATCTTAGTGATATCTTAGTGCTTCCTTAGTGATTGAATGCTGGAGGAAAATCACTAAGAAATCACTAACAATAATCATTAGGTGAAATGCCTAATAGGGAAAGTGAATGCTAATCTTAGTGCTTCTTAATGCTCAAGCACTACCTTAGTGCTTCCTTAGTCCTCTATTTGGGTGAAATATTCATGAGCTTAGTGCTCGAGCACTAAGCTTAGTGCTCGAGCACTAATCTAATTTACATATCACTAGTGCTTGCCTTAGTGCTCAAGCACTTATTTTTAATGATTTGTGAGCACTAAGGTTGAAATAATGAATTCCAGCTAATATAGTATAGGCTAGTAGTAAATAAACATGCACATGTACTCACAATTTATTCTATAGGGTCCATATTTGTGTACCATGGGTGTATATATAATCCTTCATCAAGTTGTTAATGAAATACAGTAATTTTCAAATTGATAACTTGATAACTTTTAATTGGAAAAATAACATTTATACTAAACAGCTGTAACATTTCATCGATTACTTTATCTAAATCACGAATATATGTACATGATTCTCTATTCTGGTCTTCCTCGGTTTAATTGTACTGACTTATTCCTGCAAAGAGAAATAAAAAATATGTTTAAAATTTGAATTATAACGTTGAATCTAGGCATACTATTACTGAATGAGTGTCTAATCTCCAATGGATGCAAATAGCAATTCTGCCAATATGCGTTATTTGCAATCCGATGCTAGCTTAAATTTAAAAAAACATATTTTTGAAATAACACAACTATATGCCAATATTATCATTATTCCTACCTGTTTTCCATAAAATAAGACCCAGTTGATCCCCATTGACCATTTCAGAAATCTTGGGGGCAAATGGCATATGGAAGAAATTCTGCAGTTTTAACAAAAATATCATATAATTAGAGCACATAGAAGTGGTACAAGCTGTCGCTATACTAGTACGCACATATAATCGATCATGATTCCCACCCACCTTCCTGAAAATCAGGCCCAGTTGACCCTTTTATTCAGAAATCCTGGGGTGATGGCCCAGCAGAAATTGTCTAATTTTGACCGAAATATAGTATAGTTAGAACACAAAGGGGCACAAGCTGTAACTACTAAAACCAAATAAGTTATCTTGCCCTGCAGCATATCTGCATGGTCCTTGCATAATGGCACATTTCCTATTCACAGTTTTTCACAGCATATACTTTGAGAAAGTCTCTCAGTCACCTTGAACCATTTCCAGTAAGCCACAGTGTAATTGGACTTGTTTGTTATTTTTATGAATCTATTTTATTAATCTGATTTAGTCCTTTCTGTTAGTTTAAATTCGAAATATTGGAAGATTCCTGGGGGGAGGCCCGGGGGGGGGGGGAGAAATTGTGTAACTTAATTAATTTGTTAAGAATTGATCCAATATAACTTTCAAATTGGCCCAGATGAGCTCTTAAATTGTTTATATGCATTCATATAAATTAAAAGTAATGGCATCATGGATATATATGTTGGGTCTTTAAGATTAAAGTTTTACAAATTACTAAAGACCATGCATTCAGTCATATGCATTCAGACTCCTAATGTTACTGCATGCACATATATACTGATGATACTGTCCTAGCTGCCTCAAACTTTTGCAATTTAACTGTGAAAACTTTCAATGTTAAAGGAAATAATTAAATCCTGTATAAGCATCATTTTTGCAATCCATGTTTTAATAATTTGGCATTTCACACATTTGTATAACTCACTCTATAATCTCTTTCTTTTTTGCCATAAGTTGAGCTACCAGTACTGCTACTGAGAGATTGATTCAACTCCCTGCAATTCAAGATGATTTCCTGCTGTATAGTCATGATGCAGTTTCTTCCCAAATCTTGCATGAATGCATGCTTCTTTGAAAGAGAAATTGGGAAATCTGAAATTAAAATAGAATAATTAATATGTCTTAGCTATAAAGATATTATAGTCATATTTTTCTCTCATTTTGATCTTGGGGGTACCATTAAAGAAAATATATTGGCCTTATAAAATTGTTTATTGGGGAAGACAATTAGCACATTATAGTTAATTAATACACCCAGTGTAAGTTTCTTTTAAATATAAAAAATTGCGATATATCATTAAAATATGTATATATAGATTTACACCTTGGAGGTGTGAGTCATTTTTTTATTTTCAAAAGGGTTCAATTTCCTATGAGAATTGATATATTAAATCCCATTTATACATGTTTGTGTATTTTTAAAGGGAACCTGAGAATCTGGTGGAGAGTTTGGTGAATTGTGGCAGCTGGGCCTTGTAATGATTGCTGTAGCTATTTATATTTGTTTAATATTGCACTGTGTGTCCGTGAGTTGGTCAAGTAATCCTGTGAATATTATTAGTACTGTTAACAATATCATAGTTTGGATTTTCATGAGGCAACATATAAATTAAAAAGATTTATGAGAGTATATACTTACATTGTTCCCCATCCTGGTGCTGTTGTTTCTCCATCAAAAACACAGAAAAAACTGAGAAATTATCTCTTTTCACATACATAAATGTGTTAGGTATATATATTGAAAACATACTTCTTCCATATTCCGATTAAACTCACTGATTCTTTAGAAAAAATATGAGAATAACAGCTAGCTCCATGTGTATAATATATGACTGAGAGACAAACTATGGGTAGTCAAAACAAGAGAGCACATACACTATGACAAACATCTGTTGCTGATATTAAAGAAGTGTCAAATTACAAGATGTGGCTGGATTCCTTTGTGATGTAACTAAATTTAGAACAAGTTCAAATAATCCTATATAGGCTCCAGGGGGTGGTCAGATTAGATGATTAATTTTTATATATAGGCACTGTCTTGTCCCAGGAATATTTTTAGAGCATGCATATTATTCAGTTGGTTTTATTGCAGTTTAATAGCTCCAATTAAGAGCCAGCTGGTAGCTAGTACATGTAGTGAGAACAATTCGATCATTACTTGAATTAGTTAAGCAAATTGTCTCTTTTATAACTACTTTGATTCAGAATTGGGGTAGTTTCAATTCATATTAATTATCAACTACTAGTAATTATAGATCCAAAATGGTGGTATTACATGTATTTAAATGTATCTAAAAAAAAGCAATAATTTTTGTCCCTTTTCAGAACAAATAATTGGAGAAAAATACATTTGAATAACACAAACTCACGTTGACTGGTCTGCCTGACTGAAAACATTATTATTTTATATAAAAAAAAACAACAATATTAATAAATAATAATAATAAATTTATTTATATAGGATATGAAGGGGTTGACAATCTGACAATATACTTTATATTGGTCTCACCTTGAAGTGTTCATCAAACCACTTATTTTGATATGTATAATGCACAGATCAACCAATTTTTGATGCAGCAATGGATTTTTTCTCACTTTTTCCATGAAATATCTGTTGAACCTGAGTTAGTTTAATTGCAAGAGATTCTCTGCTTGAAATAAACAAAGTTCTCAGCTGTAAGCACTAAGAGTGCCTTACTAGTGATTGAGAAAATCCCAGAAACATTAAATGACTGCTGTTATTTAGAAGCTAAATTCTTAGTGCTTCCTATTACTCCAATCTCATGGTTTTGACATTGTGTATTGAATAGATATCTTTTGTTGCAAATATTTCACTTAAAAGATAGATTTCCAATAAAAAAGTAAAGTTTTTAAATGTATCTTAATCAGCCACATTTTCCATCCTTGTTCAGATAAAATAAGTGTAGAAAATTTGTTCATGTGAGTGCATGTATGTGACACAAACTCACCCTAACTGGTCTGTTTCACTCAAAAATTATTTTTTAATATAAAAACAATAATTGGTCTCAGCATGAAGAGGTCACCAAACTGCTTCTTTTGATATGTATAAAGCACATACTAGTCAATACTTGTTACAGCAATGGATTTTTTCTCACTTTTTCCGTGAATTCCATGAACCTGACTTAGTTTATTTCAAGCAGAGATTCTCTTGAAATTAAACTAAGTTCTCTGTAAGCACTAAGAGTTCCTTACTAGTGATTGAGAAAATCTCAAAAACATTAACTGACTGCAGATATTTGGAAGATAAATGCTTAGTGCTTCATATTACTCCAGTCTCATGGTTTAAAACATCATGCAGCATTAACAATCAGATGGTTGGAGAACTAAGAAGCACTAAGAATCACTAAGAATCACTAAGGAGAAAATCCCTTAGTGCTCAAGCACTAGCATTAGTGATATTCTTAGTGCTTACACCCACAAACATTAAGGAAATGTGGAAATTAATGATTCTTAGTGCGCGAGCACTAAGCAAGCACTAAGGAATCACTTATTTCGTGATTTCTTTCGGTAAGGACGTGTCATCGAACCGGAGTGTGTAATATGTGGCCATATATTTCTGAAATCTTGCAAACCCGATTGTGACTACATCCTAAAGATTTCCTGTCACATATAGCTTTGTCAGGACGCCATTAAAGGCGGGAAAACGAAAGTTACATAATGACTGTTTTTGAGAGCTTCTCTGTTTTCACACTCGGCATTGGATTACTGGCGCACTGAGCACAGCGAAATTGTCTTTATTGGCAAATTAAGGCAATAATGATTACTTTCTGTCCATAATTAGCATTTCACGAATTACATGTCACCTGTTGTGACATCATCACATGGAGTTAATTGTCATGGCCCAGCGTTACTTTATACAACTTTTTGGTAATTATGTTCTAGTCAGTTCAATCGAAGGCCTATATTTTTACACTGAAGTTCACACTGTCGCAATGGACCATGTTCGCACCAACCAATGACAATACTTTGGTATCAATTGTTTCGCATGGAAGTTAAATATAATGTGGATTAACAAAATGTAGTGGATGAATAATATCACTATATATCTGATGTCTCGTTTCCAATTGTCTGTGAGTGATTTATTTCACCAAGCTAGCGTCTGTCATGAAACGCACGTCCCCTCGTGTCATTCATCACTACGCTGCAGCAACCTAAATTATGCCACGAATCTAGATTCGAGCTACGTCCCAAGTCATATATATCATATACCACTCGTTCGCCTGAAATCTTTCTGACATGTTTTGTTTATACAGTCATGTGCCTTATGTGTTTCACATTGGGAGTGGTCCAGGTCACGATTTCATGATTTGGGTGACTTATATATGTGAGCCAATGTTGCAAAAAAACAATGAATTGGCTATATGATCTGGGGGAATTTCCACATTTTAAGCGACGCAAACCAAACCTTGGCTCACAACCTTAACATAAACCATGCAATTTCGAGATCTCTGGGATCTTCACTTGATGTGACGTGCATTATATTAGGAATCATGTATTGACTGAGATATATAAGATGCGTTCCCCATCAGAACAGCAGAAAGTGCCCACGTTTTGAACTAGAGGAATACGGTCTACATGCTTATGTGGATGTATAGCTAGAGTATAGACGTTCATGACATGATATATTAGACTATCAGCCACTTGATAATATAGTTATAATCGGTTGAGGACTACTTGTGTTTAATCTGTATGTCTTATAATAAACTACAACAAAATAAAATATTTATACTTGAATATTTCATCACACATGCAGTATATAAATTGAGACAGTGTCACCCTAAATTCGAACTATATAGCCCATTCCCATTTTGACTCTCGGCATTTAGTAGCACTCCGTGTGCATGCATGGGGTGACATGTGATACATGCGATAGGGTAATGTTGACCCTTAGGCTTTTCATATTTCATTCTTGAACTTCTAATCCAAGTCTTTCATTCTTGGACGATTGTTCTCCAGATCTGTTTCTGATGTATTTGCCTCATTCTATCAGTTCTGTCAGTCTTGTTGTATGGACAGTTTTGCTGAGCACCGACTGGTCTTTGAACGTGTAACATTCGTTACGCATGAGTATCTTCCTGGTGAATACAATGATACATATGTGCATTATAACATTAGAATCACATGTATCATGCGAATGATGTTTCATGTATATATATAGGTACATGTATGAGGTGTGATCTGTAGATCGACATCAATTATAATGGCATGCTGGATGATGCAGTAACCTTCGTTACAAAGATGCCTATAAGTCACATGTTGTTTCATATCTAGTTTTGAACTGAGATGGTGAGCCATCCACCTTTAATACTTTGCAGTAAACTGTAAACAGAACATAAACTAGGAAACCTCATAAATATAAGCAAGGCAATCGCGCTAAAGGAAAATTATAACCCTTGTAACATTCGTTACATTTATATACCTGAATCATCGATCACGTTAGGACGTTTTCAGTTGGAAGTTTCTCAAAAGTAGGTTGTTGGCATATATATCTAATTCAATAGCAACTGATAAAAACAACAGTAGCTCAAAATAACTTGTATGAATTTATAAATAAACAACTAAACTAGAATGAGTTTTCATGTATGACAAATTTGTCTCGCTTCATTTAATTGTCAGTCAGTGTCGGAACTATTATTGTGCATTCGTTGTTTATACTCATAGATCGAAGTTAATGATTAGTTGAACAAAGACAATGAGACATGGGCCTCATCACCCACAGAAACCGGAGCATGTGTTGCATAAACGCGACTTATGTCATGGATGATGGTTTAGGTTATACCGAGTAACGAATGTTACAAGTTTTGTATCGAATGTTACAAGTGAGAAAATATGCCTTTGTTGCATTGTACAGGGCACTGCTATAAAACCGAGCAATGAGCTCAATTGTCTGCATCTTTTCGTTTTTTGAAAACCTAGAACTCTCAACAAAAATTGTAAATTTATTTTGTTTCGAAATATCGCGATTATTATTTTCGATTTCACTACTCCTAAATGCACTGTCTTATTGAGAATGGGCCTTGTACTGATCAACATAACATTGAGCTTCACAAAAATACCTTCCGCTCATCTACTCACAGCAATTTTGATATATTTTAAGTGACATTTGCTTAAGGATTTACCCTTATGTTTTCGTTAAAATTCGAAAGAGAAAATAGTTTTTAGTTGACTTTTCATTCGTAAAATTTTGCCGTGTCAGCTGTGTCACGCCATTTTTTTATCTTATCCCAAGCTAAAATGAAACAAACATTTTTGATTGGCTCTTCAAAACGGTCTCTCGCTATGTGTTTATAAGTAGGATTCCAATTGAATTTCACCAGTTAGAACGTATGGAAAGCCACTTGCTTAACCATAACGACAAAATAGAAAACACAGTAAACGATGCGTAAAATTATACAGTAGAATACGAATGTATTGACCGCTCGTGCTTCTGACTTCTTCCTCTCCGAATGGGATACCAATCACTTTGGGAAAATATTTCTCGTAAATGGATGCCAGCAGTTTATCCAATCGGACAAGACGTTATAACATCGTGTCGTTAACCTTCATAACCAGACAATGCAGTAAACTGTAAACAGAACATAAACTAGGAAACCTCATAAATATAAGCAAGGCAATAGTAGAAACTTGGCACCAAGAACTAGATGACATACAAATACCCGGCTACGAATGCATAAAATTATCCCGCGAAGGCGGTAAGAACAAAAAAGGTGGCATTGTGTTTTATTACCGATCGTCATATAAATCGTTTTTTATAGAAAGCCACACCATTAATGAATATGCTATATGCGCCGTGTTCTATGGTAAAATGTTGAACTTATCAACTGAAGTTGTATTCATTTCTAGTTATATACCGCCTAGCAATTCATCTTACTGGAAACCGGAAAACAAAGACGAAAGTCCATTTAAGCTAATTCAAAATTCCCTTGCAAAATATAGTACCGACGATCTGATTATTCTCGGCGGGGATTTGAACTCACGAACTGGTGAACTGCCGGACTACGTTGCAATAGATTCTGATAATGCGCATGTACATCTCCCTATAGATTATACATTAGATACCGATAAGTCACGATCAAGTATGGACAGTGTCGTTAATACGTATGGCAGGCAACTACTTGAATTGTGTCAGAGTGCAAGCATTAGAATTGTTAATGGGAGGACACCGGGTGATCGAATAGGGCATTTCACGAGCTATCAGTACAACGGCACGAGTGTTGTCGATTACATAATACTAACTGACCGCTTCCTCTCTCATGTAGAGTATTTCTGTATTAAACTCCCATCGGAGTACTCAGACCATTGTCAATTAGTTCTACATTTTGAATATCCACGTATCAACCGGAATGTAGAGCATTCTAAATTTACATACGAAAAACCCAAACCCAGATTTAAATGGAACAGTTCCAGTAAACAAAAAACCATAGATAAAATTACTTCCCCCGAAATAAGCTATCAATTGCTACAGTATCAATATCGCGACTACTCCAATGACCAGCAGGGTGCAGTTCGGGCCTTAGATGACATAATGGCGGTAATTAACAAGATAAATAGTCTCGCTTGCTCTGTTGTTCCTAAGAGGATCAAACCAGCCCGCAAAAGAAAGTGGTTTGACAACAGGTGCAAAGAATTAAAGAGAACATTCGACAAAATCGTAAAGGATGTAAGAAATGATCCGTTTGATGTAAAGTTAAAAGTCAAGCTTTTCACTGCAAAAAAATCATATAAAAAGGAACTAAAACGCAAAAGAAAAACGTTCTACGCGGATCTTTATAATAATTTAGATGAATTAGAAACAAACAACCCCAAACAGTATTGGCGCATAATAGATGGCCTCCGCAATAACAAAGATAAAAGTAGAAAATCCAGTGACGATATCAACTCGGATACAGCTGTGGATTTTTTTCAAAATCTTTATAGTCCTATAAAGCCAGGCATTGTAGATACATCGCCAAGCGATCGGACATCTATACCACGTGACATATCCCTCAATAATGATCCGATCACGGCAATGGAAATTTTAGAGGCAGTGCGTGAACTCAAAACAAAAAAAGCTGTAGGCCCGGATCAAATTACCAATGAATTTATCAAGTGTGCTGTGCCTTTAATGATTGATCAGTTTGTACATATTTTTAATATAATATTTAAAACAGGGTATTACCCACCAGAATGGAGTAAGTCATTTCTCAGTTTGATACACAAAAAGGGAGCTAAGGACGATCCGAATAATTATCGGGCAATAGCCCTTAGCTCATCAGTGGGCAAATTGTTCAATAAAGTAATTAATCATAGATTGGCTAAATTTATGGAGATTAATAACGTTATAAGTGAAAATCAATTTGGTTTTAGTGCTGGCAAAAGTACAATTGACAGCGCCTTCGTTCTACATGCGTCTATTCAAAAATATATCACTGCTAAAAAAAACAGTATATGCAACGTTTGTAGATTTTCGGAAAGCATTTGATACAGTCGATCGACAAATACTTTTTAAGAAAATGGAGTTAATTGGAATTACCGGCAGGACAATGCAGATTGTAAAATCACTATATGATTCAAGTATTTATATTACTAGCACAGGTAAGGGACTTGGGCCACCGCACCTCTCAACAATTGGAGTCCGACAAGGATATGTATTATCCCCTTTATTATTCAAGATATTTATTGATGACATTGATGGCATCTTTGATGATAAATGTGATCCATTGTCTATCGTGTCTAGCAAACTAAATCACTTATTATTTGCGGATGATTTAGTGCTATTGTCAGAAAGTCCGGAGGGACTTCAGCGGTCATTAGATAGCTTACAGTCTTACACAAATATGAACGCGCTCTCAGTCAATCCTGATAAGACAAAATGCATGATTTTTCGAACTAGAAAACCAAACTTTAACAAAAACTTCTTCCTTGCAGGAAATCAATTGGAAATTGTTAACGAATACACATATCTTGGAATTACCTTTGCAAACACTGGAAAATTCATACAGGCAGTGGATAACCTGAGCGTCAAAGGGCGAAAGGCTCTTTTTTCAATAACAAATGCATGTGCTAATAAAGCACCACTCCCTCTGAAAACGTCCCTTAAACTATTTGACAAATTAATTAAACCCATCATCTTATACGGAAGTGAAATTTGGGCAACAGGAATAACTAAACAAAATTATGACCGTTATTCGTGTGAAAACATTCATGTATCACATTGCAAACATATTCTCGGAGTTGGAAAATATGCATCTAATTCTGCTGTTCGAGCTGAACTAGGAAGCTATCCGTTATATATTGATGCATTGTATAAAATGGCGACCTACGCTGTTAAAATTACCTCACGTTGCACGAGCAAGTTATTGCAAGACGCAGTTATTGAACAACTTAACGGAAAAACTGGTAGTTCAATCTTCAAAAGTTTAGAATCGTATGGGTTTACTCTAAATAGCGATGAGAGTAGTAGCGCCCTTCTGAGTAGTCTGATTTCGTTCAAACGACAGCTTAAGAAAAACCATGTTATAGATTTTCGAGTCAGTATGCTTGATAGCGCTTCTAAATCAGGCAAAAACAAGCTAAGAACATATAGGCGTTTCAAAAGAAATTTTGAGTTAGAACCCTACCTTATTCACACAGCTTCCCAAACTGATCGTACAATGTTTACGCGACTGAGAATAAGTAATCATTCTCTTGCTATTGAAAAAGGTAGGCATACGCAGCCGAAAAAGACACCGTTACCATTACGGCTGTGTGTTTTTTGTGAAGACAAAATCGTCGAAGACGAAAGACACTTCTTAATTGACTGCCCCCATTATTCCACCCAGCGTAGTGAATTACTAAAACTAATGGAGGGAAATTTTATTAATTTTCGACTGATGAGTAGATGGGACCAACTGAAGCATATATTAGATAATGACCTTACACAACATTGTGCGAAAGTTTGCAACATAGTCAGGAGGTTTTTCGAGTGCAGATTGAACAATACATAAATATTATTATATAATGTATATTAAGTTACTTGACTGAGTGATGTTATTATTATACAGTTTATATATGTTCATGTACCATATTAATATTATGTATATGTATGGCAACCTGTCCCATCCCAGGGACGTATTTTGCTTAATAAATTCTATTCTATTCTATTCTAACTACGATCCAGGTAAATTCACATGCAGAAGTGTCAGTTTATAGTAGGTCATTTTGGGATGCTAACAGACTGAATAAGCCAATAAATTAATTCCATTATTACCTGAATAATAGCACCTGTAGATTCGGTGTTGTGTGGCTAGTGTACATGTAGGCTATAGTACATTGTATATCTAAATTCATATTTCAGGAGGACAATTCTTAATCCCCACCTTGGACAAGCTTAGCGATACAACTGTGCTATCGCATCTTCTCAAGTGATCTGTTGACAGCTTCCAGATCTTGGCTGCTGGAGGGACTATGTTAACACCGACCTCCAAGATACTGATCCGTTAGTATGTGTACACTGCTAAATATCCATCTGAATGGTGCTATTTATTTTATTCATGAATATACCTGATTACCAATAACAAGATTCTGGGCATATAATATTGATTATCATGTCACCTGGTTGGATCGACCAATGAGGACGCTCCGTTGGTAGAGGCATATCAGGAGACATCGGGTCGTCATCTTTGTATCCCGTCCCATATGGAATCCATATCCCCCCTCAGGGTTCCCATATGGGGTCGATGTCCGCCATTTTGTTTTTCATGGAACTCTGCCGCCTCAGGTATATTTTCGGTGTATTTTGGCGCCAAGAAAAGGGATATCTGTCGGAAATCAAGTTCTGTTAATTTAAAGACATAGTACCATATACCAAAACCTGCATGTGATATATTTGAGAAATTCTAAACACTCATAAATTAACTATCAAACTCAAGTTTGTTGCCCTGCTTCTGGTGATTAGCCATTGACTCAATGCGTTGACGTTCAACGCCCATGACGCGTCACTGTGACGTTACATACGTTAATAGCCATAGTAGTGCAGCGGCCAAATCGAAAAAGAGCTCTAGTTTTCGAGACACCCCTACCCACGGTAGAACAAGTTAAAACTAACTTTATTTAAAGGAGAAATATATACTCTTTACGAAAATGATAGTGAAAAATAACGGAATTGGTGGTGGCTATTCTCAAATATGCATCTAATTCTGCTGTTCGAGCTGAACTAGGAAGCTATCCGTTATATATTGATGCATTGTATAAAATGGCTACCTACGCTGTTAAAATTACCTCACGTTGCACGAGCAAGTTATTGCAAGACGCAGTTATTGAACAACTTAACGGAAAAACTGGTAGTTCAATCTTCAAAAGTTTAGAATCGTATGGGTTTACTCTAAATAGCGATGAGAGCAGTAGCGCCCTTCTGAGTAGTCTGATTTCGTTCAAACGACAGCTTAAGAAAAACCATGTTATAGATTTTCGAGTCAGTATGCTTGATAGCGCTTCTAAATCAGGCAAAAACAAGCTAAGAACATATAGGCGTTTCAAAAGAAATTTTGAGTTAGAACCCTACCTTATTCACACAGCTTCCCAAACTGATCGTACAATGTTTACGCGACTGAGAATAAGTAATCATTCTCTTGCTATTGAAAAAGGTAGGCATACGCAACCGAAAAAGACACCGTTACCATTACGGCTGTGTGTTTTTTGTGAAGACAAAATCGTCGAAGACGAAAGACACTTCTTAATTGACTGCCCCCATTATTCCACCCAGCGTAGTGAATTACTAAAACTAATGGAGGGAAATTTTATTAATTTTCGACTGATGAGTAGATGGGACCAACTGAAGCATATATTAGATAATGACCTTACACAACATTGTGCGAAAGTTTGCAACATAGTCAGGAGGTTTTTCGAGTGCAGATTGAACAATACATAAATATTATTATATAATGTATATTAAGTTACTTGACTGAGTGATGTTATTATTATACAGTTTATATATGTTCATGTACCATATTAATATTATGTATATGTATGGCAACCTGTCCCATCCCAGGGACGTATTTTGCTTAATAAATTCTATTCTATTCTATTCTAACTACGATCCAGGTAAATTCACATGCAGAAGTGTCAGTTTATAGTAGGTCATTTTGGGATGCTAACAGACTGAATAAGCCAATAAATTAATTCCATTATTACCTGAATAATAGCACCTGTAGATTCGGTGTTGTGTGGCTAGTGTACATGTAGGCTATAGTACATTGTATATCTAAATTCATATTTCAGGAGGACAATTCTTAATCCCCACCTTGGACAAGCTTAGCGATACAACTGTGCTATCGCATCTTCTCAAGTGATCTGTTGACAGCTTCCAGATCTTGGCTGCTGGAGGGACTATGTTAACACCGACCTCCAAGATACTGATCCGTTAGTATGTGTACACTGCTAAATATCCATCTGAATGGTGCTATTTATTTTATTCATGAATATACCTGATTACCAATAACAAGATTCTGGGCATATAATATTGATTATCATGTCACCTGGTTGGATCGACCAATGAGGACGCTCCGTTGGTAGAGGCATATCAGGAGACATCGGGTCGTCATCTTTGTATCCCGTCCCATATGGAATCCATATCCACCCTCAGGGTTCCCATATAGGGTCGATGTCCGCCATTTTGTTTTTCATGGAACTCTGCCGCCTCAGGTATATTTTCGGTGTATTTTGGCGCCAAGAAAAGGGATATCTGTCGGAAATCAAGTTCTGTTAATTTAAAGACATAGTACCATATACCAAAACCTGCATGTGATATATTTGAGAAATTCTAAACACTCATAAATTAACTATCAAACTCAAGTTTGTTGCCCTGCTTCTGGTGATTAGCCATTGACTCAATGCGTTGACGTTCAACGCCCATGACGCGTCACTGTGACGTTACATACGTTAATAGCCATAGTAGTGCAGCGGCCAAATCGAAAAAGAGCTCTAGTTTTCGAGACACCCCTACCCACGGTAGAACAAGTTAAAACTAACTTTATTTAAAGGAGAAATATATACTCTTTACGAAAATGATAGTGAAAAATAACGGAATTGGTGGTGGCTATTCTCAAATTGACGATGAACAATACCCACCAGTGACTTTTCCCAGAAATTATCAATTTTGGTAAAGTGAGCCCTGCGGCTATGTCCTAAGTTATTTGCCTACATTGTTGGTGTTAAAATGACTACAGCATACCATATTTGTACCTAATATGCAAGAAGTGTTGGTTAATTTGGATTTTCGTGCCATTTGGAGCCGAAACATTTATTTTTTATTGAAAAATCACTCTTTTTCAAAAAAATTATATTTTTCGAACATTATTATTCAAACGTATATTGCAATAATATTGAAATATTTAGGTCATATTGTGTAGTAGTTATCTAACAAGCATATGAAGGAAGAAGTTAACTACAATTATGAACGGTTTGCGAGATATTGGAATTTAGCTACCCCTCCCCCAAACACGTTTTTGGTTGAAAGATATACATATTTTTGATAATGTCATTACAAACATTTTTGAATTGATCTGAATGGGGCCCAATATGAATATTGTACTGAAAGTGTTGTCCAGAGATGCCGTTTAATCGATTACAGATGTGTTCAGGCTTTCCGACCACCAGTTACAACAACAACAATTATTTTATTGATAACAGTAAATTTGCATGCATTAACATCGATGTTAAGTACTAAAACCTTTGGTATAAACAACGTGACCAACTAAATAACATATGGCTCAGTAGTTATCTGGACAACACAAGTAGAAAGAATTTGACAGAAATTGAAAAATAACGGAATAGGTGGTGGCTATTGTCAAATCGACGATGAGCGATACCCTCCAGTGACTTTTTCCAGAAATTAACGATTTTGGTAACGCGAGCCCTGTGGCTGTGTCCTAGCCTATTTGCCCATATTGTTGGGGTTAAAATTACTACAACATACCATACTTCTACCGGATATGAAAAAAAGTGTTAGTTAATTTAGATTTTCCTGCCATTTGGAGCCAAAATATTTATTTTTTGCTGAAAAATCACACTTTTTCACAAAAATATTATTTTTCGAACATTATCATTCAAATAGATATTGTTATAATGCCCAAATATTTAATTCTTATAGTGATGCAGTTATCTGCCAAGCATGTGCAGAAAGAAGTTAACAGAAATTTAAAACAATTTGCGAAATAATGGATTTTAGCTACACCTCTTCCAAACACGTTTTTGGTTGAAAAATTACATATTTTTGTTCAGAACATTACCAAATTTCCCAATTGATCATACTGGGACCCAACATAATTCTTTTGCTAAAAATTGAGCCCGGGGACATTGCTTAAGTGATTAAAGACGTGTTCAGGCTTCCAGACCCCAAATTACAACAACAAAGCATTTTATTTGCTATTACATACAATAAGTGTCGCATATCAATCAACCAATCAATAGTTTATTCTCAAAAAAACAATAATGGTATACAGAGATTACAATAATTGGACAGCTGAAGAACCCAGCATGTCTGACGTATAGATGCACAAGTACTCCATTCACGTTTAAGATTGAAATGCAGTAGTTTGAACTATGGCCAATTGAGTAATTTTGTCTGATTAATCGACCTTCATAAATTTTTCTCAATTTTTTGTCTGTCAGGCTTTGAACCAATTTCAACAAACAAAGTTTTGGTATTCACTCATGCAGGTGTTATTCAGTCATCACAGGTCGGATTAAGACATCTTTAAAAATAAGCCAGATCAGAAAATTAATAAACCTCATTAGAAAGATACCTTGGTGGGGGTATTACATGTATATATTATATATATATTATATATTATATATATTATACCAAGCTCTTTCCTAAGTAAAATAAAATAGAAAAATTGGCCATGCAAGTACTTGGCCCATGTATCTACTATCTAGCTACTAACTATAGCAAGGGCGATTTTTATCTCACAGATTTTTGGTAATGGGCAGGTGGTGGGTGGTCATTTTCAGATTAGTGATTTAACATCATAACTTGAACAAATATCAACTGATTTGTTGATATTTGATATATGAGACTTGCGCATTAATGCTCAACAATGTCTTGATCGAGTTTGAAAACCGGTCAGGTCTGTGAAGCACAGCCCTTAATTAGTTAATTTTTAATAGTGCCATAACTGGTCATAACTTGAAAAAAATTAATCAACTGATTTTGTTATATTCGGTATATGAGACTCGCTTAATTATGTCTTGTTCGAATTCAAAGTCTACTAATATGGTTTATAAGCATTCTTTCTCTATTTCTATAGATTACATGTATCTCATCCTGTTTTTTTGAAGATATACTACAAGCTATCCAACAGTGAACAGAATTTAGATCCTTCTCAGGCTACTGGTAACTCTTAAGAAGAATTAGGATAGATGAAACAGTAACTATTAAGGTTATGGATCTACCACAGGTAACTTGAATTTTTAGCTGCATTAATTTTAGACTTATTTTAGTTCAACTGAGAAATAGTTATGACTGCTTGTCCAGGCAACTTAACTTGAAAGAGTGGTGTGGTATAGCGTGATACAAGGTGATTTGGGACCAATACCAACACGAACCGATGGGTGGTATTGGTCCTGTTGAGTCTTGTATCATGCTATAACACACAACCCAAGACACTGTAATATTTTACCATGTTGACAATTCTAACCAATTGGGAAAAAATGCTCCATCTGTGAGTTTGCATGCCAAAAGTTACATTTTGAACGACTTTGATAACATTACTCTCACATGCCTTTACAAACCTATGTAACACAGCCATTTATTGATGAATTGTGACAATTTTTGGTACATTACTTGATTCTCACATTTTACAGAAAGTCAGGCCAGCCCCGTCTTTTAACCAGAGTTATCCCACTTATTTATATGTAATTTTATGTCCATTAGTGTGGTAACTTTATAACAAATGTCAGCTAATTAAATTCATATTTGGTTTATCGATCTTTCACAACAATGTCTTGATTGAGTTAAACAACCAGTTTTGTCCAATTTGTTTTACCTGAGTTACAGCCCTTAGTTTATCTCTTTTGAGCAATTTTGGGGAAATTTATGTCTGATGCACGATAACTTGAACAAACTTCAACTGATTCCATTCGTATTGGGTGTATGGATCTTTTACAACAATATCCTGAACGAGTTCGAAAACCAAATTTGTCCGACATTTTTTACCTGCGTTATAGCCCCTAGATTGTCTATTTTAGCAATTTTATGACTTAGCACGGAAATTTCAACTGTATCCATTCATATTGAGTGTACATATGGATCTTTCACAGCAATATCATGATTGAGTTCGAAAACCAGGTTTGTCCGAGTATTTTTACGGCCCTAGTTTGTTTATTGTCAGCAAGTTTATGACCATTTGCGTGATAACTTGAAGAAACTTTCAACTGATTCCATTCATATTGGGTATACATTGTATGGACCTTTCACAACTATAATCAATATCTCGGTTGAGTTCAACAACCGGGTTTGTCCGATTTTGTTTACCTGAGTTATGGCCCTTAATTCTGAGTTATGATTCTGAAGGGGAAAAAAAACCCGGATTAGAGCCATCTTTGATGAGCAACCCTAGTTTTGTCATCCTTGGTGGGAGTATTTATACAGTTAAACTTCGTTAAGTCGAATCGCAAGGGACCGTTGGATTACTTCGGGTGTTCGAGTCCGACTTAACTGTTTTGACAATTTGGTGACCACAAATTCCAACCAGTTGAATTCATATCGATCCGATATGGCCCACGATTGCTGCATCAGTGTCATGGCATCGAGAACATTCAAATTGAGTTCAGCCTTCTTGTCAATAGCATTTCTTCGTTTGGAACATTGTTTTCGTTTTGGGAAGACATGACTGAATGAAATTATTCTCTGTATCAGGCCGTTTAAATATGGTTTTCATTTCGCCTGTCAACACTACTAATCCTCACATGGGAAATTGACCCCCACACCTCGTTAATATGTTAAATAAACAATGCATTAGGATAAATAAAGACTCCAGGAAACTTCACAGCGTTTTGACCTTGCGCGATTTGACCTTGAATTGATCATTTTGAAGGTCAAGGTCAGGTCGGGGTCACGATTCGACCCATCCAAAACACTCCTCGGACAAAAGTAATGTAGGTACCAAATTTGCGATTTGACCTTGAATTGACCATTTTGAAGGTCAGATCTGGGTCACGATTTGACCCCCTCCAAAATTCATCGACCCGTCTCAAATTCATCGAAATTCGTCCGTTTTACCCGATTTGACCTTGAATTGAACTTTGAAGGTCAAGATCATGTCACGGTCACGATTTGACCCGTTCAAAAGACTCCCCGGACAAAGGTACTTATAGGTATCAAATTTCGTCATTTTGAAGGTCAGGTCGGGTCACGATTTGACCCGTCCAAAACATTCCCAGGACAAAAGTAACCCTAGGTATCAAATTTCGTCAAAATCCGTCAAGGCAGTTTTCCCGGCCATACCTAACAAACAAACAGACAGAAGTCCCAAAATATATATTAGATCTTGTACCTTTTCACACATAAACATGAACTCAGTGATGTTTTCTTCTCAATGTAATAGATACAGAAACATTTTTTGGGTTGGTGCAGAAAAATACCACTTATATATATAGGCATTTCTTTGACACAAGGAATCTAATGCTGTGGACTAGAGTTGTCGAAGAGCACAACAATTGGTAAGAAATTTATTGACGCTGACATCAACCACATGTATATTAAGAGGATATCTCGTGATTTGAGTGCACAAAAACAATTATCTCATTGAGGAAAGTAGACAAATGTTTATTTTTCTGAGTGAAAATGTTTGTATAAAAAACAGTAAAGTTTAATCAATTGTTTTTTATTTATTTGTTCAACAGTAATTATTTAAAAAGAGATTAATGTGAAGGCACATACATGAAGGTAACATGATGGATCTTTGAAATTATGTTGTACATCTATTTTTATACTCGTAATGGTCCGCTTCATAAGTTATTTGCAACAGTTAATTTACTGGACTGGATTGAATTTCTGAATCAAAGAGTCCACAATATAAACATGCTTCTTTAATGGCCCAAGACTTTGTGGTGATCTATAATTCACTCATGTAATCTTATATCATTTCTTATACTCTCGTTAATTTCCATTAATGGCAATTTGGTTTAACTCAAGTTGTTTTAAATATTCAATTCGATCCAAAATTTGATATTTGCAGAACCTTACTTAAATTTAAGCAAAGTATGGACACAATCAGTTTTAAAAGATTGCAGCTGTACACTTTAAAGTTGATACTCCAATGTCATATAGACAAACAGTCTACCACCATATTGTGGTACATACTAATTTATTCTGGGTGATTATAAATTACCTGTATATTTTATTTTTAGATATCGTAGCTATATTCCATTGTGGACAGAAATTGGACCATAACTTATCAAATGAGCTAATGGACGAGAACAAAAGGATATGAATCTTAACAAAGGTAATGATTTAAAGCTGCATTTACTATTATACTCTAGTGACATTGGCAAAAAAATCAGTTATCACAAAAAGCAAAAAAGTGGTTGCAATTATACAAAAAATGTATTGTCAATTAGGTTGTTAAGGATAGTATATGATAAAGTGATGTGGATTTTAGCTCACCTAATGTGAAGTCTTTGGTGGAGCTATAGTCATCCGACCGTCCGTCTGTCCATCCGTCCTTCAACAATTCTTTGAACATCTTCTCCAGATCCATAGGACCGAATGGGTTCATATTTGGTGTGGATTGTCCCTAGGTGATTCACTTTCAGATTTGTTCAAATGAGCTCACTGGGTCAAATAGCTGCGAAGCCAGGGCCAAAACTCTTTCCCTCCATAGTAATTCTAAAAACGATTTCTTCTCAAGAACCATCAGGCATATTTAGTATATATTTGGTCCTTGGGTGACTGGGGCAGATCCAGCAGAAACAATGTCTGGTCTATTGGTGGCAGGAGTAAAGTTGAACCCACTATTTACTCTAAATGAAATACTTGTTTGACAGAGGTTACATGTGTAGTATTAACCCACATACTCACTGACATACTAGAATATTTTTTTATTTTCAAAGTCTTTATTTATATGTCCATGTGTACTCATAATAGTGGGGCACACATGTACTTACTCAAATAGAACATGGAGGTGGGTGTTGAAATGCATGTCAGAGTTAGTAGTCAGGCATCCAAATAAATCATCCCACATGTCCTATTCTCGCAGGGATATGACAAGAGGAGGGGAGGGGGGATGGCGGGTTGGTTGCATATTTTTTCAATGACATTTAATTTGTTTTCCAAAACCAATTATAAATACCAAAATGAATATATAATTATAGACCAATAAATCAAGAGAAGGGGCTCCCAGTTGTAATATTTTACCCACTATTTATTATTTTATAACACGATATCATGGGGTGGGTTCTGCTTCTGATGAGGACAAAATTGGACAGTTTCATTAAGCTTACCTGACTGGTATCTAAAACCTTTTGTACCCTTTTTATGTTTTATCCTACTATTTTAACATTTAAATTTGAGTATGAACTACCTGTATAATTTAGTTCATGATAACATTCACTTAATTCAAATAAATCTTCTGATGAATGTCAGTGTTATACATTTTATATGTCTTCCAACACATGTACACATGTGGTGCACATATTAAATGTCAACACATGAATCTCATATCAGGTTTGCTCAAATTGGGTTGGTTATTCAAGAAGGGGCAGTCCTTGCAGATTTAATACTCTGCCTTCAAATTAATTGAATCAAGAATATGTATGTATGTCACTGTGAACGCTTAATTTCTAAGCTGAGTGTATAATTCTAACTATTTATTTTGAAGTAAATTTGACAAGTACTGACTGTTGTAGTCTTCACAGTGCCAGTCTTCTCAGTTTTTATATTGAATTATAAATTGGGCAATGTTGTCAGGCACTTATTTGATAAGTGTTCTGAATAAATATTTATGCATGCCATTACACTTTAAAAAATCATGTTATTTTATTATCTGGCTGAAACTGGCTCCATATTTAGTGTTGGATCGGCCTGCAGCCCATTTGTGCACTAAGTGCATGCATAGAGGATCTCTAATGAGTCGCAATTTTATATGAAATTTATTAACCAAGCTAAAGCTCGACTCAAATAAAAAATTTGTGGACACGGTTCATAAATTTTGTAAATAAATTTGGATGAATTCGAGATCCATTCTATCACATAATCGCATTTTAGCAAGGAAAACTATCTCGAAATGCCTGGGGTTAAATTTGTTTTTAGTCGAGTTTTTCAAAAACTCGACGTATGGTTTGGCGAGGGACGGTTGGCGGGCGGGCGGGCGGACCTAAAGAATGCCTTATAACTTTGACATTTGTGAACGGATTCAAATTTGTTTTGGTATGGCAGTTACTCCCAATGACTATTTACTGCCTGTAGAAAATGGGTCTCGTCCGAACTTTTTTACAAGAGTTATCCATCTTAGATGGTTTTTAGTTAAGTTGTTCACCGATAGCGCGATAACTCACGCAAATATTAACCAATTTCAACAATATTTGGTATATGAGACTCTTGCAACAATATCTCGGACGAGTTCGAAAACCAGATTTGTCCAAATTTTTTTCGCAGAGTTATGGGTCTTAGTTTGTTTATTTTTAGCAATTTTATCACCGTTAGCGCGATAACTCGATGAAATATTAACCGATTTAAACAATATTTGGTATATGAGTCTATTGCAACAATATCTTTGACGCGTTCGAAAACCTGGTTTGTCCGAAATTTTTTCCGGAGTTATCGGTCTTAGTTTGTCTATTTTAATCAAAATTTTATCACCGTTAGTGCGATAACTCAATGAAATATTAACAGATTCAATTGATATTTGGTATATAGGTCTATTGCAATAATATACCACCGTCCAACTTTTTTTCCTGGGGGTTGTGCACCTTATTGGCAGAAGTTTGGTTTGACTGCCAAAAAACTCGACAAAAGATGCATACCCCTTGTTTTATTTCTTTACCACAACCAAAGAAACCTTCAAGAAAAAAAATATAGTTCCATTTTTAATGCGTCTTTTCTTGCTGACAAAATTGTTCAACCACCATTATCAACAATGTTTATCTCACAGTCAACACTAAATAACACAACACAAATTGAATATCATAATTATATTCTAATTAACATAATAATAAAGTTCTGGCATTGATATCGACATCATTGAACGGAGCTCTTACGTCACTGCGCATGGGAATTATACATGTGTGTCTTACTAAAAAATATGAGATCGGATTTAGGGACTACTGTGTGATAAATTTTGATCTTAGACACACTCTTTCTCTGGGAGCCTTTATTCAACCGCAGCCTCTTTGTGCACTTTTAGCACAATTTGTTCATTTAATCATTTTGATTTAAAACAAAAATTATTTAAAAGTTGAAAAAAATATTGAATTTATAATTATTTTATATGTTGAAGTCAAACCACATTTTTTTTAAAAATTAATTTTATTTTTTAAAATCAAAATTTCGATAAAATAACGGCATTACAACATCCGATGGGGTACCCCCGGGTTACCACAACAAATCTGGTTGAATCGATCATAGGGGTCTGGGAGAAAAGTCATTAACAGCCAGAGAGATCCTACTCTTTTTATCTATTGTATATTTTGGGAAATCTGTCTGTGTGTGTGTGTGTGTCTGTCTGTTCGCGATGGACTCGAAAACGGCCGAACCGATTTCGATGAAACTTGGTATGTGGGGGTACTTTCGGCCGGGGAGTGGCATAGGCCTATTAATTTGCCTGTGTGACCTTGACCTTGAAATCGGGTCATTTCAAGGTCAAACGCCAGAGTATCACGGGATTTCGATGAAAATTAGTGTCTAGGGATAATTTCGTATGGGGAGTGTCATAAGCCTATTCATTTGCCATGCAATGTGACCTTGACCTTGAAATTGGGTCAATTCAAGGTCAAATCGCGATTTTTTATGGGATTTCGACGAAATTTGATACGTAGTGTTACTTTTGTCCACTGAGTGTTTTCGACGGGTCAAATTGTGACCCCGACCTGACCTTGACCTTCAAAATGATCAATTCGAGGTCAAATCGGGTAAAACCGGATGGATTTCGACGGGTACTATTGTCGGGTACTTTTGTCCGGGCAGTGTTTTAGACGGGTCAAATCGTTACCCCACCCGACCTTGACCTTCAAAATGGACATTCAAGGTCAATTCGCCGAAAAGCAGAGGGGAAACAGCCGGGACGCAGTCGGGTCCACCAGCTAATATATATATATATATTGATGTATTGTTTTATTAGCATACTGCCTTTGTTGGTGCTTATGCAAATAAATCATATTGAATGAACATAATTTGCATAGTAGGGCTATAATATAAAGACAATTAAATTAGAAAATGGGATTTGACAGAGATGTCCACATTGAATGTGCAACTGCACACCTCCTTGAACCATACCAAATATCCAAGTCTATGAAATTCCTTTGTACCCCATCGCACTTGTGTTGGAAATTTCCAACTATCTCAAGCTTTACCGCTGTTGTAAATTTACAAACTGATATAATCCCTACGTTTGGAAATTTTCAAACTGATAACCAAAAGTCAGTGAAAGTAGACTTTGGCCTAAAACAACAAATTGCACTCTATCATGCCAAATTCAACGCAACTTTGATTTAATATTTTGACAAAACACGCTGACGTCATGATAATAAAAATATTTAAAAGAAAACATAAATAATAATTAGAAGTAGAATAGCAATGGTGTCATCGAATCCATGCCTGATCGACAGTGCAAGTGTCTTTTGTGTGGCAGCAACTTTTAAATGACAAAAATAGCGATTACACTCAGGTGGTTGAATACAATATTGACACTTTTTCTCCTCTGAACTGAGTTTATCCACCGGACTGGCTGAATTTGATGGGGGGGGGGTGAACTATTACTATTAATTGTTAGTTGTGATGATGCAAATTTATATTTCAGGTTCTGACATTTCACGTGGTAAGGATTGAGGCCCATTTCAGAGGCAGGACGGGATGTGTGGCATAACTTCTACAATAACAAAATGAAAATCAGCCAACACCAGCTTCACCAGCTCCAATGAAGATTTTTCTCAGTTTCTATATAAGACTGTGACATTGGTCAAGACAGATAAATGGTTGCAAAGACACAGTTAAAGAAAAAAATGAGAACAAAACTTTCTCAAGAGAAGACACCACCTAAGGCTGTGTAAAAGACAACCTTATGATTCATCCTTCTCCTATACCCCACTTCAATGCAAAGGATTTGCAATGCAAAGGATATGCAAAGTTTGATGCGAGATATTGAAATTATTTCTGTCGGTCTTGTGCATATGTCTGTTAGGAAATATTTTGGCTCTATTTTGTTAAGGTGCAATTTTTAGCTCAACTTGCCAAAGTAAAATGTAAGCTATTGCCATGGGATGGCGTTTGTCTGAGCGTGTATCCGTCCATCTGTCAACAATTTCCTTTAGCACACCCTACAGGTCACAGCTCTCATCCGATCATCACCAACTTCTTAAGGATCTTTGGAGTGACCTCTACATGGGAGCCATGAATGTTTCCCGAAATTCGTTTAAAACAGCCATCTTGGATTTCAAATTTGAATTCATCGGCACACCTTTTAGTCGGTATTTATTGGAAAAATGTTTTGAAAATTTACAGCCATGTTTAGGGTCACCTCTGGGTGGTGGCTATCACAATTGAATGAATTTTTATGAAAAACATAGCTGCTGGCAGCCATCTTAGATTTTACTCTTTGCATGAATAAATTCTTTGGCGCCCTACAGTAGGCTAGAGATCACATCCATAATCCATTCGTCACCAAACTTCATATGAACCACTAGATAATGAGTCATTAAATTTAGTTGAAAAACATGGCCACCAGTGGCCATCTTGGATTTTATTCTTTGCATAACTAAATCCTTCGCCATTCCCTACAGGCCACATCCCTCATTGTCGTACACCCTGCAGCGGACGTTTATTGGAGAAATGTTCAAAAATTTACAGGCATTTCACGATCAATTCTGGATGGCAGCTCTTGAATTTGAACAATATTCATAGAACTGCCGGCAGCCATCTTGGATTTTACTCTTTGCATCACTAAATACCTTGTCAATTTGTCATGCCCTTGACTGACAACATTATTGTTTTTCTCATTGATCCCAAACTTTATAAGGTGCTTCGGGTTGACCTCTGGTGAACGCTACTTAAAAATAACAACTTTCCGCATTCCTTATATCACCATTGGCTGTAATGTAGGAATTATCACCTCTCCAGGTTGAGCTGCAGTGTCATTGACACTTTCATTATTAAAGATACATAATCCCCATATCATCCAGTACAACAACAATGGAATTTCACAAAAAGCTGATTTGGTTATCCAAATTAGTATATCCACATTTGCGTAGGTCCCATAAATGGGCGGAAAAAAAAGATTTGAAGGGAGGAATGGGTGTATGTATATCTCAATTGAGACATATTTTAAACGAAAAATGATACAATAAACGATAAAAGTGGCTTGTTCTATCAAATATATGTGCCAAGGTTGATAAACATTTGCTGTGTATACCTTACTTGTATTTAAATTTGTGCAGCACTATTTTTTTGCTCAGTTTAAATGGGCGAATTTAAAATGGACACAAAATATTTTGGTAAATATCTTGGATCTGATTACAGTTTAAGTGCTTAATCATTCCCGAAGATACATGTATATCTTAAACACCATCAAGACAGATTTACATAGTGTAAAACATAACTGCGTCATCAATTTGTTGTGAAGATGTGTGTTTATATGCTCGAAATAATTATTCGGACACTGAAATAGTTGTAGACATTATTGAAATGAACTAGAAAGAAGTAAAACCACAACCATGTATATGCTACTTGTCTGCAGGTTGTGTTGACATAACTAATTCAGGCTATTTGGTCAGGGAAGGTGTCACTCCATGGTTGTACATTGTAGGTCGTGCTTTCGCGCACCATCAGTCTGGATAATGTGTACTTCTTAACAATCACATGTATTTCAACATCATCAATGTTACCATGTTTTGTCACTTCACATATGGGTAATTGTGTTGATGTTTGTTGCTTGTATGAAACTATTGGCATACATGCAGACCTATATTTGTCCATTCAGTCTAACATTGAGTAATGTGTGTAATACATCAATATAGCCATTTTGTCTGCCATGTGGTTTGATGTAAACTCAGGATTCCTTCTAGCTTTTGCTCAGTTTTAAATTTGCACATCGATGGGTGTGCAAAAATTAGTACTGCACGAAATTTAAATACGAGTAAGGTAGGCATATATGCCACTGTATGCCCATAGCGAATGTTTATCATCATATTGGTCTGCACCAGTGACATCGGCGGATATTATTGATAGAACAAGCCACTATTATCATGTCGTTATTCATTTAAAATCAGTCTCAATTGACATATACACAACTGTTCCCCTTCAAATCTCTCTTTTTCGCCATTTTAGGGGACCTCTGCAAATGGGGACCTATTGCAAATAGTCACAATGTTTGGTAGTGTTAGGTGTTAATATTGTTATGATATTGTCACTTGCCATAGTATATATAAGTTTTATCATGCCTCGACTTGTAACTTCACAATCTGTGTAAACTCTTTGTAAATGCTGTAATATATAAGCAATGGGGCACAGATTCCCAAAATTATGAAACTATGAAGAACTTTAGGATATCGGACGTTTTCCTAAAACCAATTCAAACTTCTCAAAATAAAATTTATATTTTGCTCACAAGCAAGACAAATGTTACAAACATTGACAATGGGCAATTCGCAGTAAGAACATATTATATTATTTGATTACTGATGTGGAAGCTATAATTATTTCAAGCTGCGTGATACATAAAGTTCATGCATTATTTTCATATGTGTACACATATTTTATTAAAAAAAAGTGGGGTATACTGTTTTGCACCTGTCTAGCCGTCCGTCAGACGTGCGGATATACGTCTGATGTCTTTTCATATCATAACTTGAACAGTAGCTTGGATATCAATGAAATTTGGTATGGATCTTCACTACTATGAGGACATTAAATTGAGGGCTCCATTCGTATCCGGGGCAAGATACATTCACATAGCAAATTTCAAGTCGATAGCTCCACCCGTGTCCGAGATCTCGTCTGCGCATGCGCGAAGCTGGTGTCGCGACCCGATAAAATTTGTATCCGGGGCAAGATACATTCACATAGCAAATTTCAAGTCGATAGCTCCTCCCGTTTCTGAGATCTCATCTGCGCATGCGCTGCACGGGCGCCGCACGTGCTCGCCAATACGACAACGACGACCACCTGGTCAAACTACACACACGTACCAAGTTTCGTCCCGATCAGTCGAGAATCGTAGATTTGTATAAATGACATACATACAGACAAACATACAGACAGACAAACAGAGGTCTTCAAAATATATATGAGACTAGCCGATGAGCCCGACGTTGTCCGGACTATTCAAAAACCAAAGTCGATAGCTCCACCCGTTTCCGATATCTGGTCTGTAAACCAAATTTCAAGTCGATAGCTCCACCCGTTTCCGATATCTGGTCTGCGCATGTGCGGAGCTGGCATCGCACGGGCTCGGCGACCCGATAACATTCGTATCCGGGGCAAGATACATTCACATACCAAATTTCAAGTCGATAGCTCCACCCGTTTCCGAGATCTGGTCTGCGCATGCGCGAAGCTGGCGTCGCACGGGCTCGGCGACCCAATAAAATTCGTAACCGGGGCAAGATACATTCACATAGCAAATTTCAAGTCGATAGCTCCACCCGTTTCCGAGATCTCGTCTGCCCATGCGCGAAGCTGGCGCCGCACGGGCTCGCCAACACGACGTTGACGACCGTCTGGTCAAACTACACACACGTACCAAGTTTCGTCCCGATCGGTCGAGAATCGTAGATTTGTATCAATGACATACAGACATACAAACATACAGACAAACAGAGGTCTTCAAAATATATATGAGATATGCATGGTTATTTAAATTTCATCTTAAAGGCATAATCTGGTTTTATTGTTTAATAGCATTACTATTGGAGGTTAATAATGTGATTGTGTTAAGTAGATTTGTTCGGTTGCATGGGAAGACAACTTTGGTTTTCAATTTTTTTTAAACTTGAGAGCTCTGTGTCAGTCTATGAGAACAAAATAATTATTCAAAACACTTTTAGAACTGTAGGTCTAGTTTGTTTTATTTATATATTAATGGAAAGCTTTTTCGACATTGATTTCAATTGATTACAAATGTGAATAGAAATATTAAAGAGGCACAACAGGTTTGAACTTTGATACATTTTTCTTGTACTCTGCATGAGATAAAACTTTTTATGTGTACCTATACCATAGTATGGTACACATAGTGTCAATGTCCGGATTGACCACTCGTCGTTCATTCATCCATCTGTACATCCATCTGTCTGTCCGTCCGTAGACACTTTAGGCATAATGCGATAACTCTAACATTTTCTATTTGATCGGAACCAAGTTTTGTATATAGGTTTCTCAGCCCAAAATACAGTTTGAGTTCGAATATGGGTTTGATTCGAGTTTTTTTTTTTACAGTTTTGGCTGGTTATGACCCTTTTTTACTCAGAATTTACACATGCTGCCATAACTCACAAAAAAATTCATCTGATTGACACCAAATTTGGTATGTGAGATTATCAGCCCAAAATACAGACCAAGTTCGAATTTGGGTTTGATCCGATTTATTTTAAAGGAGTTATGACCCTTTTTTATTTTAATTTTAATTTTTTTTTATAGATTGAATTTCCTCGCTCAATTTAACACGCAAAAAATATTAAAAAACTTCTATATTAAATAATAAAAAAAATATTTAATTAAAAATAAATTTTTTATTGACACTAATTTGTTTTAGTTGTATACCATTAATTAGGTGTGATGTCCTTTTTTGAAGATATGAAGATTTTATTGCAATAGTTGCATGTAATATAATGATAGCAATAAATTGTCATGTGAACATCCAATATCCAGAGAATATGAGAGTACCTTTAATAGATGTCATTCGAAAGCGAAATCTGTTATTAATTGAGTGGTGACATATGTTACAAAGCTCTAGGGGGTGGTTGTATGAAGGTAAAGACAAACAACCTGCTGGCTGGATAATTGTTTATCCTATCTGTCAAATTTATTAATGGCTAAACCATTGGATCTCACAGTGAGAGGTCATTGTGTGAATAGGGACAGAGTTATGAGATTTAAATCGACTCCTCCCCCACCCCAAATACTTTAACCCCTTCTTAAGACAAATTATTTGAGCTTTTGATTTTAAGTTTAAGTACTGATATATGTATTACTGTGATCATATCTTAGACCAATTATCAGTTATAGCTAATCGCTATCGCCAAGGTATGGGTTAAACATATGTCGATCGTGATTGGCCTCTCGTTAGGAAATGAGATCCCCAGAGGGTGAATACGTTGTGCTATTCCACCTTGGGGAATAGTGTCATGACTCATTAAATTCACCTTTTGTGGACCTCATTCTGCAGAGGTCAGACACTCTAAATACAGACTTGGCTGTCCCAATATTATTTTGTTAACACCAATTATCCAGGTGAAATCATACCCTATTGGATAGTGGGGTATATTTATATTACTAGATGAATGGATCTCATAGATGGGGATTCACATTTGTTCTAATAGGGGCAGAGATGAGAGATTTAACTCTCCTCTATCTTGTTTGGTACTGGTATAATAATATTGATTTCTAGGAAGCCTGGGTGGGGGCAATGTTGGAGGCAACGGGGATGGAGTGTAGAGCGGTGGAGTTTTGACCCCTATTTGATCAAAATTTAAACAGTTGAAAATTTCATGCCTGGTATAACATTAGTTGTAGATTAGATGTTCACATAAAAAATAGGTTATAATTGTTCTCATAGTTTGGTTTGTTTTTCCCTCATGTATGTTTTTAAACCAACAGTCCATATGTTCCTACTTCAGGTTAAACTGTTGGACCAAATTGGGCACAAATTTTAACTTTATTTGGTTGGTGATTTTCAAACGTTTGAGAGTGAAGTACTGGTACCAGTTGTAAAATTCAATCTAAGAGGGATGTGCAGAAGGATTTTTGTGAACTTAGTACTGTGGTATGGTTGTTTTCTTTAAAAGGTAAGAGATTGGAGATGTGTCAGTGGTGTGCAATTATAAATTTCATTTGACGAGCCTTGCTCATCTGAGAACCTCCAGCTATGTCCCTGTTTAGAACTACTTGTCTTAAGTGATATTGTCACGTGCTGACCCTTGTAGTCTTCAGAGTCTCAGTCTTTAAAGTCTGGTGAGTGACCCACGGTCATTGACTGTCTTGTTTATGGGAATAAACAATAAAAAAGCTATATAAATAAAGAAATGAATGCAATGGGTTTATGTGTGTGTGTTATTGAGAGATACTGCACATAGGTTGTTGGGGCACATTTAGTGTCAACCGCTTTACACAATGTCCCCAAACGACCACAGCGCCGTGTCCATCAATAACACACGCACACCCACTACATTAAATACAATATTTTGTGCAACTCTCATTTTATCTTTGAAGCTCCATACTTTAATATATACATGTATGTACTACTATAGAGCACATATTATATATTGTTGTTATGGACTTTTCCCAAATTTGAATAAAAGTTTGACAGTATTTCTCTTTCTCTCTCTCTCCATTGTCCTGGATATATGGCCTCTGAAAACAAGTTGGGGAGAAGACCTTCCAACATTTCATAGATGCATGAGATGAAAATAATATTGCCTCTATCGATGAGATGAAACGACATATTTATATCTTATCCTTTTAAGATATACCAAAATGTATAACCAGTGTTATAAATTACCATTGGATCTGTAAGTTCCAAGGGTTTTATATCTTCTACATCACCAACAATTACGACTCGCTAATCTATTTCGTATTTCGCGCTACCTCTCGATACAAGTCTCTCAGCCAGCGAGATCTGGCGAGATCTCACATGTAAACAGCCTTTTGCAATTCCGGCCAACGAAATTCGGGTGGCGGTGGTCGGACATTCGTTCGTCCGCCGGATTGGTTCCAATTTTGGTTTCATGGACCGAACCGGTTACTTCGGCGGCCATAATTTCGCCGAGGAGATCCAAGTGGGGGATTATGCGGGCGTCCCTGTTATAGTACAATTCTTTTATAGAGGGGGCGCCCAAGTCTGGGACCTTTTATCCCTCCAGTCTAACCTCAGGTCCTTTTACCCCCATGTGGTGATAATGCAGGCTGGGAGCAACGATCTTTGTTGGAAGGACCCTGTGGTGGTGGCTGAGGATTTAGTGGGGTTCTGCACCGTCCTGCGCTCAATCCATAGCGTGCAGAAAATCCTGGTCTGCCAGGCTTTCCATCGGCTATCAGTGCGGGGGCCAAAATACATTGACCTGTATAACGGCCACGTGGATGAGTTGAATGAATCTATCGACTTTGTTTTGACTCAGTCTTGTGCCCAGTGGGAGTCGTGGCCCCACAGGCGCTTTATCGATGAGCCCCTGCACTTCGAGCGGGACGGTGTTCACCTCAAGGGGGATTCACAATTGCTATACATACACAGTATACGTGATACCATCAATTATGGTATCGCCTCTTTGGCTTGGGTGCATCGCCCCCTTGCAGCTCCTCGGCGGCAAAATTAAATTACATGGTATTTAACCTCCCCCTCTACCACGGGCTACTTTTGATTTGTGCCCTCACACCGAGCTTGTCGTTGGGTGCTGCTTCAGGCACTAGATGCTTCTGCTTAGTTTAGCACCAGTCGTAAGTTATTATTATTTACTTACGTTGTCATTGCATTAGCCGGTTCACGAGACTTCTTTTCTGTCTGACACCTCTTTGGTTACTTACATGTATCCAGTTTTTATTTTTTAACTGTCATTTCAACGAGCATTTATCATACATGTACGTAAAGGGAATAACATGAATCCCATTTTTGGTTTTCACCGGCTTTTTAATTGGCTGGTTTGTCAGACTTTACAACACATTTGTGTAATAAATTTTAAAAGAAGTCTCATGAATTTTACCGGTGCAGAGTTTGTAGGGACTCTGACGCTTGACTATTAACTGGTTATTATCTGGCCAATCGGTCACGATTAATTTTTTGAAACTTTTTGCATGTTATTTGCTCCTACAGCTGTGTTTTGCTGCTGACACCTGAATGGTTTGCAGTTACTTGTATGCCTTTTTTTTTTTCCTACAATTATGTGCATGAATATTTTCATATTTATTTGGCCATTGGCAACAAGTTGGCCCATTGATTACATACATCTCCTGCTTACAGGCAGTCGACGGCAGTCATAGAACGCCTCACTCATCGTCAAATTATATTTAAAAAAAAAAAAAAGAGGGCTATATTGAGTCACCGATGGGTGGCTATTTTACAGCTTAATCAACCTGTTCATTCATGGTCACGATGTCGCCCACAATTTATACAGGGACACTGACATCTTATTATATACATTTACATTATGTATAATATATTTAGTTTTATATTTTATTTTTGTTTTTACTTTTATATTTGTCTGCGATCGCTTGGTCCAGGCGTACAACCCTTCTGGGATATGGGCGTGTACTTGCTTTTATCTCAAAATGTTTTCAAGCACCTACATGTACATTTTGTACTTTTTCACTTCAGATGTCGTTTATTTACTGTCTTGTTGACTGTTATTGCCAGTATTTAGTACTGCCACATCATGGTTTTATATATTTTAAATTTTGGTTTGGAACACACGCCTTTGTTTTACAATTATATAATACTGTGGCGAGTTCCTGGCTCTCTTAATGACAGCCGACCATGTTTCAAAAGGCTGCTTTCCAAGCTTGGCTATGTCTATAATTGCTAATGTTGCCAGCACTAATAATGTTGCTTGTCTCCGTTTTTTTCTCTTTACAGTCAGTCTTCCCTGCAATCACCACCAGTTCCATTATGCCTCCAAAGCGCACCCGGTCAGCTGCTCCAGTGGAGCCACCAGTTCCACGAAAGCGTCGTGGTCGACCACCAACTCGGGCCGCCTGCTCATCAAATCCTGATGTGCCGACTATTAATACAGGCTCGTTGACCAGCCCTGGTCCGTCTCAACTTAGTGGCAATTTACACCCTGGTGTTTTCCCAGCTCCTGCTGTTTCCTCGGTGCCGGTGCCTGTTACACTACCTCCGTGGCATGCGTCGCCTTTGCCGCCATGGAATTCATCACAGCACCCCTTGGTCGGGGTTCCTCCTTTGAACTCTGCTGTACATACATCACCTGTGATACCTTCGTGGTCGGGCTCGCTCCCGTCTACGTCAACAGCTTACATGATTTCGGTCGCTCAGACTCTGCATTCGTCACCATCATGCACATACTGTCTTCCCACAACAGTGACTTCTGTGATCACCCCTTCGGTGGTCCCTCCTATTCATCCGGGCGTGCAGTTTGGACTTCCCGCCTCATCACCTGGACCGTCCTGGTTTTCCGACCAGAATCAGACTGCTCCTTCGTTCCCTGGCTGCCCTCAGCCTGGTCCGATTGCTGCTGCTTCTACATCTCAGATGCCTGCCGCCTCACAGCCTATCAACTTCCTACCTGGACCTTCAGACAATATCGGCTCCCAGAACCTGTCCGGTATGCCTCAGCTCGACTTCATCTCAATGGCCTCGCCCCTCGACGCTCATGTGCCTGCCAAATTACGGACCCAGATTTGGGCCAACGAGTTCGTTCCCTTGGCATCTCTACTTCCAGACAACAATAATACTAATTCCGATGTTTCCTTTCCAGTAAACATGAATCTTATTGGTGCACAGGCAGTTTTTGTCCATCAAAAACAACCAAAAAATATTTCCGACATCTCCCAGTGGCTTGATGCCTTTATAATTTTTGCTACAATTTACTGTACAAGATTTCCAAACCATATTTCAAGCTTGTTCAGTTACATCATGCGTATTAGACGTATGGCCCGGGCCGGGTACAGTTGGTCCTTTTACGATCGTCAATTTCGGCTACTACGACAATTCAACCCAAATTTAATGTGGGATCACATCCAATGGGAGTTATACATGCAGGCTGCCCCCAGGGCACCTGCATTTACTCCTCCCCAACCGGATCGATCTTTCAGTTCGAAACATCAAAATTCTTTTCAAAAAAACAAAAGCTCGATACCAAATGGCTACTGTTGGGACTTCCATAGAGGCAAATATTGCGCAGGATGCAACTTTTCACACAGCTGCTTCCAGTGCAAACAGCCCCACAGCTTCACTAGATGTCCCCGCCGGGGTAATACAAACAATTTCAAACCTCCCTACAACAAGGGGGGACCTAAGCCTCCACCGTTCACTAGAAATTCACAGACAAAAGCTGCCAACACCAATATGCATTCCGTTACTAAATGAATTGTTATCAGGTTACCACAACCAGGCATTTCTGATTGAAGGTTTCACAGACGGTTTCCGAATGGGCCACGAGGGTGACGAAAAGTCTCGTGGGTCTCTCAACTTAAAATCGGCTATTGAGTTCCCGGAGATCGTTGCAAAGAAAATTGCCAAGGAGTTATCCTTGGGTAGAATAGCTGGCCCATTTACGACTCATCCCCTATCTAATTTTATTGTCTCCCCAATAGGTGTGGCTTTCAGCTCCTCTCTTGAATGGATCGCTAAAAAGAAACTCGCAATTTACAACTGCGTACACTATCTCGACGATTTCTGTCTCATCGCTCCTTCGGAGTCCGTCTGTGAAGCCTATTTGCGTTCATTCCTCAACATGTGTGACCAATTACGTGTGCCAATTGCACACGAGAAAACCATTCCTCCATATACCGTTATTACCTTTCTCGGGATCCAATTGGATACAGTTGAGATGTGTGCATCACTCCCCCGCGATAAACTGCTTGAGTGCGCTCACCGCATTCGTTCACTTTTAGCCAGAAACAAGGCCACACTCCGAGAATTTTTATCGATCATTGGTCTTTTAAACTTTACTTGTTCTGTGATACGGCCAGGGCGAATCTTTCTGCGTCGTCTTATCAACAAAACAATGGGCATCATTAAGTTACACCACAGGATAAGAATCACTCGCGAAGTGAAGCTCGACTTACATATCTGGCTACTGTTCTTGGAACATTTCAATGGAACCTCATTCTTCCTCGATCGTCATTTCACAACCTCGCGCATGTTGCAATTTCATACAGACGCGGCAGCTTCAGCTGGATATGCCGCGATTTTTTATCCAGAATATATGGTCGGGGAATGGTCATCACATGAGAGATCATTAAACATTTGTGTTCTGGAACTATATCCTATTGTTTTAGGCATTCATATTTGGGGAAGCCGTATAAAAAACAGATCCATTCTATTCTTTTCTGACAACATGGCCGTTGTGACCGTCATAAACAAACAAACTGCACGAGATAAACACATGATGATTCTCCTCCGCAAACTTGTACTTTCATGCTTGTCGAATAATATACTCTTTAAAGCCCGTCATATTAAAGGCATTTGTAACACAGGTGCCGACATGCTCAGTCGTTTCCAATTCAGCAAATTCAAAAGTTTACATCCTTCCTTTCAGGAAACAACTTTCCAATTGCCGTCTCACCTCAAATTGCAGAACTTACTGGGATTTTAGACCTCCTTTTCTCACAAAGACAATACAGAACGTATTGGAATCACCTAACCACTTTTTGTCATGAATTTTATATTCCGTTTGTGCTGCCACTATCTGTTCACACTGTATGTCTATTTATCTCCTTTTTGTATAGAAAAGGCTTAACAGCAGGTTCCATAACTAGTGCCATGTCTGCAGTATCTTTCATTCATAAGGTCAGAGACATTTCAGATCCAAGTCATACCTTCCTAGTTAAGAAGGTTCTGTCTGCAATCAGACGTCTACATCCAGTCAGCGATTTTCGCTTACCTATAACACTTCCAATTCTGCGAAGACTAATACACTTCCTTCCGACATTAGGTTTAACTTTCTACAAACAACAGCTCTTTGCTGCTATTTTCACAACAGCCTTTTTTGCGATGGCTCGTATTGGGGAACTTTGCCCCACTGCGCAGGCCCTCTCAACAAAGGTATTGCAACTGGCCGATTGCATCATATCAGACTCTGATGCTACCGTCACTTTCCGCGTTTTCAAACACAACATAAATAGCACTCCACATCGGATATGCTTATCACGGCGTTCGGAATTTCACATTTGTCAGGTCTGGAATTTACATAGATACTGCCTTCTACGGGGACTGGAACAAGGTCCTCTTTTCTCCTATCCGGACGGTAAACCAATTCTTCGCTCCCATTTTGATACGGTGTTTAAACAGTGCCTGATCGGTTGCAATCTCAGTACTGATTTGTTCATGACACATAGTTTCCGTATAGGGGCAGCTTCTTTGGCTGCAGATCAAGGTTTCTCTGACGCTCAAATACGCCGGATGGGTCGTTGGAAATCAAATGCCTTCCATCGTTACATTCGACCTAGCCCACTTCTTTGAACTTAACAAGCAAGTGTGATCTGAAATGTCTTCTTTCCGAGTTTAGCCGCGTGTAGGCTTAAGAAGTATTAATATTTCCGGTGCTTGTACATATTTTCAGACTTTTATACATTTGTTGAACCATTGAGTGCCCACATTGTTCATTTAAACATGTTTTACATATTATGCTTGTTATTTTCAGATATTTTTGTCATACAAACAAACCCATTTGAAATCCCATGTCTTAATGGGCTTAGTCACTCGTACATTGTACTTAGAGTGTGGGGTAACTAGTCATAACCTATGCCACATTGCTTCTGACAATGTCGCCTCATGCTCGATGTGCTATTGTCAATTATTTACTACTTTAGTGCATATCATCATTTCACATGTACTCGGTGAGTTCCTAGTTACAAATAGTTTTGGATCATGCTGTGCTTTTTTATTTTTGGGACAGTGGGTGCGTCTCGGGCAAATTTCCCTTTGCCCTCTTCTCGTGGCGTTTTCGGACCCACTGTATATACGTTCTTGTTCGGCTACCTATATTACTTGTTCAGATTTTATAGTTATATATTTTTATATAGAATATAGGTAGTCCATATCGCAACACCAAGTCTTTCTTAGTCCTTTCCTTGATGTTGGGGATATAAATTACCATTGGATCTGTAAGTTCCAAGGGTTTTATATCTTCTACATCACCAACAATTACGACTCGCTAATCTATTTCGTATTTCGCGCTACCTCTCGATACAAGTCTCTCAGCCAGCGAGATCTGGCGAGATCTCACATGTAAACAGCCGAAGCACTACTTTTAAAAAAAGAATACGCATTGTTTATTTCAACTGATTGTGCAATAGTTACAGATCAATCTACCAACCAACAGTTTTTAACTAATCGCAATCTGATACACATCCGTAAATGTTTTCCTCACTACGTCTTGTATTTACTAATGCCGTTCGCAAGACTATCTCCTTTTTTCTACGGATCTATATTTTTTGATGCGCACGAACACAAAACTACGCAGTAAGTAATTCATTCCCTATATTTTTCTCACAAGGTGCAGACGCATATTTTACTCTATCTCACAACTTTTTCACCCACCACCTCCCCTTTCAACCACCTTCGCTCAGCCTGATCCATTATCTTTTGTTTCTTCCACCTTCACGGTTTTCCCCCACCCACCAGTTATTTTGTCTCCATTTTACTTTGGAGCCTTTTAAAGCATACATTTTCTGTTTTTAATCCAATATTTGTTTTCACAGATTAAGTGCCCCCCCCCCCCCCTTTTTTTTCCATAACTGGTGGGTGGGGACTTTTTGTCATATCTTTCAGGTCTGTCCCGGTTTTCATTTTCATGTTTCTTGTTCATCCCCGGTCTTTCCAGTTAAGCCTTTTAGGCTTGTGTACTCTTGTTACTTTTATTTGTTACGGCGTTTTCGGACCCACTGTATATACGTTCTTGTTCGGCTACCTATATTACTTGTTCAGATTTTATAGTTATATATTTTTATATAGAATATAGGTAGTCCATATCGCAACACCAAGTCTTTCTTAGTCCTTTCCTTGATGTTGGGGATATAAATGAAATAACCATTGCAAGATGTTTATCAATTACAGATACAGTGCATGCGGTTCTGCATTACATTCAGTCAATAATGAATATATTTACAGGCATGTGGGCAATTGCATCTTTCAATAGGTCATTTCTAAAGTGTTTCCATTTGTATTATCCCCCAGCTGTGTCACTAAATTACCAGCTTTTATAGAGCCTATAGACAAGAATTATACTGTCAATATTTGGAGATATTTCATCCCAATATCCATACATTCAAATCAATATTAGTCAGCAATCTTGAAGCAGTGAAGAAACCACACCTGATGTTACCCACAGATTACCATATTTTAGTCGCACACTCCATTTCAAATCAAAGTGGTTTGTTCAAAAAGATTCCCTACAGTATTTCCTCTGATGGGCCAACAGAAGCTTGAAGTTTGCAAAGAATCTTTCCATTTTTTAAACAGTTTAGTTTAAATATTCATCTGATGCCCTGTAGTACTTGTGGAGTTTCAATGTATTGAAGGAACAATAATTTAGATATGTGCCTTGAATGGCAAGCGTTTGCATCAATTGTGTGTTGAAAGACAAGCCTGTGTTAGGATCTCCAATAATTGGATAGATGTCTGCATACAGTAATATATTTGAAGCTTTGAAGTACATTTATGACAAATTTGTGGGATACCTTTACTAAATGGTAGATCAATGATGCACTTCACAATAAGGTGATATGGAGGTGATTTTAAAATATGAAAATAGAGCCATCAGACAGTGAGTACCTGCTGGGTGAGGAAACTTGCACGAGAGGAGGGGTGCTGTCAGCGCGAGACCTAATAATTCCACCATACCAAAAATAAGTCCATCATATCTGTATCAATTACTAGATAGGGTACCTGGCATTGCTCAGGTAAAGAATGAACACATTATTAGTGCCCCTCCAGTCATTTAAACTATTAGTCACCTGAGATAAGCATCACATATATATTGCATGAAACTCTGAATAAAGTTACCTCTACTTTTAAGTTGATAATAAACGCTCTTTATTGCTAACTATTAGTACTTCTGAGTCATCTGAGGTCAACGCACCTATCCCATGACACGCCCAATTTATCTCTGTGTACCAATTTTCCCATATATCTTCTGAGATGATAAATGTTTTTAATTGATAAGCTATGTTAACATAATTTACAAACCCCCCTTTATGTCATCTGATGTCCAAGGCGCCAATCCCATGACATTCCCCTAGTCATGGGATCCCATGTGTACCAATTTTAATACATATTGTTTAAGCTGATAAGAATTGCTCATCTCTATAATATAGTCTATAAGTTCCCCTTTAAGTTTGCCCGGGTCAATTTACCCCTGTATACCAATTTCCAGCGACCAGAGTCAAACCATTTTGTGTATATGATTCATTTGTTAAATTATAATTGTTTATGCCCATTTAAGTCGTCTGAATCAGATGTTAACAACACCTATCTCGTGACAATATTCGTGTCAATTGACCCATGCGAAGCATTTTGGGTGTATACATAATTATTATCATCCTTTTAATGACACTCCCCGGGTCAATTGACCCATGTGTACATTGTTTAGCACCAATGGTCCAGCCATTTGGTCGTCTAGACAGGGGAAACAGTTTTTATTAATATATGTCAGAGTTCTAAATTGAGTTAGATAATTTTACTAAAGAAAACTGAAACTTTGTACACAAAGTAGCAGTCTCCAATTCCAAGGTGCTTATCTCTCACGTAGGCCTAAACATGCGCTCAGGTGATAATATTTTATATTAGCAAAATTCTTTTGTCTGGGATTTTTTTTTTCACGCTACCAGTAATTGCTCACTTATAATAAGTTAGTATAATCAAATGAAATATTTTCCAGTTCATTTCTTTAGGAAGTGACATCTGCAGTAAATAATCTTGTGTCACTAGTTTCCAAGAGGCATGGTACTACCTCCTGCTGTTTAATTTGAGTATATGTAGTCCTTAAGCCAATCGCGCTTGCGTTAGAAATTTATTATCGAGCAATCCATATATATAATTCGACAGTGTGTAAACTCGCACTTAATTCTCTTTTATTGAATACTCGATTGTTGGTTCGTTGAGTTCTTGGTAAAACAACAAGAACATAGAACTGACGAACTTGGGTCGTCCAAACCACTACTCGAAATTGATGCAATGGGCAGGGCATTCTTCTGTGGAAATGGGGGGGGGGTAGAAATGCATATAGAACTTACTTTCGTAAATGGTATTTCGTTTTCCCACGCATAAATTCATACAAACAATATTTTATTTGCAGAATGTTCTGCAATTGAGTTGAACATACAGTAATTAATTTAGCACATACCCCCCTCCCCTGGCTCCCCATGCATGTAACTTGTGGTGCATGCGGCGGGGGAGCAAATGCAGTAGCATTGACGATATCAGTTATATATATGCACGGACGCGTTGACACGGGACGGGGTCGTGGTGTCTCCCCTTCCCACTTTGGTAAACAAAATCAACAGTTTGAACTTTGAAGTCCAATACACTAATAGTTTGTGTGCAGTTAGCGATTATAAATTTCCAATATGTGGCCATAGCATGGTGCAATTATATAGACTTTCTTCAATTTTGAGAATTATTTTGGTTCGATCAAAGGTGGTGCATTTAGAAATTCCAAGTTTTGCACCAAAACGGAAACCTTCTAGACACGTTCATGTAGGGCCTAAATATGTTTTAAATATAAGTTTGCTCACCGTATAACGTACCTTTATCGCGATTCTGATATAAATGGTTCATCCCTCAGACATATACGTATATAGTTTATCCACTTTGGAACGATGTATATACAACTGATCAATTCCTATAATGAGTCCGTGCCACTATTTCTCCGATACAGTATTATATATATATATACAGCCTATAATATATACTGGGATTTGTGGATGCGAAGGCCTATAATATACAGGCACGCTTAACCACCTGCCACAGCAGACAGTCACACAAACACGGAGTTAACGAAATGTATAGGGGATATTTTGCATGGGATCCATACATATATAGGTGTAGGCATGCTACCGAACATGGTTTGAGTGACTTATTTACGCACGATGTCGCCTCGGTTGCTCTTTATTGGAGATTCGATCGATGGTTTACAATATAGCTGCCAATAATGCAAATATAGTACACTATATATTCATAAATGTGTGCTCTCATCTATAACTACGAGCAGCATCAGTATATAACCACCAACTCAAAGTTTGTGATTATGTTGTGGTTGATTCAGTGAAATTCGCATGTTTCCGTGGATTGTAGTACAATAGAGCGCGCGGTATCAAACCCTGGAGGATCTTTAATACAAGCGTATACTTGACCAATCTATTGTTACGAATTTGTTAAAGCATTTTAGTAACGCATTCAAAACTGGGCGTGATTCTTCCTGTGTATCAATGCACATTCATTGTGATGCATGTAGCCACCGAAGGGGTTATAATCGTGAATCGTGATAATTAGATATAATATAGCCTATAGCCTATACGACCATTCAAAGAAAGTAATATAGCCAAAAATACAGTAGTTATCAACAATGGTGGTGGGGGGGGGGGGGGTAATAACCTTTGTTTTCTCATTCAATGCTAAATTCTCAGAAGCATTTAATTATTTTGCCATAATTAGCAATCGATGGGCCATATTTATTAATCGACATCATAAGTTAGGGTAGGTCTAGTCATTGCATAAATGTGAATTTATTCTTATCAACAGCGATGCCATATGTATAAACACATTCCCTGTCCCCAATACGAAGAAATTTGACCGGGGAGTTGATTTTAAACCTTTATTCGCGTAAAAACGTTTCAAAAATCAGATCACGGAAGCATTTTTTCGATATGGTGTGCGTAATACGTCATACACTACAAATTTATTGACTAGGCAACGCCAAACGACCATGTCGTAATTGCAGCGATATTTCTCCGAGGGCGGGGCTATACATCCACGTTACTATTATTAGAAATATTGACTTATCTGGCAGGACGTACTTATTAAGCAGAACACCGGTATTGACGATTTAACCACCAAAATTATCGTAAATAAACGCTGATTATCAAACGCTTAACGGCTTGACAATCGTTTATGGAACAGAAATCATACAGGACGATAAGTAGTTACTGAAAATATACATAATCGGGAAAGAAAGAACTCGTGACTCAGTGCAACATCGTGCGTCTGGATGGAAAGGAATTTTTTTCTGTGATATAATCGGATAACAAAACAGTTGTCGCCCTTCTTCTCGGGAGACATCAAGATTTGTCACCCGCTCGAGAACGGAATGTTCTCGAGCGGGTGACAAATCTCAATGTCTCCCTCGACACCGGGCTACAATTGTATAATATTACCTGGGGTTTAAAATATTCCTATATTTAAAGATACACAATCCGAATCGATGGTCCTCATATATCATCAGATTCCAATAAAAACAGCATTTTTTTTAAATGCTGCTTCAGTTATCAGAATCGATTAATTGCCCAAACATAATGCTAACCACAGTCAAAATTGCCCAAAACGTGTTATATATCAACATTTTATTAAACGAAATTTGGCCGGTTTGTCAGATATCTAACAACCAAAGTCACTTGATTTTAGAGTTATCCATCTTCATCCGCAATTTGATCCGAGACCGTTCCCTTGACGAATATTTGCCAGGCCGCCAAAAATTACATATCTCGGAAATAACAAATATCAAAAATTCATATCTGATCACTCTGAGATTTGATGATTGGATTCCTCGACTCGAATCAGATATTGTTTACCCCGAAGCCAAAGAAATGGTAAATTGGGATCGTTAATTCGGATTATGCATCTTTAAAAGTTCAAATGCACAAGTGGACATGACATCGTTAAGTCGTTAACTCCAATGATGCGTTAGTGTTAGACTCTAATAAAACTCAACATTCAATGATTCTGTTCTGCATCCCTGAACTCCTGTGCGACCTCTGCAATAAACACACGCTAGAACTGTTTTAATGCTGCCCAAAGTTCTCGCGGTGTGTATTGTGCAAATTATATCAAAGTATGAAAAACATCACCACTAAAAGAAAGCAGATACATTGATAAACATTGTTCCTATATTCATTATTGATAGTTTTCCAATAACGAAATTTCACGTGTTGAAACCATTGTTTTATAAACAAAAATATTGCAGTGATTTGTCACCAAATCGATAATAGTAGTCAGTTGAAATAATTCAGTAAAAATATGAATTTCAGTATATTTCTCAATGCTTTTAAGGTACGCAATCCGATTAGATGGTTCCAGTGTCATCAGATTCCAACATCAGCAACATTTTTTAAAATGCCGCTTCAGTTATCAGAATTGTTTAATTGCCCAAAAATAATGCTAACCACAGTCCACTATGGTATACAATTGCCCGAAACGTATTATTTATCAATATTTTGTTCAACGAAATATGGCCGGAATGTGAAATATATACACACAAAACCACTTTATTTTAGAGTTATGAATCTTTATCCGCAAACTGGTCCGAGACAGTCGACTTGACGATTTTTTCCCGGGCGGAAAAAATTACTTATCTCGAGAAATATTTTTTGTTTTTAATCGATTGTGATCACTCTGAGCTTTAATGGATGGGTTCCTCGACTCGAATCAATATTGTGTACCACCGAAGCCAATTAGCGAAAGAAACAGTAATTGAGACGCTAATTCGGATTATTCATCTTTAACATTTTATAATGTTTGACATAGTTTTTTATTAAATGTTGATCTCTTATTGTACTAATAGGAACGTTATTTTAATTCCACTGTAACAAATGTGGCTTTGTCATGCGCAATTTCGTTATTGAAGAGTTACTAATGATGAAAATAAGAACAACGTCTAAATTTACAGCGTTGTAATGTACACTTGTCAAAATACAACTACAAGATAGACACAATCCAAAATACAATTACAAGATAGACACAATCCAAAATACAATTACAAGATAGACACAATCCAAAATACAATTACAAGATAGACACAATCCAAAATACAATTACAAGATAGACACAATCCAAAATACAATTACAAGATAGACACAATCCAAAATACAATTACAAGATAGACACAATTCAAAATACAATTACAAGATAGACACAATCCAATATACAATTACAAGATAGACACAATCCAAAATACAATTACAAGATAGACACAATCCAAAATACAATTACAAGATAGACACAATCCAAAATACAATTACAAGATAGACACAATCCAAAATACAATTACAAGATAGACACAATCCAAAATACAATTACAAGATAGACACAATCCAAAATACAATTACAAGATAGACACAATCCAAAATACAATTACAAGATAGACACAATCCAAAATACAATTACAAGATAGACACAATCCAAAATACAATTACAAGATAGACACAATCCAAAATACAGTTACAAGATAGACACAATCCAAAATACAATTACAAGATAGACACAATCCAAAATACAGTTACAAGATAGACACAATCCAAAATACAGTTACAAGATAGACACAATCCAAAATACAGTTACAAGATAGACACAATCCAAAATACAATTACAAGATAGACACAATCCAAAATACAATTACAAGATAGACACAATCCAAAATACAATTACAAGATAGACACAATCCAAAATACAATTACAAGATAGACACAATCCAAAATACAATTACAAGATAGACACAATCCAAAATACAATTACAAGATAGACACAATCCAAAATACAATTACAAGATAGACACAATCCAAAATACAATTACAAGATAGACACAATCCAAAATACAGTTACAAGATAGACACAATCCAAAATACAATTACAAGATAGACACAATCCAAAATACAGTTACAAGATAGACACAATCCAAAATACAATTACAAGATAGACACAATCCAAAATACAGTTACAAGATAGACACAATCCAAAATACAATTACAAGATAGACACAATCCAAAATACAATTACAAGATAGACACAATCCAAAATACAATTACAAGATAGACACAATCCAAAATACAATTACAAGATAGACGCAATCCAAAATACAATTACAAGATAGACACAATCCAAAATACAATTACAAGATAGACGCAATCCAAAATACAATTACAAGATAGACACAATCCAAAATACAATTACAAGTTAGACGCAATCCAAAATACAATTACAAGATAGACACAATCCAAAATACAATTACAAGTTAGACGCAATCCAAAATACAATTACAAGATAGACACAATCCAAAATACAATTACAAGATAGACACAATCCAAAATACAATTACAAGATAGACACAATCCAAAATACAATTACAAGATAGACACAATCCAAACTACAATTACAAGATAGACACAATCCAAAATACAATTACAAGATAGACACAATCCAAAATACAATTACAAGATAGACACAATCCAAAATACAATTACAAGATAGACACAATAAAAAATACAATTACAAGATAGACACAATCCAAAATACAATTACAAGATAGAAACAATCCAAAATACAATTACAAGATAGACACAATCCTGTTGCATTTGGAGAACTACTTCCTTGTACCAAAAACCAACTAAATATAAAATGAACACCTAATGACGGTGATAGTCGCCACTACTACTTCTCCTGTGTGTTGTATGTGTGTTCACGTTTGCCAAACACGAGGTCCGCGTGTTGTTATTTTCATTTCGTAGTCACGTGATCATGATATTAGCGACACCCCACAATGTATTTTCCCCGATTTCGTTTTAAATTTCCATATTTTTTGGAAAGGGTAGACCTCACTGAGCTTGAAAATCCATGTTTTTACTTTTTTACAACTCCCTCTGGCGGCCATCTTGGATTCTTTTAAATGGCCAAAACAATTGTATTCAACTAGGTTCCATTGATTTGAAGTACACTCTGTACATATGTACCTGCATGAAGAATAATTATCAATTGAAATCCATCACTGAATGAGTTTGAATACTTGTAGCATTTTCACTTAACAATCTGCTCATCGTCGCTTACTAGCGGCCATCTGGATTTTTACAAGATGGCCGCTGAGTACGCCTGCATATATTTGCCATTGAATTTACATCAATAAACATGTAAATGGTCATTATAGTACAGCATATATTTTGGAGAAATTGTGTATATAATGATACAGCATCATATTCGACATATGTGTACCTGTGATGAAAGTAATCAAATTCAGACCAGTGCCAAGATAGATATTGCCCCTAGATGCCATGGCAACGGATACAAATATCAAATTCCCAGAAAAAACAAGCTATTCTCAAAATATTATAAGTGTTTATTTATCACTGACATCTTGTTTATACTTAGCCATTCCAAATTATTCACAAATAACGTTGGTTATTCCAATTACCAGAGTGAATTTTGTTGCACTGAATTAAAGACGGCGACCAAGATGGTCGTCGAAGAATTAAAATGGTACATTTTGTCCATAGCAACCATCCAAAGGTTCTATTAGCAAAGCTCTTTTGTGTATGTATACTATTGTAGAACGAACCGGCAACATTTGCTGGATTCTTGACAACTTGTTAGTCATGAATATATGTCATCCAAGGGCAGAAAGCAATTGTACCGGGGGCAATACGTGGATGACGTCACAGTTGATCTTGCTGAGCTCTTTTGATAACCAATACTTGAATATTCAAATTGTTACTGAGTTTACAAATATTTATATCAACTTTTGCTTGTATGTTAACTCTAGTAACTCGGGTACATATTTTTTTTTATATTTGGAGTTACATTTGGAAGTCGTTTAAAAACTCATAAATATTTTTTGTCACAATGTTATATTTATTTACTGGAGAATATATCCAAATAGAAAAATTAAAATGCTTCCACTATTATTTAAAAAATGGTTGCAAAGTTGCATTTGGAATTCGTTAAAAAAATTAGGTGTTTTTCTCAAAGTTACATTTGCTTATAGAGAATAACTCCAACTAGAAAAATTTAAATATTTCCATTCTCCTTGTAAAAAAGACCTACATTTGGAAGTCTCACCTGTTTTGTCACAAAGTTACATTAGCATGCTACAGAAAAATTAAAATACTCCCACTTTGCTTGTAAAACAAATTTGCCAATCTTCACGACATCAATTTCGCACAGCACCGCTTCGAACTCTTAATATACCACACCATGTGGTTCCTCGATTCCTCCACATGTATACTTGAGTACTTGGGTTTACAGGAAAATTGTTCCATTAACCCCCCACACGACCCTGTTCATATAACAATGACGCTACAGACACCAACAATTGTTGTTAGTGGATTTGTTTTGTGTCGGCGGGCGTAGATACACGGCATTACCATCGTCCGAGATACAGTTTGTACTGGTCCAAGCTGTTTGCAAAATCGCCAGCGTATGACCGTACCTTTAAGAACTGCAACTTGTTTCCGGTACCAGGAACTGCTCTTTGTATTCTCTTAATAATTGTTCAGAATCTATATACGATGGTATGTGAAGTTCAAGGTTTTTCGCTGGATAGCTCTTGCAATTTTGTCCTGGGTTTATGCAAAATGTGAGATATTTATCAGAAATTGCTACTTAGATGTTACTAACACCTACAGTTTTCCGAAATCATGTATTTTGTGTGTATAAGTGAGGGAATTATTGGGACGTTTGTCATATTCATATAGTACCTGTGTCTGCCGTCGACCGTCATTATGTAACTTATTCGTGTAAGACATTTCATTGATAGCTGCAATTCGCTTACTGTAATTATGTTCGATCATTTTATAAGCATCGGTTCGATTAAATGGTATACTTTCATCGAACTCTTTCTCGTGAGTTGGTAAACCGTGACATGTACATCATTGTCCCCAATGGATCTTATCCGGTATTCATATTATTGGCGTGATCACTCACTGAAAACTAAGGGGCGGAATTTCAATAGCTTGTGCTATGTAGGGCTATCGTGGTCAATGAGATGCACTACATGCCCTTCTAGCGGGTTGTATGTTGAGCTTAATATTATGTGAAACACTCCGGTATGGTGATAAAATAGAAATGGAGAATCATTTTGCCCAAGCGTCAAATCTATAGCGGACATGCAACAAGACCGACATTCGAAAATATAGATACAAGATGAAATCAGCATAGCCGTTACTGCATCGCTTCATTTACAGACTGAACGCATGCCACCTGAGTCAGTGTGACTCATTTTCAAGTTATTTTTGGGAAAATTCTCTTGTTTAGCAAATGGAACAGTTATATCAAAACATTGACAATAGCATTGATGCCACTACTATAATTCCATGAGAATTATATCAAACAACCTTAATAACGCCACTACTATTATTCCTAATTTGAGTATGTATAAATGCAAGTATAAATCCATGAACGGATATGATGAAGTTTTGGTTGGAGCGATCGGATTTCGGAAATATTTTCATTTTTTCAAGTTGGAGTTATTCTCATGTAAGCAATTGTAACATTGTGACACAAAACACGTCAGATTTTGTTAACGACTGCCAAATGTGTAATCCGTTTTTACAATCATAGCGGATATATTATAATGTTTCGATTTGGAGTTATTCTCCAGTAATAAAATGTAACTTTGTGACAAAAACCTGTCGGATGTTTTATTTAAACGACTTCACAATGTAACTTTGTAACAATTTGAAACATGCATAGTGGAAATGTTTTAATTGTTATAGTTAGAGCTATTCAAAAGAAAGCAAATGTAACTCTGTGACAACATTCTACATCGGATTGTTTTAACAACTTTCAAATGTAATTGTGTAATCCCTTTTAACAAGGACAGTGGAAATATGTTCATTTGTATAGCTGGAGTTATTCTATGGTACACATCAGTTTACTGTTGTGACAAAACACATCTGACTTGTAACTCATGTAACCAGGTTACAAATGCGTAGTGCAAATGAATTGAACCAAATCTGGTCATATCTAAGCCAGAAAGAACTGACAATCTTTACGAGCACAGTCAGAGAGAGACACTCGCCGCCAGATGAAGCTGCATGAAATAAAGGTGTCATATAAACCCTTCACAATTCTGTATTTGTATTTTCCCCCAAAATTCAAGAAGTGACAACCAAGAACCTGGCTTGTTCATGGAGAGGTCTCTTCAAAATTCTCAAACATTACAATAACTTCACGTATGAAGTCAACCACGGACAAAAAGGCTCTACCCAAGTTGTCCATATTGACAGCATTAAGAAATCAAATCTCCTTGGCAAACCGTTAACTGAAATTAAGACGGCATGTTTGAATGCAAAGACTAGTAAACATTAATTACAAACCCGTTTTGGCTCACAGGGACTCGTGGTAGAACATGGCATGAATCTCTGATCTGGTTAATGTACGGGCATTAATGTACGGGCGTAAGCCATGATCTGGTTAATGTACGGGCGTTAGCCAGAGCAGAGATTCATGGCACGCTCCAGCAATCGCTGGGTCGCTAACGGAATTGAGTTACCACCTGCATGTTACAAAATTAAAAAATTAAACAAGCCTTCCTTGGTAAGGTGAAGTTTGATTGTGATTCTATGAGTCATAAAGAATCACTGGAGGGATTAAATGAGATATGCCAGTGCGCAGGCGCCAATCACAATTAAAAGCCGAAATTTGGAGTGAAGATCTCAACTGAAACATACATACTTAACCCAAAAAGTTGGGTGGGAGGGTGGCATTTAATCCCTCCAGTGATTCTTTATGACTCATAGAATCACAATCAAACTTCACCTTCCCAAGGAAGGCTTGTTTAATTTTTTAATTCTATTTCGTCATAACATCACTTCCGGTATAAAATGAGACTTTAAAGCATCAAACACCAAATTTCCAAGGATTATACAGAATTTATTCTGTAACAATATCCAGTACCCCACATTCAAATTGACAAACAGGTGCAATTGGTTTGTTATAAAACATAGCAAAAGTAGCAGCTGAACTCCAGCCTGCTTTATCCAAAATATCCTTAATTGGAATGTTTAACTGAAAAGCACGAGAAACAGCAGCGCCTCGCACACTGTGTGCTTTGAAAACCGAAGTGTCAATGCCCGCTCTAGCAAGCACAGTCCTTATCCAACGAGCGATAGTATGCACAGTAACATGCTTATGGGGATGAACATAACTCAGAAGCAACTCATTATCATTGGCCATACAGGTTGAACGTAATGTTGCAGTACGGTGAATATATGTAGTCAACGTCCGATAAACACACAAATAAGGATCTGCATCATACTGCACCAGTTCCAAGGGTTTGGCCAATGCACCAGGCCTCGGTATTATCAGCCATGTTCACTGATGATGAAATCATCGTCAGGAATTATCGTCAGATATGGAACAATTAAGCCTGAACTCAAACCTTTGTTAAGGCTTTGGAGAAAACCACAATACCATAACGTATCGCGGTCAGTAATATGTCAGAGATACTTGATAAAACTTATCTGAACATGATACAAGCATGATCAACGTATCCGCCTGCATATACAGGTGGAGAAAAAGAACAAACTGATTTTCCTTACTCAAATCCACTCATAGCGTGATACCACTATAGAGAAGAGGGGAATCAATGCACGCCCCCCCCCCTTTCTGGATGAAAATTTTGCCTACAGCATGTGAGAAACCAGTATAATGTATACTTCGATATCCCCATCCAGAAAAACGAAGGTTACATTGGTATGTAAAAATGCATATTAAGTAAAGTAATATGCAACGTTGTATAGGAAATAAGCAATGTACTGAATAGATATAGAATAAGAGCCTTCGCAGAAGGTATACCGGTATAGTCATAACTAAACCCAATCATGTAAATGCGTAATTGATTGTGTCAAATCCAGATACTCCAGTGATGAAATACGCTCATAGACACATTTCTGTATTGTGTCAACATCGCATGACAAGAATTAAATTGAAAATATTTTGATTCCGACAAATGTTATAACATCTGAAAAGCCAGTCAAATCCTCAGATCGGCAGTGATAGTTTACATTTTATGTGGGTACATGTAATGGGAAACATGAAACTATAGGTAATAGCACATGTACATTAACCCCATGCTAAACAGATTGTGTGGATTAAATTCGCGAACTGTCTGAAGTTTAAATTAACTGTGAAAACCATAAGCACACATCTCACGATGAACGCAGAATTATCTACGTCAAATGCAACCAAACACCAAACTCATTTACGAGATTTAGTATTGCCGCAGCCAGAAAGATAATGGGCTGACATTGCCAATGCAAACGTGAGTTTCAACGTCCCAAGTATATATAGACTTAATAAAAGTCCATTATTTAATCAAGTTCTGTTCCTGAACAAACCGGGTAGATATAAGTCTGCCATAGTCATGTCACGAAATAAATAGACATACGACATACTATAAAACTGTTGACATATACATCAATGTTAATATGGACAGTGCCAGTCATTGAATGCAGTGCAGAAAGCATGGCATAAATATATTCATCTGGGCAGGATTCTTAACTGCAGATGAAACAAAAACTGATGCACAGTGCAAATACCGGTACGTAGTGTAGACGGTCGCATGGCCTATGTGATGTCCTATACATGTAATAGAACTTGAAGTCAACTTAGTACAAACAGAGATTCATGTTGAAGACAAATCAATTGGTATCATTGACTCAGACATATATAATAATCTGATAAGTGACAATAACTAACAACCAAACAAGATTGTAGATTCGCAAGTTGGGTGACTCTGAAGTACCCAGACCAGGCGAAAAAAGCCACAAATACTATTAGTAATAGTGGAAACAACTCAGGTTGCTGAATTTTTTTTAAACCAAACCCCGATAGCATAAAGCATCAATACCCGATATTACAGGGTACACACCAACCCACACATTTTCTGTACTCCCTATATATAGATAGTAAACCTGACATTTATCTTCGATGGTTTGTAACACATGCAACTATCAAGCACTATTAAGTTAACAGGTCGGCAAAAATCGTGCCCATGCATACATGTAAGCTAATAAACACTGTACATGTATACTGATTAATTAGTCAGATACAATTAGGTTTTATCTTTAAGATAGATAAGTGATAACCAGCTATGGATTAAGTTGGTTTGACACTAGTAAGTCATGTGATCCTACCAACCAATATGGAATATCGAACCATTGAGACCAGATGTAAAAGAAAATACATATATCATACATGCGTCGTTATCGACGGTATAAACTTGTCTCAGACCAAGCAGGTTAAACATGTTATACTGGTCAGTGGTCACAACAGACCTGAGTATATAATGCATATGAAAAATACATTAAATGCAGACTGTTCAAGTATAAGTTGACGCTGTTGAGTCCATTCTAGTAATGAGTTGAGAACGGAACTTGTTTCAAGTTCAAATTGTCAGGATAAATATGACAGTATATGCTGCATCTAGCAGCATTGTACATAGTGTTAGTGTTTGACGATCATGCCATAAGGAGGCAAATATATTTAAACACGCTAAAACCCCCATCAACAAAACTGCTGCAGGTGAAAATGGTGAAGTGAGGTCAGTGGTACAGAGTGACAGCATGACTGTTGTGTATTTTTCTGGCCCTGGGCTCATGCATCCGCAAATTTATGTATTGTTGTGGGTAGATTATGTTACCACACATCTTCGGAATTCAAAACCGACGATATTTTTATTGTCTAACTCCGAAAAACGACCTTTGAAAATTTCAAAATGTTCAGGTTCGGATTCGCAATATTCCCGATGATTTTGTTCAGGTTCAGACACAATTTTCGTTCAGGTTCGGACAAATTTGATTCAGGTTCGGACGCATCAAAAACTTTGCATAAAAATGACACGCCGAGTTACAGTCGCGTTCTTATTGCGTTTTGTGTGCATTTGGTTATCTTCCATTCGTAAAAGAAACGATAAATGGGAAACACGAGGCTTGATTTTAGCCCACTCGTGAATAATTTGGGCGGACTTTCTTATTTTATGCGTGTGAGATGTATGCGATCACGTGATTCCACTGCACATCCACATACGATGCCAGGAAGTCGCCGCACGCAGATAACTGTCCATAATATAAGTTACACGGCTTTTTGAGGGGGATACTGTGTGTTATGCCCCGGCAGAGGCTCGTATCCCCCGAGGCGATCCTCCCTCAACAAGCCGTGTAATGATGTATTTACCCCCAGTCTCTATTAACAATATATTCCCAGACATAAAGCGCAGAAACGAGCCACGGACAGTAACTCTATTGTGTTAGACTGCTTATACGATTAATGTGATTATATAGCTGTTCCCCACAATTTGCCCATAAATACTTGCTGATAGATAGACAATATATACCATGTTTTGTATCAATAATTGGATGATATATTTGGGTATTCACACGAAACGTATTCTTTTCAATATAAGCCTTATGTGTTTTGCCTCATTTCTAAATGTTGAATCCAGTTACAAGTTAACCATTTGTCACACGAATATTATGCAGGACTATTAATTAGAGCCCGAACATGTTGCGTTCTATTCAGCACTATGCGAACATAGAGAATACCTATAGTTTGCCGAATAATACCTGCAATATGCGAATCTTCACGAGCGGCGATATTTCAGGAATATATTATTCGAGAAACCATATGTGTTCTCTTTATGTTATCCTTATTGTAAGCAATTCTGCAAAACTGCAAGTATTGTTTATCGAAACAAGAATTTAGACGCCGAAGTAGCGAAACTTATGCAAATAATATCAGCTGTTCCGTTGGCAAATTAAGCATCTCTAAATTTTGGTGGAAAATTTCCATCATGCGCTTAAGAGAATAGTGCCTACCCAATGGTTAAATATTACACACAGAAACCCAAATAACTGAATACGTAATAAAACGGGATCATTTGTTTTTCTTTAGAACTTATCGCTGTAATAAACTATTTTCAGTCTTCCGCGGAATTTCGCGTAGTTCCATTGATAATACACGCGTCAATAATTGTGTACCCTTTTTTAAACAGAAGTATCTACAGTGCGATAACGTTTGAAAATTATTATCCACGCAAAGGTCCTGACGAAAGAGAGCACATCGTATGTCATTTAAAATTACAGCTATTTCATAGGGACACATATAACAAACAACGCTTGTCCCCACACCAGGTTGTAACTAACAATCTGATTGACAACAACGTCACGTTTAAATCATGCACCATGTCCCCGTAACTATTGACAGTGAGCGTATAAAAGCACGTGAAACATCGTGGTTATGAATCACCCTTGAACTAGCAGTTTCACCAATCGTGACATTGTTCTAGCGCGCTGAGCTTAATTGACGTCACCTAAAACAGGATCGATAGGTCTGCTACTGAATTATTCTTATTGGTGCTGATTGGTGTGAATTTATCTGATAACCTATAAAAAGCTCACCACATGGTAGCTATTGATGTGGGACAAAGTCGTTAGCTCCGCCAACATCGTGGGATACTAGGAGATTTAATACCCGGATGTCTCTTTTTGAAACCCCTTGGCTCCGCCTCGGGGTTCAAAATCGAGAACCAGGTATTAAATATCCACGTGTCCCCGATATTTCAGAAGATAAGTAATAATACCACTGTTGCTCATATGTAAAATGTAATAAGTCCCACTAGCTGGTTTATAGTAGACATTGCTCGAGCATATTCAACTGTGGCTTTTATCCCATTAATTCGGAGAATTTACCACCTATATTTGGAAATTTCAGCTGACATATTTAGATATAACAAATTAACAATGCATGTTCGTTAATAACACGCACAATAAGATCGCGACTGCACCTCGGCATGTCATTTATAGGTAAGGTTTTGATGCGTCCGGACCTGAACTAAAATTGTCCGAACCTGAACCAAATTTGTCCGAACCTGAACGAAAATTGTGTCTGAACCTGAACAAAATCATCGCGAATGTTGCGAATCCGAACCTAAACATTTTGAAATTTTCAAAGGTCGTTTTTCGGAGTTAGACAATACAAATATCGCCGGTTTTGCATTCCGAAGATGTGTGGTGACCTAATCTACCCACAACAATACATAAATTTGCGGATGCATGAGCCCAGGGCCAGAAAAATACGAAAAAGCGAACATTTCGCCGCCTCGATAAAATTTCGAAAAATTATGACGACTTGACACGCCAAATACAACAATTTACATTTCTGTCACGAGAAAGCCGTGTTACGTATGTGTTGGCCATACAAATTCCTACATAACTGTTTAAAGGTGTATCACCGAAAGATATCGTTAATTGATGCTTGGAGACAATATATACACTTACCGTTTATCTTCTTTACTCGGCGTCGCCATCTTGGAATGTCCGAACCTAAACGGGTATCCGACAGTGCACACGAGCTCGTCATATTACATAGCTTCGACCTATGACCTCTGGGTCTACAGATCTGTACGGAAACTGACGAGGTTTGCCGAATGGCACGGCCCGGTCACGTGTGGTAAATAACGCTACGAAAACATGTGCGTAATTATGATCCACAACGGAAACAGAATGAATATTATATCATTCTCATCGTAGCCAGTAACTGTTGTAGCAACAAATGAAACGTCGTGTAATATAGGCCACAAAAGCCACGCACATTGATTCGTTCAATGTCTTAACAGATTACACGCTTCGATGCATCAACGATAGCTCGAGTACCCACATGCACTTTAAGGAAAGGTCACGAACAAAGGTCAACTGCCCGTTCACATCGTTGACACAAAGTCAGGCCCGATGAAAAATCGCAGCAAAGAAATTATTATGCCATATTTCCTGGACCCTTTCCGCAAAACTGAGGGCATGGCCCATACAGCCATGTGAAAAGCGGCTGTCAAGAGCTGACAACAAGTGACTCGATTATATTGAGTGCAATTTTTCCCTGTATAAAAATCAGGTCACCAATTGACCTAATTCAGACAATTTTGCAACAGCAATTAAGTCGTCAGAATTTACCAAGACTTTGTGTCCGCTGACAAAAAAGCCAGTGAAAACTCAGGTAAAAGCATTTACATCAAAACAATGGGGAGTGCATTTAAAACACTCCACGTATTCTGAACAAAAGGCATCCGCCATTTTGTTTCGGATAAACGGCAAAGTCGAGCAAATCTCAAACCAGATTGCCGCTATCAAAATAACTAGTTTACCAAGACGAAGTCTCAAGTAAGTTATTTTAATTATGTACTATTCCGTGGTACTAACGTAACCACAAGAAATTGTTTGTCGACGAGTTATTCACAACTCGAGACAGTACATAAAGAAAGGCTTCTGAACAAAAGGCATCCGCCATTTTGTTTCAGATAAACGGCAAGTCGATCAAATCTCAAACCAGATTGCCGCTATCAACATAACTAGTTTACCAAGACGTAGTCTCAATTAAGTTATTTTAATTATGTACTATTCCGTGGTACTAACGTAACCACAAGAAATTGTTTGTCGACGAGTTATTCACAACTCGAGACAGTACATAAAGAAAGTCTCTAAGACAATTGCAATCGCTATTCTCAGCGAATTGTTATTAATTCGCAGTCCACTAGACAAGGAAGTGGTGCGAATAATAAATGCGGTAAATAGATAACCGCAAATACAATAAATTTATACGAAGACAAGGAACTAATATATTTCACTATCTTCGCGGCTATAAATGAGGACGACGATAAAGGTAACGTCCTACGCCTTGCGTTACAAAGGCAAAGGTGATTGGCGCCTGCGCACTGGCATATCTCATTGTATACCGGAAGTGATGTTATGACGAAATAGAATTAATGTTATTCCGAAATGTCGTAATACTTTCACATGGAACAGTTTGATATGTTGCGTTCGGAAATGTCGTATAACGTTATACGACCTTACAGAAACACAAAATGTTGCCAAATCAAAAAAAGTGCAAAGTAATAACATCTCATAATTAGCATTTTCTGGTTGGTTTTCTGGTCAAGTTCGATTTCCCGATGAAATCGAAGTCGAAGAATACGATTCTGTTAAAAAAGAAAAGAAAACTATTTCGCGGCAAATGACAACTTACACGATTCTAAATCGCACCGACGAAATGCTGTTGCCATGTAAACCAGATTTACTCATTACCGCGGAGTGTCAGACAACCCCCACCAACAACTATTTGGGTTGGTTCAAAGAACATATGTTCCAAGTTTCATGCTTTGTTCCGGCCAGTCACGATATGTTTGTTAATCCATTGGTCTACTATAGTACGGGATATGAATTGGAACTACCACGCCGACTGTTGTGAATTTTGGGACAAAACAATCATTTTGATAGACGTTTTCAACAGTATTGAGCTGCTTGTAAGGTAAAATGATACAAGTCCACCCAAATTAAATCAGTGATACATTTTTAATTGATAAGTATCCTTATTGGAGTATATATGTCCAATATGATGTTTTCAAATAATGGAAAACCAGGTAAATATTATTTTTGGCGGCCATTTTGAAAACTCCAACATAGCCACTAGGGCGTCGTAAAAATAGAAACATCGAGTTCAAAACTATTTCCAAAAATATGGATTACAAACTACCTGCGTAAAAAAATGAACGAACTATATATTCATTACTGGTAGTTCTCCAATAACGAAATTTCGCGTGTTGAAATCATTGTTATGTAAACAAAACTGCTGTATTTTATTGAATTAATATGATTTTTATTTGTAATTCCACTGTAACATCAATGTAATGTTTACATAACATGACATTCAAAACTTCATTCTTGGAGTGTGTTATTAAAAATGAAAATAAGAACAAAGTCAATCTGTTATTTCTTGTACTTGTTGATGATAGTTGTTTTACAGACTTTTGTTATTTCGCATGAACCAACTTCAAATACCTTTAGCCCCCTTAACCCTTTACCCAACAAATCGGCCAAAACCGGCCAAATAAAGCTTCAACAGCCTAAAATATCTTCGGTCTGTCTCAATAGAACCATACACATATGGATATCATTGGAACCGGCTCCTTGACCACATTGTGATAGTTACAGTTATGCCCTGTGCCAGTGCATTCTCTTATATATGCGAGTCGACCATAGGTCGCCTCGCATATATAAGAGAATGCATTGGCCTAAAAACAAATCTTTTTTTAACACTTTTTACAATTTTTCTTACATTCTTTAATTTATTTTTAATTTTTAATGTGTTAAGCCCATGCATTCTCTTATATATGCGAGGCGACCTATGGTCGACTCGCATATATAAGAGAATGCATTGGCACAGGGCCCTTCTGTTGGGTAAAGGGTTAAGTCCCGTTGGTGTCAAATGCCTACCTGGAGTTTATAGTACACTGATGGGGCAGTGCATCCAATTTGTTTGCAAGCTATGATTTTCATTTCCTGAACATTTTTGTGGCTTTGTTTCAGTAACTTGAATATTATCATATGTATAACTAATCTTGAGTACACCCCTTCCTAATAAGGCTGTATCCTCTGGGGGAGTGTGGTCCTCGTCCAGAGGGTATAACTTGTGTAATATATTAAGTTTCCTGAACAATATTCGTGTTCGTAGCGACAGCAGACATGTAAATTGTGTAGAAATTGATTGGCTTCAATGATAACGACACATAAATTGATTGGTTGATAGCACACTCGTTTCTAACTGACACATCGACATATTAATCAATTTCTCTCATAATCGCTGCAACCAATTGATTACTCTCGATATATTTACTGTGCTATTTTAATGCCAACAGGTATTTGCATCATGTCTCAAATTATTAAAGAGAGGTGCAACTGAGTTTACAAGAAACCGGAAAAGCTAACACATGTAACATGTCATAGTAGATACGTTGTTCTAAAAGCTTACACATGTAACATGTCATAGTAGATACATTGTTAAAAGCTTACACATGTAACATGTAATAGTAGATACATTGTTAAAAGCTTACACATGTAACATGTCATATTAGATACATTGTTTTAAAGCCTTTAAAGTGATGTGGAACACTACGGTTGGGTGATCAAATAGAAATGGAGAATAATCTGTTCAAAGTAGTTATTTAATATATGAATATTAATCCACATTTACAACGCACACCGTCAGTCTTATATATATACTAGAAGGTGACCCGACTTCGTCCGGGCTTTGACCTTGAATTGTCCATTTTGAAGGTCAAGGTCAATTGGTGTCACGATTTGACCAGTCCAAAACACTGCCCGGACAAAAGTACCCGACACACGTGCCCGTCGAACTCCATCCGGTTTTACCCGATTTGACCTTGAATTTATTATTTTGAAGGTCAAGGTCAGATTGGGGTCACGATTTGACCCGTCCAAAACACACAGTGGACAAAAGTAACCCTATGTATAAAATATCGTCGAAATCCCATCAAAATTTGCGATTTGACCTTGAATTGAACGGATTTCAAGGTCAAGGTCACGTCGCACGGGCAAATGAATAGGCTCATGAGACTCCCCATACGAAAGTACTCCCACATACCAAGTTTCATCGAAATCCCGTGATATTCGGGCGTTTGACCTTGAAATGACCCGATTTAAAGGTCAAGGTTTCGTTGCACGGGCAAATTAATATGCCTATGTTCGTCCCCGGCCGAAAATACCCCCACACGCCAAGTTTCATCGAAATCGGCTAGGACGTTTTCGAGTTCATCGCGAACACACAGACACACAGACACACAGACACACAGATCTTCCAAAATATATAATAGATTAAATGCGACGAGTATTGATCGCTAAATCATTTTGTAAGTTTCTCGCCGATTGTTGCGTCGCGAAACGAGTTGTGCATATTTACAATTGAGCGTAGTTCAGACGGTGTTTTCTATGGAGTTGTACGGTCGATTTCTATGAGATTTTGGGCGATGTTTATCAGTTTTACGCACCCGAACACGTCCATGATATGTCTTTAAACTAGTAGATTAACTTTGAATTTAATTTTCAATCATAATCAAAGTTTTCGATTGGATGATTTTTGTAGGCTGTGATAAGTTCCAGGGTCCGCGCTGGACCGAAATTTCCTTTTGCCAAATAATTTGCCAAATGAAATTATTTTTTGCCAAATTCTTTTTGGATTTTCCAAATCCTATTCCTGATTGTACTATTTTCTGCAACATTTATGTTTTGACACTCACGATCTGAACGATTTTTTATATCGATAGGAAAGCAATTAGTTAATTTTTATACTAGCATCTCTATTGTGGCTTATCATACAACAATAAACCAATCACCGAACAATAAACTGATAGGAGGGTTGCTTCATCAGAAGGCACACCACAATAGGATTAAATATGTAAACACCACCACACTAAATACTGATAATCCCTCCACCCATTGATACTGATAGCTATCAGATTAACTGCATCATAATAGAGGTGTTAACATCTACACATTCCTCTTCAATGTGAATGATTTTAACCTACACACATTCCTATTCAACGTGAATGATTTTAACCTACACACATTCCTCTTAAACGTGAATGATTTTAACCTGCACACATTTCTCTTCAATGTGAATGCTTTTAACTTACACACATTCCTCTTCGACGTGAATGAATTTAACCTACACACATTCCTCTTCGACGTGACTGATTTTAACCTACACACATCCCTCTTCAACGTGAATGATTTTAACCTGCACACATTCCTCTTCAAGGTGAATGATTTTAACCTACACACACCCTCTTCAACGTGAATGTTGTAACATACACACATTCCTCTTCGACGTGAATGAATTTAACCTACACACATTCCTCTTCGACGTGACTGATTTTAACCTACACACATCCCACTTCAACGTGAATGATTTTAACCTACACACATTCCTCTTCAACGTGAATGATTTTAACCTACACACATCCCTCTTCAACGTGAATGATTTTAACCTGCACCCATTCCTCTTCAATGCGAATGATTTTAACGTGCACACATTCCTCTTCAACGTGAATGATTTTAACCTACACACATTTCTCTTCAATGTGAATGATTTTAACCTACACACATTCCTCTTCGACGTGACTGATTTTAACCTACACACATCCCTCTTCAACGTGAATGATTTTAACCTGCACACATTCCTCTTCAATGCGAATGATTTTAACGTGCACACATTCCTCTTCAACGTGAATGATTTTAACCTACACACATTTCTCTTCAATGTGAATGATTTTAACCTACACACATTCCTCTTCGACGTGAATGAATTTAACCTACACACATTCCTCTTCGACGTGACTGATTTTAACCTGCACACATTCCTCTTCAATGTGACTGATTTTAACCTGCACACATCCCTCTTCAAAGTGAATGATTTTAACCTACACACATTCCTCTTCGACGTGACTGATTTTAACCTACACACATCCCTCTTCAACGTGAATGATTTTAACCTGCACCCATTACTCTTCAATGCGAATGATTTTAACGTGCACACATTCCTCTTCAACGTGAATGATTTTAACCTACACACACCCGTCTTCAACGTGAATGTTGTAACATACACACATTCCTCTTCAACGTGAATGATTTTAATTTATTCGTGGCCATTAATCTTTCTGGTCATTCTTTATTCTCTGCATTCTGAACATGACACAAACCATTCCAACTTTCTCAGCTACAATTATTTTTTTGTGTTTTTTTATCATTCTCAGTTTCTCGCGGCTTCAGCACGAGGCTAGATCTTGCGGAATCATGTTCCCTTCCTATACACTTGAGAAAAATATTTATAACCTAACGAACCAAAGCCAATGCCTTTGGGTCGTATTTGGCTATATCTGATTTTGTGACGTCACCAATTATTATGTAACATGGCGCTACTATTGTTATGCGATCGGACCACTTTTGAACAAATGAAATATTTATTTACAAACAGTTATTATCAATAAATGTGTTCCAATTATATCAATTTCGTACCGTTGTTTGCTGAAACCAGTTACGATCATCGTCATGGCGTCATTTGTCTTGGCGGGCCAGAATGCAGACAATATCATGTCTTTTATCGAAATTAAAATTCGATAGCACCCACCTAGAGGTGATCCTAGACTCATATATCGAATATCGTTGAAATCGGTCAGTTTGTTTGAGTTATCGCTCTAACTGTCGCGAACGATAAAACTCGCTAAAAAATAGACAAGCAATGTCCCATAACTCTCATACAAAAGATTGGAAAAACCTGGTTTTCGATCTCGTGCGATATATTGTTGCAACAGACCCATATACCGAATATGAATGACGCCCAATTACCCAGACGCCCACCTACCGACATCGCCCAACCGTATTAAGTCGAGTGATTTTTTTTAAACTCGACTAAAAAATGTGGCCTCGTGTTCTAGACATATCCACATAAACTGTCCCGATTCTGTCCCGGTTCGTACTTAATTTACTAGTTGACTGATTTCCATGACTCATATATAATTATTATTTACACCCTCGAATCTACATCAGGGATGGGGTGATTACATGCCAATGTAATCGATTACGATTACATTTACTTTTGGTTTACATGATTACGATTACGATTACTGATTAAATTTTTGTCCAATGTACTCGATTAAGATTACAATTACTTTAGTATATGTAATCGATTGCGTTTTTATTACATCTGATTACAAATGATAGTGTCTAACCATTTTGATCGCATAGGAGTAAATAATGAAACAAATCAAATTTAAATATCAAATTTTATTGAATGAAACATCACTACATAACTTGGATACAAGAAGTGACTGAAACAATAGAAAGAAGCAACAATAAAGACATAAACGATGGTGCACCGACTTATTGGGAATATTTACGCTTTATGTGTATGTATTTATTTATGTAAATATATTTGTAATTACTCCAAATTTTGTAATCGATTACTTTGATTACGATTACTGATTAAAATTACCCCAATCCTGATCTACATGTATACAAACAGTTGAGGGACGAGATAAACCATCTTTAATCGGTAAACATTGGAGCAATCACGTTCAAACGTGGCGTTCGTTGAACTGATCACGTTTCCCAAGGGCGCTGCTCGTCATATATAAGATAATACATTGGCACATGGTTTTTGCTGTCCCAATTCATAGAAAATGTATTCTCTAGTGACAAAGGCTGATGACAAGTTTTCCTAACTCATAATTGTTATTTACACCCCCGGATTTTAACAACAATTTCAGGGAAGAGATAAACCATCTTTAATCTGAAAACATCAGTGCAATCATGTTCAAACGGCCGTTCGTTGAACTTATCACAAGCAGATCAACATTTCCTAAGGGCACTGCTAGTCGGTGAATGTGTGGTAATCAAACTGTTAGATCAGACGCAAATGACTAAGTTAACGAACTCTACGAACTAGAAGACATGTTTCTGTGTTAATTAATCAACAGACGTTAACGAAATCCCGTTCAAATTTGCATCCCAATTCCCGAAGGAACATGTTGACCTTGTTCAGGAGGGTATCGAGTTACTGTTGGAGCTAATGTAGACAGCTAAGCTCTTCTATTCTCAATTTAAACTCAGAAATTGCTCACATTTGTCATGCGTCGAAGTGAAATGCATTAATTTCTTTCAACTTTCTTCACTGAAGACTACACCTGTTTATTTCTACCTTATCAGGAAATGTCTCAAAGACACGGGCGGCCTTCGTGGCGGATATAACTATTAAAATAGTCACATCCGCTAAAACCGGCATTAGCAGAAAGAATAGTATATAATATACAGATGTTGTTCTTATACAAAATTACAAATCATAACTATCGCGTACATTGCATATTATTGTCATGTTTGTGCGCTGTCGCTTTGTTGTGTAAACAAACATAAACAAAACATTACAGAACCATTTGCTTATAGACAAACACTCGGAATTACCGGATCGTCCAATGAAAATGCAGTAAATGCTCCGTTGCGCTATGGAAGCCCAAGATAACGTTATTGGGCGCAATCACAATCGTGTTCAAATCGCGCCAAATTTTATTTTAATCGAGCCATTTTACCCGCTGTCAGTTCAAAATCCAGCTAATCCACGTTACTTCAATATAGGGAAATGATCAACCAGCAAAATTGTACATAATGTAATTGTTCTTGCAAAGAGATGAATATTTTCAATCCAATTAGTATTTTCTCCTACCTTATAAATGGTTATACATACCAAATAAGCAATATATTATGATACGATTGTGAGTTGTAGTGTAAGTTGTAGACGCACCAAATTAGAGGTTTTACAATCGACGTATAATGCGCGCGAATCCAAATAAGGAAATGACGCAATATCATGGCTCTGCTTATAAACAATTCACTGCACTTTTGGGAGAAATTAAACAACACTCTAGCTACATTTTCTCTGACACAAAGCGTGTTTTGTGAATAATATCGCATTCATACCATCATTATGCTTTTCTATTCATATCTTCTTGAGGAAATGATCATAATTTGCTAAGTGTTAGTTCTAAATTATAACCCACAACGAAGGCCGCCCGTCCCTTTGAGAACGAACGTTCTTTATATTGTTTTTCACATACGATTTTCGTGTAGCAAACGAAACCCAGCAAGTGTTCTCTGAAAGTGAAATTCAATAACTACTTTCAGCTGTCTCCACAAATAAGTCTGCGTTCTGCACTTAAAGCAACATGCCGATTTAAGCTCCAACATACACCTAATAATATTCGTATTCGCTTTTAAATTTGTCCCGGTATCGAAATCGGTCGATAAATTATTTGAACTATCTTTCTATGGACATTATATGTCACAGAAAGACGCATTGAAGCAATCAAATATACAACTTTGAAGTTTTGAACACGGTGTTTTTGGGCCCTAAACAAATTAACATCAACGTGCACGGCACGGAACAGAACAGAGCGTTCCGTGTTCGTCTATTCCTGATATGGTAGAAATAAAGAGCGAATCTTTCACTTCTATACGAAAGATTGAAAACAGCTGGAAAATGACTGTCACAATAGCAAGTATTTTTCAGAGGATATGATACAGGTATATCAATATTTCGGGTATTTATGTTTTAACTCGTTTCACTCGAACGACCATAGATGATTTATAGAATAACAACTACGAATTACATTTGCTTCACTTCACATAAACTGTGCACATCATATATAAATATTATATAAATATTGCACGGCCTGGAGGTGACTATGCCAAAATAGTGGTCCGAGGGGAGGAACAATTCATAATCATCTATATTCCATTTTCATTGCAGAACGATTTCAAAATTTTCAGTGCGAATTTTGTTGTTTCTTTAGTGTTTTGTTTTTTTGTTTTTGCTTGTCGAATTTTCTTAAATAAATAGCCCGGCTTCTAATCGGGCAAATCTTAAATTTCTTCCCCAGAAATTATTGTTGCCAGTTTGACTAGTAACGGAAAGCAGACGTCGTCGTTGTTGTTGTTAAACGGTGACATCAGTTCAAAACAAAACTTTATTTACCAAAAACAAACTGAAGATTTTTCAGAAAATTTAGTAGCCCGAACTAAGGAAATAGACAAAAATATCGAAGCGATATTGTGATCATAGCGGCGAAAGGAACATGAAAAATCACCACATCAAACATGGGTAAAACATCACAAATAACATAAAGAATTTGCTTACGATCATTTATTGTGCTCTAGTTGTCGATTACAAAGACATTTTGGATAAAAACATTTTGAACCTTTGCAGCGAGGCGGAGATGACTTTCAAATTACCTCCCCGGAATAGTGGGCATGCTAAAAATAGATTTCTGGATTTTCCACTGGCAAGCGATAGTGGGTGTGCTAAATTAGGAGTCCCACTATCGTGTCGTGGACGACACTATCGATAATTGTGAATGTCAAGCAATCAATCACAAGCGTGGAATAGGCCTAGATAGTCACGTGAGATAAAATATAAACATGTATCATGCAATGAAACGAACTTTTGCAGTCAATATTCTCGTATGTATTGATGATCAACTTGTTCAAAATCCAATTTTATCGAATAATGTTTCTAAATGTGGGTAGGAGGGTGGGCCCAATCGTGCACATAAGAAGCTAAACGTGGAATGAGCGCTAAAATATTGTTGGCGTTCAAGCACACTTTAGAACAATCGAGAAACTCGTCCTGAATCGAGTCAATATCAATCAACACTCATCACGCGTGAACTACTGTCGCCAATCACTCAGATATGCCCCATCGATTTATCCCCCGTCGATCTAATATTTTCCATTAACATCATGCTCTCCAAATAATTCTTTGTTGAACTTCAATAAAGTAATTTATTATACCTCCTTCCGAACGACGTAAACTCAAATTTAAACAATATATGATAATGACTGTGGTGGTGTTTGCAAAATGGTGTGAATAGCCATCATGACCATAGTCGAATGGCAACAACTTATGATACCAGTGTTAAAATATTTCTAAATATATATGTTTTTGAATGTTTCATACAGACACAAGGGCGGGGGGGGGGGGTCCGGGCACGTATGCCGGGTGTGTGGGTGGTCGATGGGACCAATAAACACTTTTTCCGCAACTCAAATTTTTTTTTCTCCTGCAAGTCTTTTGACTGTTTTTGCAATGAGTTTGGCTTGAAACACCTTAGAATAAGAGAAATAATGTAATTATAACTGCTAAACTGACTGCAGGCAGTTATCGTGTTGTATTTTGTTGCAAATTTTGAAATCCAAGATGGCCGCTGGCAGCCATGTTTTTGTTTTGGCCGAATGACCTCAAAATGAATCGTTCCTATTTACATGTTAATGTTAACATCCACGACAAATAGTATGCACAGAAACTCATATACAGCTGTTTACAGTGAATTTCCCCCCGCAAATATCTGTTTTAGTGTTAAAAGGGGGTGGGTGTCCAAAAGTGGTCGGAAAAAACTGCCGAAAACGGAAAACAAATTTGGACGCGGGGGTGAGTGGGTCTCAACAAGGGTCGAAAGTAAAAATCACCATACGTGCCGGAAATGTTTTTCCGACCCCCCTGCAGACACTGGTTTTTTTCTCAAACGCTCGGATTAACCAAACAAAAGGACACATTTAGAAAATATAACGGTCCTCTCTCCAAGCAGCATCGGTTTGCCCTAAAAGCATCATATACTTCAACGGGGCCCACGAACATCATACCACATTAGCAGGACAACTTGACCATAGGTGATAACCTATCGCGAATCTGAGAGTATCCTCTTATAAACCTGGGTTAGGCTGGGTATCGCCTAGCACGGTCAATGAGTCTGGGGAGTTGTAGCGTATAACGCTGTCCTTATCACGGAAATCCATTAGCAAAAGAGTTTCACACCAACAAACACGTGTGATTGTGGAGGCATGAGAACATACTCGCTACCACACCATTCCTGCTCGGCACCAAATTTTCGAACCCCCAGATCACAATATATAAAACTCCGGACATACTCACGGGGTATAGAAGCGACCACTCAATTATCTCACTCGACCTTCGCGTCAGTAATATAAAGCATGGCCGCGGTTTTTGGAAGTTTAACAATTCTCTTTTATTCAGACTGGATTACCAAAATATCGTTAGAGAAACAATACAGGAAAATGTTAGTAGATATAAAATCTCGCATCGATTTTCAGATAAATCTCCACACATGTTCGCAATATCAGACGCATTATTTTTAGATGCTCTGCTGTTAGATTTACGTGGGAAAACAATTCAATATTCTTCGCGTTTGAAGAAGCAGAACGAAAAGAAAAATCACGCTCTAATAGATAGAAAATCGGAGATCGAACGTATACTGGACAACTCGAAAGACACAAATAATAGCGAATTATTGAATGAAATTTCTAATATAGACATACAACTAACCGCTAGTAGAAAGGATAAAATTGCCGGACAAATGATTCCCACCAAAGCCAAGTTCATTGAAGATGGAGAGAAACCAACGAAATATTTCCTAAACATGGAGAAGCGACAGTATATTTCAAAAACCCTAGCTGAAGTAGTGGACCAATCGAACCGCATAGTTACTGACCCCGAGAAAATTATGGAAACTACCAAAACTTTTTATGAGGATCTTTACACAACTAAAATAAACAATGGTGTTAAGTACGAAATCCCACAAAATATAACCTATCGATCGCTAACATCGAATGACGCAACGTCCATAGAAGGCGTAATAACATACACGGAACTTACCAAAACACTTAAAACATTTAAAAACGGAAAATCACCCGGCCCAGACGGTTACAGTGTAGAATTTTTCAAATTCTTTTGGAAAGATATCGGAATGCATGTACTGAACTCGTTAAATGATGCTTTTAAAACACAGGAAATGTCAATTACTCAAAAGCAAGGTATCATCACCCTCATTCCAAAGAAAGACAAAGCTAGACAACATCTTAAAAACTGAACTCGTTAAATGATGCTTTTAAAAAACAGGAAATGTCAATTACTCAAAAGCAAGGTATCATCACCCTCATTCCAAAGAAAGACAAAGCTAGACAACATCTTAAAAACACTAATTCTTGATGGGAGCGATACTAGCTTCCGTGAAGTTCTTAATGTATTGGACTTGTTTGCCAGAATGTCTGGTTTGAAAGTTAATATTGATAAATGTGAAATTGTCTGGTTGGGGACAAAAAAGAACTGTGGATTGGCACCAATCCCAAATTGTCACATTAAGGTATCAAATTCTTTCACGTCGTTAGGTATAAAATTTTGCACTAATCCGACAGAGACTCTGCAACTCAACTACATGGGGAAGATTGATGAATTAAAGAAATCGATAAATAAATGGAAATATAGACTCTTAACACCACTTGGTAATATTACTTTGATAAAATCTATTCTAATACCAAAATTTGTTCACTTATTTATAGCTTTGCCAAATCCAGATAAAAAGTTCATAGACGAAATGAATACCATTTTGTTCAGATTCATTTGGAATGGAAAACGTGATAGAATAAAAAGAATGCAACTGTGCGAAGAATATGAAAACGGTGGTTTAAGAATGGTGCACCTAAAATATTTCTTCGACTCATTAAAAATAACATGGATTCGAAGGTGCATAACGAAAACAACTCAATGGAGAAATTTGGCACCAAAACAAATAATAAATGACCCTCTATTTGCGACATATGGTTCAAAATATATAAAAAGATGCGAGTCGACTATTGGGAATCCTTTCTGGCGTGACGTCTTTGTAGCCTGGCGTAATTTTCTGGACATAAAAAGTAAAGAGCCTCGATACGGCATGACGCAGACAATTTGGAACAATGATGAATTGTTGATCGACGACTCAATGATAGACGTCGCTGAGTGGAAGGACAAAGGCATAACATTCATAAATGATATGTTCACCGAAGACAATAAGCTACATTCCATCGAAACTCTTAGAACTAAGAACAATATCACCACAAACTTTATCACTTTACACGGCCTAAACAGACAAATTAATAGGTTATTAAAACGGACCGATCAAACTATCGTCAGGGTTCAAAATCCAATCATTCCTGAAAATATAGTATCACTACTTCAGAATGAGCGAGGTTGCAGAAATTTTTACGACGAATTCATAAAAGCGACTAAAATAGGACAATCATCGTCGCAAATGAAATGGGAAAATGAATTAAGATGTTCCCTTCACTGGAAACATATATGTTCATCACCCTTCAAACTATTAGTCGACACAAAACTACGCTGGTTTCAATAACGAATACTGACTAGAATTATAGGCACAAACATACTTTTGAACATAATGCGAATTCGGTCAGACGGTCTATGTCTCAGATGCAACGTCGCAAACGAATCAATTTCGCATATTTTCTTTGACTGTCCATTTGTAAGAACGTTTGTAAATACCACTCAGGCCTGGCTAGATCGCTATCAACTGGGCATCTCGCTTTCTCGGAAAAACATTCATTTTGGGATTGGTGCTCACAATAAAAACAACAAACTAAACTTTCTTATACTATCAATTCTGAAATATTATCTGTATAAAACAAAATTTAACCCCGACGAACTCTCTCTGAAATTACTCATTCGAGAATTTGAATTACGATATAAATCGTATCGATATATTGCACTGAACTCCGACGATCTGAACAATTTCCAACTCGAGTGGGGGGACCTAATGAAAGCCATGCAACAAACAACAGGGCACACACATAACTAACTTAGCAGGGAACATAATCATCTTGAATAGTAAATAGTCCGAGTTTACAATCTGACATTCGGCAAACCAGTCCAAAGTTCATGAACAAATTTGAGACAGAATATAACTGGCATAAATATATATATATACGTGTATACATGTACGCATACAATGTTATTAATATATCAATGTGTGTGCAAGGAGTGTGTAAGTTGTGTACGAATGTCGACCCCCCCCCCACCGTTCCCGTCTATATATTTATGCAATCGTTGTTATCAGATATTGTTCTGTACATAATATAAATGTGTAATATAATGAAAAAATAAAATATTCAAAAAAAAACAAAAAAACAATATATAAAACATATGGCATACAGTATATACCATTTGAAAGATGAAGCTCCAAAACATTGTATTATCAATATATCCCGTCTAATAAACGGTGAACATGTTGTTTTTCTTGAGGTACCGACGCGTTTTATGTGCTTAAGTTTTATATGAACTATACTGCAAGATCTATTTGTTTTCAATGGAAGGGAATAGCTCTATATCTTAGTTTTAATTGTGTTGCATTCTGGGAGCGAAACGAGGGAAATGTTTCTATGATTTCAGCTATTTTCTATTACTCTATGGGTACCTTCTGAGACACAGACATTTCAAATAGTGATGAATTATAGTCTTTTAATCACAGTTTATGTCATAGATTGTTATCAAAACCGTATATCAAGGCACTATACAAAAAATAATCGGTGACTCGAAAATTAAGTCGGCCTTTAACAGCTCATCACCAACAAATGACAGCGGATCTTAGTGAAACCCTGTGCCAATGCATTCTCTTATATAGGTCGCCTCGCATATATACGAGAATGCATTGTCCAAACAAATTTTATATTATTTTTTATAATTGTTAAAGAAATTACTTTATTGAAGTTCAACGAAGAATTATTTAGAGAGCAGAGTGTTAATGTAAAATATTAGATCGAAGAGGGGTAAATCGATGGGGCATATCTGGTTGACTGGCGAGCTCTGTGTGATTGGCGATAGTAGTTCATGCGTGATAAGCATTGATTGATAATTGACTCGATTCAGCACCAGTTTCTCGAATGTTCCAAAGTGTGCTTGAACGTAAACAAGATTTTAGCGCTCATTCTACGTTTAGCTTCTGTGCACGGTTGGGCCCACCCTCCCACCCACATGTAGTAACGTAGATCATTCAATTATATATTGGCTTTTGAAAAAGTTGATCATCAATACATACGAGAATACAGGCTGAAACATTTCATTTCATTGCTTGATACATGTTTATAATATGACATAATAGTATAGGTCTTTTGTGAGTAATGATAACATTATATATATAGGATGTGCACAGTTCATGTGAAGCCAACGTTATCCTGAAATTTCTAGATTAAATCTTCGTTATACAATTCGTAGTTGGTATTCTATAAATCATTTATGTTTGTCCGAGTGAAACGAGTTAAAAAATAATGTAAGAAAACCTGACATAACCATCGGAATCAGAATCACAATGTTTATTAACCCGCAGGGAGCCTCACACAGATGGAATCATGCACTGAAGAGTGTCGTCTGCTCCTTCTCTGTGCGGCTTTCTATGGGGTTAGTGAGGCTTAGAAAATTAAAAACATATTATGGACATACTTCAGTAAATAAAATCTATAAGTTAGTATCAAACACCATCACATCTGGAATAATGTAGCAATAAAATAAATAAGTTAGTATCAAACAATATCACATCTGGAATAATGTAGCAATAAAATATATAAGTTAGTATCAAACACTATCACATCTGGAATAATGTAACAATCAACTCGCTTTGAGTGATTGGCACCTCAGTTCCTTTCCTTGAATCGACTTCGAGATGGATCCCAACACCCAAATGACATATATGTGACACGCCATATCAAATCCAGTCCTAAGTCGGGATTTTTTTACTCTGTGCCAATGCATTCTCTTATATATGCGAGTCGACCATATGTCGCCTCGCATATATAAGAGAATGCATTGGCCTAACAATTTTTTACAATTTTAATAATTTGTTCTTGTATTCTTTAACAATTTTATAATTTCACCCATACAGATCCCCAGACAAGCATGAGCAGACGACACTCTTCTATATGTGTGGGGCTCCCTGCAGGGTAATGGAGGTTTTTTATTTTATGTCCTAAAAATTGTCAGAAACATTTATTTAAAAAAAAATTATAAAAAATTGTTAGGCTAATGCATTCTCTTATATATGCGATGCGACCTATGGTCGACTCGCATATATAAGAGAATGCATTGGCACAGGGTAAAACAATCCCGACTACGACTGGATTTGATATGGCGGGTCACATATATATATATTGATGCTCGTACATGTTATGCCGAACGTGGTGTTTACATAAACTTTTAAAGGTTTATAATTAATGTATATTAAAACTAGCGCAGTTTTGAATGTATATGATATTAATATGAACTTTAAAGTGACATATACGCGATTATAATTGTATTTGTTTAATTATATTACCTTCGATATCTGTGTATACCCGTGACATGGTATTCTGTAAAACATTGTTGACTGAGGTATCCTTGAATGAATTATATAAAATGTGTGTCCACTACAGAACACGTAAATTCGCATCATATTCACACATCAATTACCAGACACAGCCTACTTCCATAGATCAGGCCTGGTCAAGTTGTCCTGCTAATATGCTATGATGCTGGTGGTCCTGTTGGGTTGCTATGATGATGTTAGGGCAAACTAATGCAGTTATGAAAATGTACCGTTATTTTTTCTAAAGTTGTCATTTTCATGGCATTTGGTTAATCCGAGCGATTTTAGAAAAAAACTGTGTGTGCGAAACATTCAAGAACATATATATTTTTGAAAAATATAATAATACCTGCGCTGGTGTTTTTAAAACGACTTGAATAACCATCTTGATTATAGGTGATTTTCAACAACTAATACAACCAGTATTAAACATATTTCGCAATAAATATGATTATGAATGTTTGTATGCATAATAGCTTTTCCTGTATATGTTCAAATTGTCGAAACACCGCGAAAAAGAGAAATTAAAAACATATAACGTTACTTTTTGTTAATAACATCATTTTATTTATTTATAATAGAAACAAAGGAACAAATTCCCCCGTTTATATACACAAATAATTTGTGAAACATGTCATTATCAGAGCTGTGGGAAAACAGTTGTATTATAATGCAATCCAGACCAAATTGTGTCCAGAAAAACTTGTTATGGAACAAATCTGTTCCGATAAGTGTTGTTCGGGGCACAGCTTATTTGTCTTTTTACCCTGTGCCAATGCATTCTCTTATATATGCGAGTCGACCATAGGTCGCCTCGCATATATAAGAGAATGCATTGGCCTAACAACTTTATATCATTTATTTTTAAATAAATGTTTTTGACAATTTTTAGGACATAAAATAAAAACATCCATTACCCTGCATGGAGCCCCACATATAGATAGAATCATATAGAAGAGTGTCGTCTGCTCATGTTTGTCTGGGGCTCTGTATGGATGAAATTATAAAATTGTTAAAGAATACAAGAAAAAAATATTAAAATTGTAAAAAATTGTTAGCCCAATGCATTCTCTTATATATGCGAGGCGACCTATGGTCGACTCGCATATATAAGAGAATGCATTGGCACAGAGTAAAACAAGGTGGTCAACATTTAATTTCCAATTACATCAAAATTCACAATTTAAAATGCTCAATTTGTACCCCTATAGTTGTAGTTGTCCATCTAATCCCTCACGTTTCCCAATAGACGGAAACGTCCACGGTCCGAAGTATCTGGCTGCTGTTACCCCTTATCACCAATATCTTACCGTACATTTAACTCCTCGCCGCAGATCCGATTAACAATTGTTGCACATTCGAACTTGGTATCTGGACATTTCCCACCAATGATGAATTCAACTCATTTAATTTCCTCAAGCATAGAGTCCAAATTGCCTCCAATGAACCTAATGTCAAACCTATCGCCCAACAAAACTAAAAGATGTAAAATATTATGCATAAATATCAGGATTGCCATATGCACACCTCGCAGCAAGAGATTAAGTAAATGTATAATTTCACCGCACCCTACACCGATATGGAAGAAAAACACCGACGTCCTCAAAAAAGACAAGGGATATATATAATCAGGCAATTCTTTAAGGATTGGCCATTTATAAATGAACAATCGGAACCGAAAAAGTCCATTAATATATGGTCAATCGCAACCACGCGTGGCACGCGTGGTCGATTGTCATTTAGAAAGAACCATTAACGCTAATCATTTAATTTAATTTTTATTAACTAAATAACGGAGATATTTGAAGAAGTGTTTTTAAAGATTGACCATTAATTAATTAAAATTTAGGTACGGATTGTCCATTTATTAATGGTCAAACATTTTGTGATATCATTGTTCTTGGTGATTACGAATATAATGTCTACGTCGTCAAAGATATCCGCGGAAGCCTAAACAAAAGCCAACTAAGTCAAAGCTTGGGGGAAGTTGTTTTTTGCTACGGTGTGTTGACATATATGTGTATTTATTGTCAAGATTTTGTGTGTTTGCTTTTATATGTTTAATTGTTTATTTATTTTGTATTTATTTATTTATTTATTGTGTGCCTGTGTGTGATTGTTTTGATGACTGCTTGTGTTTCATGGTGGCGGGAATTACTATTTGTTTCCTTTCTATATTTATAATTTTATTGTAACATGTATTTTGTAAAACATAATCTCCTAGCTGGAGGAAATAAAGATATATATAAAGCGCTGCAATGTCATGGGACACGACATTGTCTTGTGATATTTCTTCCATGTTAAAGCTGATATAATATCTCAGCGTTGAACGTTCATTACATTCACCATATAACAAGGATACATTTGTGTGTACTATTAGAATATTGCAGGTTCTCATTGATTCCAAATTCCAAGTATAAATTTAGAAGAATAGGATTTGTATCCAGGAAGGTAAATTATGTCAATGGTGTCGTACCACCAGTTTTATGGTGGAGACTGTGGGCGTTTGGTCAATAATTGTGGGAGTCTGACAATGTTGGTAATCGATGATAGTCAAGACTTGCCACAAACGCTCTCATAGAAACTCCAATCTCTCATATTGATGCCACTTGTTTAAATGACATGTCCTTTCGGACAATAATACCTACTCTTGTCGCACTGGTATCGCGATATATACCCATATATGTGCACTGTTTTGTGGTGAGGCAATATCGACATGGGACACCCCCTACTGCATGTGATATAGATTATTAAGAAACAAGTATTAACAAAGAAACTGGTGACGAAGGGCCAACATAAAATGTTCTCTCCATTTAGACTTGTGAATTGTGAAACGTACCCGATGAATTTATGTTAATCGCAAAATTTATGTAGAGTTTATGTTTCCTGTCCGGCGTAATGCATGTCAACAAATAATATATATAACCTATTTTATCAATAAAACATAGTGGACACTTGTGGGCACAGAATACAACGAGACCGAAAGTCGTCGTTTAAAATGTTATTTCAACGTTGAATATTCACGCGGTATTGTTAGTTGTGGTTCTGTGTGTAGCAGTTATATGTAATATTATGGCGAAGGAGTAAACGCGGTGATGCGGTTGACAAAAACATAATCAGTTTCTCGTAGATGTGGCGTTGGTGAATTCAACCAAATATAATTTTCAGGCATAAGCACAGTCTCCGTCACACAGCAATTAGGCCAATTTGGTCCAGTTTATAATTTATTGAAGTTGGTCTATGGTACTCCTTTGTGTTTTAATAAACCATGCATTCTTATGATAAACGCGAAATAATCGTGTTTAACCCTTTACCCAACAAACCGGCCACAACCGGCCAAATAAAGCTTCAACAGCCTAAAATATCTTCGGTTTGTCTCAATAGAACCATACAAATATGGATATCATTGGAACCGGCTCCTTGACCACATTGTGATAGTTACAGTTATCCCCTGTGCCAATGCATTCTCTTATATATGCGAGTCGACCATAGGTCGCCTCGCATATATAAGAGAATGCATTGGCCTAAAAAAAATCTTTTTTTAACACTTTTTACGATTTTTTCTTACATTCTTTAACAATTTTATAATTTTTAATGTGTTAAGCCAATGCATTCTCTTATATATGCGAGGCGACCTATGGTCGACTCGCATATATAAGAGAATGCATTGGCACAGGGCCGTTCTGTTGGGTAAAGGGTTAACCATTGATCTGAGGCAACTATGACTACTATGGCACGGACCATATGTCAACGCATTTCACCCAGAACTATATGAGTATCTTTCATATAGTTTTATAGCAGTTAATTTTGAAAGGTTTTATGCTGTAGATATAAAAATAAATGATGACCGATCGCATTCATAAGACAGCTCTGAGTACACATAAGACTGCTCTAAGTACACATAAGACTGATCTGAGTACATATAAGACTGCTCTGAGTACACATAAGACTGCTCTGAGTAAACATCAGACTGCTCTGAGTACACATAAGACTGCTCTGAGTACACATAAGACTGCTCTGAGTACACATGAGACTGCTCTGAGTACACATAAGACTGCTCTGAGTACACAAAAGGCTGCTCTGAGTACACATAAGACTGCTCTGAGTACACATAATAATGCTCTGAGTACACATACGACTGCTCTGAGTACCATTAGACTGATCTGAGTACACGTAAGACTGCTCTGAGTACACGTAAGACTGATCTGAGTACACATAAGACTGATCTGAGTACACATAAGACTGCTCTGAGTACACATATGACTGCTCTGAGTACACACAAGACTGATCTGAGTACACGTAAGACTGCTCTGAGTACACATAAGACCGCTCTGAGTACACATAAGACTTATCAGAGTACACACAAGACTGCTATGAGTACACATACGACTGCTCTGAGTACACATAAGACTGCTCTGAGTACACACAAGACTGCTCTGAGTACACATGAGACTGCTCTGAGTACACATAAGACTGCTCTGAGTACACAGAAGACTGCTCTGAGTACACATAAGACTGCTCTGAGTACACATATTTCTGCTTCTAATTTAGCTGTTTAATTACACATTTATCACACGATTCAAGATAAGCAGTACAAATAAAACTGCGTTATTTTTCCGTTTCTGGGCGCCAAAAAGTCCAGATTTAGCCGTTCTAATAGACCTTGATTTCACATGCTCGCTAGTGAGATACATTATAGAGAATTCGTACATCTCTAATCTACTGTTTCTCTTATACTCAGAAATCATTCTTCCTCGCATAATTCGAGCGTTTGTTCAATAGGACTAGCTATTAAATTTTGCACAACATGTAAATTTGATTCGATTTTGTCTATTTTGGTGGCCATTTTGGGAAAGATATTCTACATATATGGTTTACGACTAAGCACGGTTTGTGGATTTATCCGTTTATTACGAATTGGGATTAATTGAAGCACCTATCGCGAAATTCAGTACTTTCCGATACCATCAGCCATTTTGGACACCATCTTGAATCCTGAATTTTCACAAGAGCCTATTATTGCGGATTTTGGATATGTTTTTCCTGGTGCTTTTCCGCGTCGAATGACACCAAAATCAGTTTGTATCCAATTTATTCCGGGTTCAACTTTCCCACGACGACGCTATGTGGCGCAATGAGCCATTTCCAATGTTAAAGCCCACCGGCGTGTTGTCCCTTTGTCCTGACACGGCTCTTATCCAGAATGCTCAATCTATTTGATTTCATGAGTGTTATTTAACGCCCATGGTCAATATTTTAAGATTATTTGATGCTATACTCCCGCCACGAGTCGATAAAATAAAATAAAACTATACATACAACGTCTGTTGTTGATATGGGTGTTGGATAATTAGTAATTAGCGGGGAATTTCCTACATTCGGTCAAAACAGTCGAAGGGAATTTTCCAATCTTAGTATCATTTTGGAAATCTTGAGGCCAGTAAAATAAAAAAATAAATTCTCCCACCTCTCTAATCGTTGGCCAGTCAAAACCTGCTCATCAATTACAAATTACTAAGAAATCAAACTAAAACAAAATAGCGGCCTCAATATGTCTGTAGTTAGACCTATACATATATATTCCAAGACTACAACTTTGAGTTTGGTTCGGATTTTAAAAATGTTTAAAACAAAAAACAAATCGAGGCCTGAGTTTTCATGGAGTTAGACTTTTATAGATGCTAGGATTTTGTAGTGTTCAGGCTAATATTTCAAATTGTTCCATTATTCCTCCCACAATAGTTACAGTTAGGAAATTCCAAGTCACGGGATGGGAAGCAAATGAAATTACGCGACATTGCGAGCTTGGCCTGGTTAAAATGGGCGGGATGCAGCTGGAAAATCCCCGGAGCCCTCTAGCCACGTCGCTGATGACTAATCAACTATATATTGAACCGCATACAGGCACTATTTACGCGATTGTATGCTGTTTCAAAGAACAAATAACACAGGTTATACATTTGTGCACTGATCATTTGTTAACTTTTGGGGGATGATACTTAAAGGTATATGTAAGCTCGTCGTGGCAAGGGAATAGTTGGAAATCATGCATACACGATGGGACTGATTGGAATTAATATTGCTAACCACGGGGGAGGGCCCATGTCATGTGAGAATTGTCCAATAACTGGAAATGTAATGATACCTTTCAGTTTGAAACATCTAACCTGAAGGGGATGGGTGTGCGAAATAAGTTGTCACCATGCTCTGGGTCACGTCTAGCCACGCCCCTGTGTATAAACTATAGAATGATACTTAGAATTCAAGCTAGTAAATATAGGTGTCTTTCTGATAATAATTGGAAATTCAAGAAATCCCATACTATTGGTCACTATAATAATTATATTATTACCGTATTTTACACAAAACAACAGCGAGACAGAATCAGTAAACCCATTTATATCCAAGCTTATTGTGTGTTTTCGACTTCTTAAGAATGAGGCAGTTTTACCAGGTTTCGTGTTGTTTGGCGCCTGAATATTCGAAAAATCACATTGTATAAAGAGCGTTTTTACTTCATTACCAAACAACGATGAAAACTGAAGAGAAATTTCTGATTACATTATTTTTGATGCTTTTCGTGGTGCTGTATTGGTGATGCATATGTATAACGACCATCATTTTTTCATGTTTTATTGCCTGTTAAATGTCTTATGGAATGCTAACTTATTTGATGTCGAATTGGATGGGGCATCTTTAAATCAAGAATGAAATAAAAATAAACACATACAATTGGATAGATATAAATTGCTCACATACTGGCCGAATCCATAACGCAACGGCAAGCTTCGGAGCTGGTGAGTCCGAATTCGAATTAAGTTATAATTGAAACGTGTTGCCTTTCGCCGTGGATAACAATAACTGTCCGTCCTGATTACTAATAATAATAATGCTTTATTCTCTGATCCAGGTTACATGATAGGATATTGAGACAGAAGTATATACAAAGAGATGAAGCATATAAACAATATTTACATCCGGTTTTACATGGTCTCAAAACCTTACATACAATTACATGTGCAATTTATATAATAAGTGTGTTGCTGTCGAGATAACGGGTTTTATTACATTTATATGTTGTGTATCATGTGTATATGGTAGATTCATTGCTTGTGCGATAACAACAACAACAACAACTTCAACCACGTTATGTGCTGCGAGTCTTTTCTACTTCACTAAATATAGTTTTGATAAAAGTACATAACTTGCGTAGGAAATGTGGGTCATTTGAGTTCAGAACGTCACTCATTATTACTACATTAGCCCGTTCAGCATGTCTATTTTGGATTAGATGAGATCTTTGAGTCTTGAATTTGTTACATTCTAAAAGGTAATGAAATTCATCTCCAATTTGACTCTTGCTACACAAAATACATTTCCTGTCCTTAAGGTCTGTGTTATCCCATCTTCCGGTTTCGATTGGTAATTTATGGTTGGATGTTCGAAATTTACATAAAATTGTTCGATTTTTGTAGTTCAGTAGGTCGAGATATTTCTCAAAGTAAATTTCGTGTTTGAACTGTGGGCGTATATTCAGGTAATCAAGACCGAGCTGTGGACCAGACCAAATGGGTAGTTGGCTCCAATGACATTTCAATGGGTGGGTTTTTAGTTAGATAATATTCTCAGGGTCGGGAATTGGGTCAAGAATCAACTCGGCGCAAGCGCCTCGTTTATTCTTTTACCGAATCCCCGAATTATCCATTACATAATTATATTATCTATATACATGTATAATAGAGATCTTGAGAGGCGCCATGTGTATTAAATGTCCCACCCCGTGGCAATTGCGCACATATTAAGAGGTTGTTCGTCCTTTAAACACAATCATTGAGCATTTAAGACGTCAACATTCTCGCGTCCATCTATCTAATTATTGTTCCCCAACGGATACACATAATATCGCACAGATAAAGACAGCAGTCCCGCATGGCAGCTTTATTTAATTGGCGATTACTAAATGACACTTCTCATGTGGCTATCATCTTCGTTCCATCGATTGCTAACGCACCGGAATGAATATAATTACACGTATGTGTCCATATAGGTACACCGGAAAACGAGGACCACTGGAAGAAACAATACGAGATGACGTTAGTGATTTCTTCGCGACGCGATGCTCTCGTGTAGTCGATGAGCACAAAAGGTCATGCTAAATATGTCCATCGAAGCAACATCGCGTTGCAGATTGGAACAAGGACTCATGTGTCATTCATTTACCCAGAACAATACATAGATCATCGATAACCTATTTATAAGGCGATAGTCCGTAGTATACCATGATTGTTCAATCTTGACATCCCATGTGTACACGAGGACCTAGCCTGCAAATAGTGTGTCTGTCATTTGCAGAATTAGGTCCCCAGAGGGTGAATTTAGTGTTGCTATCCCGCATAGCGGGCTAGCATAACTAAATTCACCCTATGGAGACCTCATTTTGCTTAGGCCTCATCTTCTGGGAAGTATCTATTGTATCAAATTAACATTGTTTTAGTTAAGTGTTCCTTTCTGGGAAGTTTCTATATCGCCTAATTTGCAGAAGATAAAATCCACAATCGAGGTGCCCAATTGGTGAATGTCACCAAATTCAACTGGGGAACTTCAATCTGATCCTAGGTCTACCATAGCAGTTGAGGGCTAAGCAGAATGAGGTCACCAGAGGGTGAATTTAGTGAAGCTAGCCCGCTATGCGGGATAGCGTCACAAAATTCGCCCTCTGGGGACCTCATTCTGCAAATGACACACTATTTGCAGGCTTGATGAAGACAGGGCATCATCGTGGGTCTCACCTTCAACATTGAGCGTAAAATTTTGTGTTGTGGACCAAAAGTTTAAAGGTACTGAATCCGATTCGATGGTCCCCATACCATCAGATTCCAACAACAAAAACATTTTTTTTGAAATGCCACTTCAGTTATCAGAATCGATTAATTGCCAAAAACTAATGCTAACCACAGTCAACTATAGTATTTATGGTCAGCATGTAGCGAATTTTGGGAGAAAGACAAACTACAGATGACCTTGAAATGTCTCACTGTACCACCTGTTTAATTGATGAGTTGCATACTCAGTTGACAAATTTTGTATCGGTGTAATTACAGGAGACATACCTACTAAATTCCTTGGTGGCGGCTGTTATCGCCAAAACTGGAGTGGGCTCGAGATGTGCCAAATTGGGTTATTATTTCTAAAAACTCGGGGCAGGTCCATTCCCGCCAACAAAGGAAGAGAGTAAGTGTTAATGTCAGGGTATATGCCACCTGGGAACAGACTAGCCCCCTGTCCATGATCCTAAAAATACAACAATACACAGTTCATACTTTTATTGAGACACACTACCCGTGTGATACAGTTTAATAATCAATTAATAGTCAACACAAACGCGTGAATCAAACGCGACGTAAATTACTTTCCGAAACAGGCTAACCATTTGAAAATTTTAAATCGGGATTGTCTAAAACCCTATGTAGATAAGACATAACTAGAAGAAGAACAAGGAGGGTACTCCTGGAGAAAAACAGACATGCCCTTCCAAGACTACCCCTCTGGAGAGAGTATATATTTGTGTGTGGGCCCGTGAAATTAGAATTCCACCTGTGGTGCAGAAAGTGCCCAAACTACCCCACAACCACAGACGGAACTGTGTTAATTGTACGACACCCCTCGTTTGCACTGAGAGAGTGCCCGAGAGTGCCACAATTTGGACCTGGATGCCCCTTGAATATTTCAAAGGGGATTTATACGAATGTATTTTAATAATGCGTTTGACCCCCATCGCCACACACGACGGATTTGTAAATATGTATACCCCATGGTGGCCACAAGGGAACAACCAATCCAATCGGGAAGCTATGAGGTTTGATAGTGTTTCGCGAGATGGCACAAACAGGTCCAAGGTCCTCTTGAATAAGTTGTAAAAATTGGTTTTCCTTCCATATATGCAAATAAAACTGAAAAATTGGTAGCTTGACGATGCAGTCTTATTGCAGTCTTATTGTGGCTTATTGGACAGATTGTGTTTGAAGTTGTGGAAGATCCGCGAAACACCCATGGGCATCGAAATGACAATCAGTAAGTTGAAGTACGGACGAAAAGATCGTGGTTGACGAAGGACACAACACTCCGATACGGGCTAGAGCAAAAAATGCTGTTAGAAAAATTGCTGTGAGTAATTTTCCCTCAATATTTAAGGAGGCAATTAAATGTGCAGCTTCCACTAGCTTCAAAGGCATAGGAAGAGAAACCGGAAGCCTAACATCAAGCGTTTGATGGTTTCGTTCGGTGGCCATTAGTACTTTGCGGATACAAAAATTATTGGGTGTAATCTTCGATGCCCCCGATCTTATGAAAAAAGGAAAGTGCCAATATGACGGATTTGATGGTACTTGTGGCAAAGCCTGTGCGATGTAGATGAGCAATGAATAACCAGAGGATATGTATTGCTATGTGGTTACAAAATAATTGAAATTTGTGCAATGCATTCTTGTGCTGAGTCATTGAACTGGGAGCCAGTTTTTGAGCAATTAGTTGATTGGCCGATTCAGCAAGTGCTGCAGGGACCATACGAGTGGGACCAACGTCGGCTCTGTTCTATATGTTAACCAATACAGGTAGGTGGGTGCCTGACAAGGTAACACATCAGCCCGGGTCAACGAAAATCACACCTAGCCCTCCGGATTGACAATAACAAGTCAGAATGGAGTACTGGCTGGCGGACCTTACGGCCTTTCCGTTTGTCAACATAAGTATAGTAAAAGAAATAGTGGCTTACAACCTATCCGTCATATAATTTCCCCACATAATGAAGGTGGTGCACAAAAGTATGGATGTCAAAAGAAAGGGGGGGGGTTGTCTGCTATAGGCATATTAAAGAAGATTCGAGGCTAAATGTGATGATGACCAGGGTTCCAATTTCTCGCATACAAATTGCACCTCGTTGTGATGACATGAATTATGAGGTGTAAGCTGGACCCTGGAGCGGTTTATTAGAAAATAATTTTAGAACGTATCCCACAAAAACAAGATTATTTAATGCCAAAGGTAGGATTTTTAATTTTTTGAAAATTACTCACAATGAGTTAAAAAGATGCCAACATGTTTTGACAAGACCATCATCAGTTGCAGGTTGCTGACTATATGCCATGCTAAGCGCATTTCACATCACGTTTCGACTCGTTATCCGCAATGTTTGAGCAACTAGTTTATTGGCCGATTCAGCAAGTGCTGCAGGGACCATACGAGTGGGGGTGTGGGGGGGGGGGTCCCGGGACCAACGTCGGCTCTGTTCCAAAATTGCTGGTGAGTTCCCTGCATTCTTTGACCTGTGAACGGAAAATAAGGTCCGCGGCTTTGTTATTCTGCCGAGCTATATGTTTATCCTTAAATGGAATGTTGTAACATAAGCCTCCTAAAACCAAATGTCTTAACAGATAAAGGATAGAAACGTTTGACGACGTTTTTCTGGGCCACAAATAATTGCACATCTCGAAAAATAACACTTGAAAAAACGATATCTGAACACTCAGAGCTTTGATGGGTGGGTTCATCGACTCGAATCAAATATTGTTTACCCCCGAAGCCACAGAAATAGTAATAGTAATAGTAATCTCTCTCTTGCTGATTAATCTACTTCATTATTCAATCCTCAGTTGGGTCAAATGTCCAAATATGTGGAATAATAGTAATAACATGATCATATCGGTCACATTAACAGCCCTCGGGCTTATTAGCGGCCCTCGACTTCGTCTCGAATCGCTAATAGGCCCTTGGGCTGTTAATCATTCCTGCTGGGCCGTTAATAAATCAGATCGCCCTAAAAGACCATGCTAATGTTATGTTATATGAAACATATTCCATTGTATATATATACCATTTGAAAGAGGAAGGTTCAAAACATTGCATTATCAACTTATCCGGTCGAATAGAATGTGAAAGTGTTGTTTTTTGTCAATGTACCGACGTGTGTTCTGTGATTAATTTCAATCTGGTCTGTACTGCTAGTTTATTATTCTCAATGGAAGGGGAATAACTCTATATCTTAGTTGGGAAAATGTGAGAATCTCTATCACTTGGTGGACACTCATATGCTGCTCTGTATTCTGGTTGGATATAATATAGTTTTGGTTCCTCTTCTAAATTGTATATAATGTGGAATGTGTTGCGTATAATGTGATCTTGACATTCGATAAATGGGCCTTTTCTCTCGGTTATATTGGACTGAAACGGTTGGAAAATTTCAAATAGAAACTAAGTGGGATGCAAATGGAATTTCCATGACTCGGTAATGTGGGTCAGTTTTAAGGGGTTGGATGCAGTTGGAAATTATAAGCTGGAGCCCCCTCCTAATAAAGACCCTCTAGCCACGCCCCTAGTCATCGTTAAAGTTAAGGCGACTGGCCATGGTATAGGGCGTGAATCATTGACAGAGGGTGGATTTAGTGATGCTACCCTGCCTATCGGGTTAGCATTACTAAACGCACCCTCTGTGGACCTTGTTCTGCAACCCAATGCGTATATCAGTAAACATGCTGTTGTCAGTCGGAACCGGCTGATGGGCAGCGTGCAACCGGGGGTACGAACTTATCGAGCGGTCTAACGGGTGTACGCCATGCGAAGATACTCGTGGATCGCCAAGTTGTCCAAAGGGATTGAAATGTCGGTGTTGATTCTCAAAGATGCATAATCCGAATTAAAGTTCCCAAATTACTAGTTTTATGGCCTCGGGGGTAAAAGGATATTTGATTCGAGTCGAGGAACCCACCAATCAAAGCTCATAGTTATCAGATATCGATTTTTGAATTTTTTATTTCTCGAGATATGTACTTTTTGGTGACTCAGAAAAAAATCGTCAAGGCCGCAATCTCAGACAAATTTGTTGAACAAAATGTTGATAAATAACACGTGTTGGACAATTGTATGCAATAGTTGACCGCCGTTAGCATTAATTGGCAGTTAATCGATTCTGGTAATTGAAGTGGCATTTAAAAAAATCTTGTTGTTGGAATCTGATTGTATGGGGACCACCGGATCGGATTGAGTACCTTTAATATGATTCAATTAAGCTGCTGTCATCACCCTTGTTTTTCTAAGTGTTCAATGGGAACACTACACTAGTTTCCAGCTAACTGTCTATTAAAGGCCCACTTAATTTTCGAAACCCCAGACAATTTTATATAAAATATATATGCCATCTGAAAGAGGAGCTCCAAAACATTTTATTGTATTCGGTGTAATAAACTGTGAACATGTTGTTTTTGTTGAGATACCGATTTGTGTTATGTGCTCAAGCTTCATTATTTTCAATGGAAGGGGAATAACTATATATCTTAATATATATAGCAGATATGGCACAGTAACATTTTATATATACGTCTCCGAAACATGCCGAGCGTTGCTCTTTGGACATGTCTGGGAATATACAATAAACAATGCGCCTATTTTTAGAAGCAAATTAAATTTTTGAGACAGTGAAATGTTTTTTTTTTTAATTAGGTGGGATTCGAACCCCGGCCATGACAGCGAGCGCGCCTTGCGATTCAAAGTCCGACGTCACTGAAGCGACGGTGGCCGTGAGGTATTGACGTCGGACTTTGAGTCGCAATGCATGCTCGCCGTCATGGGCCGGGGTTAGAATCCCACATAATTACCAAAAAAAATTGCGCTGTCTCAAAAATTTAATTTGCTTCTATATATATATCTTAAGATATAGTTATTCCCCTTCCATTTAACATATACATTTTTAGTTTGAATTCTGTTGCATTATGGGAGCCATAACGGGGACAAAATTTATATTATTTCAGCTGTTTTCTATTTCTCTATGGTTCCGAGAATTACGTTAAATAACCCACGAGAGGTGAAAGACGTCGGTAAGAAACGTCTCTCGCCTCGAGTGAATTATTGATCCTAATTCTCGGAACTAGTTGATTACTCTATTTATTACACTCCTGCATCAATTTGGTTCGCCAAATATGATTAAAAAACCCAGAATTAATCCATGAAAGTCACGATGTAGAGAAAGATCAACCATTGAAAATTCAGTCTAGATCAGTAAGCGACGTAACGTGAATGACGTCACGGGAAATGACATAATTCACTAGACAGTGTCATTACCATTTTTATTTAACAGCATTATCAATGGAAATCGGAGTGTAATAAATAAATATAAGAATTAACACATAGAGTTGTTCGCTTTCAATTGAAAATACATTTTTAGATTTAATTCTGTTGTTTTCTGGCAGGCATAACGGGGAAAATCTTTCTATGATTTCAGCTGTTTTCTATTTCTCTATGGGCATCTTCTGAGATACAGACGTGATGGAATATAGTATTTTAATCATATTTTATGGCATAAAACCGTATATCAATGCACTATAAAATAATATGATCATACGCTAGCGTAATTAACGAACCAAGGCAAACCACTCAGTGTAGCTGTGGCTTTTTTGTTTTATTTGTTTGTTTTTTATTTATCAAAATCTGTTTATAGATTCCCTGGTATTCCCTTCAAATAAAATTTACATAAGCCTATATTTCCTGGGTGGTGATTATCACTAAAAGTAATTAGAGTAAAATTAGACCAATCGTACTTCCGCGTAGTCTTGATTGACGGAATTCTGACTTTATAAACTCGGAATTCTCTCTTTTTAACTCGGAATTCTCTCTTTTTAACTCGGAATTCTGACTTTATAACTCGGAATTTTGACTTTTTAACTCGGAATTCTGACTTTATAAACTCGGAATTTTGACTTTATAAACTCGGAATTATGACTTTATAAACTCGGAATTATGACTTTACAAACTCGGAATTCTATCTTTATAACTCGGAATGTTGACTTTATTAACTCGGATTTCTGACTTTATAACTCGGAATTTTGACTTTATAACTCGGAATTCTGACTTTATAACTCGGAATTCTGACTTTATAACTCGGAATTCTGACTTTATAAACTCGGAATTCTGACTTTATAAACTCGGAATTTTGACTTTTAACTCGGAATTATGACTTTATTAACCAGATTTCTTACTTTAAAACTCGGAATTTTGACTTTATTAACTCAGATTTCTTACTTTAAAACTCGGAATTCTATCTTTGTAACTCGGAATTTTGACTTTATTAACTCAGATTTCTTACTTTATAACTCGGAATTCTGTCTTTTTAACTCAGAATTCTGACTTTATAAACTCGGAATTTTGACTTTATAACTCGGAATTCTGTCTTTTTAACTCAGAATTCTGACTTTATAAACTCGGAATTCTGACTTTCCAAACTCGGAATTCTTTCATTATAATTCGGAATTTTGACTTCATCAACTTGGAATTCTGTCTTTTAACTCGGAATTCTGACGTTTATTAACTCGGTATTCTGACTTTATAAATAACAAAACACACAAATTATTGTATGACGTTTATATAGATAGGAGAATGTTGCACATCGACTGATTTGTGTTGGCCTCTTGACAGCCGATTACGACAATAATGCTTTAGGCCTACCGATCTACTGTGCGACAAAAGTGCTCCCCAAATTCAAAAAATAGAGCGTCGTATTAGTTAATAATTGGTGACGTCACAAAATCAGATATAGCCTATATACGACCCAAAGCGGCTTTGGTTCGTTATAATCGTTGACTCGAAAATTAAATGGGCCTTTAAAGTTCTGCCTGTGACAGGACTGGCAGTTTTAACATCTTAAAAGTGCCCTCTTAGACTAAGTCTCTACGCACTTCAAAGGTTTAACACTTAGGTGCTTCGACCTCATTATGATTCGAATTGAGTCATGACTCAACTGAGGTTCTCCAAAGTAGCATTTGGGAGAGGGATAACACCATGTTTCTGGAAAGGGGCCCCCAGGCCCTTTCAGTAAACCCTCATTTTTAACATTCGGTGTATCTATCTATATATATATGCATATTAAAGGGGGACTGTACATTAAATCCGGCCATTTATGAAACATCTCCTTGTATATTCAACATAATATATGCTACAAATGAACCATGGATTAGTGCAACATACACTCATTTGTTCTGGCAACGAGATGACCTATGATATGTGCATGAATGTATGTAAACCATTTGACTCTTTCCGTGTATTGAGGAATTTGCAACAACTATGTAAACTTACTTAACTGAATTATTTTTTACGAATACTTTTTAACTACGTATGTGTTTGTAACTACTCGTCCAGCACACAAAAACGAACACATTTTACTACATGTGTATAACTAATCGTCCAACATACAATGGTAAGATGTAACTACATTTGTATGTAACTACTCGTCCCGCGGACGAGATAACCTCTAACTACATGTGTGTAACTACTCGTCCCGCGGACGCGATAACCTTTAACTACATGTGTGTAACTACTCGTCCCGCGGACGCGATAACCTTTAACTACATGTGTGTAACTACTCGTCCCGCGGACGCGATAACCTTTAACTACATGTGTGTAACAACTCGTCCCGCGGACGCGATAACCTTTAACTACATGTGTGTAACTACTCGTCCCGCGGACGCGATAACCTTTAACTACATGTGTGTAACTACTCGTCACACGGACGCGATAACCTGTAACTACATGTGTGTAACTACTCGTCCCGCGGACGCGATAACCTTTAACTACATGTTGTAACTACTCCTCCCGCGGACGCGATAACCTTTAACTACATGTGTGTAACTACTCGTCCCGCGAACACGATAACCTTTAAATACATGTGTGTAACTACTCGTCCCGCGGACACGATAACCTCTAAATACATGTGTGTAACTACTCGTCCCGCGGACGCGATAACCTTTAACTGCATGTGTGTAACTACTCGTCCCGCGGACACGATAACCTTTAACTACATGTGTGTAACTACTCGTCCCGCGGACGCGATAACCTTTAACTACATGTGTGTAACTACTCGTCCCGCGGACGCGATAACCTTTAACTCCATGTGTGTAACTACTCGTCCCGCGGACGCGATAACCTTTAACTACATGTGTGTAACTACTCGTCCCGCGGACGCGATAACCTTTAACTACATGTGTGTAACTACTCGTCCCGCGGACGCGATAACCTTTAACTACATGTGTGTAACAACTCGTCCCGCGGACGCGATAACCTTTAACTACATGTGTGTAACTACTCGTCCCGCGGACGCGATAACCTTTAACTACATGTGTGTAACTACTCGTCACACGGACGCGATAACCTTTAACTACATGTGTGTAACTACTCGTCCCGCGGATGCGATAACCTTTAACTACATGTGTGTAACTACTCGTCACACGGACGCGATAACCTTTAACTACATGTGTGTAATAAGCGATAAGCTTTGACAATATTTATGTGTATGCTCGTCCACCGAACAATGATAACCTCTATCTTCATTTGTGTGTAACTACTCGTCCAATGGACAGCGGTAACCTTTAACTACATTTTTTTGTAACTACCCGTCCTACCGACAGCGATAACCTGTAACTACATTTGTATGTACTACTCGTCCCACAGACATCGACAACATTTAGTTACATGTGTATATAACTATTCGTCCAACGGACAGTGTACTATAACTTTTAACTATATATATATATATATATATATATATATAAGGATTAACTGTCATGTGGACTGTTTTTATGGAGGTGTAACCGTGAGGTAAGTGGACATAACTTGTGTAAAACCCGAAGGGTTTTACACACAAGTTATGACCACTTACCTCACGGTTACATCTCCATAAAAATAGTCCACATGACAGTTAATCCTTATATTTATATACATTTAGCGAAAAAGCCACTTTGTAAATGTATTTAAATCGAAAAGTGTATCGTGACAAAAACATCCCAAAATACCCAATAGCACCCTTGGCAAAAGTTAATAGAAACAATTTCTCTTCATATTGAAACCCGATGATGTATTAAGTCAATCCTGCGCGAGTCCAAATGCGCCCAAAACATTACGCGTTCGTCTTTCCAAACCCAATAACGTATCGATGGTGTTATGAGCTTGGTGTTAACTGCAACTAGCCACGTGGGCGCCGACCAATCAGACTGCTGGATTTAGTGTTTACAACACTTAGTATGTAAATATATGTGTGTATAAGTACTCGTCCAACGTCCAGCAATAACCTTTAAATACAATTGTGTGTAACTGCTCGTCCTACAAACAGCAATAAACTTTAACTATGTTCATGTGTAACTATACTCGTCCAACGGCTACATTTAACTACATTGTGTAACTACTCCATGGGTCTACGATAACCTGTAAGAGTAACTACTCATCCAGTGGACAACAATAACATGTAGCTACATTTGCATGTAACTACCTGTCCCACTGACAGCTATAACCTTCAACTACATTTGAGTGTAATTAGTAACTACTGGTCCAACGATAACCTTTAACGATATTATGTGTAACTACTCGTGCAATGACAGTGATAACATTTAAATTTTACATTTGTGTGTAACTACTCATCCAATGGACAGCGACAATCTTTAACTATGTTTATGTGTAACCACTCGTCTAACGGAGATGGGGAAACCTGTAACTACATTTATGTGTAACCACTCGTCCATGGGATAACATCAACCTTTCAGTACATGGGTGTTAACTACTCGTCCACCTGATTACGATAACATTTAACTATTTTGTTTGTAACTGCTCGTCCAATGGAACACGATAACCTTAACTACATTTGTGTGTAACTACTCGTCAAGTGGGAGACGATAATCTTGAATTACATGATTGTGTAACTATTCTGTATAATTAATAGATACATGTACATGCCTTATACTATTATCGCCTGTTTAAACATTTACACAACCAATGAATAATCAACCGCTCTACTATCCTAACCATTTGTGTTGACTTGTTGATAGCCGAGGGTTCACGCCTTCCTGTTACCAGCCGACCCATCATGCTGGTTTTTATCTTCCTGCTCGATGGTCCAGTGTGATGTTTGTGTACCTTAGTTATCTAAGTTATCCTAAGTTAACAGGTCTGATATCACCTTTGCCATATTGGCATAGAACAAAATACACTCATTTGCTCTAGTAATAATGTAAACAATGTCGTAATTACAATAATCGCCTACAGCGAAGTAAATTATTAAAGTGATGATGTGAAATACTCCGATAAGGTGATCAAATATAAATTGAGAATAAACTTGCTCAAAGTAGTTATTTGTTGCGAATATTAATCCAAATTGACGATACACACCGTCATTCTTATATATTAATTAAAGGGTTACCGTACGCTATTTTCAATAAACTCCCGGTGATAACAACGACCTAATATCGATAATTCATGTATATAGAAAATTAAGTAATTTGAGTCGAAGATATATTCTGTAAGCGTTCAGGTTAATAGGCTATCTTCAAATCAAAGTTAATAATTTGATATAAATTTAATTCATGGCTGAGCCATACATTAAATTACGAATTTCCGTGTACCAGACGTAATCAAAATATTTCATCGACAGTGGATTTGGCAGCGCGTGGCACACATGATCGTGTATAAAATTATGTTGATACGGGGCGTAAACTCAAGCCACTCACTGACTTGTGACTATACAATTATGTTAATGAGTATAAGGGACCAGTATGCATATACTATAACATTTATTTGATACACTTCCGTGAAAACTGTCCAAAAATTACTCGATAACGACAGTTGGTAATTTCGCATTCCGGCTAATCTGCTAAATTTTCCATCCGTAACATTACTCCTACTCAACATACTTTCAAATAATGGAAATCTGGTTACCTTATTCTACCTTCTCGGAGACTATAGAAACCAACAACAACATTTGAGTATAGTATCCCTTTAAATGAAATGAGTCTCGATGGCGAAATCATTTTTGTTAGATTATCGCCGATAGTTGCGGTCCGAATCGAGATGTAAATATTTAAAAATTGGCGGAGTTCAGACGATATTTTCTACGGAGTGGCATGGTCGGTGTTAGTAGAATGCTACATTCTCCAGGTTGGCATAGCTCCTGGTACTAACTTATAAATTCCACGAACCCGAACAAGTTCATAATATATCTTTAAAAGATCATAACTAACAAATGTATTCCCCGTTACTTTGTCGACTGTATAAGGTTCCCTGTCAAAACTTCAAAAAGTTCTCAGCTTTTTTACTGGTGGAATATGATCTCTACTGACGTTAGCCAGAGTAGAAATAAAAATTCATGGCATGATCTAATAATATACATGGTCTCAATGCGTGCCAGCCTCATGCCGATAAAGCCTTGTCAGTAAATATCATCGGTCTGGTATGACTTCTCCTCTTTACACAACAAACGTGGGTCATAAAAACCCATACTGTTTGTCATTTGTATGTAACCCCTCACTCAAACTAACCATTAATGTATACATATAAAGTACGCCAAGGACACTTATTAAACGTGAGCAAAATATTGATTTATTGAATCATTCCACAATCCATTTCACTGCTGACGGTAGGTGGCCGTGTAACCCACAAAAAAAACCGAACGGCAAACTTTGACATGAAGTACTGCTGAATTTGTGACTCCTATCGGTTTTTGTGATAAAGTGACCCAGATTCCCGAAATTGTGATAAAGTTATACCCAAACATCGTATTCATTAATTTCGTTACAGATAATAATCATGTACGTAATATTAATACACCGCCACATATTTATTAATAGTTGATGTACAACCTATGGTTATTTACAACATACTGGATTCAAAACCAATGACAAAACAACACTGTAACGTCTATATATTGATTATTATGTATACCGAATGTAATTTCTTTTTTGGTTTGCTTAGAATCTTTAGATAATTTATGTCTGTCGAAATTAGATTCTATTCCGGACATGATAATGCAATATTGGATCATAACTGATATTGTTATCCTTCATCCCATTTCCCTCTCTTCTGATTGGCTGAGAGTGCGTCACATGGCGGGCGATAAATCACCATATTACCCTCGAGGGTAACATTATCTCAGTTATTGACCGCTCAGTTGTTACCAGTAAACACAGAACTACGAAGAACTCACCGCGCAGAGATTCTCTGACAGCTCTCTGATAATTTCGAAAAACACTGTTTTTATAAACCCCACTGTTTCATAACAACCGCGAACTGTGGTGTTTGCTAATTTGCATAATTGTGTGTTTTTTTATTTGCAATTAAAACACGCTATGTATAATGGTGTTATCATAGACACATATATGTTATAAGGTGTAATATTCATATTGGACCTTTTTATATCAATAATAAAGACCGTGGGACAAATAGATAAACCTTATTATGTAGTTGGTATGCTGCAGACAATTGCACATACGATGTACATACGTTACAACTACGTTTATGTACTATAGATCAAATGGCCACTCTTTGCTGTTTATCAATTGATTATTTCTTTTCTTCAATACATTCATCAGACTTCAGAGAATACCCGTATGTTGCGTAACGATCTGTGACAGATGTCAATTTATTTTTGCACTACTACAACGTGTTAGTTCCACATTTTAGCATTCTGGAAATTAACACGTCTGTCGGCGTCTTCACTCTCATTTGAAACGAAACCGAACATTTCGCTGCATGGCTACTCAACTTCGAAATTACTTTACTCCTCTTTCCGTGAACCGATTTCCACAATGCAACCAGCAAACCGACCGGAGAATATCTGCGCAAATGACGGGTCTGTTAATTAATCCAGATTATGAATGTTTTATTTTCTAAATAGCGATGATTCCAACATAGAATTAACTTTTCGAACTGGATTAAAAGGTACTCAATCCGTAAAGAGGGTCCCCATCTCAACAGATTCCAACAACAACAATCCGATCAGAGGGTCCTATATTACTATTTCTTTGGCTTTGGGGGTAAAAAATATTTGATTCGAGTCGAGGAACCCATCAAACAAAGCTCAGAGTTATTAGATATTGATTTTTGAAATTTGTTATGTTCTCGAGATGAGTACTAATAACTGCCGTAATCTGCTCTGGATGTGTACTCCAAATCTATTCAAACAGACAAGGATGGATAACTCTAAAATCAAGTGGTAATTTTAACGCAATTTTGACTGAGTTCTGGGCCAGATAGTATTCCCGATAATGAAAAATAATAGATTTATAAAATCGATATCTAACAAATCTGAGCTTTGATGGGTGACTTCTCGACTCGAATCAAATATTTTTGACCCCCGAAGCCATTGAAATAGTAATTGAGAGGAGTTTTATCGGGTTGAGTACCTTTAAATAATATATGCGCGCATTTATGCCTGATATTAAGGAGGTTCGTGTGTACTCCATTGTCAGATAACAAAACAGTTATCACACTTGTTTTCGTGAGACACGGGGATTTGTCGCCGCTCTCGACCTGGAATGTCACCCTCGGGCCTGACGGCCCTCGGGTGACATTCCAGGTCTCGAGCGGGCGACAAATCCCCGTGTCTCACTCAATCGCGGGCGATAACTGTATATTGTTATCCTTCATCCCATTTTCCTCTCTTCTGATTGGCTGAGAGTGCGTCACATGGCGGGCGATAAATCACCATATTACCCTCGAGGGTAACATTGTCTCAGTTATTGACCGCTCAGCTGTTACCAGTAAACATAGAACTACGAAGAACTCACCGCGCAGAGATTCTCTGAAAGCTCTCTGATAATTTCGAAAAACACTGTTTTTATAAACCACACTGTTTCATAACAACCGCGAACTGTGGTGTTTGCTAATTTGCATAATTGTGTGTTTTTTTATTTGCAATTAAAGCACGCTATGTATAAATGGTGTTATCACAGACACATATCTGTTATAATGTTTAATATTCATATTGGACCTTTTTATATCAATAATAAAGACCGTGGGACAAATAGATAAACTTCATTATGTAGTTGGTATGCTGCAGACAATTGCACATACGATGTATATACGTTACAACTACGTTTATGTACTAGATCAAATAGCCACTCTTTGCTGTTTATCAATTGATTATTTCTTTTCTTCAATACATTCATCAGACTTCAGAGAATACCCTTATGTTGCGTAACGATCTGTGACAGATGTCAATTTATTTTAGCACTACTACAACGTGTTAGTTCCATATTTTAGCATTCTGGAAATTAACACATCTGTCGGCGTATTCACGCTCATTTGATACGAAACCGAACATTTCGCTGCATGGCTTCTCAACTTCGAAATTGCTTTACTCTTCTTTACGTGAACCGATTTACACAGTGCAACCAGCAAACTGACCGGAGAATATCTGCGCAAATGACGGGTCTGTAAATTGATCCAGATTATGAATGTTTGATTTTCTAAATAGCGATGATTCCAACATAAAATTAACTTTTCCAACTGGATTAAAGAATATATGCGCGCATTTATGCCTGATATTACGGAGGTTCGTGTATACTCCATTGTCAGATAACAAAACAGTTATCACCCTTGTTTTCGTGAGACATGGCGGCCCTCGGGTGACATTCCAGGTCTCGAGCGGGCGACAAATCCCCGTGTCTCACTCAATCGCGGGCGATAACCGTATACTGTCGCCCGGAGACATTGTTTTTGCCGCCCACCTGATGATATAATGCAAGAATATCTCCAAACACACACTGCAGTAACTCTATTTCACATCACTATAATGTACTAAAAATCATAGATCTTATATACCCCACGGATTCGCAAAACACACCAGTTGTGGTGTTTGCTATTTTGCATATATTTAGTGAACACTAATATTCGAACTTTTAAGTTGATACTTTTATCGCGGTGATTCAATATGTTCATGTCGACATTATGGTGCAAGATTGAAAGAGTAGATCCCTTCAGGTTGGTTGGTTATAAATGTTTGCTGGTAGACAACGTAATGCATACGTTTGTCGCGAATGAATGGTACTGTATGCTTATCCATGATATCAGACCTATCCGCGATGTCTGCAATGTGATCATAGAAGTATTTTGTTTGAGGATCGCAATGTACTTGGGAGCACTGACACGTATGAATGTACATTCATGAAATCGACAACTCTCCAATAGCTTTCGGGGAAGACCGTTATGAAATGAACATCGCGAGTAAATTCCGCGCGCAAGGCGACATTGAATTTTCCACATTGCAGAAGGCGATAACATACCTATATGGCTTATTTGTTTACATTGCATGGACCGATATTGACAATTTAACCACCAAAATGATCGTAAATAAACGCTGATTATCAAACGCTTAACGACTTGACTATCGTTTATGGAACAGAACGAAAAGTAGTTAATGAAAATATACATAATCGGGAAAGAAAGCACTCTAAACTCAGTGCAACATCGTGCGTGTGGTGGCAAGGAGTTTTTTCTGTGGTATAATCGGATAACAAAACAGTTTTTGCCCTTCTTCTCGGGAGACATCGGGATTTGTCACCCGCTCGAGAACGGAATTCCGTTCTCGAGCGGGTGACAAATCTCAATGTCTCCCTCGACAGCGGGCGACAACTGTATACTGTCCGACTGTCAAACTAAAGTGACAAACTATTCAATACATTGGACATCTATGATGGGACACTTGTAAAATCGAGAAACGTGACGTATAAGTTATAGTTTCAGATTGGCCGTGTCTTCATGTGGAAACCCGATTGCGCGAAATGAGTCGCACTATAAATGGAAAACGAATAGTAAGCGAGTAGGAATCCTACTGGGGTACTGTCTTAAATTAGCATAGCAGTGTGCAGTCAGTGTGAGATATAATAGTGCATATTACACTCTTGGATAAAGAAAATTATTTTGGGCACTCCGGAGTGACAGTAGCCCCCATCGGTACCATATATAATGATACTATATGACTGTACCCGTAGAACATGTATACTGCTGTATAACCAGTAGATCATGGCACCAAATCGTTGGCTCCAAGTTGATAGGATAAGACGTTCACCTGTGTCGATTTGGGTGCAAATTATCAAATTTGAGTGAACAAAAAGGCCGCGCATCGACTCGCCGTCATCAATCGTTTTACAGTATCTTATAAAAACCGTTAAAACACGACATAACACCCGCTTGCATATTTTATTTGAAGCCGCATTCTGCCGCGAATTACACGTACACTTTTGAAGTTTTAGTGTGGACTAAAATGTTACAACTCGGTTGATTAACAACCGAAGCCGTGACAACTGAAATGACAAATATTTTTTATTTTGGCAAAATTGGATCAGATAGTTACTTCGTGTATGTAGATGTTCTGGAATACTGTCAACACTGTCTGATGTGGGTCGCCACCGGCCGGTGTTGATATGTTCGAGTTGTTAATTCGACTGTCACTGTTCACAACATTCAAAGCCAATGCTGCTACACTTGGTAATGACACTAGAATAATTCCCCAAAGCTTTGATGCCAACCTCTATTGATTAGTACATGACAATATCAACAACAGAATATACACTAAGCAAGTTTATTCGGAATTGGCGTGTCGGTATTCTCGTCTTCTGAATTAGTGATCGCGAACTGACGTGTGGACCTATCCTGGAAAACCCACAACACTACCATCACAAATAAAGCCAATGCCACCCTCCGATTCCTAAGACGTAACATGAGAACACAAAACTACAAAACAAAATACCTTGCCTACAAAACATATGTTAGACCACAACTGGAATACTGTAGCTCAATATGGGACCCCTGGCAGCAGTACCTCTCAGAGAAAGTAGAAATTGTACAGAGACGGGCTGCACGCTACACTCTAAATAGATACAACTGGTAGCGACGAGAGAGACATAATAACTGATCTGCTCCACACACTAAATTGGCAAACCCTTCAACAAAGAAGAATCTTATCCTCCCTGGTCATGCTATACAAATTCCGCCACCAAGATGTAGACATCTCCCTACCATTTGTGCTTACTATGGGCCACAAGTTCCTCCGTACTGTTAAAGCTGACAGAAACTACACCGAAGCCTTCTTTCTCCCACGCACAAACATAAATTGGAACAAACTCCCCCGTGACATATTCTTAACATGGACAGTTTCAAATCCGAACTCACAAAACATATGTTCCCACCTGTAAACAAACAGACAGCTTCTAAATAGTATGAAGCTCAAACTTCTTTTAATAAATTATCAAAATAACCAAAATAAATATGCTTTTAAGTTTTTAATTTTCACGCGCCTCTACATAATCCTCAGCACATTGAGGGCGATGGAGTATCAAGTAGATGTAGATGTGGACACAGATCGGTCATCTATTTCCATCGAAACATATGTGTGGCCATATCTACGAGTTGAGAACCGTGTCGCAAAGTCATCGCTCAGTTGCGGAACATTGTTTTGAATGTTTCTACGGAGTCTGCGACTAAGTTGTGATGTATGCATGGACTGGTTGTAAGGTTGTAGGCCGTTAAGGGCCGCGGTTGTCCCGCCATTCAATCACGGTCGAGTGGTATCACCGCGATTGACATTTTTCTTATACGGCATATATTTCGTGAGCCAACTTTATCACTCACGGAATTCTTTCTCTGTCTTGCCGCGCTGAACACGCAATTTTTTTTTAAAGGAAAATGGAAGCTCTACAGGTGGGGACTAATTTTAAAACTCTCTGAATTCCGTTCCTATGTGAACGGATAAGTTCTAAATCTGCTAAAACCGGCTTAATCATTGATATTTTCTATTAAATTGTGACAACTGGGTTGTCTTCGAGCTGCCTCTCCGCTGACTCTTCGAGCTGTCGGCTATGACTTGTCTTCATTCGTCTCATTGATCATGATGAAATTGACAGTGCTGTGACACATTTACTGACACGAGAGGATACAGGTACAATAATATCAACAACAGCAGCTACTAGAATGTTGACAGTGTTGTTTTTAACTTCAACTGTTAACTCCAGCTGACAGTGTTCTAATAATTTCAATGCACATACATGGACATTTACACGAGAGGATATACTGTACGCACCAGAGTAATTCACAATAGCTTCAATGTCAACAACAACAACAACGCCGTAAACAATGAAATCATGCGGTACGGTGACGGATGATCACGTATCTACAATTCTAATTTACAAGTACAACTTTACAATTAGACGGACCAATTCATGCTGTGTTCAACAATTTTCATTGAACCGTGTGGATATGATACATTGTCGTCATTCGCCATGTTATCGCCAAATTATTACGACAATTTGCGGACCGGGAGTGCACTATTGGTTGGATATTCTTATCAAACTATCTTTGGCTGACACTGATATGAATACTAAGTGTCGTGATACCAGTATACACAGTTTGGTGCATCATTCTGTCAAATTTCATCAAAAAATGTGCGACTATAGGAGAACATTGTCGCCAATTCATCGCGCACAGTTATTACGGGATCAGCTGCTGTTTTGAAGGTTTCAATCCCAACTAGCTGTTATTGTTATTGACAGTATCAGTCAAAAGAAGTGGTATATTACGCGCGCTATTTTCGCGCCCAATATCGCAACAATATTGCAAGTGGAAACGCTTAGAAGCGCGCCACTTGTGATGTTATAGGAAGATTTTGTGATTAATATCGCAATATTTCGCGCTTTTTATTGCGACATCTTGCGCTCAAAATTGTGACATTTAAATCAAATTATTGCTTCTTTTATATTGTTTATTGCATAAATAGAGACAATGTTTCAGATTTGTATACAAGTTATAGTTGTAAATGCTATATGTACACTATATGTACACTATATGTACAGTATATATCCACTATAAATATAACAATATAGGGTCTGTATGCAATTTAGCGCGCTTAGTATCGCAATATTTTGCGTTCAATATCGCAATAATAAGCGCGACATATTTTTTGTATTGCACTATAATCGCGCCTTTTACGAAATTAAGCGCGCCCAATATTGCAATAAAGGCGCGCCTCAATATACCACTTCTTCCTATTGGTACTGCATTGTCGTGATATACGGATTCACCAGTTAAGACAATAACTGTGTTTACAAGCGACTGCACTGCTAGAAAAAAGCCCGTCGTTTTAACGGTGTCATACCGCGCAACATCGCTGCCAGCCTTAGACCGTTACACATAGTCAGACTGTAGCATGTTCAACGATACAAAACGTTTAAGTAACTGACAGACTGTAACCAGTAACTGTCAGACCGTTGTAATTTTTACGGTTCAACACCGTTTAATTAATATCAAGATCGTGACTAATAAAGATCAGACCAATGGTATTTTTCACGGGTCAACACCAATTTTTTGCTCTTAATTTGCCAATTTACCATAGAATTAGCCGAATTCCCATGGTGACAATATGATTTCTCGGTAGGCAGTACGATTCGTATGTTTTAGAATGGAACAATACATCTTAGTTCTTCTATTACGATCATAGTTTTGATGAAACGTAAATCATCAATGCATAAAATGATAGACAATACTTATGAAACTTTGCAGTTTGTAAACGATCAAACTTGTTATCTGCCTCGTGGAATTTTATCCGGAAAAAGGCTGCGCACGCGTGATGTGTTCACCTTTCATTGACTACAGTGTATAAATATGGCTGTAGATACAAATCACGATACTAGTAATAGCCGAAAAACCAACGCATCAGTTTTCAATTACGACCATTCTAAACCATATGAATTGGCATGCCATTTTAAGATAACGAGTCGAAACCTGATGTGACATGCGCTTAGCATGGCATATAGTCAGCAAACTGCAACTGATGATGGTCTTATCAAAACATTTTGGCATCTTTTTAACTCATTTGGGAGTAATTTTCTAAAAAATTGAAATTCTACCTTTGGCATTAAATAATCTTGTTTTTGTGGGGTAAGTTCTAAAATTATTTTCAAAATTCTAATAAACCGTTCCAGGGTCCAGCTTTCATCTCAAAATTCATGTCATCAGAACGAGGAGCAATTTGTCTGCGAGAAATTGGGACCTTGGACATCATCAAATTTAGCCTCGAATGTTCTTTAATATGTCTATAGCAGACAACCTCTCCTTTCTTTTGACATCCATACTTTTGTGCACCACCTTCATTATGTGGGGAAATTATATGACGGATAGGTTGTAAGCCATTATTTCTTTCACTCTACTTATGTTGACAAACGGAAAGGCCGTACGGTCCGTCAGCCAGTGCTCCATTCTGACTTGTTATTGTCATTCCGGATGGCTAGGTGTGATTTACGTTGACCCGAACGGATGTGTAACCTTGTCAGGCACCCACTTACCTGCATTGGTTACCTATAAGACCTAAAAGAACAAAGCTATCACTGTTAAAACTCAAATCTATGTGCATGTAAAAGTAAAACAATCTTAATCTTACTTTTTGGTAACATGTAAGGCGTGAAATTGTCCAGTCACGTGTAAACACAATTTTTATTTTAACAGGCGAATCAGTACATCATGACAATATATCTGTATACATGTATCAGCTAGTTGAGATTGAAATCGTCAAGATAACAGCAGATGCCACAATAACTGTGCACGGTGAGATGGCGATATTGTCCTCCTATAGTCGCCCATTTTCGATGAAATTTGACAGCATGATGCATCCAATTGTGTATCACGACACATAGTATCCTTATCAGTGTGTGAGCCAAATATAATTTGATAAGAACATCCAACCAATAGTGGACTCGCGGTCCGTAAATTATCGTAATACATGAAACTGGGCGATAACATGGCGAATGACGACAATGTATCATTTTAACACGTTTCAATGAAAATTGATGAACACAGCCTGAATTGGTCCGTGTAATTTTAATACCAATAGTTGCACTTGTAAGTTGGAATTGTAGGTATGTGATCATCCATCACTGCGCGGCGTCTCAAAATATATAGGAGATAACGTATAATTCAATAGCAATGAATAACAGATGTATAACAAATTCATGAACGAAACGTGATATCTGATCACAAAGCGGACAAAACATACATACGTATCGAGCGGAAATATTACATATATACGCTAATAAATACGTAATAGATGTTATGTTCGCTGGGCACGCGGCATTCAATGCTTCCAGAGTTTTCCACACAAAATGTGGTTTTATCTCTGGTGTATCGCAGGAAACCGCTTGGAGATTTGTGTAGGATTAGTGTACATATAGATTAGAATGACATGTTACGTGTAGCTATTACATGTAAATATCGTAATTAAAATATATGAATATAATATTTAAACGAGATAGTCATACATCGACGTGCAAAATTGAATGTTCAATCAAGCTAAGATGTCAACGTATGTTGTATATTATTGTATTATGTATTTTAGAAGCTTTTGGAAATTAAGTTCCATCCAGTGGTTTTCTGGTGTGCCTATCTGGTGTCGACTCTTATGCGAATAAAGACTATGGGTAGGTCAAAGTTATATTGCCAACATTATATGCTAAAACGTTAGCACTGAGGCCTATGGAAAACATTTACACCAGTGTAACCTATATATCTTGTCCGTTTACTCGCGGTATGTTCGCGGCCGATATATTAAGTCCCCCCGTGTTTCCGGGGAGATAAAAACTGTTGCATTCCAGCACAAGTTCGGGGCTAACAGAGTCATGTGTAAACATTATCGCGCGTGTAAACCAGTTGCCGCGTCAATTGCCCCTAAACGCATGCAAGTAAACGTGCTGGCACCATGGTATAGCCATAAGCCATATTACGCTGCAAAGCCTGCATCCCGACTAGAAATACATCTATATACATGTATAGTCTGTCTTATTTCTCATGCAAACGCGCATATACTTCGAAATCCCGATCAAGAACAAGCCATTTGCTAGCTTGGGGCGCTCCCGGTGACTTATCTAATCTGGTCGATAAAAGGTTTGACCTGGACGAAATTTGGACTAAGTTGGTTTGTATACCATTTATAAGAGGGATATATCCTCTATAACATATCCAAAATCCGCTAAAATCCCGCTTTGAGCTTTTTTTGTAATTCAAGATGGCGTCCAAGATGGCTGCCATTTCTGTTAAGTTAGTTTGATGCAATTATTGTGAGAACATCTTGTCATATATATACATATGTATACATTTTTGTGAAGCTAAGACATAACGCCACTTTCAGTGCCAAAATTGGATTTCTCGTCCAAGATGGCAGCCAAAATGGCGGCCGGAAGTGAATTTTGTTTACGTTTTTTATTAGTATTTGTAAGATAAGTTCTGCTGTTTGGAACTGGTTGAGAATTGTGACTTTATTTTGTATTTAGCATGCTAAGTGACACTTGAAGCAATGAAATATGCCATTCATGGGGTCTCATCCCCTTCCGATCACTCAAAAATCCGATTTTACAGAACGCGGTATAACTTATCTCAAAATATCACCATTGGGAATCTAGTCATATTTCATAAAGCAATTGGAAGAACTGCTCAATGTAAATGATGCTTTCTATTTTTTATGGATATTCCGACTCAGATATACCAAAATTGTCACGTTGGCTCAAAATGGCGACCAATAAATAAAAAATGGTAAATATTGTCCCAGCGTACCATGCAACTGATTATTAGTTGTGGTTGACGCACGCAATTGAATATTCTGTCTTATATACATTGAATACTCATATTTCTGCTGCATATTGGTTAATTGTTACTATATTAACCAATGAATTCACCAGATTTAATCGAATTTTAATGTCACAAACTTGACATCAAAATCGGCCAAATATCACTGTTCAGGTTTGAACCATTTTTCAAAAGTAAAATGGAACTATCTTTGGTATCAAATGTGTTTATTGTTTTGATATGTGCTAACTGTGTCACATTGAGGTGTTTTAGAATATATTGCTCAAGATGGCTTGCAAAATGGCAACCAAATTTGGTAAAATGTTGATTGGTCACATATATTCCGAATACTATTCACTGCTGTTCCGAAAAGGTAGCAGATTGTGACTCACTTGGTTATTTAACATGCGACTTAGTCACCTAAATGTTCTATTCTGGTTGTCCCAGTACCTTAAGAGGCATGAAAAGTTCATTTAAGGGATGCAGTATGGATTTTGCCGAAAATTTCTTTCGGGATTCTGTCCAAGTTGTTTTTAACTGAAATTGGCAGAACGTTGAAACGGAACTGAGAGGGATCTTAGTAGTGGCTGATCTGTCCCATTATAATCAACATTGATCAACTTAATACAGTGTGGATGTCTGTTGAGTGTATGGCTATAGGTGAGGTGAGTATGTTTACAGAAGTTATTGTATTCATCCACGTTGGGTTGTATAGGTATATAAGGAGTAGCTTATGGTCATGTGTGATGTGAACATGTATACAGGGAGTGGTTGTCTGGTCATTTAAGTGGTGTATGTGTATAGCGAGATTAGCTACATTGTCCATCTTTGTATATATGGAGTGACTGTGTGGTCATTGGTGGGATGTATCGGTGTGCATTGGGTGGCTGTATTGTCATGGGTGGGTGTATATGTATACACGCGTTGGCTGTATGGTAATGTATGGGGTGTATGGATACATATGGAGTGGTTGTATGGTTATGGGCAATGTGTATATGTGTACATGGAATGACTGCAGGGTCAATGTTGTTGAAGTGTATGCATACCTGGAGTACAATTTGATGGTCATTGGCGGGCTTGTGTATATATATAGTAACATCATGGACATATGTGGGACGTATATGTTTATCTGTCGTGGCTGTATTGTCATTGGTGTGTACCAGAATACAGTGAATAGCTGAATGCTCATGGATGGGCTGTGTAAGAATACAACAAGTGGCTGAATTGTCATGGTTGAGCTGTATTTGCAAGTATGAATTGTACGAGTGGCCGTGTGTGCGGGGTATAGGTATACATATGGTAATTGATGAGGCATATATACTGTATGGTAATTGATGAGGCATATATACACTTGGAGTGACTATGGTTATGGGTTAAACAATACAGACAACCAACCAATACAGGTAAGTATAGGCTAACAAATTCATGTAAGTGGGTGTCTGACAAAGTGACAAATCTGTCCGCATCAACGAAAATCACACCTAGCACTGGGCTAACGGAGCATAAGGCCTTTCCGTTTATCAACATAAGTATAGTGAAATAAATAATGGCTAACATCCTATCCGTCATATAATTTCCCCACACAATGAAGGTGGTACATAAATGTATGGATGTCAAAAGAAAGGGGAGGATGTATCCCAATTTCTCGCAGACAAATTGATCCCCGTTCAAATGACATGAATGTTGAGGTGGAAGCTGGGTCCTGGAGCGGTTTTGTGGAATTTTGAAAATAGTTTTAGAACGTACCCCACAAACACAAGATTTTATTTTATGCCAAAAGTAGAGTTTGACATTTTTGGAAATTACTCCCAATGAGTTGAAAAGATGCCAAAATGTTTGGATAAGATCATCATCAGTTGCAGTTAGCTGACTATGTGCCATACTAAGCAAATGTCACATTACGTTTCGACTCATTACCTGCAAGACGCGAGAACTTGTATATCTTGTGTGGCTATATGGCCATGATGTGGCCAATATGTATATAGGGAGTGCCATTGTGGCAAAATTAATGGTGAGGTGAATTGGTATACAAGGAGTGACTGTATGATCACGACTGTGGTTTATGAGTTTACAACGAGAGGCTGAATTGTCATGGTGAGGTTTATATGCACGATTGGATTGTATGAATGGCCACGTGCGCCGTGCGTGGCATTGGTATATCTAGAAGGACTGTAACGCCATTGGTGAGGTTATATGTATACTATATATACCCGTAGTGATGCTATGGTTTTGGGTTGGGTGTGTATGTATATCTTGAGTGGCTATATGGCCATGGGTGTCTCAAATATATATACGGGGAGTGACTTTATGACCCCTGGTGAGGCAAATATGTATACAAGAAGTGATGTATGATCATGAAAGTCGCGAAAATATATATCAGAAGTGACTATATTGGCATCGTTGGGGTGTATATGTATATCGTGAGTGCCTATATGGCCATGCATGTGGCAAATATATACATATACATGGAGTGACTGTATTACCAACGGTGAGACGTATATGTATACAAGATGTTACTGTGTGTTCATGAATGTAGTGAATAGGTATACAGGTCGTGACTATATGGTCATTGGTGAGGTGTAGGAGTATACTTGATGTGTCTGCATGTTTACTCACGGCTGTATGGCCATGTGTTGGGTGTATAGGCATACCCATGTGTGGCTGTATAGTAGTGGGTGAGGTGTATGTGCATAAAGCGATTGACATATGTTCACTTATGTGGTGTCCATGTATATATGGAGTGACTGCATGGTCATATGTGAGTTGCACAGGTGTACCTTTGGGTGACTATCGAATTCCTATCGCTATAACTCAAAGATATGTTAATCGATAGGGATATCATATCAGAGTGTCTCCACCTTAATGACGTTTGGTGTGCAATAAGAAGGAAATGGTTTTCATGACTATAGTTTATAAGTTAATACATTTTGATGCTAATGGGCCAGAGTAGCCACATAGTATTATCCATCTCAGTGCCGTTTCAACGTTCTGCCTATTTCCGTTAAAAAACATAGACATAATCCCAAAAGAAGTTTTCAGCAAAATACATACTGCATACCTTAAAATGATTGTCATGTCTCATAATGTAAGGGGACAACCATAATATAACATTTAGTTGTCAGTTGATTAAGTAGCATGTTTAATAACCAAGTGAGTCACAATTTGCAACCTTTTCGGAACAACTTATAATAAAGTTCGGAATAAATGTGACAAATCAACTTTTTACCAAATTTGGTTGCCATTTTGCAAGCCATCTTGAGTAATTTTATCTAAAACACATCCGTGCATTACATTTAAGATAGATCAAAATAAAAAGCACATTTGATACCAAAGATAGTTCCATTTTACTTGACAAAATGGTGCAAACATTAAAAGTTATTTTTTTGCCGATTTTGATTCCAAGTTTGTGATAAAAAAAATCCAATAATTCTCGTAATTTCAGTGGTTAAAATAGTAAAAATTAATCAAAGTGCATCAGAAATGTTAGTATTCAATGTATATAAGATAGAATAGTCATATTGTATTCATCAACCTCAACTTATAAGCGGCTGCACGGCACGCTGGTGCAATTTTACCATTTTTCATATTTTGGCCGCCATTTTGAGTCAAAGTGACAATTTTGATACCATTGAGACGAAATATCCATAGGAAATAGAATTCATCACTTATATTGCACAGTCCTTCCAATTTCTTGATGAAATGTGACTATAATCCCAATGGTGATTTTTTTGTGAAATGTTATATCGCGTTCTGTAACTAGATTTTTTGTTTGATCGGAAGGAGTGGGGACCCCACTGATGGCATATTTTATTTTCCCGATGGTCAGTTAACATGCTAAATACAAAATATATCACAAGTCTCAACCAGTTACAAACAGCAGAAACTTATCTTAAACATATCAGTAAAAGGGGTAACATTTTCCACTTCCGCTCGCCATTTTCGCTGCCATCTTGGGCGGTGAGTTCCAATTTTTGCATAAAAAGTGGCATTATGTCTTAGCTTCACAAAAATGTATACATATTTATACATATGACAAAGATATTCTCACTATAATTGCAATAAACTGACAGAACGGAAAATGGCAGCCATATTGGACGCCATCTTGAATTTTAAAAAATGCTCAAAGCGGACTTTAGCGGATTTTGTATATGTTATAGAGGATATCTTCCCCTTCAAAATGATATATAAATCATCTTAGTCCGAATTTATTTTAGGTTGACCGTAAAATTTGAGTTTATCGACCCGACTAATCAGTTGATATATGAAACCGAATTTGGTTAAGTCGCCGCATGTTCTGTTACTGGCCACTCGCTTCTCATCTTGCCCGCGCGCTGACCCGCCGAACCGTCGTCGGAATGTAGAAAAACATTCATAATGTCGTTTCTCCAATATTTCGCCAAAATAGTCAGTTTTGTAAATATTTGGCTGGCGCTTTAAGCCAAAACGTGAATAAAACCGACGCGCTAGTAACCAAACACCAATAAACTATACATACACACATACACACAAATATACGTACACACCCATATACATACATATACATATATATGCATATATATAAGATTGTCGAAAATTCCGACCACGTCGACTGAGCCATTTCAGTAACACAACGTTTGAACCAATCATACGCACAATTGTAAATATTAATCACTTTATTCTGCACGATTTATCTGGCATAAACTTTATACGTAAAGGATCCGCATTCCGCCAACAATAGTAGCCGTACGTAATTTGCGACAATGAAGCTGCCATCTGACCGCTTTGATATAACTTATTTTTGCATGATTCTTTGTTATTCCGTTCTGAAACACACCAATTCACATCACTTTTAATACTAAACACGGGCTGTCAACGACACGGTGTGTGTCCATTTGAAAACCCAAATGGGTTTTGCTATAGCGTCAGCGATAAAATTTGATGGCGTACGCCCTCAGTTTCGATATATACGGCAACGTAACATATTTCGAAAATCTGTTTCGTGACAGAGCTGTTTTCAAATCTGAATTTGTAACTTGCGATATTTTATTTTTATTTCTTCGCTATTACTTTCACCCTCATCCCTCTCATTGAATTTAACCCCATTCATGCAGTTTGACGATTATAAGAAGGAATACTTATCTTTGTGTTGAATGAAGTGGCATTATGTTGGTAGGACATGCATATTGTCCGACATGACGGGTCTCCGCGGGAAGACAGGAAGACAGGAAAACAAAGGTTCATTATCTTGCCTCTTTGTGATGCTGCCAATATGTGAATTGCAACGTCCCGCATTGTGCCCGAGCTGGTACTTGGTACCGTGACCGTCCTGCGCGAGTCAGTCTCCTGAGAATTCTCAACTGCCGCTCCAAAACGTTTATTAGTGTCGTCGCTGGTCATCGTAAAGCGAAGAACTGGCTAAAGTGAGCAGACACATGCTATCTGCTCAAAAATGTGTTTAGTTGTTATTTAGTTTAGTGTAGACTATGTATTGCATGTCATATATTTGATTTAGCGATGAATCAATTTAGTTTTTGCAGATCTTTGCAGAGACTTAACCTATTGCAGTAATGACGTGTAGGTTTTATTTCAGCCTCTCGTGTTAAACTTTAACCTGTACTAAAGATTATTATACATGTAATCATTAATTTCAGATAAATTCCAGATCCGATACCAGTCAATGCATTTATAGTCATTGATGTACTCTCACTTATTTGCCATTTTACAATTTCAGTAACGACCTGCATACATGCTGCTACTTTTGCAGCTGCCCTGTTGCAGATTTTGACATGTAGCTCTCTTCGGTATTTTATCGTGCTGCAATGGCTTGATTTCAGCATTTAAGATGCATGGTAATATTTTCAGTGACACTGCCTATTCAATTGTTGATTTAACTTTTGCAGAAGGGTATTTGTTTACAGATTCCAGTGAATGTCAGGAGCCATTCTTCACCTGGAGGGGGTGAATGTTATAGGTGCCGTTTTTATCTGTTTTAGTAACCTGCTTCTTTCGTGTATCATGATAGTTGCGCGCGTCCTGCATTGTTATTTCAACTTATTATGGGCTAACTGAAATGGGTGTCAGTGTGTATGCGCGTGAGAACGAGCATGAATGATTGTGTCACCTGCACATTGATTAGCACTCAACTGTTACTCTCAGGAAAATTAGAGCGGTCTGGGGGTCATTCGGTAATTAGTTTTTGACGCCATATATTCTCTTACCAGTTTGAGATATATGATTAAATGAAATGCAGATTTCATTTTAAGGACTATCTTTTTTGTGGTTTATTATCACAGATTTATGAAAGAATAACTATAGTTTTGTTGATTAATATATCACAACTTGGAACTATATTTTTTCCAGCAGGTCGAGAGCATTTTAGTCCTTACTGTAGGTATATCACTTTACCGTTCAAAATGTATGCGAAACGTTTTTACCTACAATGTGCATTAATACCTACAGTGACAATTAACTATTTTTATTTCACAATGAGCATTAATAATATAGTAGAATATGTGATCGCGGTATAAACATATTTATTGCATGTGTTGTGGTACTTGCGATAAAAAATGGCTGTGTGAATTTTACAAATGTTTTGGTGTGTTTGATGTTCAAATTCTGGCAACGATCAATACCTGATTTCCTTGTAAATTTTATTTGTAATTGTGAGTTTTTATTGATCACTGAATTTTTAATATCATTGTGAATATTTATCCCACCAAGAAATGGTTATATATGTTTTAAACTAGTAAAAAAACAAAACTTATTTGCATAGAGGTTGTAGTTGTGACCACCCCTGTGAACCGGTCCTGTACATCGAGGTAGCAGTGGTTGTGGTACTATGTAAAAGTGTTAGCAGGGGACCACAATCACACCGGTATATCATTTAGACGATACTAGAATATATCAAGAATTGTCATCGGCGAACATATATAAGGAGAACAGACATAAAGGGAGAGTTATTCCTATAGGGAATTTCATGCAATTACCAAAGATGACCAACTATATTTTTTCCAAACAGATAAAATCGTATTGACTGATACAATGAGACTTTTATCAACAATGTGACGAATAAACCGAAAAACTGGATGTTTCACATTCATAGTCCATCGATTATCCACTCAATGTACTCCTCAATAGATACTGAATCGAGTTTATAAATCTTTTGATGGCCAATGCCTCACTGGATCACAAAATCGAGGCTGATAGGTTACCCCCACTTCCAAATGGTACTGTCTGCAGGTGATAAGGGTACTGTCTGCATGTGGTAAGGGTACTGTCTGCAGGTGGTAAGGGTATTGTCTGCAGGTGGTAAGGGTACTGTCTGCAGATGGTAAGGGTATTGTCTGCAGGTGATAAGGGTACTGTCTGATGGTGGTCTGCTATACATTTAATGGGCTTTACTTGAGTAATATCGATCAGTTTTACTAATCATGTCACATGAGGTTTATTTTATAACATGTTTCACAACTGACAGACGAATAATACAATATTTGAAAACAAAATATGAAACACAAATAGGGGACAAAATGAGGCAAATTAAAGACGTATCTGCATTACAAAATATCATATTAGTGAATTGTGGATATTTCAAGGAAATAATCTGATAGTCTCGTATGAACTTTTTCCAATTTCTATATCATTTTTGCCAATATATTATATGTGTAGATCTGTTTATCGTCTTTTTTCAGATATGGTATCTCAAAAATACCTGCTATTGGACGGATCGATAGAACACAAGAGAACTTAACGACATTAACTACCACCAAACCCCCAATATATCTACATCTAAGAGCAGCAAGGTTATCAGATGTGACTATGGCTGTTTTACAGCGCAAGGGTATTACTCGTTTTGGTGGCATAAGCCTATAACACACCCAGTAGTTGTGTGAGTTAGATGTAACGTGTGCACGGAAGTAGTGCTCACATCAAGCCCAGGTACATGTGTGATATGTGGCAAGTCCTTTGCTAACCTACAGTATGAACCATCACCAAACACGGCACTCCAGTGATAGTTTAAGTGCGAAAAATCCTTTATAAGAAAATCTCTGCTGATATACCACAGAAACGTCCACCAAATCATCACTCCTTTCAAGTGTGAGAAGTTCAAGGGTAATTTTCATCACCCACCACCTATAGCCGATATAAGAGTCATGCTGACATTCAGTGTCAGTACACATATGTGACCCGCCATATCAAATCCAGTCGTAAGTCGGGATTTTTTTACCCTGTGTCGATGCATTCTCTTATATTTGCGAGTCGACCACAGGTCGCCTCGCATATATAAGAGAATGCATTGGCCTAACAATTGTTTACAATTTTAATAATTTTTTCTTGTATTCTTTAACAAGTGTATAATTTCACCCATGCAGAGTCCCAGACAAACATGAGCAGAAGACACTCTTCTATATGCTTCTATATATGTGTGGGGCTCCCTGCAGGGTAATGGATGTGTTTTATTTTATGTCCTAAAAATTGTAAGAAACATTTATTTAAAAAAAATGATAACAAATTGTTAGGCTAATGCATTCTCTTATATATGCGAGGCGACATATGGTCGACTCGGATATATAAGAGAATGCATTGCCACGGGGTAAAAAAAATCCCGACTTACGACTGGATTTGATATGGCTGGTCACATATGTGGTACATATAGAATGCACACGTAGGTTAATGAAAGGTCAACTCGGATGTAGTTCTACTATGGGTATAAACTTTAACCATTGAAATGCCATTCAAACGTGTTACCCACAGTAGAAACGTGTTACCCACGGTCGGACTCCTGTTCACACACAGTATGATGTACTGCACAAATTTATTATATAGCATGTTTGTACACAGTACAATAGGGAGTCATGGTATAAATGCACGGCTGAGTTCACTTACAAGCAGTCTGAATGACCACGTGGCAAATCCTACATGTACATGTCTGGACTATCGCAACACCGACCAGAAACTATAGACACGATTGTGTGTGCATGTTATTTATTAAAGACTATCTCGGTTAAATCGCATTACATCTGATGTATGTTTGCTCCATACCAATTCGTATTCGGAGTTTGTATGGCGGGATTGTTTATTGGTGTTACAATACTGGGATTTCAAGTCATAGCCCCATGCACAAGGCAGTGGAGTCACAGGGGTCCGGGAACTTTTTTCATTTTATTTTATTATATTATCTTTAATTAGAAGGGTCACATCTCCCCATTTTGAGGAAACCACACCAAGCTCTGGGAAGATAGCTTCTAAAACAGTATTTTTCAAAATAATAAATGTGTTGACATCTCTACCACTTCCATAAATATTAGTCTGCAACACTAACATCCATAACTAATGATAAAGCAACACAAGTTTGAAAATCCCAAATTATGATTGATTCGTTTGTCAAATATATCTAGCACAACTTACCAAAAACAAACATATATTCGGGTCACCCTAATGAAAGAATATATTCAAATTTTATTAATTTAACCAAGCTAATGTCTTTGACAAAATATCCAGAGCTTCGATTTTGGAACACAATGCTAGCTGTAATGTGATTAGTGCAAATCAGCTACATTATGTTTTGCAGCCAATCGTATGTTTTCTTATTCCAATCGCTTGTCAACATATCTTTATCTGCATAATTCGAATTTGACGTGAAAACAATTGCCATTTTTGGAACTTATTGTCACAAACAGACATGATAGGCTCAATGCGTGTTATTTGATATAACCAGTTTATAGCCATTTTCGGTTTGGTAGCCAAACGTTTTGGGGATATATATATGTTATTTGGTGAGAATTTAATAAATCTTATAAATATTTCAACGAATGCCATGTTATCAGATGATAATTGATTAATTCTTGAATATAATCTATTAGAATCTATGATTTGATTGAGTTCTGAGTCCGAGAGGGAGATCAATTAAAAAGAGATTGGTAATCTCCATATGTACAGTTATCTCCCTTCGCAAACCGACAGGATGTCACGTGTTAATTTCGCAAAACACGTAAACGCAACCATAAATTGGCCCATTGCTATAGAAACTAGAATGCACTCAGAGAGATGCCAACGTGCGCAAAAATGTAATAAACAATAATTTAAAAAATAATTTCACTGTATTTTACTTAATTTATTTAATTTAATTTAATGTTAGCAAAAAAAGACAATTACCATTTCTCATTTCATCACAGATAAAAGGCAAATTACTATATTAATCATTTAAGTAATTAAAACCAATTCCATGTTGCCGAAAGGATGATACTTTAATATCGAGTACATTGTTTTCAGCCAATATGCAACAATAAATATCAATAATTAATCAATAATTAATCAATAACGATCATTTTATGTAATAATAAACTCTTCAAACGGTGTTTGTGTCAACAAATGCGTTTTGTTTTGAGTTACGTCATTCGTCGTATTTGACCCGGAACTCGACTGAAGGTTAGGCTATTCAGCCTATTGCGTCGAATTACGAAATCGCGTTTTGAATGTCTCTCTTTTCCCGCACGATAAAAAGAGGTCTTCGCACGAACCAAAAATGATGAAACTTCCCAAGTATAATTAAAAATACCCAAATGTAGGAGTCTATGTAGGTCCCGAAGGAGTCTATAGACTCTTTGATGTAGAGTTCTGATGGAGAAAATGTAGGTCGATCTATTTTTGTCATAACTCTGACGTATTTTTACCTGGGAGAAAAAATCGAAATCGAGGCTCACTACGAGCATGCCAGTTTTAAATATAGAAACAGGGAATCCCGACAAATGGCGATATCGGCGACAAACAAATAATCGAAAACAACACATAAAATAAACATAGCAAAAACGCGGCACAGTAAAAATGTCAGAACGCCACGAGGTTTTACGTCGTTTTTGGTGACGTCATGGAGTGAAACGGAGTAGGGTGACACCAACCTACGAATCTGTCTGATCGCCATACTGTTGCGCGAGCGCACGTAAATATAGAAAAGAATATATGACGTCATCATTATCTAAGGTATAAGCACCAACGCGCACGTATGGTTGCTATCAAAGAGCAGACGCCTGTTTATTATTTGCATCATGTTTGTACTTTTTACACAATGGGATGTGTTGGGCTCTGAAAGTTAAAGTACATAAATGAATTGTTATGTGATTGCATATGTGGCAAGTACATGTACATTTATGCCTCTATACATGTAGATCAGACACTTGCACAACATAGCCCAGCATGGGAATAGCTTGTACATATACATGCACAGCTGTACAGGCACCCAAGTCCAGTACCTATATACATGTCCCCATTCAACCGTATACAGTGTTATTTAAGAAATATATGACGTGGATGCCAACCACACCACCAGTTTCCGAACTACAAAACGAGCAGAGTCATATATAGTTAACGCAAATTTTATAAGACGTATATAAGTTTGAATGTGCTTCCCAACAGGTGTAGATTATTAGCTAGTATTCGGAAAATACATACATGGGGCTAGTATATAAAAGTATAATGTATACATTTACAGTATATGTGGTCTATACCATTGTACTAATATGATAAGAACGTACTACGTTATTCGAAAACTTACTCCATCCAAGGCCATGATATGTAAATATACAATTAGATTAGATGAATAATAATTGTACCCGCACAGGTTGATACTTTGAAGTATATTCTCAAATCGCATGTGCCGGTTTAAATCAGGTTTCAATGGTACCGTGTATTTATATTTCACGGACATGTACCGGTATATAACAAATTAACAATTGAATGTACCGGTATGTTCCACGCACTGTTATTGAAAGCATACATATCATTTGGACATTATTGGTTAAGACATGGATGGCCTTCGTTATAGGTTATAATTTAGGAATACCAGTTACTAAATTATAATACCCTGACCCTGTATGTTGTAAAGAATATACTAATATTATATTATAATAGTATAATAATACTACATGTATGATAGTATGAATGCCATATTATCCTCAAAACACACATTGTGTGAGTCGAGCGTTTGTTTATATACAGCACATAGAGAGTGAGCAATACGAACAACACCGAGGAAATGTGTTTAAGAGACTTATTCGCAGTGACTCATTCAACACCGATATCTTGAAAGGTGAGGGTTAGCTAGCGCTATACTGATACGTTATAAACAATTTGGTGGAATTTCTAACCAAAGTTCACTTAATGCATGGGGTATATCTGGCGATTAGTGTTTTGGTTATCTCATACATACTGTTTGTTTACATAACACGGGGTTCATATACATGATTTAGAAATAGCATTTAATACAACTATTAGTTATTTAAGTCAGGCATTTAGGTTCATTGTACTTGTGTACATCTGGTGGGCTAAGTCCTCATTTTGGAAGATTCGTCAGGACTCTATATATCAGCCATTTATTAACTCTGAAATATGTTTGTAAAAGTAAAACATAAAGTGATCCAGACAGACGGATGGAAAAACAAACCAAAGCACTGCCACTGATGGTTATTTAAACCAAATATCCGGCTACCACCTTTGACCAAAAAATCTTTACAAAATATGTACCATGCAAATTTCCATTGCGAGCTATTTCTGAATACTGAATAGAACCTGGTATAAAATTGTCTACTGTGAGGGTTTACGAGCAGATAATTTAACCCATTCACAATACAAACCGTTCATAACACCATGCATACATGGCCTCAATAGCCCGAAGACGAGTGTGACTCGCCACACAGTAGTATTTCAACCAGGCTATACTCATGATTCATTCAATGAACTGGATATTGCATGTACACTTCTGCTACAGTGATTGGTACTTGATAGCATTATTTGTGCTAATGATATGATATTATATGCATATCGCGATTCAATTTAGTCTTTTAGACTTGGAAAAATTATTGAAATTTCAGCACGCAGTGACGAATGGTGATCTCGTATAATGATAATTTTGTTTCTCATTTATAATAGCATCCTATTCCATGCCTAAGCTAAAATAAACACTCTGTAACAAATGAATTTGGTACCCGGAGAAGTTCAAAAAAAAAGGGGCACACTATCAGTTCAGAATATGCATTGCATGTACATGTACGCAGCAAAACACATTTCAAATAACTTGAATTATAGGTATAAACGGACTGAAATGTAGAAATTACAGTAAGTTTGCACAACCTTCACCGGAGCAGCATGCAATTTGCCCAAAAGTTCCACAAATAGAGAGCGCCACTGTGTGGTAGAATTTACATGTCATCATAACATAAACTAGATCATGCCATGAATCTCTACTAATGCTGACGCCCGTAGAGATCATATTCCACCTGTACAATACCCGGGAACTTGTTTTGACAGGCAACCGTATAAAGTCAAACAAAATAACATGGGGAATGTACTTCTTTGTTCATACATGTACATACCTGTGGCTTAATGATTTATTCATCGGTACGTGAAGTTCCCAGCTCGATATTACAGAATTGCTTTCGCATTATGTCGCTTAGGCCAAAGAAAAAAGATTGTATGTTTCCGGTAACAGAGCGAAAAAATTAGGGTAGGTAGGTAGGGAAATTTTTGTTTTTAATTTTATTTCGATATTTTTTATCCAGCTGCAGAAATATTGAACTACATCGACCGAAGTGACATAAAATGCCAACCCGTGTTGTGGGGAAAGTATTACTTGATCAACACAGTGGAAACTGGAAATATACATTAAGGTTGATAAATAAATCAAATTTCATGCTTAGGTGTGTTTTTTATTATTCACATATGTACATGACATGTACATGTAGCACATTTTCATAAATTTGGCTATAAACTTGGTAGGAAATTGATGTCACTAACTTTTTATAAGAATTTTACCAATAATACCGCCATTATATATGCTGCACTGTACTTGTATTACGACGACTACATCCCATTGACTGGGGGTAGCCAGTACATCCACCGAGCATGCCTGGTTTTTTGGAGACAGTAGCTATACCCCTAACTGTTAACATATGTGGTGATATAACCTCTATATATTATTTTTAGGGTCGGTCGATGTGCGGAAACATAGAATCTTTTTACTTTTGCCTTACGACAATAATTTTCATGACAGGGAATAAAATAAATATTTATCGCGGAATCGGGTCTCAAAAGTCACGAAAATAATATAATCTCGAGCTTGGAACTTCACTTACCGATGAATAGATCATTAAGCAACAGGTATGAACAAAGTCAAAGAAGCACATTCCCCGCGTTACTTTATAAGGTTCCCTGTCAAAACTTAAACAAAATTCCTGGAAATTGTAAAGGTGGAATATGTATGATCTCTACGGCGTTCTAGCTTCAGTAGAGATTCATGAATCATTGCATGATCTAGACATAAACAATCAGCATCCATCTTACTTCTTCTTACTTGTGTTGATACATGTACCGGGTATGTCATTTGGGACAAGTGTGTCTCCGTGTATTTATGTATCCTATTAATGTTACTTTCACAAAACTAGCACTAGTAGTATTCACATGATTCAAATTAAACAAAGCGGGATGTATATACAAATAGTACAATCCTTCAGTTGAATTCACGTTGTGACAAGTGTAAACTGGTAAATGTGATCACGATTGACGATATTCACCGGAAATCTGGCCATTAATTAGAATCAGATAATTTTGAACTAACGCCCGCTAAATCCACATTGAAAAGACGAAGTCAGAATAATTCCTCACGTCCAAGATGAAGCCTAATTTCATTTCAATTTCAAGGATTTTAATTTTTGTTTTGAGAATTGTCCCAATCGACCTTGTCCTTCACCTTGTTGGAATAACCGGAAATGTGTTTAAGATTTGTTTTCCGGTCTTCGCTAATGACAACTGTTGTTAAGCTTTGGAGTTGGAAAAGAGACTGTTGTCGTAGTGTTGAGAATTGATAAATTAGACGCATTTTTGCGATTAAATTCATTCAGTTGATGGCACCTATGATCTAGTTATCTTGCCAAGTTAACTTTCAGTTAATCATTCATTGAAACATGAACGGCAATAACAAAGACTCAGAGTTTGAAACGGTCAGTTTCAAACACAAACTTGACCAAGTCAGACTCAAAGTTAAACAACGGAAGTCTCAAATCACAGTAAAAGAAGTGTTTTGGTGACATTTTTCGGTCCGAAACAATATATGAAGTACAATTTTGTATTTAGATCACTCACCTTCTATGTATATAGTTTTCATCTCGTCCTTTTGTTGTGTGATAATAGGTAATTTGTGAAAATACTAACGCCGAGGTGGTGAGTTCTGTATTTGAACTACAAGGCTTAGCAACAACCATGTCTATGCAACGTCAAATCTGATTGGTTAAGATAGATAATCTGACCAATAGGAAAATCGTTTTTATTGCGCATTCATTTAAGAGAGCGCCACTTTACGTTACGTTAAGCGCGTGCTCTGATACTATTCTCAGGTAACGTGAACTATATATAGAACACAATAGTACAGCTTCATAGGTATACGGATCTCATGCGCGTTACCGTCATGAAAACTTTCAGATTTCGCTTCGCGAAATCTGATTAAGTTTTCTATAACCCCACTGTGGGTATAACTATAGTTAAACGCTCTTTATATGACCCAGTGAGCTATATATAGCTAATATATATGTCATAACGTAGTATCTATACATTTTACAATACATACATATTCAATCCTGGAATTGTATTCAGTATATGACTATGTGATATCTAGGTGGTGGTAAAACACTTAACCAAGATTCCAAATAATGAATTTAGATGCGTCACATAGGGTAATGCATCTTCATATGAGATGTATGCAAGTTGTACTGTACTTACCAACACCAGTAAATTATTACCTTAGGATTTTGGAACATAGTACAAAGGGGTAGGTTCTATACTTAGTATACATGTAAGTGGGAATTATATCTCACAACAATTAGTATGTGGGGTGGAGGTGATTATATATATGTATATCATATATCAAGCGTTCGTTGCAAATTAATAATATCGTTCGTCCATCGCTTAGTTTGTAATGAATGTGGTACCTAAAGGTATGGATGCCACGAGAAAGAGAAGGATGTCTGCTATAGACACATTACAGAAGAGGCTAGTTTAATGATGACCAAGGTCCCATTTTATCGCAGACAAATTGCTCCTCGTTCCCGTGACATAAATTTTGAAATGGGAGCTGGATTCTGGAGTGGTTTACTGGAATTTTTAAAAGAGTTTTGGAACGTACCCCTAAAAAATATGATGTTATTTAATGCCAAAATTAGAATTTAGACAATTTTGGAAATAGACTCCCAATGAGTTGAAAAGATGTCAAAATAGTTTTGTAGAATCATCATCAGTTGCAGTTTGCTGACTTTGTAACACACTAAGCGCATGTCACGTTACGGCTATTTTCTGCAAGACGAAACTGTACTTAGCCAGCTCGATCCCGGATTTTTTATCCGTGATCCTATCTAAAATACCGACAGAAAAAGGCTTCCAGGGGAGTATGATGAATGGGTCCCCCTCTAGGACTGTTATTTAATATTCTTATGCAGATGAATAGTATGATGAATAGTTCATAACTCAAAGTATAATTTAGATTAGTTAATGGTGTATCTGTGACATTATAGTCTGTCAGCCACCAACACTATGTAAGGTAAAATAAAGTCGTTATGCATTCGGTTCCAGTCTCGTACATCTTTTGTGCGCGTAAATAAGATTATACTGTTACAGTTTGAACTCTGAACCCAGTGTCGTAAATGTAAACATTATTCTGTAACAGTTGCTGTAACAGCAACGAATAAATGGGAAAACACAGATAATTTTAAACTATTGTTGTACATATAAACATTATACCGTAACAACTGCAAATGAAAGGGAATCCACAGTTAATTTTATACTTTTACACTCAGAGACCATTGTATTACATGTAGACATTACACCGTAACAGCTAGAAATGAATGGGAATAAACAGTGAATGTATACTGTTACAGCTAGAAACAATGTAAACATTATGCTGTAACAGAAACATATAAATGAGAATCAAAAAAATATTTTACAAGGTTACAGTTAGAAACCATAGGTATGTGTTGTAGATGTAAACATTATAGCCTACCAGCTACAAATGAATGGGAATCCACAGTTAATGTTATACTGTTATAAATGAGATATACACGCATTCGGAAAAGTGTCTACAGCATAGGATTTCTGGATGGTTATCACACACTTGCCAGATTTGTACGACAAAAATATTTCCTATTTGCACATAACAAATTCAACAAAGCGACCATTTCTGTCATCTGCTTGTATCACCTTGATATCACTCCAAGTGAATAATAGACCATGCATATGTATACTTTTAACTGACTGGGATAATCCATTTAGTATATAAATGGTTAACATGAAGGAGCACATAATTCATACACAGTAAAACTTGTTCAAAATACACACATTTTTAACAAGTTTGTGGACTTTTAAATGTTTTATTCCTTCCTATAGGAATGTTCTGGGGACCTGTGGTGTAACTGGTCGTGGTCACATTTATTGGCGGTATCGATGCTATTTAATGGCAAATGCGCATTTCAGGTCGTTAACTATGGAATAGTGTTGGGGCCAGCCTTGAATTTGGCGGGGAATATGGAACCCGCCGAAAGAGGAAACCGCTGAAAGCGACAAAACATCTTGTTGCGCACACAGATCACCCCACGAGGGAACCACGGAAACCGCCGAAAGCGACAAAACATCTTGTTGCGCACACAGATCACCCGCGACGGACATGCGGAAACCGCCGAAAGCAACAAAACATCTAGTTGCGCGCACAGATCAACACAAAACGGAACCGCGGAAACCGCCGAATGCATCAAAACATCTGGTTGCGCGCACATAATCAGCACTGATCACCACGCGCGGGAACCACCGAAAGCGACAATTCAAACTAAATCTCTCTCACTCTCTCTCTCTCTCTCTATCTCTCTCTCTCCCTCTGCCTCTCTCTCTCTCTCTCTCTCTCTCTCTCTCTCTCCGGAAGCGAGATAATGAAACGAGATTTCGTTTCATTTTGGCGCTTTCGGTGGTTCGCTCGTGTGACAATATGTGCGCGCGTCCATTTCCCACGACCGTACTAGGTTGGCCGATACGAGTTCGCCCCCCTGATCCATTCGAGATTCCACATCTACGTCCCTGCCTTCACAGTGTTTATATGCCGAAATAAATGCGCTTCTTCGCTTTTTATCTCCCAATTCACACACACCACTGGAATCGATAGGCTACTGCCCACAATATACCATTCAGCCTTACTGTTTTATTGCATCTGGTGGCCCATAGTTCGATAGTGCATCGCCTTTTGTTACCCATTAAGTGAGTTCGCGTCCCCTCTCTATAATATATTCGAGGTCTACGTCCCTGGCTTCACATTGTCTATACACGGAAATAAACGCGCTTCATCGCTTTTTATCTCCCAATTCCACACAACCCACTGGAATCGACAGGTATAATTATTGCTTAGAGCCTACAGCGATTACCGCGAGACACAATGCACGTCGGCTATTATGAGATTTAAGTACCGGAAGGTGATAGCAAGAGAGGATGCGCCCCCTGGAGGTTCTAATAAGGGGATTATATACTTCCGATCCCAATCGGATTTACTGCCTTTGACAGCGTGCTGTATAGAAATCATCGCTGGCGATTGTACTCAATGCGAATATAGAACATTTATGCCACTCTCAGTTGACCTGTTTTCTATGTGAAGGCAGTTAGTTCAAATTACGGGGTCTTCTGAGTCATCATAGCAAATCAGCAGGGCCCACTGGCATCATAGCAATTAAACAGGACACGCCAACCGCATAGTAAATCATCGGGACACACCAACATAATAGCAAAAAACGAGCAGGACATACCAACCTTATAGCATGCAAAAGAGCAGGACCCACCAACATTATAGCAAATGGGCAGGAATCACCAGAATCTTTGCAAATTAGCAGGACAAACCAACATAGTAAATTAGCAGGACAACTTAACCAGCGGTGAGCGGTGATTCAGCTCTGTGGTAGAACATGAAACAACGGATGCATGGCTCTAGATGTGCCCATTATATTTAATTTCTACAACGACGCGGCATTCCCAACATGACATAATAAACCATTTTCAAATATGGAGTGCATTCCTGGCGTTGTAAATGTTTGTGAGGATCAAAGTATTTAGAAATAATTATGAATATTGAATAAGATGCGAAAGAACAATCAGTCACGAATATCGTTGACTGATAAAAACTCGAAGATAATGTCTCCTATATTGTGGTGAGTAAAATGAGTTATGGGTTCAGTTTTCCAACAATAATTGAGTTTGACAATGCGTGGGAAACTTGTCAACACGTCATTGTCCTATGTGAAGTGATCTGTTATGCCATAAACCAATGAAATCACGCGCGTGCTTTACCACTCTCCAATGGAATGGAGGGAATCCCAGCAATGCAGTAACTGATTATGAATCGGATATCCAGACTAATACATGTTTATAATTTCGCCTACTGTTTATCAAAAATAATTCCATTCTCTGAATTTAGTTTGTCGTTTATTTGTGCGACGTGCTTTGCGGTATTTAATCCGTGCCGATTTACAGTCATTAGCGGACCAAGTTTGTGACGTTTTATTGGTGGGTGCTTGCGGTTTCTGTTAGCAGTGTCGCGTGGCGGCGTCTGAATCAGTATATCAAGGGGTTGGAAGATTATTTAATGAGTTATTGAGTTATCAATTATTGAAAGCACTTGATCAGCTCAGTACGTCTGAACTCTATACGAACATCAAATACAGAACATTTAATAAACGACATGAGTTGTTCAGTACGATCGACGAGCACCAACGATCTAGACTATGTATGACTTTATATATACGGGTCGTGCAAAATCGAGACCACACATCTATTGAAAGCGCTCGGCTCAGTACTTCTGAACTGTATATTTTCGAAGCTCAAGCATAATTATATAGCAGCGTTTAATTAACGACAGGAGTTGTTGAGTAGGATCAACGCGCACCAATGAAAGAAAACACAACCGTAACCCACAAACATGCCTGTCACGAACGATTAGACTGTGACTTTACGGTTCACGTGAACTCGAGACCATGCGCCCATTGAAAGCACTCGGCTCCGTACGTCCGAACTTATAAAAAGCTCAAGCATAATTATAAGCGTTTAATTACAGGCCCACTAAATCATCGAAAATGTTTATTAACCCGCAGGGTTCCCCACACAGAAGGAGCAGACGACACTCTGCAGTGCACGCTTTCATCTGTGTGAGGCTCCCTGCGGGTTAGTCAACATTCTGGTTCTGATTCCGATGGTTCTGTCAGGTTTTCATACATTCTTTAACAATTATAAAAAATAATATAAAGTTTTTAGGCCAATGCATTCTCTTATATATGCGAGGCGACCTATATAAGAGAATGCATTGGCACAGGGTTTCACTAAGATCCGCTGTCATTTGTTGGTGATGAGCCGTTAAAGGACCACTTAATTATCGAACCCCAGATCACATTATATACAACATATTCCATAGTATATACATTTGAAATATGAAGTTCCAAAACATTAAATTTCAACTTATCCGGTCAAATAAAATGTGAACATGTTGTTTTTGTCACGGTGCCGACGTGTTTAATGTTTAATTTCGATCTGGTCTGTACAGTCTATTATTCTCAATAGAAAGGGAATAACTCTATCACGTAGTTATGAATTATGTTGCATTCTGGGGTAAATAACGGAGAAAGTTTTGGTCTGAATCTGAGAATCTCTGTTACTTGGTGGACACTCCACAGATGTTCCGCATTCCGGTCGAATATAATGTATATTTTGTTCCTCTCCCAAATGTTATAAAATATGGAATATGTTGTTTATATTGTGATCGGGGCAATCTAAAATTAAGTGGCCCTTTAATTAAATGTTCCTGTGTTTGAGCAGCAGCGACGTACGTTCAAAGAAAACACAATCATAACATGCAACATGCGTCACCCATTATCGTCGATTAGCAGTTGTTTTGAGGTTTCTTCGTTTATGCTGAAATTGGTATCAATTTCATCTCTGGTGCTCAGCGTGCAAATGCCATACAAAGGAGCACGTATTTACATCCTGTTGTGTCGGTTCTCGCGAACTTGAGATATATAGAAAACATTTCGAAAGTCTCTTCCAAAATATAATTTTTATATTCGTATTTATTTTACCACAGGGAGAGTTGATCGCGATGAAGGACAGTCAGCGGTGTATGATCCAAGAAAACCGGAGAGTTGATCGCGATAAAGGACAAACAGCGGTGTAAGTTCCAAGAAAACCGGAGAGCTGAACGCGATGAAGGACAAACAGCGGTGTAAGATCCAAGAAAACCGGAGAGTTGATCGCGATAAAGGACAAACAGCGGTGTAAGTTCCAAGAAAATCGGAGAGCTGAACTCGATGAAGGACAAACAGCGGCGGTGTAAGATCCAAGAAAACCAAAGAGTTTATCGCGATGAAGGACAAACTGCGGTGTAAGCTCCGAGAACACGCTATAAGAGGCTGCGTCGTCCAGTTATGAGGTTTCTTAAAGATGTGTAATCCGATTAAGCGCCCCTCAATATATTTATTTGGATTCGGGGTAAACAATAATTGATTCGAGTCGAGGAACCCACCTATCAAAGCTCAGAGTTATTAGAATCTATTTTTAAAATCTATTATTTTTCACCGTTGATAATTATTAGTGGCCCAGTAACATTCGACGAGCCGACGGTCTCGGACAAATAACTACACATCTCGAAAAATAACAAATGTCAAAAATCGATATCTGATCATTCTGAGTTTTGATGGGTGGGTTCCTTGACTCAAATCAATTATGTTTTACCCCCGAAGCGAATGAAATAGTAATTTGGGAGCGTTAATTCGGATTATAATAGTAATTTGGGAGCGTTAATTCGGATTATAATAGTAATTTGGGAGCGTTAATTCGGATTATAATAGTAATTTGGGAGCGTTAATTCGGATTATAATAGTAATTTGGGAGCGTTAATTCGGATTATAATAGTAATTTGGGAGCGTTAATTCGGATTATAATAGTAATTTGGGAGCGTTAATTCGGATTATAATTGTAATTTAGGAGCGTTAATTCGGATTATAATAGTAATTTGGGAGCGTTAATTCGGATTATAATAGTAATTTGGGAGCGTTAATTCGGATTATAATAGTAATTTGGGAGCGTTAATTCGGATTATAATAGTAATTTGGGAGCGTTAATTCGGATTATAATAGTAATTTGGGAGCGTTAATTCGGATTATAATAGTAATTTGGGAGCGTTAATTCGGATTATAATAGTAATTTGGGAGCGTTAATTCGGATTATAATAGTAATTTGGGAGCGTTAATTCGGATTATAATAGTAATTTGGGAGCGTTAATTCGGATTATAATGGTAATTTGGGAGCGTTAATTCGGATTATAATAGTAATTTAGGAGCGTTAATTCGGATTATAATAGTAATTTGGGAGCGTTAATTCGGATTATAATAGTAATTTGGGAGCGTTAATTCGGATTATAATAGTAATTTGGGAGCGTTAATTCGGATTATAATAGTAATTTGGGAGCGTTAATTCGGATTATAATAGTAATTTGGGAGCGTTAATTCGGATTATAATGGTAATTTGGGAGCGTTAATTCGGATTATAATAGTAATTTGGGAGCGTTAATTCGGATTATAATAGTAATTTGGGAGCGTTAATTCGGATTATAATAGTAATTTGGGAGCGTTAATTCGGATTATAATAGTAATTTGGGAGCGTTAATTCGGATTATAATAGTAATTTGGGAGCGTTAATTCGGATTATAATAGTAATTTGGGAGCGTTAATTCGGATTATAATAGTAATTTGGGAGCGTTAATTCGGATTATAATAGTAATTTGGGAGCGTTAATTCGGATTATAATAGTAATTTGGGAGCGTTAATTCGGATTATAATAGTAATTTGGGAGCGTTAATTCGGATTATAATAGTAATTTGGGAGCGTTAATTCGGATTATAATAGTAATTTGGGAGCGTTAATTCGGATTATAATAGTAATTTGGGAGCGTTAATTCGGATTATAATAGTAATTTGGGAGCGTTAATTCGGATTATAATAGTAATTTGGGAGCGTTAATTCGGATTATAATAGTAATTTGGGAGCGTTAATTCGGATTATAATAGTAATTTGGGAGCGTTAATTCGGATTATGCATCTTTACCAAGATAGTTTTTATATTCTTAATTTCTCGTAGTGCATTGATAACTTCCTTATGCGATATTTCTCCGTTATTAAGATTGCGTTTAATTATCGGCCCATCTTTATTAGGTAATGGTCTATCATCGATGGTAGTCATGTTTACAGGCGGAGGCAGGCCTTTTTATTCCCCCAAATTAAAGTCGGTAAACGCTGTACCCAAACATAAACATTGGCGTGCAGTGATACACATTTGATAAACAATTAACTTCTAAATGTAGTGACCGTGTAGGCTGAATGGTCACACGAATCAGGTGACATTCGTTGGCTTTGGCAACACACGTTACAAGTTACACGTACGTGTGGCTGCACCTGGCTAATGCTGTGTGACTCGATGGCTTTTTCAATGTTACTGTATACGTGCTATATTCTACGAGATATTGACAGTCCCAGTCAATTACAAGTTCTGTCCCGCAGTTTGTCATTTTGCCCCCGACCGTCCCGTCCCGCAATAGGCATGTAGCTGTAGCTGTAGTATAACAACAGTTTTTTGGAGTTTCTTCATTTATGGAGAAATCGGTATTAATTTCCTCCCTGGTGCCACAACAGTGCACCATTAGCTAGCAACAACGATGGATGGTCTAGTCGGATAATAACCTGCGTCATCTCCGATAATCAGTCGTTCTGAGGTTTCCTCATTTGTGAAGTAATATGTATCAATTTCCTGGCGGTTGTTCAATGTGCCACACATACTGGCACATGTATGGTATGTTAAACCATGTATGGCACATGTATGGTGTCTTAAATCAAATGCTTTGTATTTACTGCGTCATGCAATGTATCTATTAGTCGTTTTCAGGTTTCTTCATTTATGGAGTAATTGGTAACACTTCCCTCGTGGCTGCTCAACGAGTGACAGGCAATATTATTTACATTCGTGTGCTATTAGGTTTCTTGGGGGCAACAGTCAGGTTCAGGCACACTGATCTGTTACTTTTAGGATGTGTTACTATGCTATTGCTATTGCTATGTATATGTGTACTTCGCGAGAAACGTCGTGTGATTTTACGGCATCAAAGCTATATATATATAACGTTTTGCGATAAGAACTTGTGAAATAACATTATGGTAGAGACATGCTCAATTTAAATATTCCCACTTATCCGGTTAAGAATTGAAACGATCCGGAATCGCAGCAAAACGATATTTATATTCCCGATACGATAATTCAGTTTCAAAAAGACGAGTCTATGAAAGTTACTCATATAACAATTTCTTCATCGGGTTTCTCTTTCGTTTCCACTCTAGTGAAAGTGTGTCAAACCAATATAATTACGACCGAGTTGACATATCGTGCGGTTCGTCGTTGACCGGTTAAAGGCCCACTAAATTTTAGAGACACAATATCACATTATATACAAAATATTCTATATTAAATATCATTTGAAAGAGGAATTTCCAAACAATATATTGTCCACTTATCCGGTCGAATAATTTGTGAATTAGTTGATTTTGTCAATGCACCGACGTGTGTTTTGTGCTTAATTTCGATCTGGTATGTACAGCCAGTGTATTATTCTCAATGCAAGGGGAATAACTATATCTATTAGTTGTGAATTCACTCGTGGGAAGTCATGGTGTGAATCTGAGAACCGCTGTCATATGGTGGACACGCCTAGGCCACAGCTTTTCCCTAGTCCGGTAGAATATATATATATATATATTTGGTTCATCTGCCAAATGTTATATAATATGGAAGATGTGTATATTGTGATCTGAGCATTCGAAAATTAAGTGGGCATTTAATGCAAACTGAAATCTGATAACATCGCTGGCGTTTTCATGGAAACCTGATAACATCACTGGCGTTTCCATGAAAACTTAATAACATCACTGGCGTTTCCATTTACAGCGTGTCTGCAGTAAATTAACCTTTCATATACTAAATGGATTATCCCAGTCAGTTAACAAGTGAAGATCGGAATGGTATATCATTGATTTAGAGGGATGCTAAGGTGATAGAGGCAGCCGACAGATAGATAAAAGGGTAGAAAAAACCCTATGTATTGAGAAAAATGTTTAGATATTAAGTTCAACAAACGACCTATGGACGATTGTTGAACTTATTATATGAACATTTCCTACGGGGTAACTACTCATCAATGATGCTTTAGTATAGAGAGGGTTAAACTTATTATCTGAACATTTCGTACGGGGTAACTACTCATCGGTGGGGCTTTAGGATAGACATGGCTGAGCTTATTATCTGAACATGTCCTATGGTAACTACTCATCAATGATGTTTTAAAATAGAACTGGTTAACCCAGAGCGAGCCCCACATATCGGTGAGCAGACGCCAGTCACCTATACATTCATCTGTTTGTTTGGGGATCCTTATCGGATAACTAATAATCAATGATGCTTTAGTATAGAAAGGGTAAACTCATCGTAGTCTCGTCGACTTGCAAGTTACTTTGCGTGGGACTTTTCCCAAATTACGTCACACGGTGTTCTATTATCGGAAGCTGTCATCCTAGCGTGAGTTCTGATTGGCGCAGATCACGAAGCATCCCACGGTCCGGAAATAGGAGCTCTGTGACCGACAATATGACCCGCTATGATATATACACGTGAGTCTCACGTTTAATATAAGACTGAGGCAACTTGATCGATCCTGTCACAGTCACAGATAATGTCGCAGGGTTGCTAAACGAACGAGACAGCGACAGAAAAAATAATAACGAAAGAAACAACAACAACCACTTCAACGGCTATAGATGGCTGCAACATGTTAGTGATGTATATTATCATATTTCGTAGGGCATAATTATGTGAAATTAAAGTCAGTTACGATAGAAATATCATTGTTAGATCATTGTAATGAAATTATACAAAGATGTCGCACAACATGTCGTCAAAACTGTCACCAAATTGAACGACATGTTGTTGCAACGACGATACCATTAGAACACAAAGACTCTTGTTCGGCGGATATCCATCGATGTCCGATGACTCACCTTTCATTTGTGAAAAGTATGCCAACTGAAACGTATTTCGGCTCAATTTCGTTTGCTTAACAGCGAACTAACGTTTATCAACTCATCCAAATAAATTGTACGTTTTCTGATAACATAGCCGTTTATCCACACCGCAGTTGATATTGAGTGCATAAATTCATCCACTTCTTGGTATGTTCAAAGACTTTAAATTAGGAAATTAACTTTTATTTTCCAATAAATTGTGCGAAAAAGCAACAATAACAGCAACAGTCAATGAACAAATGATGATGTTTTACTTTATCTTAAACACTTTATCATAGCTTATATCATAAACACTTCCCCTGTTAGTTTCTTGCATCTATCGATGTTGTATAAGTACTGTGGAGACATTTAAGAAATAACTTGCAGATCGATTGGGGTTATTGAATGTTGAACGGCAGACTAATTAAACAAATTTGTTTAATTACTCTGCCGGTCAAAACATATAACTCACCACTTTAGCTGTTTTAATACGGGACATTCAAAGTTATTCTGAATGAAACAAAATAGTCTATTGTTTTTATCACCACTATTTTAGATAAAGAAAGCAAATTTTCGGTCAAGGAAATGACAAGAGGTAGAAACTAATATCACTTCTTCGTCTTGCTGTTAAGTTGAACGGTGCCTAAAAAAAAAGAAAAAAAAGAAGAAGTTTGTCCCGACACAATATGTGCCTTTAAATATTTCCGAAAGTCATGACACTGGTACGAAAGTATGCCAGGTCATGGCAGAGTCCGCTCTTCCATGCCCTGGACCGAGAGCATGAGTAAGTGCGTGTATTATGTCTTTTCTCTTTTGTTATTCTTTGTTCACAATACAAAAAAATATATATATATATATATATAACTCCAATCAATCTGCAATTCATTCCTATAATCATACACCAGTATATGTTATGCTTTATAATAATAATGCTTTATTCTCTGATCCAGGTTACATGATAGGATATTGAGACAGAAGTATATACAAAGAGATGAAGCATATAAACAATATTTACATCCGGTTTTACATGGCCTCAAAACCTTACATACAATTACATACATGTGCAATTTATATAATAAGTGTGTTGCTGTCGAGATAGCGGGTTATATTACATTTATATGTTGTGTATCATGTGTATACGGTAAATTCATTGCTTGTGCCACAACAACAACAACAACAACTTCAACCACGTTATGTGTTGGGAGTCTTTTCTACTTCACTAAATATAAGAGAACATTAATCACTTGAACAACTTTTTCAAAAACTACCAAAACAATTATTAGTAACATAATTTTCAAATTCCAAAACAGTCTCCAATAACAACACGCAACAAGTGCATGCACACGATTTACTGTTTGCTCAAAGCGTCGACTTCAATTATTGGCTATGATAAGTTATGAACATCGGAAACGTTTATGTAAATCGAATGGCGAAATGCACTGATTCATACGGGCGTTAATTGCGTGAATGTAGAGGGGAATGTGATCATTTATCGGTGAAACTAAACATCTATACTTGGTCGTTTATCCATCAATACAAATTACAACTTCACCGTATGACTGAGAAACCGACACGACGATAAACCCTGTCAACCAACAAACCAATTTAAACTCACGTCTGGTTGCCGTATTGGATGGCAAACTGTAGGGTTATCCAAATTAAACACGCGTCTGGTTGCCGTATTTGATGGCAGTATGTAGGGTGATCCAAATTAAGCACGCGTATGGTTGCCACAATGGATGCCATCATGTAGGGTTATCCAAATTAAACACGCGTCTGGTTGTCGTATTGGATGCCAACATGTAGGGTGGCCCAAATTAAACACGCGTCTGGTTGCCACAATGGATGCCATCATGTAGGGTTATCCAAATTAAACACGCGTCTGGTTGTCGTATTGGATGGCAACATGTAGGGTGACCCAAATTAAACACTCGTCTGGTTGCCGTATTGGATAACACGCGTCTGGTTGCCGTATTGAATGCCACCATGTAGAGTTATCCAAATTAAAAACGCGTCTGGTTGCCGTATTGGATGCCATCATGTAGGGTTATCCAAATTAAACACGCGTCTGGTTGTCGTATTGGATGTCAACATGTAGGGTGACCCAAATTAAACACGCGTCTGGTTGTCGTATTGGATGCCACCATGTAGGGTTATCCAAATTAAACATGCGTCTGGTTGCCGTATTGGATGCCATCATGTAGGGTTGTCCAAATTAAACACGCGTCTGGTTGCCGTATTGGATACCATCGTGTAGGGTTGCCCAAATTAAACACGCGTCTGGTTGCCGTATTGGATGCCATCATGTAGGGTGATCCAAATTAAACACGCGTCTGGTTGTCGTATTGGATGCCATCATGTAGGGTGATCCAAATTAAACACGCGTCTGGTTGCCGTATTGGATGCCATCATGAAGAGTTGTCCAAATTAAGCACGCGCCTTGTTGCCGTATTGGATTCCATCGTGTAGGGTAATCCAAATTAAACACGCGTCTAGTTGCCGTGTTGGATGCCATCATGTAGGGTTATCCAAATTAACCACGCGTTTGGTTGCCGTATTGGATGCCATGATGTAGGGTTATCCAAAAGAAACTGAGATTATCATCGTAGCATAGAACATGTTCATCTATCAGAGAATCAACATAACATGGACTGCCCTGGTAATCTATAAACAATTAGTTTTATGCGCGTTGCCTTTTATTTCGTCCGATTTTAAAGTTGCATAATCCGAATTAACGCTCCATTATTGCTATTTCTTTATCCACGGGGTAAATAATATTTGATTCGAGTCGAGGAACCCACCCACCAAAGCTCAGATTGATCAGATATATATTTATTTCTCGATATATGTACTTTTTGGTGGCCTGGAAAAAAATCATCAATGCGACGGTCTCGGACAAAATTGCGGATGAAGATGGATGACTCTAAAGTGTCTTTGAATCCTGCCATATTTCGTTGAACAAACTGATGATAAATAACACGTTTTGGGCAATTTTATACTAAAGTTGACTGTGATTATCATTATTTTTGGGCAATTAATCGATTCTGATAACTGAAGCGGCATTAAAAAATTATGATAACTGAAGCGGCATTTAAAAAATTCTGATAACTGAAGCGGAATTTCAAAATATATTGTTGTGAATCTGATTGTATGGGGACCATCGAATCGGATTGATTAAGCCATATATACTGGGCCAAAATATACTGTGAGACAGTGATTTCCGCACTTGGACACACACTATAACCGATTATAGTGGGCCCAACCCAATAATCGGGACTCTATCGTGAATTAAGGATGGTATCATTATATAGACGATTTATTCAGAGTGAGTGCAATCAGGACTCTATCGTGAATTAAGGATGGTATCATTATATAGACGATTTATTCAGAGTGAGTGCAATCAGGACTCTATCGTGAATTAAGTGTGGTATCATTATATAGACGATTTATTCAGAGTGAGTGCAATCAGCACTCTATCGTAAATTAAGGGTGGTATCATTATATAGACGATTTATTCAGAGTGAGTGCAATCAGGACTCTATCGTGAATTAAGGATGGTATCATTATATAGACGATTTATTCAAAGTGAGTGCAATCAGGACTCTATCGTGAATTAAGGATGGTATCATTATATAGACGATTTATTCAGAGTGAGTGCAATTAGTCATTCGTGTTGAATTATGATCGGAGAATCTCGCCATTTACAATATAATTAATGTACGATATATTAAATTAATGACGCTCTCGCACGGAAATCCCACTATAGTAAGTCTTTATTCATTCACCATTGTACATACATAAGTGATATATACATGTAATGGTATTAGAATATATATGAGTCAATATCAATTTTGGTCAAAATTTATGTCCTCTGTGGATGATGAGTGCATAATGCAACGTGCGGATCCCAACTATTGTTCCCAGTGTGCATCTCTATCGCTGTCATAACATACACACACAAATAAGCGTGATTTCCGGGTATATATGTATGTAATGGGCTCATTCATGGCCAGATTTGACCAAAATGGCCTTTCCCCAGGAAATGTTTACAGGCTAAAATCGAAATTTCGATATATTAACTACATGCCACCGAGAAAATCCTCTGCATATCATTATATATCATTATAATAACTAACATTTTAAGCTGCTAATAGATAATGCTAATTCGGTCGACTTACAATATCTAGTTAGACATGAATTGAACAAACTGCATTTAATTTGTTGTTGTTATATGCATGGAGTTGGGTGTTTTTCGATTCAATATCCGTTTTCAATGTATCCATGCTAAATTTATTTAAGAAAATTATTGACGTATATATAACAAGTATCGTAGGAAATATCTGTTTTCAGTTTCAGCAAGTATTATATATGTGTATTTCCTATTTATATGTTTATATGTTTAATTGACATATCATGTTTATGTAATGTACTATATATCTGCTATATGTGTTATGTGACAATGTGGTCACGAATGACATATTATCATTAAAGTATTCACGCTATACATGTAGGCGATATATCAAACATGCCCAACAACGAGCGTTCTCAACTTATGAAAAGAGTCGGTGTTGGGGGTAGAGTAAGCTTAAGTCTCATTGCCAGGATAATCGAGAAAAAAATCACAGTAGTTCGGTACCTCATGCTAACGGATGCAGTTCTTGGGGAAATATTTGATGTAACAGAGTAGAGTGGTGGCCCTGGTCAACGTATGTCCGATAAACTGCAATTGAATGGAAAACAGCGCGTGAATTATTCACAAAATTAACGACATTTCAACAGAACATGCTTGGCTGGTTTTCAATGCAGCATCTAATATAATGTATTTCATCATATATTTTGGGACAATATGTAATTGATAAATTAAGCTCAAAAGGGGAAAGGTCAGACAAGTTTAGATTATGATTATTTAAAATGTAAAAAATTCATGATAACGGTATTTTCAACCTGTTTTTCAGCGAACACTGTTCCTTAAAATGTTTCCACGTAGAACATTTGTTGTATAATGCCATTTCAGGTGTCTAATGTGATGCTGATAATAAATAAATTGGTCCAAACTTGTTCTGCACCAGCGTGGGGTCAAGACACAATTATCGATCCAAGCCGCTCTATATACTAAATCTGAAACTATTTATGAATTTGGTCACATTCACTTCCTTTCAAACTGCACCAGAATAAATAATTATAAAATAAAAATGATATGCCATATCATATACCATTTGAAAGAGGAAGCTCCAAAACGTCTTAAGATGTCTTATCTCTATGATTTCAGCTGTTTCTATTTATCTATGGGCATCATCTGAGACACAGACGTTTCAGATGGTGATGAATTATACTATTTTAATCATATCATATTTATTTTGTTATTAAAATCGTATATAAAAAATAGTTTCGTGCCCATAGTCTAAATCTATGAGACTGCAGTGGGAAGAAGTGTGGTTACCATCACTTAAAACCACGACTCCTCAATGAATGAATGTATATCAACAAGCTCCACCAACAAGAAGGCCATCAAGTTGGAAGGAGAACTGGCTGAACCACTCAACAAACAAAAATATCATCGGATATAAGAAGATTCAGAATATTAAAGGCCCTGCACTTAATTTTCGAACCCCCAAATATTGTATATACAATATATGCCATACTATATACCATTTGAAAGAGGAAGTTCCAAAACATTGTAATATCAACGTATTCGGTGTAGTAAACTTTGAACATGTTGTTTTTGTTGAGATACCGACTTGGTGTTCTGTGCTCAAGTTTCATTCGTTTCAATGGAACTCTATATTTTAAAATATAGAGTTATTCCAGCTCTATTCAAAATACATTTTTAGATTGAATTTTTGCATTCATGGAGCCATAATGGGGGAAATCTTTATATTAGTACAGCTGTTTTTTTATTTCTATATCGGCATCTTCTGAGACACAGACGTTTCAAATGGTGATGAGTTATAGTATTTTAATCTTATTTTATGGCATAAGGTGTTATTAAAACGTATATCAAGGCACTATAAAAATATTAATCAGTGACTCGACAATTAAATGGGCCTTTAACCATTTCAGTGCCAAGTCCGATTTTTGTATCAACCCATATACCCTGTGCCAATGCATTCTCTTATATATGCGAGTCGACCATAGGTCGCCGCGCATATATAAGAGAATGCATTGGCCTAACAATTTGTCATCATTTGTTATTATTTTTTACAATTTTAATAATGTTTTCTTATATTCTTTAACCTACTTATTTTGTAGGTTTAGTGCCAGGGAAAATTACGTTTTTCATGGGCATCAAAATTATTAATATGAATACTTGGTGATAGTTTTGAGTTATAACATGGCCCTAAGGTTTTATCCAGTTTGTTTTTAAATTTGCTATAGCATGCTTAAGCATACCCACAAAATTTTTTTTTTATTTAGGGCCGATATTACAGACCGTAAATTAGGGCCGATGAGATCGGCCACTGGCACTGAAGGGTTAAAGATGAGTTAGTCAGGGCTGAACTTGGTTAATACACAATCTAATTTGCATCTGCTTTTTTCTATTTTTCCGACATTTCCCACGATGGTTTATACGTCGTCGTGTTGAAATCTCGGTTTTCAGTGTGAATGTCACATTAATTACTCTTTGAGCGCACAAACCAGTTTCTCTTTAAAGCAGTTAACTTTTAATTATTCGGATGCCACATCTGTTAAAGAGAGATGTCTCATACCTAATTAGCCGCATTTAGTCATTGACAATTGTTTATACCCTGACAAATCTATACAGCGATTATTTCTGTCGTTATCGTTGAAGGTTGCGTGCATGGTTTACTTAAATCATGGCATGAATCTCTACTCTGGCTAACGCCCGTATAGATCATATTCCACCAGATCAAAACCTGGGTATTAAGTTACTTTGTGAGCGACTTAACTTCGCGTCGCTTACAATTATTGAATTTCTCCTGGGTAATTAATTCAATTTTACTGCGATATCGGCTCACAAATGTCACAGAAAACATGCAATTTTGAGTTGGGACATTCACCTGCAGTGAAGTACACTATTAAGGAACAGATAATAACTATGAAATATATTCCCCGCGTTATGTTTTCGTCTTTATAAGGTTCCCCAACTTCCCTGTCAAAAAGGTTTTGTACTGGTGGAATATGATCTGTACGGGCTTTAACCAGAGTAGAGATTCATGGCATAATCTAGGTTTACAGGTTCTACGAACTATCGCAAGAGAAGCTTTGTCTACCTATAGTTGGGTAAGTCTCTATACCATGACAGTACATATATTATGTTTATCATTTTAGCTCAACTTTACTTGTGAAGTTTGAGCTATTGTCATGGGTTGGAGTCCGTCGTCTGTGCATCGGTGATTGCGTGCTTGTGTCAACAATTTTGTTTGGTTCACCTTACAGACCGCATCCCTCATCCGACCATCAGCAAACTTCGTATAGTTCTTCGGGGTGAACTCCAGATGGGAACCATTGATTTTTTCTCTCTCAGAAATTCGTTTAAAAATATGGCCACCAGCAGCCATTTTGGAAATTAATTTGAATCCATCGGCACAACCTGCAGCCCGCATTTATTGGAGAAATGTTTCGAAAATTTACAGCCATGTTTAGGATCACCTCTAGATGGGAGCTATATACATTTAGCGATTTTCGATGAAAAACATGGCCGTCGCCATCTTGAATTTTACTCTTTGCCTAACTAAATCCTTTGGCATACCCTACAGACGATATCCCTCAACTAATCGCCACAAAAAATCATTGTAATCTTTGGAGTGACTTCTAGATGGGAGCCATCGATTATTTCCGAAATTCGTTAAAAAACATGGCCGCCAGCAGCCATCTTGGATTTTACTCTTTGCATGACTAATTCGTTTGGCACACCCTGCAGGCCACACCCCTCATCCGATCGTCATCGAACTTCATACGGATATTCAATGTGACTAGATGGGAACAATCGATTATTTCTGTTTGGTTAACAAATATGGCCACCAGCAGCCATCTTTGATTTCAAATTTGAATCCATCGCCACACCCTGCAGACCGCATATATCTAATAAATGTGTTGTACATTTAGAGGCATGATTAAGATCAGCTCTAGATGAGAGCTATCGAATTTGAACGCTGGCATCCGTCTTTTATTTTACGCATTTCGTTAAAAACATGGTCGCCAACGGCCATCTGGAGAAATATTTTAAATGAAATTAATATCAATTACACAATACAATTAATTTACTGAAACTTTTTTACTTTCCTTCTTTATAATGTTATTGACTGCTCAATATAACATTATTAATGCCGCCACAAGTTCAGCAACAGTATAATTGACACTTTCGTTATAATAATGCACTATAATACAGTATATTTCGTCATCTTGTGAATATTCGTGTAGTTGGCCTCCTTGCATCGTGCGCTGCTCGACTCTTGTCCAACATTCCACCTAAGACGAGGATTTTTTGCTCTATGTCGAGCAGGTCCTAGTGTCCTGGATTAGAACATTACTCAAATGTATGTGCATGGTTCGCGCTGCCACTTGCCAAATTTGCCAAAGGCAAAATAATTCACTTTTGGCAAAAATTATTTTAATTTGGCAAAAGTTTTTGCAAGTCACTTTTTAATTCCTCAAGACAGTTGACAAATACTGGTCAATCAATACCATTCATTTCAGGCAACTCTTTACAATATAATTATATCAGTGGTGTTTTATATCGTCTAGGAAATGTTAACTGCTCTATTACGATACAGTTAATCTGATAGCTATTAGTATGGATGGGTGGGGGGATTATCCGTATATAGTGTGGTGGTGTTTACATAACTCATCCTCCTGTAGTGTGCCCTTCTGGTGAAGCAACCCTTCAACCATTTTATTGTTCGGTGGTTGTATTATTGTTGTATGATAAACCACAATAGAGATGCGAGTATGATTATTAACTAACTGCTTTCCTATCGATGTCAAAAGTCGCTCAAACCGCGATTGTCGAAACATAAGAATTAAGAACGTAGAAAATACTATCAGGTATTAGCATTTGGCCATTTCTAAAATAATTTGGCAAAACATATTTTCATTTGGCAAATTATTTGGCAAAAGTAGATTTCGGTCCACCGGGGACCCTGTGTATGTGTAACTGTTGTGTATTTATGTAATGGTCATTCATTTTATTTATTTAATGGTCATACAAAATATATATTTATTTTTATACCATAATTGCCTGTTCCATTGTGTGTATAACACCTATTTTGTAAATTTCATCTTTACACCCTACTGTGGGTATACAGCTTCCTACTGTGGGTATAAATTTCTACTGTGGGTGTAAATTTTCAAACGTAATTTCATGTGTTAAACGTGTATACCCATAGTAGAACTACATCGTAGTTAGCAAAATAGTTCCTATGTCACATTCATTTGAAATTGGAAGTTGTCATGATATCAATTAGATATGAGAAAAATTGCACGAATTTCAATCAAATGTAGCTTGCTAGTGGTAGTAGTGCTATATTAACTAGGAAACATATGAATAATAATTCAAAATGACTGATCGCTCAGAAATAGGATGAGGTCATGGCGTTAATGTAAGCACCACTACGCGTGACGCACATTCCTTATATCGTCGTGTTTGTGTCTCTGGGTGAGGATACACATTCAAAGTAAACAGCGGGGTAGTTGAATTCGCGAACAAAATTACAAAAATAATAATTATGGCATAAATAAAATACACGCATAGTACCCGAGAGTACAAATTTTTCACCACTCGTGGTATTGTGGTTTTAACCACTCGCTAAAAGGCTCGTGGTTAAAACCACAATTCCACTCGTGGTGAAAATTTTGTATTCTCGGCTACTATGTGTGTATTCTATATATAATCATCAGTATGCTAAAAAAAAGATTCCTCATCGTTGCCTTCCAATGAGTCCTCAAGGCAAGCACGCTATATGACGACTCACATTTAATGTTCACCAACTTGAAGGACATACCTCAAAATAAAGAAGTGATGCATTCCACTGAGCCCGTGCCACGTACCTTTAAATATATATTTACAACATTACATCCTAACTATGTGCAACATTGACACATATAAGAGATGAATTATGTCGTTTTAATATTGTCGCTATGATATCAAGCTTATTTTCTATAGTAAATGATGTTTAATATCCATTAATGGACGAATTCAATCTGTTTCATCCTATAAGAGCAGATTGGATTAAAATGAACCATGATATTGAATGCCACATGACGGTTTGCGCTCCAAAAATACACCTGAGAAAATTCGCTTTTCAATTGTTCCGGCTTCGATAAAAGTCGATTAATACCCTTCTACGAGTATTGTGTGCAAGTAACAGGCATGGAAGTTATAAACAATACCACTTTGAAAGGAAAGTAAGTAATGCCTTATTTTTCTCATGTACACGGAACATGAGAAAACGTATGTACACTATATACAAATTAGAACTTTCCAGGATTTGTTCCGAATATTTGAACTTACTGTAATTACAAGTGTACATAAATAAAATACAATGAGACAATAATGTGATTTGTCGCCCGGCACGTGGCAGGAAATGGGCCAATCAGAAGGGTGGAAAATAGGGAGGAGGGTAACAATCCTAATTTGTGAATGCCAGTGAACGGTAATTGTAACTTCATTTTTTGTTTTCATCGAATATGTCAAATTTTACTTTTTAAATTTCGCCAAAATGAATTTTCTAACAAAACGATGAATTTATTGAAATAAATACACAAACACGAAGATCAGTTGTTAGTTGTAACTATTAACAGTGTGTTCGCTCCCCTGCCATTTACAAAAAGATTGTTGTAAGTTTTGAAATCTGACATAATTTGTTTGAGAATTCATACCAGTTTTCGATACAATATAGTAAATAATCCACGTCTTATCGTTGATTATGCCAAAACTAGTGGTCGCCTGCAACTCGTGGATTATTCCTCGTCTCGGACCAGTATTTTGGCATAGTCAACTCCCAAGCCAAGCATTATCTTTCTAATATTCCACAGCTAGCTACTTCATATCCCTTTGATACATGTGGTGGCCGTGTGGATGTGGGGTGGAGGTAGGTGGCGACTGGGTGGATGTGTGGTGGCGACATGGTGTAGGTGTAGTGTCGACAGGGTGGATGTGTAGTGTCGACAGGGTGTAGGTGTAGTGTCGACAGGGTGTAGATGTAGTGTCGACAGGGTGGAGATGTGGTGGCGACATGGTGAAGGTGTGGTGGATGCGTGGTGGCGACAGGGTGTAGGTGTAGTGTCGACAGGGTGGAGATGTGGTGGCGACAGGGTGAAGGTGGGGTGGCGACAGGGTGAAGGTGGGGTGGCGACTGGGTGAAGGTGGGGTGGCGACAGGGTGAATGTGGGGTGGCGACAGGGTGAAGGTGGGGTGGCAACAGGGTGAGGGTGGGGTGGGCATTGATTTCCCAACCAGTATTTAGTGTGACATTTGTTGTTTTAGACCGACAGTCTCATATTATGTTCTTAATTTAGGTAACATTGGTCTAATTAATATATGGCTATCAGTTGGAAATTTCCCAACTTAAGTGGTGTCATTGAAATTCCATGACAAGTGGCTGCATGCATGAGGTGGAACCTTCCGGAATTGGATATTTGAAAGGGTCTGATTCAAGGGGGTGCAACTTGGAAAGGCTTTTTGTAATTTAATATTGATGTTAAATGAACAGAAACATTGTATAACTTATATACCCTTTCAGGACTGTCTTAATGGCTATTTTTGTATAGCCGAAGAGATTTTTACCGCGACGCTCGCCTACATCTGAAATAAACGACTCTATTCTATAATGCCTTGGTATGCATATCATTTACTCAATCTGTTTATGATATGTGTAGTCCTGAAATCGGGTTTTATAAAATATATGTTGTTGCAATTGTAAATTGTGGCCCGGAGAGATACACTCTCTCGAAAGAGCTAATTCCCCAACTACGGTATATAAACACATCAAAAAAAGAAAGTTCCCTCCTAATATAATATGTAATATTTTCGGAAATATTGGGTGTATTTTTGAGCTAGCGACACAATCCATTCGAAGGACAGCCATGTGCGTGGTGTTACGACTGACTGAGCATCGATTGAATGGGAGTGGGGTAGATTTAATAAAATGACAAAAGAGATAAAAATGAGATTTTATTCAACGAATCAATATTGTAGACACCGTGTCGTTGGATAACCTGCTGGTATCGTGGTAGCATGATGTCGATTGGAGGGGCGATTCTACGCTTTGGAATGTTCCTCCATTCGTCCTGCCACAGACAGTGCATGTCACCGAGCATGGTGTGGTCATTGACACGATGATAAACAACTCTCTTCAGTTGGTCCCATAAATGTTCTGGGCTCCTACATTCAGATTCCCATTAACAGTGACGAGTTCAGTCTTATGTGTGGTGCTGATACATACCACTCGTGGACGTCCTCCTACGCAATTTAACATTTGTTAAAAAACGATCTTGTCTAGCGGTTGTAACCCTCAGTATTCCAGTTCTGGGGCGATCTGCGATATCGCCAATCTCCTGGTTTCACTGTCTTAAATTCCGCATGGTTTTTTGGCATTACCCCATGCGGCGGGCAACATGTTTTATGGAGAAATTCAATAGCTATGCCTCTGTTTTTGGGTTGGTATTCGACCTATCACTGGTTGAATTCAACCTTACCAGCTAAAGGGGTATGGAATGACTGAAGGGAATGAGTATTGACCGGGTACATACTGTTCCCATTCGGCACAGTTATGCTCTAAAGCATACAGGGGGACTCACGACATCATTTTCTGACAAAAACTACAGGCAGTACACAACGTGTAATCAAGGAACCAATACTGTGGCCGAGATCACTCTTCCTGTGTGTTTGCCGATTTTGAAAAGCACCCCCCACTATTCAACTCGTGCTCAGTCGTCCGTAACACTACTTACATGGCTGTCCTTCGCAGCACGGATTGTGTCTCTAGCTCCAGTAATCATTTGTGGAAAGTGTCACCAAAATGCAACCAATATCTCCGAAAATATTACACATTATATTAGGTGGGGGCTTTCTTTTTTATGTGTTTATATCGTTTGGAAAGTGCACCACGGGAATATCCACCCACGCACTACCACATAGACATGAGTATAGAAACTAAAACATCAGACAATCATTTTTAATGCTTTTATTTGCCCAACCATTAATGCATGGAATACAAAGTGAAACTGTGGGGTGAGTGCTTTTGTGTTCTATGTCTAGTTTAGTGGAATTTTTTTATTTCAATTGTGGGTATCGTTTGTTTCACAGTGATGTTTAACCCTTTACCCAACAAACCGGTCAAAAACGCCCAAATAAAGCTTCAACAGCCTAAAATATCTTCGGTCTGTCTCAATAACACCATACAAATATGGATATCGTTGGAACCGGTTCATTGACCACATTGTGATGGTTACAGTTATGCCTTGTGCCAATGCATTCTCTTATATATGCGAGTCGACCATTTGTCGCCTCGCATATATAAGAGAATGCATTGGCCTAAAAAAAATCTGTTTTTAACACTTTTTACCATTTTTCTTACATTCTTTAACAATTTTATAATTTTTTCTTACATTTTTTTAAATTTTTATAATATTTTTCTACGTTCTTTGACAATTTTATCATTTTTAATATGTGTTAAGCCAATGCATTCTCTTATATATGCGAGGCGACCTATGGTCGACTCGCATATATAAGAGAATGCATTGGCACAGTGCCGTTCTGTTGGGTAAAGGGTTAAATTCGCAATTTGATCACTGTTATATATTGATAGTTGATTTGTTTTCGTTTTTGTTGGACGGGTCACCATTCTGATCAGCTATCAAAGAAGAATAACTCTAAACTAATAACAATCTCCGTGATCGGAACAGCAGGATGTTTAACATAATTTGTCAGCGGGGCATCAAAAACATGCATACATGATCGGGTTTCTCCCATATATCCGGCTGAGGTGTACCTGGCGGCACTAATGTAGAGGTTTTTCCAAAACAGAGTGTAATAGTGGTCAAAGGTATATGCAAGGTTCCAAGCTACTTTTTAAAATCATATTTTACTTTTTGTTCAGGTAATTCCTATTGTACAGTTTTATAACTAGATATAGGGAAATCGATTCTGCAATCATATGTGAACCCATTATATACTAAATTGATTCCCCTGTGTATTCATCGGAATGTTGTGGTATTAATTTGGCGGATGTAACATAAGAAGACAGCCAAACATATCGCGCATGTTTCTTTGTGGGAGATGGGAGATGTTTAGAACATATGTTCAACAATCGGCGTATTGCCTATATGAACGTCTGTTGATCTTATTACCTGAACACTACACACGATATCTATTTGTTAAAGAATATTTAGCAAAATAAAGGGTTCATAAGGTGAATTCTAAAATACGTTTCCGCCAGGTCCTCATCCAATGGGAGTTTCTGTTCTAGTAGGGCGCACTGCTACTTTTAATTGAAGAAATCTTGGCACAGCCAGAGGTTTTGTTGATCGTTCGTATTTTTGAACAGTGACGTTTGGGCGCTCCCGCTTTGAGCAAAGATCACCAGATAATCCTTCGATGCTGTGGTTTGTGCCGTAGGATCCCACCAACCGTTAGTCTCCAGCTGGGAATGCGTATATAAATCCTGGTCGGTATAGTCTGATACGAATCTGAGTGGATCAGCCAGCTCCAAACCAGTGATCCAGAACTCCTCTGTGGACGAAAATATTTCACAACGTCACATGACACAATTTCAACCAACCAACATGCTGCTTTCGGGTTCCACCGGCGAACAAATAACATAAAGTGTGAATATAAAGATTCCAATTATGATATGATAGACATAAAGAGCGTTTGTTTTACTTATCTGCGAAAAATGGCTGTGACCATGCACGGTACGTCTTGTTTCAGAGCACATGAAGACGGTATATTGACATTTCGTATATGCCTCAACCTATATTTTACCTCCATCGAAATTACGTTGAAAACAGTTATAAGTTCGAATGAGCCATGTCTCTTTGGTATAACAGAATACATTAGCAGTATAAACCAAACCCAATCAATTCAATGCAATATTTCAGTAAGCCTTCAGTAAGCCTTCAGTAAGCCTGCCACAAATGAAATAGCTAGTTGATGAACTTCAACTCTTTCTATTGTTATCTGTCGTACAATCTATACGGTGGCCAAGAGGTCGGGGATTATGGATGTATTACCACATTACCACAATGATTAATTTCTTCTTGTGTATATGCTATTATTTAATTTTGGGAAATATTTAGACCAATATAGATAGTATGCTACGCCAATGACAATAAAGGAGCAAGTAGTCAATTAATACATAACATCCAACTTAAAATTGTGTTGTGAAATTGGAGGTCAGTCTTGAAAATGCTGATTTGTTTACACTTTGCTTTGACAAATCACTGTCTTTCCAAAAGACAACCAAGGCGGCCAGGTATTTTAATATAATTCAAATGTAATGCATATGTAGTTAAATTACTTGCCTTTTGGTGAAATAATGCGAACAAAGGTTGCACTACACATTACTGTGCATTACTTTTAAAAAGAGGTGCATTGTAATGCATCACCATTACACACTACCATTACCTCACCTATGGTATGTAAATTATAAGGAGATGTTGAATTTGTATTTAAAGGGGTACTGTACGCCAAATGTTGTTGTTGGTTTCTATAGTCTCCGAGTCGGAGAATAAGGTAACAATTTTTTCATTATTTGAAAGTCTGTTGAGTACGAAGTAGTGTTACGGATGGCAAATTTACCGGAATGCAAAAATACAAATTGTCGTTGTCGAGTAATTTTTGTACAGTTTTCAACCAAATGAATCAAATAAAAGTTATATTATAGGCATACTAGTCCCATATAATCATTTAAGTTATTATATCGTCACTAGTCAGTATGTGGCTTGAGTGTTCTCCCCGTATCATCATAATATTTTAAGCGATCGGTTTAACAATCCAGTATCCCTCAATTAATGTATTTGATTACGGAAATTCGTAATTTAATTGACGCCATTTTATGGCTCCAGTCATAAATTCAATTTATATCAAATTATAAACTTTTAAATTATAAATTTTTTAGATAGCCTATTAACCTGAGCGTTTACAGAATACATCTTCGACTCAAATTACTTATGTTTCTATATATTATCGATATTAGATCGTTGTTGTCACCGGAAATTTAATGAAAATGGCGTACAGTACCCCTTTAAATTTTCCATTTTGTGTTGTTAAATCTATGTATCATGGTTCGGATATATCGATATTCCGGAAGATTTAAGACGTTTACAGAGTATATTAGGTGTCTTATAAATGGCTGGAGTTATTAAATCACGTTAATGACTTACTAATTTTAAATCCAAAAGCGAAGATAGATTTGCGAAGTAGATCCAGATATTTTAAGACAACGCAGAGTTACCGGAGATTACGATTGGTAAAAGTTAAGGATCAGACGCACGTTTTGTCAAAATGTCCTGGTATTTCAAAATGAAGTTCTCAAAATATTTCAGGAATTTATTTGTGATATTTGGTACAAGCGAATGCTGTGACACATAAATTGCTAACCGTCAACCCATTGGACATTATAACATCATTTGCTTTACATCGATGGCATGAACCCTATTTAAAATTCCACTGTCTTCCGGTACCAAGAACTGTAAAATATATCTTTTCAAAAGTACAGTTCATATTATATTCATGCTATCATATCTGAAGATCACGAGGAAACTACATGATTGTATCCATAAATAATTTTCTATATTTGAGAATTTTCGTTCGATAACAGTTGACCAATGAAAAATGGGTCTGATATGAGCTCAATGTCATGTTTTCACCACCAAGTTAAGCTGACTACCATATGTATGTGACCTTATGCCAGTTGATTTCTCCCTACGTGGGTGGACCGGAGGCATGGACGCTCTTTATAAGCGGCGGTCACTGGATTATTGCGAGGATGAAACACATTCAAAATGTGTTAACACTTCCTCTTTTGACAGTCGATACACAATTGCTGGGACAACACTCATTCGGATTGGTTGGTGACGTAACTTACGTTGTGGTTGCAATTCACACAATATTACAGCCTGCTGCAACCATGCACCAACGGCTTCAATGTTGCTGGCGTCGACAGTTAATAGGCCTCCATAGGTAGTGTCACACAGCTCTTTAGCGTCCGCTCTGTTCATCTTATTTTTGCCACATATCGTATCGTTCGGACTTGCATGGCATACTCCATCAATCTCAATTTCGCCATTGCTGCATCCTGTATAATGTATGAACGTATGGCTAATGTATGAACGAATGGATACCATATGAACAAATGGATAATGTAGTAGACATCTTTCGCACAATGGACCTTTACGTATAAGAATTGTGAATAGCTAATGGGATGCCCCTACCCCGCCCCCCCCCCCCCTTCGTACGCCGTATTCCATGCCCTGTTATGAGGTACACCGTATTCCGGCCTAATTGTTAGGAGGTATTCGGTATTCCAAAATTACCGGTATTCGTACGCCGACCTTCCAAAAAATGATCATAATAATAATATAATAATATAAATGCGATTTTTTTCACAATAAATTCACGGTTTGACATACAGATCATCGATCGTCGTCATTTTATACCATTTTAGACGTGGACACTGCGGGATGATCGGCGGTACGTACGGCAATAGAAAATGTATCCATATGGATGTTAACTGGTATTCCGTATTTCCGTATTCCAGGGGTGGGGGTGTGGGCCTCTAATGGTGGTCAAAAATTTGTCGGACGGCCCAAAAATCTGTTCGCAGAATGGACGATTGTAATACAACTCCGTGTATATAATTATATCATTATTTCAGACAGTTCAGTCCATATTATTTGTGTTCACATAAATGACTAAAGTATATACATACAGCAGGTAAATTTATTTTTATTTGAACTATATCGGTCAATTAGTTATTTCGTGGCCACGAATATTAGTTATTTCGAGGCCATGAATTAGTTATTTCGTGGCATAATAAATTCCCATGTCCTAAACCAGCCACGTATGACACGGACTGTCTGTCGATAAATTAGTATTTTAATGAGAATCATTTCAACTAGTTTTAGCCGGCATATGGATTGAAATTATGAAAAACGCTATGGTTATGGACTGGACATATAAAACCGCAACCCCGGTAAGCAGCTGTATGATCTGGGGGAAAAACTGTTTGGAAAAACAATTCTGGTTTCCATTGCTTCGCTTCGCTCGGAGGAGTCCAGCGACACTGTACACTAAATCCGACCATTTATGGGTCCATCTCCTTTTATACTCAACAGAATATATGCAAAACATGAATGAATTTGAACCATGGATTAGTGCAAAATACACTCGTGTGCTCTTCGGAACGACATGCAAACAACATGGTAATTATTCTGAAAATGAATGTATGACTCCAGTCATAAATTCATTTTCATTATAATTACCATGTTTGGTTGTACTGTTCGTAGATCACACGAGACAACACATAACATAATATTTTCGACATCTCAAATGTATTATTATCCATTGTTTTTTGCGGTCTCTTCATAATTGCTCATATTCTATATACAATGAAGGTGGTTATATGAGAAGATTTATTTCCCGATTAATCCCTGATTAATCCAGATAAATTCTTTGTTGAAAATCCACATTGTTACTGTTTGTGGCAGGGATGGTGAGCTTATATTAACCAAATGTACATATAGTGGTATCCATGATACCAGCAATCTAGCGGTGTTAACCAAAGTGTCCCTATTAGAGTCAGGGATGGAGAGGGGATGGGTGTAGCGGTGAAAACAAATATCGCCGATGTTCACAAAACCTATACATGACCATCTCTATAATTATGCTGGAGTAATACATTCATTTCCATTATAATTCCCACAGTGTATGCATCGCTGGTAGAGCACATGAGTGTATTTTGCACTAATCAATGGCTCAAATTCATTCATTTGTTGCCTATATTATGTTGAGTATAAAAGGAGATGGTCCCACAAATGGCCGGATTTAGTGTAGAGTACCCCTTGTAACCTTTCAGTGCCATTTGCAAGTCTGATTTTTGTATCAACCCATATACCCTGTGCCAAAGCATTCTCTTATATATGCGAGTCGACCATATGTCGCCTCGCATATATAAGAGAATGCATTGGCGTAACATTTTTTTTACAATTTTAATAAGTTGTTCTTGTATTCTTTAACAATTTTATAATTTCACCCATACAGAGCCCCAGACAAACATGAGCAGACGACACTCTTCTATATGCTTCTCTATATGTGTGGGGCTCCCTGCAGGGTAATGGATGTTTTTTTATTTTGATTCATTTGTTGCACATTATTACGTTGAGTATGAAAGGAGATGGTTCCGTACATGGCCGGGTTTCGTGTACAGTAAGACAGTAAAACGATGTAGTAGTCAGATATCGATGAGAGGAGTGCACTTTCTACCATTTTTAATTGAGTTATTTTAGTTCTATTGAAGGAAGCTATTGACACTCACTTCTCTGTTATGGCGTACATTCGCTGCCCTGGGTGACATTGGGAATGGGGTGCTACACATGGGCACTATAATTGATAACACTGAGTTGGTTCCAAAATCAGCTTCAAATTTATATTAGGCATTTTCATGATATGAAGATACTACTAGTTTCGTGTGGCATCAACATTTATAACAGCAACATTGACAATAGAAAATTTAACCATATGTATACAATGTTTGGTTACTGTTTACAGCTAAGCTGTGTGTCAAGTTATTGAATCACTCAGTGAGTATTCCGGAATGATCCAATCTGGAAGCATGTTACACTGATCTACGTTCGTTGAGAATTCCAACCACGTCCATTGCGCCATTCCAAACTAACATCAATAAATAATGTCCTAAGTATGCGCAGTTGTAACTATATACTTCTTTTCTCGGGAAGAATTAATGTCGATAAACAAATGTCAATTATTCTGACAGGATGAGCAGCTCTCTGTGAGCAAGTTGAATTTACAGTAGATCGGTCAAATTTTGGAGGCGAATCTAAAGTATACCGACGTACATGCTGCTGCATTAAAATCGCTCATTCATTAGCCCGTTGGATTTGGGGCTAAAAATAGGTTACTGTTAGACTACTTAACTATACATAGTTATGTTATCTAGCGTTGTCACGAGTAAACCGTTCCATTTGAAAATCAGCAAATCGCACGCTAGAACACAACCCATAAGTCATAAGATGTACTCGTCAAATTATTTTTATTTCGATGTTTGAATTTTGCCCCTTTGCGATTTTCGGTGGAATTTTCCAAAAGTCTCAAACCACCCCGACTCGCATTCTCCGTTGGGCAGGTTACTTTTAAAGTATAGTGGTAAAACTGTGTGGGCGTACACTGAGTACCCCAAAGTACTTGCTATGGCATTAACTTGCTCTCTAATTCGCCCGTTTGGATTTGGCGGGAAGAATATGAGCAATTTTTCCGTTCCCGGTATAGCGGAAATGCCTGGGAGAAAAAACGTTTAAGCAGCATATTCGGGTCCAAATCTCTCTTACCATTCCGAATATGCGATCAAAACAAATAATAGCGCTGGAAAACCCCTCAGTTTATACGTCCTTGTGTATGGTGTTTGCATATATATGGCGATAACTCCGCGGGGAAAGCGCGGACACATGTTATAATGCCCGTGGCCAGTAGAGCATTTCGAGGTGTGCCTGTGGTCCAAATTTGATGCCCTGCTCCTCTTAATTTCCGAGATAATAAAATGATATTTTTAAGATAAAGGGAGATAACACCGCAGGGAAAACGCCGACAATACTAGTTATGACGTCAAGGCATACAACTCATTGGCCCCAACATACGTACCGAATTTTAGTTCGCTACTCCTCATACTTTCAGAGATTAAGGCGTTGAAAAATGGTTAAGTATAATAATAACAAGAAAAATAATTGTTCTTTTAATTTCACTCTGGGCCGAAATCGCGATACCTTTATTTTGAGTATCCCTTAGATGCCAACATTCACTAGAAATTTCGAGGTCCTCCTCCCATTAGTTTCTGAGTATTTCCAATTATACTGAAAACGGCCATAAAAGAAGAACACTATACTTCCTTGGTTACACCATGGAAGTATAATAATAATGACCAGTTTTGTATAGCGATTGACCAATTACTTGCAATAACACGCTTGGTACAATATTATCCCAGCCAGTCATTTGTACAAGGCAACCATGAACCAGCTACAGCCATTGCCCGCGATGCTCTAGTTTGATCAGAACATGCTCTGATACTCATCAGTATGACAAGCTGACTGGTACTCTTTTAGCGTATGCGTGATGCAAAGCCGACACAGTACGAGCGACCTTGCTCAAGGGTCACAACTTGGCGCGGGTTTTGAAACAGCAAAGCAATCTGACAATACGACATACGATACAAGCGGAATCCGGCAGAATCCGGCGTGCGATACAGGCGGAATCCGGCGTGCGATACAGACGGAATCCGTATTAATGATACAGGTGGAATCCGGCGTACGATACAGGCGGAATCCGGCATGCGAAACAGGCGATATCCGGCGTACGATACAGACGGAATCCGGCATACAATACCGGCGGAATACGGCGTGCGATACTGATGGAATACGACATACGATACAGGCGGAATCCGGCATACGATACATGTGGAATCTGGCATACGACACAGGCGAAATCCGGCATACGATACTGGCGGAATCCGTATTAATGTTAAAGTTGGAATCCGGCGTACGACACAGATGTAATGCGACATACTACACAGGCGTAATCCGGCATACGATACCGGCGGAATCCGGCGTGCGATACAGGCTGCATACGGTGCACGATACAGGTGGAATACGGCGTACGATTAATCCTGAATCCGGCGTACGATACAGACGGAATCCGGCGTACGATACAGGCGGAATCCGGCGTACGATACAGGCGGAATCAAGAGTAAGAAAAAAACAGACGGTGGTACTCTCATTAATTCGATAATTTACCGTATAATTAAAAACGTTCCCATGGAAACAATATGATTTCCCGGTAGGCATTACGATTATTATGTTTTAGAACGGTCGAAACTAATATTATTCGTAACTGAAAAATACATTTTAGTTCTTCTATTAGGATCATAGTTTTGATGAAACATAAATCCTCAGTGCATAAGGCGATAAACAATACTTGTGAAAGTTTGCAGAGGATCAAACTTGTTATATGACTCGTGGAATTTAACCATAATAAAGGCTGCGCACGGTAGTATGTTCACCTTTCACTGATATGGTTACTGTATACATATGGTTGTAAATAAAAAAGATGATAATAGTAATAGATGCTAAGCGAATCGTTAATATTCAGTTACGAGTAATACTAATTTCTACCATTCTAACCATGAATCGGCATGCCCTTTTAAGACATAAAACAAGCTACATGTGTCATAGTTAAGCCTCAAATTTATGTACATGCGTGAAATTGTCCAGTCACTTGTAAACACAATTTTTGTTTTAACATGTGAATCTGTACATCACGACAATGCAATACCAGACAGACGAAGTGGTATATTGAGGCGCGCCTTTATTGCAATATTGAGCATCGAACCGCCGATTGGAACCGAAGCAAGCACATCTAAAAGCAATGGACACTCATTACTGAGTCCCACTGTTACACATCACAATGACTTAGGATTAAGATCTTCTAGTAATGATTTGTTATTTACTTTAGAAATAGTTCATATAGCATACTATTGTACCCAATGTATCTTAAAGGTACCCATCACGTATACCTGTGAATTACATGAACAGGCAAAACATTAAATTAGCAACCAATTATGGCATGTATTTTGTTTGGAGTGTTCTATGCAACACTGTGTTTCGTATGCAATACAGGCTTAAACAAACTAGATGGTGTTTAAATCACCGAAGGCCGATATTCCAGATGGTAAGTTATTTTTAGCATATTACATGGGTTACATTTATGACTAAATGCGAACACATGTGTATATTAATTTCTCATATACTTTTACGATTCATTCGTATACACTCTAAATGTTATGTTATATACGGAGGTATCAAGCATTGGCCAGGAAAAGGCTTACTATGTGGACACGTGTTTACACATTAGCTTGATGTATTCTTTAATCGTTCATTACTTAAACATGAACTCTTTATTATCGTTCATTTATATCATTATTAGTAGAAATATAGTCCAAACTAGCCAGTGTATGGGATAATATATCGCCAATACTGCTTTATTGCTGTAACTGTAATTATTGCACCATGTATTACAACCAAACAAGCGAGACAACTCATCACAACACATAAGTTTGTAATATTACTGAAGCCTTTGGCGTTTGTATCATGCCATGTACATTTTCTCTCTCATTATTGTTACAATTTTATGGCATTCATTTTGAGTTTATTTAGTTTTAAGTAATTGCCTGTTAGGTGTTACGATGTGTTGTAAGCCCCTTTTATTGGTAAATCATGTATAAACACCTTCTACTATAGTTAAACTACGCTAGTCTCTATGGAGGTTTGGTGTGTCTTACCAATAAGCCATATATATGCACGAAGGCAACGTGTTCAAAGTTTGCATGTACATGTCGGATTGTGTGCTTATGATTTCTTAGAGCAGTACAGTATCTATATGCGTTATGACGTATATATAGATGGAACTAATGAGTTTTCACACACATATCTATGTTTTTGTGGACTATATACGTGTTATTATATGTGACAGTATATACACAAAAGTAATCTGTTTTAAGTATGCAATTGCGTGTCTGATTTATGTATATGTACATGTTTCTTAATGCAAAATCACTACACAACTGTGTGTCTTACCAATGAGCCGTGATATGCACAAATGCAATGTGTTCAAAGTATGCGTGCACATGTCTGATTGCTACCAATGTTTTCTTCATTCAAACTCTATACATATATGTGGGTTATGACGTATATTGTAATGGTAAAGTATATAAACGCTCTTTAAAATAGTTAATCTATACGCATATGCAGTAGGGTTTATGTGCATATCAACATGTCATTAAATAAATCATATATATATAAAATCTCGTTATATTATGACTCAACTTTTAAATTCCCCATACTTTCATGTCTGCAATAGGTTTAAATTGTGACATTTGTCTTCTTAATGGTAAACTGAATCTTATATCTATAGATTAGTTATATATGGGAATGTTTTAGCCAGTCCTATTTGGAGTAAATACGTAGGTGTGTCCTTTAATGTGATGCAATTACAGAAACGGTGTATACAAACGCAGTGTTTGGAATAATATGTGAACTTCAAAATAGTTAAAAGTACACACATGTACTTCAAATTTCATTATTTACGGTCGATTTCGTGTTATGAAGTCAGTCATTTTATATTTACGTAATACGCGATTCAAAAATCATCCATTTGACAATTTGCTTAAACGTTATTATCACTATATATGGCATATACAAATGCTCCATTTGACGATTGTATGACAATGCAAAATGACTACTTTTTAAAATGCGAATTTGAAAGAATTGCGACTTCTTTCAAATTTGCGTTTTAAAAAGTAGTCATTCGCATTGTCATGCTTTGTCAAATGGCAGTAAAAATGTACCTGTGTTTGTGCACACATTCATATTATTTTCCATATCAACACAGAGTTTAAAATATATTTTGATGGAGTGTTGAAAGAACCCGCTTTTTCAATTTCGCGTCTTAAAAATTAGGAATTTCGCATTGTCATACTTCGTCAAATGGCGCGTTTTATATATGCCAAATATAGTGGTAATATGGTTTTAAAATATTGTCAATACGTGATTATAAAATGACTCACTTCATAACTCGAAATCGACGGTAAATAATAAAATTTGAAGTACAAATGTGTACTTTTAGCTATTTTGAAGTTAACATCTTATTCCAAACATTGCATTGTTATACTTCTTTGCATCACATTTAAGGATATACCTACGTGTTTACTCTAAATATGACTGGCTAAAACATTCCCATATATAACTCGTGTATACATATATAACTCGTGTACTTTTAGCTATTTTGAAGTTAACATATTATTCCAAACATTGCATTGTTATACTTCTTTGCATCACATTTAAGGATATACCTACGTGTTTACTCTAAATATGACTGGCTAAAACATTCCCATATATAACTCGTGTATACACATAAGATTCAGTTTACCATTAAAGTGTAACTGACACGATTTAATAAATCTAAACAGTATACAATGTAAATGATGCATCTTTCATCACTCAATGACAATACAATCGTTTCCAGTCGTGACTACAGCCGAATCGACTACCCGAGATCAATAACTGTAAAACGCTATGTTTTTGTTTTGATTTTGCACGAAACACGTGGCCTTATTGCGTGACGTCATAGGCAGAGGACCGGTGTGTTATATCCATTAGTTCATGAAGCAATTCTCTAAATATATACGGTATTCTGGTCTTCAAATTGTCACAATATTTCTAATTTGTGGTGTGTTTTAAGTTATCTGACTGATATAGTATTCACTGTCAGACATAAACAAATTAAATTTGTTTGTTGTGTGTAGACCAAGGAATTTGGAAATCACGCAAATTTGTCACCATGGAGAATCTCGCTGTCTTTAAATTCGTTGAATTGTCAGCTGTCGATTAGTTGTATTAATATTTTAATAGATGACAGATATATGCATAGAATAAATCAAATTATAGTGGTCTGATTGACAATTTCACAAGTTTAGAGAAATCTTCCTTGCTGACTAATAGTTATATTTCTACTCGTCACGTCTTCACAAATAATGTCATGATTCGGGTGAAAAATAAAAAACAATAACGATTCACCGGTCGGGAATGGCGAATCTTTAATGAAAATTGCTTCTCTTACAAGAGTGTGGAAGCAAATCGTTCGGAATCGTAGAACGTACTGTTATAACTTTACACATAACCTGCATGGTTACCGATAATAAATACACCAAACTTCTATTTATACATACAATAAGCCTGTATGTGCACTTTTAAGAATACCGATTTCTCATCAACTATCACAATTTTTGTTAATCTAATATAGTTAAAGACCATCAGAATAGCCGGGAATATGACCATTAATTTGTTATATAAATAACGCGCCAGATAACCACGCCCAAAATATTATATACTTCAGTGTCAGTGTCAGCCGATGTGCATTCGGTACAAACGCAAAACAGTATAGATCCTGTGTCAGACATGAACTATATGTATCTATATCCGTCGGTCTTATTTTTCCCACAATGCGCAAAAATAAAACTACAAGAACACACGAGTGTTCATAAGATTTTCAAAATACGACACACAGAAAATTACGTTAGAACATCAACGTTGACTCAGTGCCAGAAGCAGTTTAGTATATTGTGCAGCTACAGACGAGACCAGATGTATGTGTCATTATACATGCATCCGACTTCATAGGATCTATAATCGAAAAGCTCGATGTTTATGTTCCAGAAAATAGGCATTTTAACTGTTTTGTTATACTGACTGTGTTACCAAATTGATGGTTTTTCGTCGCTGAATATATCAAGTCCGAAACAGCAAACATGATAATTGTTTAAGTTATCACAATTTTTTTCTAATTGATTTCAAGGCTTTATCACCACTTTCAAAATGTTCTTTATATTTAGGGACTTCCGAGTCAAACTACCATTTGCTGGTATGATTTGTAAATAAGAGATTCTTGTCACATACTATTGCTCTCACATTACCATTGACGGTTTTACATGTATCATCATACTATTTTCGTTTCTTTTTCAACTTGTTCTTATTAAAATTAACTCGCTTTGAAGCTATTTAGTTAATTTTTGTCATAAGGGCTGTGAATTTGTCGACTGCCCTTTCAATTCCGTTTTCATTGTTTCCGAACGATTCAAATCAGAACATCATCAATTTGATTTCAATATTACTGCTATTAAAATCTGCAATAGCCTTATTTGAGCTTTCAGTTGCCCATTTCAGCGCATAATTCATTTTGTTATGCGTATATCTGTGTTCCTTTTCGTGCACATTTACTGTCGAATAATATAGGTGCAGAGCCAACTGACTATGTTCTGAATATTCATTCGGTGATTTAGTCAAGAAGATCTCCCGTTGTACTTCCATTTACAATAAGAAAAGATGAAGATTTGCATAGCGAGATAAGAGGTCTACCAAATGAATTAATCTGTGCATCCAAATTTTCTCGAGGTATTACATCATCTGTTTTATAATTTTTGACAAAGGGACATATTCATCACTGTCATCTGCAACATGGTCCACCATTTTTCATGTTCGCTTCACGTTTCAAGTAAATAAATACGGAAAACTTCGTGGACACTAATACAAATGGAGATAAGCCTCAAACATGTTAATCACGAATAACCTTCAACACAACCTCACTTGCAAACGCAGAGTTGCACAACATGCAATATAAACGACGAATTGTGCCAACACAATTCCATCAAACAGAAGGCCCCAAGCGAAACTGTCATTACTTGCACATTTCGTAACACGTAAACAACACCCAATGTACGTGATATCGCCAAACCCGAGGGTATCACGAAACCCGAGAATTGCGGTTATGATAAATGAACATATCTTCCCTCAGATGAAGCTATATATCTGCCAGTTAAATGGTGATATCCAATGCTTATTCAAAACATAGTTTCGCAAAGCGGAATGTTCCCTCAATGGGATAGCGACCATAGCTTGCTCTCACCCCGATAAAGTTAATATAAATTCCGACTGATTTCCGATTTTATCATAAACAGTAGACACTTTTTGACGTTAGGTAGTTCGTTTGAAACATAATTATCAGCCATAGATGGCGGATAACGCGTGTGTCAATAGAAAAATATATGTTTAATTAACCTTAAAATTGTCTAGCCTGCAGAGCGGTTCGGAAAAATACTATTTGCGTCAAAGTGTGGGTACCCACCATAATTTCGGGTATCAAAGCCGCAGATCGAGATGTCGCCAAACACATATCTGGGATGTCAAAGATGCGAATGATATACTTCACATTTTGACCGTTTCTGCTTGAAAATATCCCAATTATCATTCGAACAGGCAGGCGCATGGATCATCTTTAGAGTGGGGTGCATGCGCAAGGGTGAAAACGTGTATGTTTGTTTGTGTTTTATGTTCTAATGTCATATTAATAGTATAGGCTATTTGTGTTATTCGACATTATAGGCCCGGGACTGTATTCATTTGTTTCTGTCAGTGCAATGTGGTGCATGTAACTGTCGAAACTGGCGTTTTTCGTTGATAATAGTCAAGTAAGTGTTCACATTTTGTCGTTTTTCCAGTGGATGGATCATTTTCACATATGTATCGGTAGTCGAATGGGTGTAATTTCAATAATTTAGCATCACTTACTAGTTTCACAGATGTCACCTTCGAAGCCTGTAACACAACTACAAGCGAAACTATTTCCACGTCAGTGCAATCTCATCCGTTCATAGATTCATTGTAGCTTTATGAAGAACATGAATATAGCTAAGTTGCTTATTAATATATTATTCATGAACTTACCCTTATCGCAGTCGGTCCCATCATAACCACAGTCGCAAATGCACTCGTAAGAATCAACCCCATCAATACAGCGGCCGTGTTCGCACGGTGAGGAGTCACAGTCATTTTTGTCTGAAATATCAATAAACAATGTGAGGCCCGACCAACCGCATATATACGCTGTCAATATGTTAGTTATCAAAGTTGACCCTGTGCCAATGCATTCTCTTATATATGCAAGTCGACCATATGTCGCCTCGCATATATAAGAGAATGCATTGGCCTAACAATTTTTTATAATTTTTTTAATAACTTTTTCTGACATTCTTTAACAATTTTTAGGACATAAAATAAAAAATATACAGAGTGTCAATAACACTGCAGGGAGCCCCACACATATATAGAAGCATGTGTATTGAGTGTCGTCTGCTCATGTTTGTCTGGGGCTCTGTATGGGTGAAAATTTAAAATTGTTAAAGAATATAAGAACAAATTATTAAAATTGTAAAACATTGTAAAAAATAATAACAAATGATAACAAATTGTTAGGCCAATGCATTATGTTATATATGCGAGGCGACCTATGGTCGACTCGCATATATAAGAGAATGCATTGGCATAGGGTATTACTATTCTGTATAATCACAAAGGACAACGTGGAGGCTCTCAATGAATAATATCAATCAGTTCATGTCCATACACTATGAGCATATGAAGAGTGTAGCAATGAACTAAGATTGTCGAAAATTCCAAACATATTAACTGACTATGGTACAATATTTATACAAATATAAAGAACAGTTCGGAAATTCCAAATACTATTCATGTTTGCATGTATGTTACTATGCATTGCGTGTATTCTCCAGAGTTGTTGGCCATTATAAATAAATATATAAATATACCTTTGAAAAATATATATCGTTTGATTTTCTTCGTGTTAAATGCCTGTACATACTAATTATCATTGTATTGTGCTCTTGTTCACTATCTATAAGCTCTCTGTATTACGGAGGAAATAAAGGTATATATATTGAATCTGAACAGTACAAAACATTCCTTTGGGGAGATACAACATTTGCGATCGTAATACTCGTCAGGATTGGCACACAACGACCCTAATATTTGTTTGTGATATCCCCTCAATATTATATTCAATAGTTGTATATATGATTATAGTCTGCGTGCGTGGATACGAAATACATGCCATCTAATCAAGTATGTATAGTGTAGTTATACTTGTTTTAGTTGGTAGGAGGAAGACAGCCCCGACAGGGCTATGTTACCAACACACATATACAACATTACCGTGTTATGTGTTACTGTCATTATATTATTCATGCATGTGTGTATTGTAAATTAAATATAATAATGCATGTATAAATAAACGGTATGATAGGAGAGGGGGTTAAACAAATCAATGGGCCTATGTTAAGTTTGTTACGCTTTTGTTACGATCACCCCCAACCATCTGAGCAAAATTATGGATGAGCGATTAAGTATCCACGTTAATGTAATTTAGAAAGGTATACTTGCGCGATTATTAAATATAATACGGTGGTGCAAATGGTTGCAGCACGAATTTTATCTGACTATTGTCAGTTGGCTAATGTGTTGTTAAGGGTGTGTTTACATTGGTGTAGATCTGTACACAGATCTGTGTGAAGTCACATGTCGCGGATTACTGTGATTTCTGATAGTGAACGCGCGCTCGTCAGTACTCTGGTGATTGACAATTCACTATGAGTCGTGTTAGTTTAGGCCAGACAAAAATAATGAATCAACTATACGCAGACCGAAGCGATTTGATCCGTGCCGCGTCAGCGTCAGTTGAGTCTAAGAGAAGCAGGAGGTGTTGGGCCCGGTCGTGTGCTACTGTCGCAGAAAGATAGCGCACAGGATTTCCTGACAATAATTGTCTCGATGCTCGTTGTATCCCACATGAAATACATGGTTGAAATGACAAAGACAGATTACGCACATTCGCCACGCCCGAGTAACAATTAATCAAATCAGATTTGCATGTCGCAATGCCCCGGTGTTGACCGTGAATTATAACGGACACGTTTTTGCTCACACGAAAGAATACCGTTTTCTTTCTGTGTGCATTTCTATATCAACCCGTTTATACTATTGTGCGTGTAGAACTTTATACACATCTACAGCAATGTAAACTCACCCTAACGATGGTGTATATCTTATGGTCCCCAATTACCACAGCACCATTTAATATAACCCGATTTCACTATATCTTTTTCCGAATAATTATCAGACAAAACAGAAGATTGGGCCGGAAATAATTTAGCAATCAGTCATCATGTTTTGTGTGAACTAAAACAATGGCGACCAACCATGCAGTTACGCTTCACGTTTCAAGTAAATAAATACGGACGACTTCGTGGACACTAATACAAATGGAGATAAGCCTCAAACATGTTAATCACGAATAACCTTCAACACAACCTCACTTGCAAACGCAGAGTTGCACAACATGCAATATAAACGACGAATTGTGCCAACACAGTTCCATCAAACAGAAGGCCCCAAGCGAAATTGTCATTACTTGCAAATTTCGTAATACGCAAACAACACCCAGTGTACGTGATATCGCCAAACCTGAGGGTATCACGAAACCCGAGAATTTCGGTTATGATAAATGAACATATCTTCCCTCAGATGAAGCTATATATCTGCCAGTTAAATGGTGATATCCAATGCTTATTCAAAACATAGTTTCGCAAAGCGGAATGTTCCCTCAATGGGATAGCGACCATAGCTTGCTCTCACCCCGATAAATATAATAGAAATTCCGACTGATTTCCGATTTTATCATAAACAGTAGACACTTTTTTGACGTTAGGTAGTTCGTTTGAAACATAACTATCAGCCATAGATGGCGGATAACGCGTGTGTTAATAGAAAAATATATGTTTAATTAACCGTTAAATTGTCTAGCCTGCAGAGCGGTTCGGAAAAATACTATTTGCGTCCAAGTGTGGGTACCCACCATAATTTCGGGTATCAAAGCCGCAGATCGAGATGTCGCCAAACACATATCTGGGATGTCAAAGATGCGAATGATATACTTCACATTTTGACCGCTTCTGCTTGAAAATATCCCAATTATCATTCGGACAGGCAGGCACATGGATCATCTTTAGAGTGGGGTGCATGCACAAGGGTGAAAACGTGTATGTTTGTTTGTGTTTTATGTTCTAATGTCATATTAATACTATAGGCTATTTGTGTTATTCGACATTATAGGCCCTGGACTGTATCCATTTGTTTCTGTCAGTGCAATGTGGTGCATGTAACTGTCGAAACTGGCGTTTTTCGTTGACAATAGTCAAGTAAGTGTTCACATTTTGTCGTTTTTTCCAGTGGATGGATCATTTTCACATATGTACCGGTAGTCGAATGGGTGTAATTTCAATAATTTAGCATCACTTACTTGTTTCACAGATGTCACCTTCGAAGCCAGTAACACAAGTACAAACGAAACTATTTTCGCCGTCAGTGCAATTTCCTCCGTTCAGGCACGGATTGGAATCACAATCGTCGATATCTGTAATCAAAGAACTGAATGTACTTATATAAATATACGTTGGCACGGTCTATTACTCGTTTGGGGGGTCCTGGTTATACAACCACCACACGGACTGTTGAAAAGCTAATACGGGTGCAGCAGGATTCATATTTGTTGGTTGTCTGTTGAACTTATTACCTGATCAGTTCGAAGGGATATACGTATAGGTTACAAACAGCTAACTAGTCTCCATATGAGACAGTGTTAACTATACGTCCCGTTGGTGATGGGTTAACCCGTTGGAGAGTATCTGCAACGTCATATACATGACGTCATGAGTAAATTTAACGTCAACGTCATAGCAATAATTATTAACAAGTTCGGGACAAAATGGTCCAATAATTCGTTTTAATGTATGTGCATTTTTGTTAACGTGTGTTATAATAATCGATTGCACTTATACATTTGGGACATTATATTAATAAAAATAACTCCTATACAAATCATTTATAAATCAGATGATTTATTGAAGTTATGTCTACATAAAATAACACTTCCTGAAACGACATATAAGTCGTTCTACTCCTCAACCGATAGACGACATATATATGTCGTTCTACTCGCAAAAGGGTTTAGCCTCTTTCAACTTCAAGTGGTCAATTTTCCCTTAGAATGTCATCTGATACACCAGACGGTTACAACAAACACGCCATTTTCGGTATTTTTTCAAAATATGTCCGCCTTTTTGGCGCCATTTGGTATTTGCGGGACATTTTACTGGATGATATATAAGGAAAGTACATAGCCTCAGTATTACCAACTCACAAGAGTAATAATGTGTGTAGTTATCGTAATAATGTGTGTAGTTATCGTAATAATGTGTGTAGTTATCGTAATAATAACGCTGACTGATGTGGAAAACAGAGATTTTCGATGATTTTTTTAATTTATGGTCGACATTGTGTCCGCCATCTTGGATATGGTGATTATTTCTGATCTCGAGTATAAGAGTAATCCTACCTCGGGTATTTCATAGACACGTACAACGCATGGATGGAGTTTTAATAGCAATAACACCCACTTATTCGAAACAGACATTATGCGATTAGCGTCGATTTGGCTTTGATCGGATTATACCGGTATTTGGGAAAACGTGATAGCGGGCAAAAATATCTGTTCAACATTTCGGCCGCCATCTTGGCCGCCATATTTGATTTTGGTGTCGGATTTTGGGCCAGTTTGTAAGTATTGTATGTTGGAATAACGAGCGGATAATAGTATGCTGTGGTATCACACAATTATATACTACGACATTATACGTTTCGAAAATAATTAATTCTATGCGATAAAAACAAGTACCATAGATTCATTGTAGCTTTATGCAGAACCTGAATATAGCTAAGTTGCTTATTAATATATTATTCATGAACTTACTGTTATCGCAGTCAGTCCCATCATAACCACTGTCGCAAATGCACTCGTAAGAATCAACCCCATCAAAACAGCGGCCGTGTTCGCACGGTGAGGAGTCACACTCATTTTTGTCTGAAATATCAATAAACAATGTGAGGCCCGACCAACCGCATATATACGCTGTCAATATGTTAGTTATCAAAGTTGACCCTGTGCCAATGCATTCTCTTATATATGCGAGTCGACCATATGTCGCCTCGCATATATAAGAGAATGCATTGGCCTAACAATTTTTTATAATGTTTTTAATAACTTTTTCTGACATTCTTTAACAATTTTTAGGACATAAAATAAAAAATATACAGAGTGTCAATAACACTGCATGGAGCCCCAAACATATATAGAAGCATGTGTATTGATTGTCGTCTGCTCATGTTTGTCTGGGACTCTGTGTGGGTGAAATTATAAAATTGTTAAAGAATATAAGAACAAATTATTAAAATTGTAAAACATTGTAAAAAATAATAACAAATGATAACAAATTGTTAGGCCAATGCATTAAGTTATATATGCGAGGCGACCTATGGTCGACTCGCATATATAAGATAATGCATTGGCATAGGGTATTACTATTCTGTATAATCACAAAGGACAACGTGGAGGCACTCAATGAATAATATCAATCAGTTCATGTCCATATACTATGATCATAGGAAGAGTGTAGCAATGAACTAAGATTGTCGAAAATTCCAAACATATTAACTGACTATGGTACAATATTTATACAAATATAAAGGAGAGTTCGGAAATTCCAAATACTATTCATGTTTGCATGTATGTTACTATGCATTGCGTGTATTCTCCAGAGTTGTTGGCCATTATAAATAAATATATATATATACCTTTGAAAAATATATTTCGTTTGATTTTCTTCGTGTTAAATGCCTGTAAATACTAATTACCCTTGTATTGTGCTCTTGTTCACTATCTATAAGCTCTCTGTATTACGGAGGAAATAAAGGTATATATATTGAATCTGAACAGTACAAAACATTCCTTTGGGGAGATACAACATTTGCGATCGTAATACTCGTCAGGATTGGCTCACAACGACCCTAATATTTGTTTGTGATATCCCCTCAATATTATATTCAAGAGTTTTATATATGATTATAGTCTGCGTGCGTGGATACGAAATACATGCCATCTAATCAATTATGTATAAAACACCAGGAAGAGTTATATCCCATCGCTCCGCTGAGATATATGGAGTTTGTTATGTACATGTATAGTGTAGTTATACTTGGTTTAGTTGGTAGGAGGAAGAATCTGGCGTTTTTCGTTGATAATAGTCAAGTAAGTGTTCACATTTTGTCGTTTTTTCCAGTGGATGGATCATTTTCACATATGTACCGGCAGTCGAATGGGTGTAATTTCAATAATTTAGCATCACTTACTAGTTTCACATATGTCACCTTCGAAGCCTGTAATACAAGTACAAGTGAAACTATTTTCGCCGTCAGTGCAATTTCCTCCGTTCAGGCACGGATTGGAATCACAATCGTTGATATCTGTAATCAAAGAACTGAATGTACTTATATAAATATACGTCGGAACGGTCTATTACTCGTTTGGGGGGTCCTGGTTATACAACCACCACACGGACAGTTGAAAAGCTAATACGGGTGCAGCAGGATTCATATGTTTTGGTTGTCTGTTAAACTTATTACCTGATCAGTTCGAAGGGATATACGTATAGGTTACAAACAGCTAACTAGTCTCCATATGAGACAGTGTTAACTATAAGTCCCGTTGGTGATGGGTTAACCCGTTGGAGAGTATCTGTAACGTCATATACTTGACGTCACGAGTAAATTTAACGTCAACGTCATAGCAATAATTATTAACAAGTTCGGGACAAAATGGTCCAATAATTCGTTTTAATGTATGTGCATTTTTGTTAACGTGTGTTATCGTAATCGATTGCACTTATACATTTGGGACATTATATTAATACAAATAACTCCTATACAAATCATTTATAAATCAGATGATTTATTGAAGTTATGTCTACATAAAATAACACTTCCTGAAACGACATATATGTCGTTCTACTCCTCAACCGATAGACGACATATATATGTCGTTCTACTCCTCAACCGATAGACGACATATATATGTCGTTCTACTCCTCAACCGATAGACGACATATATAGGTCGTTCTACTCGCCAAATGGTTTAGCCTCTTTGAACTTCAAGTGGTCAATTTTCCCTTAGAATGTCATCTGATACACCAGACGGTTACAACAAACACGCCATTTTCGGTATTTGTTCAAAATATGTCCGCCTTTTTGGCGCCATTTGGTATTTGCGGGACATTTTACTGGATGATATATAAGGAAAGTGCTTAGCCTCAGTATTACCAACTCACAAGAGTAATAATGTGTGTAGTTATCGTAATAATGTGTGTAGTTATCGTAATAATGTGTGTAGTTATCGTAATAATGTGTGTAGTTATCGTAATAATGTGTGTAGTTATCGTAATAATAACGCTGACTGATGTGGAAAACAACGATTTTCGATGATTTACTTAATTTTTGGTCGACATTGTGTCCGCCATCTTGGATATGGTGATTATTTCTGATCTCGAGTATAAGAGTAATCCTACCTCAGGTATTTGATAGACATGTACAACGCATGAATGGAGTTTTCATAGCAATAACACCCACTTATTCGAAACAGACATTACGCGATTAGCGTCGATTTGGCTTTGATCGGATTATACCGGTATTTGGAAAAACGTGATAGCGGGCAAAAATATCTGTTTAACATTTCGGCCGCCATCTTGGCCGCCATTTTTGATTTTGGTGTCGGATTTTGGGCCAGTTTGTAAGTATTATATGTTGGAATAACGAGCGGATAATAGTATGCTGTGGTATCACACAATTATATACTACGACATTATACGTTTCGAAAGTAATTAATTCTATGCGATAAAAACAAGTACCATAGATTCATTGTAGCTTTATGCAGAACCTGAATATAGCTAAGTTGCTTATTAATATATTATTCATGAACTTACTGTTATCGCAGTCAATCCCATCATAACCACAGTCGCAAATGCACTCGTAAGAATCAACCCCATCAATACAGCGGCCGTGTTCGCACGGTGAGGAGTCACACTCATTTTTGTCTGAAATATCAATAAACAATGTGAGGCCCGACCAACCGCACATATACGCTGGCAATATGTTAGTTATCAAAGTTGACCCTGTGCCAATGCATTCTCTTATATATGCGAGTCGACCATATGTCGCCTCGCATATATAAGAGAATGCATTGGCCTAACAATTGTTTATAATTTTTTTAATAACTTTTTCTGACATTCTTTAACAATTTTTAGGACATAAAATAAAAAATATACAGAGTGTCAATAACACTGCATGGAGCCCCACACATATATAGAAGCATGTGCATTGATTGTCGTCTGCTCATGTTTGTCTGTGGCTCTGTGTGGGTAAAATTATAAAATTGTTAAAGAATATAAGAACAAATTATTAAAATTGTAAAACATTGTAAAAAATAATAACAAATGATAACAAATTGTTAGGCCAATGCATTAAGTTATATATGCGAGGCGACCTATGGTCGACTCGCATATATAAGAGAATGCATTGGCATAGGGTATTACTATTCTGTATAATCACAAAGGACATCGTGGAGGCACTCAATGAATAATATCAATCAGTTCATGTCCATATACTATGATCATAGGAAGAGTGTAGCAATGAACTAAGATTGTCGAAAATTCCAAACATATTAACTGACTATGGTACAATATTTATACAAATATAAAGGAGAGTTCGGAAATTCCAAATACTATTCATGTTTGCATGTATGTTACTATGCATTGCGTGTATTCTCCAGAGTTGTTGGCCATTATAAATAAATATATATATATATATACCTTTGAAAAATATATTTCGTTTGATTTTCTTCGTGTTAAATGCCTGTAAATACTAATTACCCTTGTATTGTGCTCTTGTTCACTATCTATAATCTCTCTGTATTACGGAGGAAATAAAGGTATATATATTGAATCTGAACAGTACAAAACATTCCTTTGGGGAGATACAACATTTGCGATCGTAATACTCGTCAGGATTGGCACACAACGACCCTAATAATTGTTTGTGATATCCCCTCAATATTATATTCAAGAGTTTTATATATGATTATAGTCTGCGTGCGTGGATACGAAATACATGCCATCTAATCAATTATGTATAAAACACCAGGCAGAGTTATCTCCCATCGCTCCGCTGAGATATATGGATTTGGCTTTGATCGGATTATACCGGTATTTGGGAAAACGTGACAGCCGGCAAAAATATCTGTTTAACATTTCGGCCGCCAGCTTGGCCGCCATATTTGATTTTGATGTCGGATTTTGGGCCAGTTTGTAAGTATTGTATGTTGGAATAACGAGCGGATAATAGTATGCTGTGGTATCACACAATTATATACTACGACATTATACGTTTCGAAAATAATTAATTCTATGCGATAAAAACCAGTACCATAGATTCATTGTAGCTTTATGAAGAACCTGAATATAGCTAAGTTGCTTATTAATATATTATTCATGAACTTACTGTTATCGCAGTCAGTCCCATCATAACCACAGTCGCAAAAGCACTCGTAAGAATCAACCCCATCAATACAGCGGCCGTGTTCGCACGGTGAGGAGTCACAATCATTTTTGTCTGAAATATCAATAAACAATGTGAGGCCCGACCAACCGCATATATACGCTGTCAATATGTTAGTTATCAAAGTTGACCCTGTGCCAATGCATTCTCTTATATATGCGAGTCGACCATATGTCGCCTCGCATATATAAGAGAATGCATTGGCCTAACAATTTTTTATAATTTTTTTAATAACTTTTTCTGACATTCTTTAACAATTTTTAGGACATAAAATAAAAAATATACAGAGTGTCAATAACACTGCAGGGAGCCCCACACATATATATAAGCATGTGTATTGATTGTCGTCTGCTCATGTTTGTCTGGGGCTCTGTGTGGGTGAAATTATAAAATTGTTAAAGAATATAAGAACAAATTATTAAAATTGTAAAACATTGTAACAAATAATAACAAATGATAACAAATTGTTAGGCCAATGCATTAAGTTATATATGCGAGGCGACCTATGGTCGACTCGCATATATAAGAGAATGCATTGGCATAGGGTATTACTATTCTGTATAATCACAAAGGACAACGTGGAGGCACTCAATGAATAATATCAATCAATTCATGTCCATATACTATGATCATAGGAAGAGTGTAGCAATGAACTAAGATTGTCGAAAATTCCAAACATATTAACTGACTATGGTACAATATTTATACAAATATAAAGGAGATTTCGGAAATTCCAAATACTATTCATGTTTGCATGTATGTTACTATGTATTGCGTGTATTCTCCAGAGTTGTTGGCCATTATAAATAAATATATATATATACCTTTGAAAAATATATTTCGTTTGATTTTCTTCGTGTTAAATCCCTGTAAATACTAATTACCCTTGTATTGTGCTCTTGTTCACTATCTATAATCTCTCTGTATTACGGAGGAAATAAAGGTATAAATATTGAATCTGAACAGTACAAAACATTCCTTTGGGGAGATACAACATTTGCGATCGTAATACTCGTCAGGATTGGCACACAACGACCCTAATAATTGTTTGTGATATCCCCTCAATATTATATTCAAGAGTTTTATATATGATTATAGTCTGCGTGCGTGGATACGAAATACATGCCATCTAATCAATTATGTATAAAACACCAGGCAGAGTTATCTCCCATCGCTCCGCTGAGATATATGGATTTGGCTTTGATCGGATTATACCGGTATTTGGGAAAACGTGACAGCCGGCAAAAATATCTGTTTAACATTTCGGCCGCCAGCTTGGCCGCCATATTTGATTTTGATGTCGGATTTTGGGCCAGTTTGTAAGTATTGTATGTTGGAATAACGAGCGGATAATAGTATGCTGTGGTATCACACAATTATATACTACGACATTATACGTTTCGAAAATAATTAATTCTATGCGATAAAAACAAGTACCATAGATTCATTGTAGCTTTATGAAGAACCTGAATATAGCTAAGTTGCTTATTAATATATTATTCATGAACTTACTGTTATCGCAGTCAGTCCCATCATAACCACAGTCGCAAAAGCACTCGTAAGAATCAACCCCATCAATACAGCGGCCGTGTTCGCACGGTGAGGAGTCACAATCATTTTTGTCTGAAATATCAATAAACAATGTGAGGCCCGACCAACCGCATATATACGCTGTCAATATGTTAGTTATCAAAGTTGACCCTGTGCCAATGCATTCTCTTATATATGCGAGTCGACCATATGTCGCCTCGCATATATAAGAGAATGCATTGGCCTAACAATTTTTTTTAATTTTTTTAATAACTTTTTCTGACATTCTTTAACAATTTTTAGGACATAAAATAAAAAATATACAGAGTGTCAATAACACTGCAGGGAGCCCCACACATATATAGAAGCATTTGTTTTGATTGTCGTCTGCTCATGTTTGTCTGGGGCTCTGCGTGGGTGAAATTATAAAATTGTTAAAGAATATAAGAACAAATTATTAAAATTGTAAAACATTGTAAAAAATAATAACAAATGATAACAAATTGTTAGGCCAATGCATTATGTTATATATGCGAGGCTACCTATGGTCGACTCGCATATATAAGAGAATGCATTGGCATATGGTATTAATATTCTGTATAATCACAAAGGACAACGTGGAGGCACTCCATGAATAATATCAATCAGTTCATGTCCATACACTATGATCATAGGAAGAGTGTAGCAATGAACTAAGATTGTCGAAAATTCCAAACATATTAACTGACTATGGTACAATATTTATACAAATATAAAGGAGAGTTCGGAAATTCCAAATACTATTCATGTTTGCATGTATGTTACTATGCATTGCGTGTATTCTCCAGAGTTGTTGGCCACTATAAATAAATATATATATATACCTTTGAAAAATATATTTCGTTTGATTTTCTTCGTGTTAAATGCCTGTAAATACTAATTACCCTTGTATTGTGCTCTTGTTCACTATCTATAATCTCTCTGTATTACGGAGGAAATAAAGGTATATATATTGAATCTGAACAGTACAAAACATTCCTTTGGGGAGATACAACATTTGCGATCGTAATACTCGTCAGGATTGGCTCACAACGACCCTAATATTTGTTTGTGATATCCCCTCAATATTATATTCAAGAGTTTTATATATGATTATAGTCTGCGTGCGTGGATACGAAATACATGCCATCTAATCAATTATGTATAAAACACCAGGCAGAGTTATCTCCCATCGCTCCGCTGAGATATATGGATTTGTCTTTGATCGGATTATACCGGTATTTGGGAAAACGTGACAGCCGGCAAAAATATCTGTTTAACATTTCGGCCGCCATCTTGGCCGCCATATTTAATTTTGGTGTCGGATTTTGGGCCAGTTTGTAAGTATCGTATGTTGGAATAACGAGCGGATAATAGTATGCTGTGGTATCACACAATTATATACTACGACATTATACGTTTCGAAAATAATTAATTCTATGCGATAAAAACAAGTTCCATAGATTCATTGTAGCTTTATGAAGAACCTGAATATAGCTAAGTTGCTTATTAATATATTATTCATGAACTTACTGTTATCGCAGTCAGTCCCATCATAACCACTGTCGCAAATGCACTCGTAAGAATCAACCCCATCAAAACAGCGGCCGTGTTCGCACGGTGAGGAGTCACACTCATTTTTGTCTGAAATATCAATAAACAATGTGAGGCCCGACCAACCGCATATATACGCTGTCAATATGTTAGTTATCAAAGTTGACCCTGTGCCAATGCATTCTCTTATATATGCGAGTCGACCATATGTCGCCTCGCATATATAAGAGAATGCATTGGCCTAACAATTTTTTATAATTTTTTTAATAACTTTTTCTGACATTCTTTAACAATTTTTAGGACATAAAATAAAAAATATACAGAGTGTCAATAACACTGCAGGGAGCCCCACACATATATAGAAGCATGTGTATTGATTTCGTTTGATTGTCTTCGTGTTAAATGATTGTAGTCTGCGTGCGTGGATACGAAATACATGCCATCTAATCAATTATGTATAAAACTCCAGGCATAGTTATCTCCCATCGCTCCGCTGAGATATATGGAGTTTGTTATGTATAGTGTAGTTATACTTGTTTTAGTTGGTAGGAGGAAGACACCCCCGGCATGGCTATGTTACCAACAGACATATACAGCATTACCGCGTTATGTGTTACTGTCATTATATTATTCATGTATGTGTGTATTGTAAATTAAATATAATAGTGCATGTATACATAAACGGTATGATAGGAGAGGGGGTTAAAACAAATCAATGGGCCTATGTTAAGTTTGTTACCCTTTTGTTACGATCATCCCCCAACCATCTGAGCAAGATTATGGATGAGCGATTAAGTATCCACGTTAATGTAATTTAGAAAGGTTTACTTGCGCGATTATTAAATCTAATACGGTGGTGCAAAAGGTTGCAGCACGAATTTTATCTGACTAGTGTCAGTTGGCTACTTTGTTGTTAACGATGGTGTATATCGTATGGTCCCCAATTACCACAGCACCATTTAATATAACCCGATTTCACTATTTATTTTTCCGAATAATTATCAGACAAAACAGAAGATTGGGTATATTAGTTTACAAAGGCCTTTTGGCAGTAAAAATTATCACGCGGTGTTATGAGACCGACTGTTATATGTAACGAAATAAGTTTCATGTGTTGTTATAATCAATATATATATATATATAAGAGTGGGATATGTATTTCTCCCATCCTACACATTTTAGCACAGGCATCCAGTGTGGGATAGCTGGGTGAGATTTACCTGTATCACACAACACGTGACCAGCTGTATCACCATACCCACGTGTCTGCTTTACCTATTTAATTAAGAGCCGGAACTAATTTAACACAATGGCGACCAACCATGCAGTTACGCTTCACGTCTCAAGTAAATACATAATGACGAATTCGTGAACACTAATACAAATGGAGATAAGCATCAAACATGTTAATCACGAAGAACCTTCAACACAACCTCACTTACAGACGCAGAGTTGCACAACATGCAATATAAACGACTAATTGTGCGAAAACAATTTCATCAAACAGAAGGCCCCAAGCGAAACTGGCATTACTTGCACATTTCGTAGAACGTAAACAACGCCCCCGTGTACGTGGTATCCTCAAACCCGAGGTTATCACGAAACCCGAGTATTGTGGTTTTGTTAAATGAACATATTTTCCCTCAGATGAAGCTATATATCTGCCAGTTAAATGGTGATATCCACTATTCAAAACAGAATGTTCCCTCAATGGGATAGCGAAAATAGCTTGCTCTCACCCCGATAAATTTAATAGAAATTCCGACTCATTTCCGATTATCATAAACAGTAGACACTTTTTGACGTTAGGTAGTTCGTTTGAATCATAATTATCAGCCATAGATGGCGGACAACGCGTGTGTCAATAGAAACATATATGTTTAATTAACCATAAAATTGTCTAGCCTGCAGAGCGGTTCGAAAAAAATACTATTTGCGTCCAAGTGTGGGTACCCACAATAATTTCGGATATCAAAGCCGCATATCGAGATGTCGCTAAACACAGATCTGGGATGTCAAAGATGTGAATGATATGCTTCACATTTTGACCGTTTCTGCTTGAAAATATCCCAATTATCATCCGACAGGCCGTCACATGTATCATCTTTATGGTGGGGGTGCATGTGCAAGGGTTAAAACGTGTATGTTTGTTTGTGTTTTATGTTCTAATGTAATATTAATAGTATAAGCTATTCTGTGTTATTCGACAGTATAGGCCCGGAACTGTACTCATTTGTTTCTGTCAGTCCAATGTGGTGCATGTAACTGTCAGGTAAGTGTTCACATTTTGTCGTTTTTCCAGTGGATGAATCATTTTCACATATGTACCGGAGGTCGAATGGGTGTAATTTCAATAATTAATGCACCACTTACTAGTTTCACAGATGTCACCTTCGAAGCCTCCAGCACAGTCACAATTGAAACTATTTACGTCGTCAGTGCAATTTCCTCCGTTCAGGCACGGATTGGGTTCACACTCGTTGATATCTGTAATCAAAGAACTGAATGTACTTAACCCTTTGTTGACTAAATGGAATCTTATGTGTAGTTATATAAATATACGTTGGCACGGTCTATTAGTCATTTGGTGGGGGTCCTGGTAATATAACCACCAGACGGACAGTTGAAAAGCTAATACGGGTGCAGCAGGATTCATATTCGTTGGTTGTCTGTTGAACTTATTACCTGAGCATTTCTAAGGGATATACGTATAGGTTACAAACAACTAACTAGTTCCCCAGTTAACATTGTTAACTATAAGTCACACCGGTGATGGGTTAAGCCTATTAACAAACAAATAATTAGTTCTCATAGGCGACAGTGTTAACTATAAGTCCCGCCGCCGATGGGTTAAGCCTACTTACAAACAACTAATTATTGTCCATAGGCGACCTTGTTAACTGTAATTCCCGCCGGCGATGTGTTAAACCTATTTGAACTTCAAGTGGTCATCAAGAACGTCATCTGATACACCAGACGGTTACAACAAACACGCCATTTTCGGTATTTTTTTCAAACTATAATCTTGCATTTCCACAACTACCACATTTTCTGAACACAAGTCAGCGGTATAAAAATACCCACATCACCTCCATAACGTCAGAACCCCACCTCCATAACGTCGGAACCCCACCTCCATAACGACGGAACCCCACCAGACTCTTCCTGGCCAGTTAACCCTTTACCCAACAGAAGGGCCCTGTGCCAATGCATTCTCTTATATATGCGAGTCGACCATAGGTCGCCTCGCATATATAAGAGAATGCATTGGCTTAACACATTAAAAATTATAAAATTGTTAAATAATGTAAGAAAAAATGGTAAAAAGTGTTTTAGGCCAATGCATTCTCTTATATATACGAGGCGACCTATGGTCGACTCGCATATATAAGAGAATGCATTGGCACAGGGCATAACTGTAACCATCACAATGTGGTCAATGAGCCGGTTCCAATGATATCCATATTTGTATGGTTCTATTGAGACAGACCGAAGATATTTTAGGCTGTTGAAGCTTTATTTGGCCGGTTTTGGCCGGTTTGTTGGGTAAAGGGTTAAACACAAATTATCGCCATATTTACGTAGGCGATGATTTTTTTTCAAAGGTAATCGACCAATCAGCAGCCATATTTGTTTGTACTGGTATGTTGATTCGGAGTTTCCCCCCCACACAAATTCAAGAAGCGTAACTCTATATAATTAGTTGCTTGTAATCTATACTCGCCAATGAGTATTTGGTATAGAATGTTTTGATTTGCAGTATTAATTCAGTGGCATGATCATTATACACGATCATGCATAAAATATAGTATATCTATCTCCTTAAGGCTTAACCCTTCCATGACTGGAACTTTGCCAATTAATGTTCTTATATATGCGAGACAATATTGACATTGACCCTGTACGCCACTGTCGTGAACTACACCACCCACTGTCCACATGTGTAGTGTACACACACGTTCTATCCATTTGGCCACATATTCAGTAAATGCAATGTCTTAACCTTCTGTAAAGTTTGAAAATGCAGACTACTATAATGTTTATTTGGGTACGTTTACATTGCTGTAGATATGTGTATAGTTCCACACGCATACTAGTGTAAACAGGTTGATATAGAAATGCATACATAAATAAAACTGTAGATCTGTACACAGATCTGTGTGAAGTTACGCGTCGCAGATTGCTGTGATCACAACATGATTACTGATAGTGAACGCGCGCTCATCAGTACTCGGGTAATTGACAGTTCACTATGAGTCGTGTCAGTTTTGGCCAGACAAAACAAAATGAATCAACTATCAGCAGACCAAAGAAGTTTATTCTTAAACCAGTTGATAATGGTTATGCTATGCTTTTGCGGTCGCCCTGTTGTTCGCAGTGCTCTAAGATATTACCAAACTCCAAGCACAAATATTAAGAAGAAAACCATAGTCAGAAATGGTAACGCCACCAATATCATATTATTAGCCATAAATATAAATTATAATATAATTATAATATAAAATATTATTCATTAGTTAGCGCTAATTTAGGCGCTAACTAATGAACAATATTATTTGATTGACTTGTTAAATAACATCTAAAAAATATTCATCTTATTTACAACTTTAAGGAGTCCTTCTGGCACACGAGAATATTTATCGCCGTTTGATTTGCACCAAGTGAACTCGGCGCATATATAATTGATAGAACAGACCTCTATTATGATGATCGTGTCGTTATTTATTTAAAATACGTATCAATTGACATATACGCACCCGTTCCCTCATTAAAATCTACATTTATCGCCCATTTTAGGGGACCTCCGCGAATTCGGGGACTTCCGCAAAGTGACCCTACTGCAAATCGTCGCACCCAATGCAATTTGTAAACAAATACGATTGACATGCGTTTTAGCGAGGTGAGCTTTAATTAAATGAAAGAAGCAATGCTACATAAACTATTTGTCATGGACTCAGCCAGTGTGCCATATATCTGTGTCAACTAAGGTCGCTTTGCGTGGTAAAAGTGAAAAGTGAAAGTGGAAATTCGGAAAATCCTGTTGAAAATTAAAGTAGCCTACAATTTTTGGAATTCCGCCGCAGATTCAGAGAATCTATACTATTGAAAGGGAATGTACGATTCCTGGAATTCTATCAGATATCGCGACTCGTTTTCGTGATCATAGGTTATATATAGGGCCTATATGACCACGAAAACGATTCGAGTCACGATACATCCATCGGTACAAACACATTGTGTATACGATACAATGTTTACTTGATGACCAGAAAATACAAGATAGCGGTTACTCCAACAGAACAGGCATGCGCACTCAAATTAACATTACCCATAATTCACTTCACTACACCAGGAGCTCCCAATGGGTTATACATTATTTTCAGGCTATCAGATTATTTATATTTTAAACAACATATTATTACACCGGTGACTTTAAGTTTACTATTTCAGCCTGTCCTGACTATATCGATACGATTGAGTCATATTTTCAAAAACATATTATACACCGGTGGCGTTAACTTTACAATTTCAGCATCTACGTGATTCTATCGGTACGATTGAGTAAGGTACCAGTCGACCACAGAATATCAAAATCTCCGAAACAACTTACACCACATGTGGCGTAATAAGATATACTGTATAGTAAACACTTTATTTTAAGAACTTTGTCACCACACGCACCAGCAAACATGTTCTCGCTTACACAGTGTGAAATACATGAGTTGAAATGACAAAGACAGATTAAGCACATTCGCCAAGACCGAGTAACAATTAATCAAATCAGATTTGCCTGTCGCAATGCCTCGGCGTTGATCGTGTCTTATAACGGATACGATTTTTGCTCACACAATTGCAAACGAATGCCGTTTTCTTTATGTGTGCATTTATATGTCAACCTGTTTACACTAGTATGCGTGTGGAACTGTATACATATCTACAGCAATGTAAACACCCATATGCGGAATGACATATACTTCTATAAAAAAAACAACCATCATCAACAAGTCACATTGACTTTGTTCTTATTTGCATTATTAGTAACTCTCCAATAATGAGATTTCTCATCTCAAACCCATATATGTAAACATTACTGTTACAGTGACATTTTTGATCAATGTGTAATTAGTCTAATACGATACAAAAGTCTAATAAACATGTGACGGTAAACATTGGAAAAGCTTAATGTCACTGCTTTGAATATATTCTGAAAATCATATTCAGACCGAAATAATTGAACTTATACTACACGATAAGCGATGTTTTTGACAATTCACTGTAACATTGTTGTTTTCATAATACTGGTTTAAACACGCGATATTGCGTTAATGGGGAACTATCAACAATAATGAATATAAGAAGAAAAAAGGTTATATATTGTTCCAATTTATTCATATAATGATGATGTTTTTACATATTTTTATATTGTTTTGCACATTTACGCATTAGTGTAAACATGTTTAATTCCAATCCAACACTGTCATAATTATATATATGAAATTTAACAAAGTTTTTGTCAATACGAAATATAACACTACACATAGATGGATTGATTGGAAAGGAAATGAAACAACAAGCCCACGCGCCCCCTCCAGAATCGGATGGAACGGAATGGAAATGTTATAAATAATTGTAATGATAGTGTTGATACAGACAGACAGAATGTGTGAAGGAGAGGGCGAAGATATGAGAGATAGAGAAAGCGAGATAGAACAATATCGAGAGGGATAGAGATAACGGGATAGAGAGAGAGAGAGAGGGGGAAAGGGAGAGAGAGAGAGATTGCACCGGAAATTCATTTGCTCATTGCCAGTGCCGTGGGTCCATCTAAAGGGTCGTATGACACTTACTTTTTTCACAAAGGTCTCCATCAAAACCTTGATCACAGCAACAAGAGAAATTGCCTGCGAACCTCCGACCTTTAATACAGTGTCCGTGTTCACCACAATAACAAGCTGGAAAACAATTAACAGTCTGACAATATATATAACTAGCAGGTTACCCAGGTTAAAGTTATGTGAAACCCTCTGCATATTATGGATATATGATGGGAATAGAGGATACTCTTGTTCAAAGCGTTACACATATTCTCACAAATTATATACCCAAATAGCATCACAAAACATGATTCTTACACACGGAATATAAGTAGTAGCTCACCTTGTCGGATCGGAGCGATTGTCATTTTGTTTATCGCGATTAATCCGTCCCACCAATAAAGAACTATTTATTTATTTACAACAGCGTAAACATCATACGTTATAACATGAACATGAGCACATTAGTTCGCAAAAATAAAAGACGACAATTGAGTTTTACATATAGAGGATCTACAGCGAATCCCCAGTTTATAGCGAAATTTACAAAACGAGTCCAGTAAATTAGGTCTGGACCGAGCCTTTGCCGAGGTCAAGACCTAATTTACCGGACGAGTTTTGTAAATTCCGCTATAAACTGGGGACGATTTATAGATTCTATTTATTACATGATCCAAAAACTCTACAAAACATACATAATAAATCAACAAACGGGACGATAAACTAACATCTGTTTCTATAAGGCATGCGATGACGTTTCACGTAAGTATGCGTTGTTTGTCCACGTAAAGAAATAGTCTCAGATAAATAAAAACTCTTTGGCGTATTTTAAGGCGTATATTTAATGACAAAACTTTTCCAACTCTTCATTCATTATTGCTTTTTGGAAAAATATTGGAAGACATAGTATTTTGAGACATAGCGTATGTAAAGTAAATAGACGACAAACCGGATGTCAATGGTTACCTGGCACTATTTCTTGTTATTAAACGAACGTTTAATATCAGAATTTATAGAATGGGTTTATTGAATGGAATAAGGGTAGGATAATGTCATAAAGAGACGTATCAATCAATCTAGTTGGTTTGACTAAGATTTTGAGGACACCTGGTTATCAAATCTCCACGAAGATACAGATACTTTAATGAAATGTCCCAGTGCTCCTCTGTCCATTGTGCTATATACCGGCTAATTATTCTCAGTTTAGAATAAATTTTGCTATGCTGCTATATCAGCTGCATGTGCCCGACACAGAATGAGATTTTGAGTTTTTGTATGTTAGGCGATGAGTCTGTTCTAAACATGAATGATAACCTCTGTATTTTGGGCAGATATAACATTGTCAGATGGCAGTATTGGAGGATCCTGAAAAGTCATGTTCCACTGACTCCGTTTTCTTTTATCTCAGACATTATACTCGACGGCACACTGTGACCACAATTGTTGAACAGGCCTTATATGCATTTCCATATCTCTTGTAACCTTTGGGTGAAAACTATATTGAATGGGGCAGACTCAATTGTGTTATAATATTAACATGGGCTATTCTAATATTTTAACATGCACCATTATCTTCCTCGCAAAATGTTACCACAGTTTGAACGCCTTGGTGTCACCTCGATTGTACCCCGTGAAGTTATATATAGAACACATACAGACAGACATATATTTGCAAATATATCTAGGCACCAAATGTGATATTTTACGTACGATTTGATTCCTCGTATTATTTGAGAAGAACGTGTGTGAATTTGATGTTAATTGGCACTAAATATATTTATATCAGTTGTGGTGAACCACCCGTCCCTATTTCGGACTCAAGCGCGCAACATTTGACACCATTAAACCACAAACTTAGACTCATTATGGAGATGAATATGTATATAATTGTTTACAATTGGCGCGAGTATACAAATTCGTATCAGATTTAAGGCCCTACATCTCTCACCCAAACTGTACTAATTTGGCGTAGTTAAACCACATAATTCGATTCCTCGTATCACGGAGAATATGTACCAATCTGGTTGAAATCGGAGCTAAATATATTGTTTATCTATTCGTGTGTCTCTCTCGCCCTCTGTGGACCCTTGTCTCGAATGACACCAGTTTTGACTTCTTTATAGCACACAATTAGATTCCTGATATCATGGAGATAAATATTTATAAGTTTGGTACTAATCGGCGACTAAATAATGTTGTTTTATCAAATTGAGTGCCCACCCACAACATCTCGCACACAAACAACACCAATATAGCGTCTTTAAATCACGTGATTTGATTCCTCGTATCGTGGATAAGAATGTGTATCAATTTGGTGCAAATTGGCGCTAAAATTATTTGTATCAATGTTGGTGCCCCTCTCCCCTTTCATTGCACCCCTGACTCGAATGACGCAACTTTTGACAGCTTCAAGCCACCCCATTATACTCCTGATACCGTGTGGATGATATTGTATAAGTATTTGTATAAAATTGGCGAGTGTACAAATTCGTATCAAATTAATGGCCCCGATATCTCTTATCCAAACAGCACCAATTTGGCGTATCTAAACCACGCGATTAGATTCTCCTATCACGGAGAATATGTATCAATCTGGTGGAATTCAGCGCTAAACATATTGTTCGTCTTTTTTTTGCGTTCCTCTCACCCCTATGCGTCATGACTCGAATGGTCCCACTTGTGACAGCTTGTGACATCCTTAAACCACACAATTAGACTACTGGTAAACCAATTTTGATTAAAGTTAAGGCCCACTAACCCCCATCTCTCACCCAAAAGACAGCACCAACATGGCGTCTTTAAATTACACGATCAGACTCCTCGTATTTTGGATGAGAATGCGTATCACTTTGGTGGAAATTGGTGCTACAATTATTACGTATCAATTTTGTTGGCCCTCTGCCTTTCAGTTCAACCCTGACTCGAATGACACCACTTTTGACATATTTAAGCCACACCATTAGACTCCTCATACCATGTCGGATGATAGTGTATAAGTGTTGTGGCAATCGGCGACTAAACCCATTCTTATCTAATTGATGGAGTGCCCCTCCCACAATCTTTCATCAAAACGACAGCAATTTGGAGTCTTTAAATCGCACAATTAGATTCATTGTATCATGGAGAAGAATATTTATCAAGTTGGTGGAAATCGGCGCTAAAATTTTGGCGCCCCTCTCCCCCTCCGTGCACCCCGGACGCGATTGACGCCACGTTTAACATATTTAAACAACACCATTAGATTCCTCATGTAATGCATGGGCATGATTATATAAAACTTTTATGGCAATCGGCGGCAAACAGTTTTTATATCCTACCCCCTGTTCTTCCCCGGACAACGGCGTCACTTTAGAAAATTATAACCCACACCATTATCTTTCTAGTAAAAAGTTACTCCTATTAGACCGTTTGGTGCCATATAGATGGTCCCTCGACGCTAAACTTAGTTTATACATTTTGGTGCCCCTCTCCCCTTCCGTGCATCCCTGACTCGAACGGTGCCACTCTTGATATATTTAAACCACACCATCAGATTCCTTATATCATGGTGATGATTATATATAAGTTTCGTGGCAATCAGCGACAAATTGCTTTTCTGCCCCTCCCCCTTTTCTGGCCCTGCCAACAACGGCCTCATTTTAGAAAATCCTAACCCTCACCATTATCTTTCTCGTAAAAAGTTACCCCTAGTAGACCCCTTTGGTGTCGTCTAGATGGTCCCCTGTGAATTTCTATAGAACACAGACAGACAGACAGACAGACATTCGCAAATATAGATATAAATAGATAATCCGCTTCTTGGGATTGTACGGAGTGTATAGGATGTCTTCACGCGAGTCTCCTTGGTAACTGTGGATGGGACTATAGATGTCGATACTGTTACTTGTAATGCATTTGAATGACAAACTACAAGACTGGAATCAATAAACCACAATAAAAGCAATACAATTATGAAATTAATGACATAAATCCCTGTTTACGTCCATAACTTCGGAACCCCACCAGACTCTTACTGGCCATATAAACAAAAATGATCGCCATATTTACGTAGGCGATTATTTGTTTCCCGCTCAGGGAATTTTCGTTCAAAGATAATCGACCAATCAATACACAAATTCAAGAAGCGTAACACTATTAGTATATAATTAGTGAATCGTAACACTACTAGTATATAATTAGTGAATCGTAACACTACTAGTATATAATTAGTGAATCGTAACACTACTAGTATATAATTAGTGAATCGTAACACTACTAGTATATAATTAGTGAAGCGTAACACTACAAGTATATAATTAGTGAATCGTAACACTACTAGTATATAATTAGTGAATGGTAACACTACTAGTATATAATTAGTGAATCGTAACACTACTAGTATATAATTAGTGAATCGTAACACTACTATTATATAATTAGTGAATCGTAACACTACTAGTATATAATTAGTGAATCGTAACACTACTAGTATATAATTAGTGAATCGTAACACTACTAGTATATAATTAGTTGCTTGTAACCTATAATCGCCAATGAGTATTTGGTATAGAATGTTGATTTGCAGTATTAATTCAGTGGCATGATCATTATACACGATCATGCATAAAATATACTATAACTCTCTCCTTAAGGCTTAACCCTTCCATGACTGGATCTTCCTGAAATTTGACTGTGAAAAATTTATAACTTATGTTGTTCCAGGCATTAATTTTTCTTCATCTGGTGAAAATGTTGACCAAAATTCGGGTGGGGGTGTGACACTACAATTTCATCACCGGTCATCACGATCCTGTATGTACCAGCTTCACCGCTGCTACCAGCACGCATGCAGTCTTGTGAATTTAAATATTGTTGTCACAAACGTTGCCCAATCTTTTCAGAAGTTGGAAATGTCATGCTTAAGAAACATGAGTCATCGATTTTGTATTGGGGTTTTATGTATTTGATGAACACATAACATGGCATCTAAACACATGCTTAATGGCATAATCCTTCAATATAACTCGTTATTGATACCATGCAATACTTTGTTACACAGTTGGAGAGATGCTCAACGAAGTCTTTTTTAATTTTTTAAATACAGGTTTTTTGTTTTGTTATGTGTTTCATTTTTATCAACTTGTTCGAAATTGGTTTATTATTCGCAGCAGCTAGTGCTGGTAACAGTTCACACATTCGAGTTATGATCCATCACATATTATAGCCTGTTTCAACAATTGACTTCGTAATTCAATTTTAGATTGGCTGACATAAGTGGTGAAGTATTATATGGATGTGCGTGAATGGACGTATATATGTTGAGGGTTTCCAATGACGGAGGGTGTCCATGTACGATTCCCAACTGCACCCCCCCCCCCTTGGACCAGTCCAAACTCCCAAGATGATACAATGTACATGTTATATACCCGAACATAATTATATTGGTACACAGCAATAAAGAGCGTTCTCACTTGTGAGATTTAAAAGGGTACTGTACACTAAAGCCGGCCATTAAAGGAGTACTGTACACTAAAGCCGGCCATTTATGGGACCATCTCCTTTTATAATCAACATAATATATGCAACAAATGGATTAATTTGAGCCATGGATGAGTCCAAAATACTCCCATTTAGTTATGAACGATATAAAACAAGATGGTAACTATAATGCAAATTAATTTATGGCTGGAGTCATAATTTCATTTTCATTATAATTACCATGTTGTTTTCATCATTCATAGAGCACATGAACATATTTTGCACTAATCCATGGCTCAAATTCATTTATTTGTTGCATATATTCTGTTGAATATAAAAGAAGATGTTTCCATAAATGGCCGGATTTAGTGTACAGTATCCCTTTAATGATCTGTTTGTTGCTAGAAATTCATCTTGTGAAATTCCAAATTTTGCCTCCAAAATCTCATATTAATTGGCTCATTTGTACGATTCAACTATATTCCAGTACTGATATGCGTACACATTCCATCCGCCAAATTGAGACGCTTTGTGTGACTCAGACGACACCTAGATATACCTATGTGCGTTGCCATACATATATATAAAAACCATAACTAGCAATACACCAGTAACCGTTTTAACTTTGAGTTCTACATACATATGCACGATTTCTGATGATAAGTATTTACTTCACCGGTTGCTGACAGGGACCGGCGGGAGTCATAATGTACAATCCCAAACTACGACAACAGTGCAGTTAAAATTCTTTCAGTTTGAATTATACCTTTTAATCAATAGTACAATGTTCAATTCTACAAATTAGTATTTATTGTTTGACCCTTCAACCGTGAACATCGGACAGTGAATACTTAATTTATAATGAGATATTGTACCTCCAACACCATTGGAGCTGGGTGATTCGCCTTCATCAGAGCTGGATGATTCGCCTTCATCGGAGCTGGAGGATTTGCCTTCATCGGAGCTGGAGGATTCGCCTTCATCAGAGCTGGGTGATTCGCCTTCATCAGAGCTGGATGATTCGCCTTCATCGGAGCTGGAGGATTCGAGTTCAACGGAGCTGGATGATTCGCCTTCATCAGAGCTGGATGATTCGCCTTCATCGGAGCTGGAGGATTTGCCTTCATCGGAGCTGGAGGATTCGCCTTCATCAGAGCTGGGTGATTCGCCTTCATCAGAGCTGGATGATTCGCCTTCATCGGAGCTGGAGGATTCGAGTTCAACGGAGCTGGGTGATTCGCCTTCATCAGAGCTGGATGATTCGCCTTCATCGGAGCTGGAGGATTCGAGTTCAACGGAGCTGGATGATTCGCCTTCATCAGAGCTGGATGATTCGCCTTCATCGGAGCTGGAGGATTTGCCTTCATCGGAGCTGGAGGATTCGCCTTCATCAGAGCTGGGTGATTCGCCTTCATCGGAGCTGGAGGATTCGCCTTCATCGGAGCTGGAGGATTCGAGTTCAACGGAGCTGGATGATTCGCCTTCATCTGAGCTGGATGATTCGCCTTCAAGTCGTCTTACGCGGCTCTCGCCTTTCGGGAATTTCGACGCTGTTAAACAAAAAATTGAATTGTTTGATGAGAATTCCGGTGTAATAATTACGGCGAATAATTATGCCGTCCTCCAAAAATAATTTGACTGAATTTCATCTTTGATAGTTTGTGTTGAAATTGTAATAAACTGGATATCATTACTGAGAAATCAGCCAGTTTAGAGATATTGATACAGATTGGGTTTTTTTTTTGTATAAATATATAATTGTACCCCATCTTCCAACACATTTTTTAAACAATGCAAGAAAACCATGAAAATAATGATATGGTGGGAATTATCACGTTGAGTGCCAGCTACGAGTTATCTCGTAGTGCATTTATGCCATGTTTTTATGTGATCTAAGCTGATACATGACCAGTTTTGGGGTTTGAGTTATATGGTGCTATCTACCTACTTAATACATAATATAAAGTTGGCACCCTGGAATGTTAAATTAAGGGAGATGGCACCCTAAGTATGTGTGTAGTGTATGCCACATCTGGTAACAGTGTATTAATTAAGGGAGATGGCACCCTAATTATTTGAGTAGTGTATAGCCACATCTGATAACAGTTTATTAATTAAGGTAGATGGCACCCTAATTATTTGTGTAGTGTATAGCCACATCTGGTAACAGTGTATTATTTAAGGTAGATGGCACCCTAATTATATGTGTAGTGTATAGCCACATCTGGTAACAGTGTATTAACTAAGGGAGATGGCACCCTAGTTATTTGTGTAGTGTATAGCCACATCTGGTAACAGTGTATTAATTAAGGGAGATGGCACCCTAGTTATTTGTGTAGTGTACAGCCACATCTGGTAACAGTTTATTAATTAAGGGAGATGGCACCCTAATTATTTGTGTAGTGTATAGCCACATGTGGTAACAGTTTATTAATTAAGGGAGATGGCACCTTAATTATTTGTGTAGTGTATAGCCACATCTGGTAACAGTTTATTAATTAAGGTAGATGGCTCCCTAATTATTTGTGTAGTGTATAGCCACATCTGGTAACAGTTTATTAATTAAGGTAGATGGCACCATAATTATTTGTGTAGTGTATAGCCACATCTGGTAACAGTTTATTAATTAAGGTAGATGGCACCCTAATTATTTGTGTAGTGTATAGCCACATCTGGTAACAGTTTATTAATTAAGGTAGATGGTACACTAATTATTTGTGCAGTGTATAGCCACATCTGGTAACAGTTTATTAATTAAGGTAGATGGCACCATAATTATTTGTGTAGTGTATAGCCACATCTGGTAACAGTTTATTAATTAAGGTAGATGGTACACTAATTATTTGTGCAGTGTATAGCCACATCTGGTAACAGTTCATTAATTAAAGTAGATGGCACCCTAATGATTTTTGCAGTGTATAGCCACATCTGGTAACAGTGTATTAATTAAGGGAGATGGCACCCTAATGATTTGTGCAGTGTATACCCACATCTGGTATCAGTGTATTAATTAAGGGAGATGGCACCCTAATGATTTGTGCAGTACATTGCCACATCTGGTATCGGTGTATTACTTAAGGGAGATGGCACCCTAATTATTTGTGGAGTGTATAGCAACATCTGGTAACAGTGTATTAATTAAGGTAGATGGCACCCTAATTATTTGTGTAGTGTATAGCCACATCTGGTAACAGTTTATTAATTAAGGGAGATGGCACCCTAATTATTTATGTAGTGTATAGCCACATCTGGTAACAGTGTATTAATTCACCTGTGTCAGGGTCCATCGCATCCTGTAGAATTTCGTCCATTGTCTCTGGTCTTCCGTTGACGAAGTGCAAACCACAGATCACAAAAACCATAATCGCCGCCTGTAACATAACCATTCTCTAGTCAGTATGGGTATGCCATGTCATATATATGGTCCGGATTGCAGTTGTTGTAATCTTGCCTGTACCCTGTGCCAATGCATTCTCTTGTATATGCGAGTCGACAATATTTTGTTGTCATTTTTTCATATATTCTTTAACAATATTTATCTTCTTTTTTTTTATCATTTTTTCTTATATTCAACAATTTTTATCATTTAAAAAAAAAATGCTTACATTCTATACTTACATTCTATAACATTTTTTATAATTATTTCTTACATTCTTTAACAGTTAATGTTTAACCCACATGGACCCTCACAAAGATGTAAGCATGCACTACTGAGTGTCGGCTGCTCCGGTCTATGTGGGGCTCACTGTGGGTTCAGACATATATATGGTCCGGATTGCAGTTGTGGTAATCCATTGCAAGATGCACACCAATTCTTCTTGGTATGCCCGTTATAGCAATAGCAACGAATGAAATTTCGAAGGAAAGCCACACCATGATTAGTTCGTTACAACAGACACTGATGGGTTTATTCGCGGTAAATCAGGGTATACAGTAACTGTATGAAGAATAAAATGTGTGTGCATCGGAACGTGAAGTGACATGCGCTTAGCATGGCATATAGTCAGCAATCTGCAACTGATGATGGTCTTATCAAAACATTTTGGCATCTGTTTAACTCATTGTCATTGTGGTGTGCTATGTGTGATTTTGGTTGACCCGGGCAGATTTGTTACCTTGTCAGTCAACCACTTAACTGTATTTGTTAACCTATAAAACGCGGTAAATCAGGTATACAGTAACTGTATGAAGAATAAAAGGTTTGTGCATCTAGTGCAAAGATTCGTGATCACCTAGGAGGGGCTAACTGAGTTGAGATAACTTGTGTTCCAATCCATTTTGTATATTATTATATACGACTAAACTTAGCTTAAACTAAACATATGGATATATAACTCACCGGTCAGCAAGCCGGTCGTGGTGTTTTTGCATATGTTGGGATACTATTATAATGGCCGTCCATTCGTGAATTTTCAAAAAAATCTCAATTTCAAACTATTAATTAGAAGGGAAAGATCATTACCCTTTATCACCAATGTATGCTATAGAACTATAACAACAAATGTTTATCCTCAATATAATGACAGTTCTGTTCATATTATGAAAAAGGTGGTTTAAAATAGGTCGATATACAGGTTGACAGGAAATATTTATAAAAAACACACTGCATTTTCTAGACTATGAACCCAACTAGGGTATGTGCTCAGTCTACCATCTTAAATCATGACTGTCTGCGAGAAAACAAGTAAAACATTCCCATTCCATATTTCAGATTTTTGGCAGCCATTTGCAGGATTATTTGTTTTTTAGGAAAATCACCTTAAAACTACATAATAAATATTATATAGCGAACCGCATAAACAGATACACGCATCTCACACCCTCGACACAGGCCCAAATACCACACAAAGATATTTTAGCGCTGAAAATATCAGTAACTTCAAATCTGTTTTACAATCATGCAAATTTGAATCTGTACTACAATGTAATTCAATTGATCGTGCATACGATAATTTCCTTGAATTATACGAGAATGCCTACGAATTGGCATTTCCACCCAAGAATCGTAAAATACCCAAGAAATTTATAAAACGCGAGCCATGGATGACAGGAGGTCTCATAAAATCAAGTATCGTAAAGCAAGAATTATACACCAAGAAACTTAAATCAGCATCTGGTCGAGCTACAAATACATATTTAAATTATCGTCAATTATATAATAAACATTTCAGAAAGAGCAAACAATTATATTACTCACGAATTATTGATGGAAAAAAGAACGATATGAAGAAAACTTGGACAATACTGAAGAGTGCACTAAAGATGGAAGTGGGCACTGTTAAGGTCATTTTCGATAACGGGACTGAAATCACTTGTCCCAGCCTTATGGCTGACAAATTTAATGCGTACTTCTCGAGCATTGGGCTGAAAACCAGTCAACTTGTTGCGAATGAACACAAACGTAGTTTTTTTATTATCTCCGCAATAGAATAGACGACCTTGACATATTTGATGTTACCCCAACCACAATCCAAGAAATTATTTTAACCTGCTCATCAATGAAAGATAAATATAGTATGGATTTTAAAGGGATAACCACTAAACTCATGAAGGAAACAATTGAAACCATAGCTCCGGCATTGAAACATATATTTAACCTCTCATTTGAACAAGGAATTGTCCCAGAAAAGATGAAAAGAGCAAAGGTTGTTCCAATACCAAAAAATAACAATGTACACGAAATTTCAAACTATAGACCAATTAGCATCATACCTACTTTTTCCAAACTATTAGAACGAATAATGCAAAAACGACTAATAGATTTTTTAGCTGAGCACGATATTTTGTACAAGCACCAATATGGCTTCCGTCCAAACCACTCTACTTTTCATCCAATCGCACATTCAAAATAAAAGCAATTTGTTGTGTTATAATGCAATATTTTTGTTGTAAACTATGACAGGGAAAAAACGCAAAACTCTGGGCTCTGTGGATGCTATGCTACATTCTCTCTATGGCTTACTGGACACTGCGGGAACCATTAGCTGCTGTGATAGTAGTATACACTATGCCAATGCATTCAAATAAAAGAATCATCACACATGACAAACACGCCCTGTATGAGCCTAAATAAACCGTATAATCCGGTAGTTTTAATGCGCGGATTCTAGGATGCGAAGCGTGTAATAAACACAGAACGACACGATGTGTACATGCGTTTGTCGATACGGCACTCGTGCTGTCGCGGAACGATAGAACTCGAGGCGCGACAGCACTCGTGCCGTATCGACAACCCCATTTACACATGGTGTCGTTCTGTGCATATATCACATATGAGCTATAAATTTTGAGTGCAAAACGCGATATGTGAATAAATTTTACTGTAAGTTACCTTGTATGATCCGTAACAGCATTATATAAAGAATGTAGATTCCGTCATTCAGATAAAAAGAAATATTGCTGTGTGTCAACCATATATATATAATATGCACGATATTCAGACACCAAAGACCACAAACAGCTTATGCCTACGGATCTATGGCAGCAAATTATTCCAAACGACACTTGTTAACGTACGTAATGACGTAGGTAGACGTACGTCTGTCACGTGAATGAATGACGTCATAGACAACAGGACCTGGTGCTTGACGTGGCAGGGTTGTATACATATAAATAGGGCAGGGTAGGGAGGGGGCAATAGAATGTGCCTTCAGGCGGTTTTTATATCCATGAATTGATATTAAATAATATCGTGGAGACAACATTTGTTGTACATGCAATGCATTACGACTGTACTGTCGTGGTTACGGTTATGACATGAGGGTGGAAGCTAAATTGTACACATAAGTCCTGTTCCAAACAACGAAGCAAAGAATAATAATTAATGACATTGTGAGTAGATAAGGAAATCAACAGCAGTAATAAATCCAACGGTACTAATTAATTATTGGATGAATGGTCCCGGGTTCCGGTCATTCTCTAGATATGTACTAGTATGGACGTATTAAAGAGCGTTACATAAGTGATTTATTGATAATAACATGCCATTAACTCTTTCGCTGCCAAACGCGCATAAATGCGAACTTCGAAGACGCTGCCAATCGCGCATTTTTGCGAATTTGGTATGTAGTCTAATGTATGGGATATAACTCTATTCTTTCCGGCATGTTTGACAGTGTACAATGTATTTATCTGTAGTACTGTTGCGCGCGAACAATTTAAAGCGACAATGTCCTCAAGGTCATGCTACTTCTGACGTTATGGGAGTACAGTCAGAGCCGGAATATTGCGTCATTGTTGTTAGCACGTGGTTATCAGTCGAAAATGGCTGCTCACAAAAGACTCAGGACTGAAGAAGTTATTGTTATTACCTCTATACTCTAATGATCGAGGGGCGCCTGCGGCGCATACGATACGTATACCTATTATTTATGTGGGCAGTAGCCTCTATAGGGGCGCCTGCGACGCATAAGATACTATGGGTGGCGGGATGGGGTGGTGGGTGGGTATATAACTAACCTCTATACTCTAATGATTGAGGAGCGCCTGCGGCGCATAAGATACTTATACCTATTATTTATGTGGGCAGTAGCCTCTATAGGGGCGCCTGCGGCGCATAAGATACTATGGGTGGCGGGATAGGGTGGCGGGTGGGTAACTAACATCTATACTCTAATGATCGAGGGGTGCCTGTGGCGCATAAGATACTTATACCTATTATTTATAATACACCTTTACTGGTTTTGAACAACTCTTGTCTATTGTATCGTTTTCCAGTGGTGATAACAGGCAACTAAATTAATTATGCTGGTGAGTTGACCATGCGTACGCCCGCGTGACCCATATAATTCACATAAATCATCGTAAAACCCAATTTTCCTGAAATTCAACATGGCCGTCAAGATCACGTGACTTATAAGGGGCGGAGCAGGCTCATATGTCCCCCTGCAGGTATATATACATATGGGTATGGTTATATATATCTATCTATATTTGGAATTGTACCTATCAGGGAATATTCAAGCAACAAAAGCACGAACTCAACAAAGTGCCCCATTGTATCCCATTTTGCTACAAATAGGTGGCAACTTGCATAAATCCAAGACGGACGCCAAGGTCACGTGACCTATTTTATGTCCAAAGTGGGTTCATAACTTCATATATAGATTACTCCCGTGTACCTTACTGTTGGACATCGTATAATTGGGTTGAAAATTAGAAAACAAACAACACACCCATTCATACCCACACAAACTGTACATATACCGGCAAATAGCCACTAATCCAAGATGGCCGCCAATGTCACGTGACCTTGGTGGGCGTGTCCACGGCGGCATTCGACAGGGTATACCTATGTCTATGTACATGTGAAGTTTCAACTAATTATATTAGAAACTGCTTGAGATATAATGTATTACCCATATATACCTGAAATACATGGATATATGTACAGGATGCGTGGCACTGGGGGGTACGTCTGTGGTTGCGGGTGGCAGCGAAAGAGTTAAGGAGCTTACGTCAAATTATTAGAATAAAATTTCTGATAGTGTTTATGCCGTAATGGTAGTGTTATCCATGGTATGCAGAGACCACGCACTACGCACTCACCAGCAATGCACAGATGCAGGGAGCGGGCAATAGAAGGGGCCTTCAAACGTTTTATATCCATGCATTGATATTGCACACTTGGGAGTCCAACATGACATTCGTGAGTAAAATATGACATTTTCCCGGACTATCACGTTGCGGCTTTTGCCCAATTGGAAATGGTGTTATTTAAGGGATGGATCATAATAATCATTATTATCCATCCCTTTAATTAACTAACACCATTTCCGATTGGACAAAAGCCGCAACGTGATAGTCCGGGAAAATGTCATATTTTACTCCCGAATGTCATATTTGACTCCCAAGTATGCAATATCACTTTTTTATTGGGACTCCGTGACGTCACTTGAATTAACTAATGCGAAATGAATCGGTGTGTGATGCGCGCGCAACACTGGTGGAAAAACACATACTGTACACAACATTGTATAATAACTTTATAATATTACACGCTTGTTCCTATAAATACAGTGTTATTGCTGTTCAATATTTACAAATCCGTATGGAACGTACGTTCCATACGCATCTCGTTGACGTAAAATGACGTACATGACGTTCGCCTCAACCATGAATCTGGAACTATTTAAATAAACGAATCGTCACACATAACAAACGCGCCCTGTATGAGCATAAATAAACCTTTATTCCTGTAGTTTTAACGCACGGATTCTAGGACGCGAAGCGTGTAATAAATACAGAACGACACGATTTGTCGATACGGCACTCTCGTTCTATCCTTCCGCGACAGCACTCGTGCCGTATCGACAAACCCAATTACAAAACCGTGTCGTTCTGTGTATTTATTATACAATGCTCTGTACAGTATGTGTTTTTCTTGTACGAGTCCAGGTTGTGGTGAAAAGTCATATTAGACGAGACACGCAGTGTCGAGTCCGATATGACTTTTCACCACAACCTGGACTCGTACAAGAAAAACTCATATTGTACACAACATTCTATAATGACATTTTTATTATCCATTTGTATGTTTATCCAAATTTTGGTAATAAAATTTTGTGGTTATTTTTGGTATTTGTCGGCACTTAATTCTCTACAAAAGCCTGTATTTTGATAATCAGAAAGCATGATTTGGAAAGTAAACACGGAAGTAAAAAAAAAACTCAATCCTGAAGTGAAACGTCTGCTAAATCCACCAGTGTTGCGCGCGTATCACATTTTAACCGATTCATTTCGCAATAGTGTTAATTACAACGAGTCAGTCGTGGGTTGTGTAAATGACACGTGCTATAAGTATTATATCCACTACAGGAAGGGAACACCGTTTTGACCCCAGCGATACCCGTCCAGCAGTTCAATATCCAGTTCAGCAGTGCGGCAGCGGCAGTTCAGCAGATTATCTCGAACGCAGTTGAACTCAATTATAACGAAATTAGTAGAGTTTAGGTTGTGCAAATGACTTGTAATGGATGGGCCATAACCATATACAGGGAGGGAAAACCATTTGACTGACCAGCACCCCAGTTCAACAGTTCAAAATCCCGTTCAGCACTTCATATGGAACAGTTCAGCAGATTCCCATTATGCAATTTAACTAAATTATAATGAAGTTATTCGGGTAAAGGTTATGCAAATGACTTTTAATCGATGTGACTTAACCAAATACATAGAGAAAACACCATTTGTGACCCGCTATATCAAATCCAGTCGTAAGTCGGGATGTTTTTTACCCTGTGCCAATGCATTCTCTTATATATGCGAGTCGACCATAGGTCGCCTCGCATATATAAGAGAATGCATTGGCCTAACAATTTTTTACAATTTTAATAATGTTTTCTTGTATTCTTTAACAATTTATAATTTCACCCATACATAGCCCCAGACAAACATGAGCAGACGACACTCTTCTATATTCTTCTATATATGTGTGGGGCTCCCTGCAGGGTAATGGATGTTTTTTTATTTATGTCCTAAAAATTGTAAGAAACATTTATTTTTTTTAAATGATAAAAAAAGTGTTAGGCCAATGCATTCTCTTATGTATGCGTGGCGACCTATGCTCGACTCGCATATATAAGAGAATGCATTGGCACAGGGTAAAAAAACTCCCGACTTACGACTGGATTTGATATGGCGGATCACATTTGATCGACATCCACCCCTTTCAAAGTTCACTGCTATAGAACAGTATGAATTTTTCATATATTACTGGGTAAAATGTCTAGATCCTATTGTCAGTGTCTCAAAAAATAGTCATAATTTCCTCATCTAGTGATGAAACACGAATATTTCGATTTTATCACAAAAATGCAGGGTAGTATGCTATAAACGCAATGTATCAAAACACGAAGGAGTACCATAGACTATCTTCAATAAATTCTCAACTTGACCAAAATTGCCTGCATACTTTGTGGCAGTGACTTTATACCTGGACATTATATTTGGCTGTAATAATCAAATCCACATATACATGTTATGTAACCATGTCACCGTGTTTACCTCTTTTCCATAATGTTAGTGTCGGCGCACACGATCCCGATTGTGCCCGGTTAAATCCGGCTGCCGGACAAATCGGGCCCGATATAATCGGGAGGTCAGCGCACACACGAGTCGGATTTTCACTCCGGTCATATGCACGCTATGGTCACTGTAGTATATATCCATCGATCGGACATCGGGAACTTGTCATATTAATCGATACAAACCCAAACTAGAAATGTATTGGTCGAAAGTTTGGCTGTTTGAATGCCTGTCGTCGGATTTCTATAAATCTTTTGCATGTTGCAAGATACATCGTTTACCAATCCGTGGATACCAACTATATTACGACTGGACGTCAGTAAAATGACGTACTAATTGGTATAAACTCGAGGTGTATAAACTCCAAATAACCCCACCAGATATATTTCGGAAGACAGTTTATTACGGGAGTTTATCATTGCGCACTACAATACGGGCTGACTTTTGTGGCTATTCTATAAACCGAAACGCAGCCAAACTTTCGACCAATATATTTCTTGTTTGGGATTGTATCGATTAATATGACAAGTTCCCGATGTCCGATAGTAATAAATTTCATACACATGAATCGGCCAGAGACTGAAATTGCAACGGCCATAAATTGGCCGCGGAACATGTTTATAGTAAACCCACAAAAGTCACCTAAACACAGCCCATATTGTAGTGCGCAATGATAAACTTCCGTAATAAACTGTCTTCCGAAATATGTAGAGGGTTATGTGGGGTTTATACCCCTCGAGATTATTTCAACTAGTACGTCATGTTCCCGGTCCAATCGTAATAAATTTGGTATCCACGGATTGGTAAATGATATATCTTGCAAACTGCGAAAGGATGCCGTTAAAAATATCTACAGAAATCCGACGACAGACATTCAAAAACAGCCAAACTTTCGACCGTATTGTAGTGCGCAATGATAAACTCACGTAATAAACTGTCTTCCGAAATATATGGTGGGGTTATTTGGGGTTTATACCCCTTGAGATTATTTCAATTAGTACGTAATGTGCCCGACGTCCAATCGTAATAAATTTGGTATCCGCGGATTGGTAAACGATTTATCTTGAAACTTGCAAAACGTTGCCGCTAAAGTATTTATAGAAATCCGACGACAGGCATTCAAACACAGCCAAACTTTCGACCAATACATTTCTAGTTTGGGACTGTATCGATTAATATGACAAGTTCCCGGTGTCCGATTGTCATAAATTTCATACTCATGAATCGGCCAGAGACTGAACTTACAACATACCAAAAATTGCAGCTAAAATATTTATAGAACATCCACAAACGTCACCTAAACACAGCCCGTATTGTAGTGCGCAATGATAAACTCCCGTAATAAACTGTCTTCCGAAATATATATGGTGGGGTTATTTTGGGTTTATACCCCTCGAGAATATTTCAATTAGTACGTCATGTTCCCGACGTCCAATTGTAATAAGTTTTGTATCCACGGATTGGTAAAATATTTATAATGCAACATGCAAAATGATGTCGTTAAATATATGTATAGACATCCGAGGACAGACAAGCAAATACAACCAAACTTTCGACCAATACATTTCTAGTTTGGATTTCTATAGATATAATACATGTTTCCGATGTCCGATAGTAATAAATTTCATACCCATGAATCGACCAGAGACTGAGCTTGCAACATGCAAAAATTGGCCGCTAAACATGTTTATAGAAAACCCACAAAAGTCACCTAAACACACCTATATTGTAGTACGCAATGATAAACTTCCGTAATAAACTGTCTTCCGAAATATATCTGGTGGGGTTATTTGGGGTTTATAGCCCTCGAGAATATTTCAATTAGTACGTCGTGTTCCCGACGGCCAATCGTAATAAATTTGATATTCACGGATTGGTAAAAGATATATCTTGGAACACGCAAAAGGATGCCTTACAAATATTTACAGAAATCCGACGACAGACATTCAAACACAACCAAACTTTCGACCGTAATGTAGTGCGCAATGATACACTCCCGTAATAAACTGTCTTCCGAAATATATCTAGTGGGATTATTTGAGGTTTATTACCCTCGAGATTATTTTATTTGTACGTCATTTTACCGACGTCCAATCTTAATAAGTTTTGTATCCACGGATTGGTAAAATATTTATCTTGCAACATGCCAAATGATGTTTCCAAATATATGTATCGACATCCGACGACAGGTATGCAAACGCAGCCAAACTTTCGACCAATATATTTCTTGTTTGGAATTGTATCGATTAATATGACAAGTTCCCGATTTCCGATAGTAATAAATTTCATACCCATGCATCGGCCAGAAACTGAACTTGCAACGTCCATAAATTGGCCGCGAAACATGTTTATAGAAAACCCACAAAAGTCACATAAACACAGCCCGTATTGTATTACGATTGAACATCGGGAACATGACGTACTAATTGAAATAATCTCGAGGGGTATAAACCCCAAATAACCCCACTAGATATTTCGGAAGACAGTTTATTACGGAAGTTTATCATTGCGCACTACAATACGGTCGAAAGTTTGGTTGTGTTTGGATGCCTGTCGTCGGATTTCTATAAATATTTTTAACGGCAACCATTTGCATTGTGCAAGATAAAATATTTTACCAATCAGTAGATACCAATTGTTTTACGATTGGACCGGGAACATGACGTACTAATTGAAATATTGTCGAGGGGTAAAACCCCAAATAACCCCACTAGATATATTTCGGAAGACAGTTTATTACGGGAGTTTATCATTGCGCACTACAATACGGGCTGTGTTTAGGTGTCTTTTGTGGGTTTTCTACAAACATTTTTATTGTCAATTTTGTGCATGTTGCATGTTCAGTCTCTGGCCGATTCATGGGTATGGAATTTATTACTATCGGACATCGGGAACTGGTCATATTAATCGATATAATCCGAAACAAGAAATGTATTGGTCGAACGTTTGGCTGTATTTGAATGCCTGTCGTCGGATTTCTATAAATATATTTAGCCGCAACCTTTTACATTTTGTAAGATAAATCTTTTACCAATCCGTGGATAGCAAACTTATTACGATTGCACGTCGGGAACATGACGTACTAATTGAAATACTCTCGAGGGGTATAAACCCCAAATAACCCCACTATATATATTTCGGAAGACAGTTTATTACGGGAGTTTATCATTGCGCACTACAATACGGGCTGTGTTTAGCTGACTTTTGTGGCTACTATAAATATTTTAGCTGCAAATATTTGTTTGTTGCAAGTTCAGTATCTGTCCGATTCATGGGTATGAAATTTATTACTATCGGACATCGAGAACTTGTCATATTAATCGATACAATCCGAAACAAGAAATGTATAGGTCGATAGTTTGGCTGTGTTTGAATGCCTGTCGTCGGATTTTTATAAATATTTTTACCCGCAACCTTTTGCATTTTGCAAAATAAATCTTATATTATACCAATCCGTGGATACCGAATTTATTACGATTGGACCGGGAACATGACGTACTAATTGAAATACTCTCGAGGGGTATAAACCTCAAATAACCCCACCAGATATATTTCGGAAGACAGTTTATTAAGGGAGTTTATAATTGCGCACTACAATACGGTCGAAAGTTTGGCTGTGTTTGAATGCCTGTCGTCGTATTTCTAATCTCGAGGGGTATAAACCCCAAATAACCTCACTAGATATGTTCCGCACGACAGTTTATTACGGGAGTTTATCATTGCTTACTACAATACGGGCTGTGTTTTGGTGACGTTTGTGGGTTTTCTATAAACAATTTAAGCGGCGAAATTTTGGATGTGGCAAGTTCAGTCTCTGGCCGATTCATGGATATGATATTTATTACGGTCGGACATCGGGAACTTGTCATATTAATCGATACAAAGCTAAACAAGAAATGTATTTAGCCGTAACCTTTTGCATTTTGCAAGATTAATCTTTTACCAATCCGTGGATACCAAATTTATTACGATTGGACGTCGGAAACATGACGTACTAATTGAAATAATCTCGAGGGGTATAAACCCCAAATAACCCCACCAGATATATTTCGGAAGACAGTTTATTACGGGAGTTTATCATTGCACACTACAATACGGTCGAAAGTTTGGCTGTGTTTGAATGCCTGTCGTCGGATTTCTAATCTCGAGGGGAATAAACCCCAAATAACCCCACTAGATATATTTCGGAAGACAGTTTATTACGGGAGTTTATCATTGCGCATTACAATACGGGCTGTGTTTAGGTGACTTTTATGGGTTTTCTATAAACATTTTTAACGGCAAATTTTTGGATGTGGCAAGTTCAGTCTCTGGCCGATTCATGGGTATGAAATTTATTACGATCGGACATCTGGAACTTGTCATATTAATCGATACAAAATGCATTGGTCGAAAGTTTGGCTGTGTTTGAATGCCTGTCGTCGGATTTATATAACTATGTTTACCCACAACCTTTTGCATTTTGCAAGATAAATCTTTTACCAATCCGCGGATAGCAAATTTATTACGATTGGACCGGGAACATGACGTACTAATTGAAATACCCTCGAGGGGTATAAACCTCAAATAACCCCACCAGATATATTTCGGAAGACAGTTTATTACGGGAGTTTATCATTGCGCACTACAATATGGTCGAAAGTGTGGCTGTGTTTGAATGCATGTCGTCGGATTTCTAATCTCGAGGGGTATAAACCCCAAATAACCTCACTAGATATGTTCCGGACGACAGTTTATTACGGGAGTTTATCATTGCTTACTACAATACGGTCGAAAGTTTGGCTGTGTTTGAATGCCTGTCGTCGGATTCATGGGTATGAAATTTATAAAGACCGGACATCGGGACTTGAGAATTCTGTGGGGAAAAAATTTCCATTGAATATCATAAAAATAAAAATATAATTCATGCGCAAATTATCACACGGTATTGTAGTCAGTATCATTTGCGAACAAACCCGTCGTTGACAACATAATCGACGCGGCAGTTAGTGTAATTAGCTTGAAACCGCTAGTGGGGTTGGTACCCTTCCTGCTCTATAAAGAGGGGTATCGCGTTTTTACACAATGTTCGCGTCATGAAAAGATCGAGAAACGCTGATTTGGACAACGTGCGCATTACGTCAATCAAGCTATGTATCTTAAGGGGTTCGCCCAATTACAATGATAAATTACTCTAGAAAACATTGTCAATAGATCGCTCTTACATGTTTTAAGATATCGAACTGGAATTTGGTAGTGAGGAGTTTTCGGCTCGCTGAATTCGACGGAATTGTCACCGGGTTACTCCGATGGCCCAAAATGTGTCATTGACGTGGTACACATAGCTGCATGTACCACACGAACGGGAAACTAGTATATGTCGCACAGACAAACATGAGCAGACGACACTCAGTACACACGCTTCTATATATGTTTGGGGCTTCATGCAGGGTTATTCACAATCTTGATTTTTATTTTATGTCCTAAAAATTGTTAAAGAATGTAAGAAAAAGTTATAAAAAAAAATAATACAAAATTGTTAGCCCAATGCATTCTCTTATATATGCGAGGCGACCTATGGTCGACTCGCATATATAACAGAATGCATTGGCACAGGGTCAAATATTAACGTATATAATTAATTGAACGCCACCGCGACGAAGTCTGGAATAAAAATGTTATGATTTCTTACACTGTATAGAAACACAGAGTTGGGAAAGGTCTACTGTTGGTCCGACCCCCTGCTGCTCTTCAGCAATAGCTCTATATGGCTTATACGTATATTTGTCACCTCATTCAATGATCATACTTATATTTATTGGACGTGACATCAAATAAACATCAAGAACATAAAATTGTGATTGATTCTTCAATAAACATTTGGAGAAAAAAATGACTGAAAAGGAAATACTCACTCGAATATGACCACGACGTGCCCATCTCAGAGACGAATCATGGTGTTGGTACTGCATGATTTAGTTGTGTTGTGTTCTAAACTGTTGGGGACAGGACATCGTATTATATACCTCTTCATTTCTATCTGAATCTAATTTGAATAACAACGGGAATGATGGGGGCAATGTTTGCACGACACTTCAGTGGCACCCTTGTGTTAGTCGTGAACGTGCTTGGCTTTTTACTTAACTTGAATATTGTTGTATACATTAATTCGTATGTAATTGGAGTAAACCGTCCACGTGGCTGTTTTAGTTAAGAGCAGACGCCAATAATAAGTCAATTCAATTTCAGTGAGAAATGGTCAGGTTTATTACCAAATTCTGATTCCTAAATCCTCAATTAACAGAAGCTATTTTATTTTCTGAACAAACGACAAGATTTCCCTTTTCTTGTATAACTCTTTTATTGCTCTCGCCTCCATTTTATTAAGATACGAATACGAAATATATGAAGGGTGCTCCAAAAACGCTGAATCATCTGCTCATCAGCACGTTAACACCTGGTCGGTAGATTTCCCGATTTCAGTTTAACTCAATTATAACGAGTCAGTCGTGGGTTGTGTAAATGACACGTGCTATAAGTATTATATCCACTACAGGAAGGGGACACCGTTTTTACCCCAGCGATACCCGTCCAGCAGTTCAATATCCAGTTCAGCAGTGCGGCAGCGGCAGTTCAGCAGATTATCACGAACGCAGCTGAACTCAATTATAACGAAATTAGTAGAGTTTTGGTTGTGCAAATGACTTGTAATGGATGGGCCATAACCATATACAGGGAGGGAAAACCATTTGACTGACCACCACCCCATTTCAACAGTTCAAAATCCCGTTCAGCACTTCATATGGAACAGTTCAGCAGATTCCCATTATGCAATTTAACTAAATTATAATGAAGTTATTCGGGTAAAGGTTATGCAAATGACTTTTAATCGATGTGACTTAACCAAATACATAGAGAAAACACCATTTGTGACCCGCCATATCAAATCCAGTCGTAAGTCGGGATGTTTTTTACCCTGTGCCAATGCATTCTCTTATATATGCGAGTCGACCATAGGTCGCCTCGCATATATAAGAGAATGCATTGGCCTAACAATTTTTTACAATTTTAATAATTTTTTCTTGTATTCTTTAACAATTTATAATTTCACCCATACATAGCCCCAGACAAACATGAGCAGACGACACTCTTCTATATTCTTCTATATATGTGTGGGGCTCCCTGCAGGGTAATGGATGTTTTTTTATGTCCTAAAAATTGTAAGAAATATTTATTTTAAAAAAATGATAAAAAAAAGTGTTAGGCCAATGCATTCTCTTATATATGCGAGGCGACCTATGCTCGACTCGCATATATAAGATAATGCATTGGCACAGGGTAAAAAACTCCCGACTTACGACTGGATTTGATATGGCGGATCACATTTGATCGACATCCACCCCTTTCAAAGTTCACTGCTATAGAACAGTATGAATTTTTCATATATTACTGGGTAAAATGTCTAGATCCTATTGTCAGTGTCTCAAAAAGTAGTCATAATTTCCTCTGGTCTAGTGATGAAACACGAATATTTCGATTTTATCACAAAAATGCAGGGTGGTATACTATAAAAGCAATGTATCAAAACACGAAGGAGTACCATAGACTATCTTCAATAAATTCTCAACTTGACCAAAATTGCCTGCATACTTTGTGGCAGTGACTTTATACCTGGACATTATATTTGGCTGTAATAATCAAATCCACATATACATGTTATGTAACCATGTCACCGTGTTTACCTCTTTTCCATAATGTTAGTGTCGGCGCACACGATCCCGATTGTGCCCGGTTAAAATCCGGCTGCCGGACAAATCGGGCCCGATATAATCGGGAGGTCAGCACACACACGAGTCGGATTTTCACTCCGGTCATATGCACGCTATGGTCACTGTAGTATATATCCATCGATCGGACATCGGGAACTTGTCATATTAATCGATACAAACCCAAACTAGAAATGTATTGGTCGAAAGTTTGGCTGTTTGAACACTCTTAAACATTTTGGTTTTTTAAAAAACCAAATTTGGTTTTGAACTTTGTCCCATATATGTAACCAAATTAGGTATTGATCAAAACCAAATACCAAGCGTCAACTGGTTTTGATAAAAACCAAAATTGGTATTGAACTTTTGTCCCATATATGTAACCAATTGGTTTTGATCAATACCATATACCACAGTACCAATTTTGGTTTTGATAAAAACCAAATGGTATTGAGCACTTGATCAATATATGAAACCAATTTTGGTTTTGATCAAAACCAAATGGTATTGAGCACTTGATCAATATATGAAACCAATTTTGGTTTTGATCAAAACCAAATGGTATTGAGCACTTGATCAATATATGAAACCAATTTTGGTTTTGATCAAAACCAAATGGTATTGAGCACTTGATCAATATATGAAACCAATTTTGGTTTTGATCAAAACCAAATGGTATTGAGGACTTGATCAATATATGAAACCAATTTTGGTTTTGATCAAAACCAAATGGTATTGAGCACTTGGTCAATATATGAAACCAATTTTGGTTTTGATCAAAACCAAATGGTATTGAGCACTTGATCAATATATGAAACCAATTTTGGTTTTGATCAAAACCAAATGGTATTGGGCAATTGGTTTCATTCAAAACCCAAATTGGTATTGAACTTTTGTCCCATATATGTAACCAAATTAGGTTTTGATCAAAACCAAATACCAAGCGCCAACTGGTTTTGATAAAAACCCAAACTGGTTTTATATATGAAACCAATTTTGGTTTTGATAAAAACCAATTTTGGTTTTGACCAAAAAGTTCCTTTTTTGCACAATTTATTGATAAATGTGCCATACAACATACTTATGCAACCTTTAAGGGTACTGTACACTAAATCCACCCATTTATTGTACCATATCCATACTCAACAAAATATATGCAACACATGAATGAATTTGGTTTTCCAAGTTCGACATGTTAAATTATAATGAAAATTAATTTATACCAAAGTCATAAATTGATTTTTATTATAATTACCAATCCATTGATATATTAAAGGGCTAATTATAAAAAGGCTTTAGACAGTCTGAAACAGATGCCACCAGATTCCATTTCCAGTACAAAAATTCAGCTGATCACTTGCATGCTACAGGCTATCAAATTTCTATATTATGCCTTTCATACCCTCCCACAAACATACATGTACGTGTATATGGGTTATTTTTGCCAATTGGTCAAATCTTAAATTATACGAAAACCCATTATTTTTGATGGTTTCTACCATAATAATGTTGGTTGCCAAGTAAACAGAAAATAAACGGTGACCATGTAATTTTTTTGTTTACGGTTATCACTTATTTACTGTTTACACAGTCCTGAAATTATTATGATAGAAACAGTTGGTACGCAAACAGTCAAGTGTTTCTCACATAATTTTGTGATTAATTTTTCAAGTGTGCATTCTGGCATAGAACTAAATTCCACAAGATGCTGCAAGATGTGGCAAATTACATGTAAAATTTCCTGAAATCACAAACCTCTGAGGACTATTCTACCATTTAAGTGCTGTCAGTAACCTTAAATTGAGGCATGCATTTTGCCTGCACATGTGAGGGCCACCCCATTCATGAATCATATCATAAGCAACCAAAATTAATAGTCGAAGATGAAGTAAATTGTCCAAATGACATAATTGGTTGCATCAATGTTGAATGAAGTTTTAAGATAAACATCAATGAAGACACAGTGAGATTTTGAAAATTAAACTTTAATTCAAACATATCCAGCAGGAATAATTGTCATCCTAGCCATTCTTCCACAGCAGTTTATATTCCTGATGTATGTGCACACCTCACCATTGCAACAATTGCAATGAATTAACACTTAATATATAGTTCATCACACCCTTCTTATATTGAACATTCCCAAGAATGACAGCTCATCTGTTTTTACACCTGTCATGCAGTAGAAATTTAAAGATCAGCAAACTCCTTTATATTCGCATCTGATGAATATAGCAGCACTTGACAGCATAGCATGTTACTAACTTCCCACAGGCTGCACCACACTTGTATATTGTGGTGCAATATTTATGAATGAAAAGTTGACGAATAACATATTGTATCTGCACAGATAACACACATGTCTCCTCTGTATGCTGTGCACATTCTGGTACTAAAGTTTCCAATGCCAGTGAACGAACATACTCTGAAAAGAAATGCATAAAATACTATGTTTAGGAAAAGTCAGATTTAAAGACATATATTGCAGACTTATTTCATTGAATATTAAAAGCATTGTTAGGACATGGCAAAATATGCCCATGGCAATTCCAACAAAAGGCCTTTAACTCTGGTGAAATTGACGTGCTGAACCAAAACACTATCCCCACCAATAACCTGATGTGCTTTTAAAGACAAATTAAAGTGATGTGAAACAATCCAGTGAGGTGTTCCCGGACCTGCTGATGGAATAATAAACAATCTTGCCAAAATAATTTATCCAAATAGTCAGAAAACAAAGACAATTTGGATAAATTATTTTGGCATGATTGTTTATTATTCCATCAGCAGGTCCGGGAACACCTCACTGGATTGTTTCACATCACTTTAATTTGTCTTTAAAAGCACATCAGGTTATTGGTTATTGACCTGTATTTTGTACATTAAAACACACACATTTCAAATTTCATTCAACTCAGTTGAGACTATCTAAAGTTATCATCTGACATCTGGAATCCAAAAGCGAACTAACAGACAGACATGCAGCATAATACATCCCCTTTTTTAAACAGGCATATATGGGTGCATATAAACAATCAGTTAGTATCCAAACACTATCCCCACTGGAATTATGTAGCAAAAACCTGAGATTAAGAACTAAAATTCCAACCATATCCACTGTAGCATTTCAGAGAATACAACGGTTGAACCACGCACAAATGTAAACATTTACTACTTTATTCAGGGCACCTTATTGAGTATAAACATTACTGAAATGATTGTCCCACTACTATTATACTAGTCACTGACTTTAATTGTTGTTTTCTGACTATTTGGATAAATTATTTTGGCATGATTGTTTATTATTCCATCAGCAGGTCCGGGAACACCTCACTGGATTGTTTCACATCACTTTAATTTGTCTTTAAAAGCACATCAGGTTATTGGATATTTACTAGGCCATTTATAAGGCTATCATGGCTATGGTTTATATAGTGTCATCAATATTCTGTGAATTAAAGTGCAAAATGCAGTGATTATTCCCCCCCCCCAATTGCCCCTGTTTTTTTAATCTCCAGTTACCCTTCACAGGTATTATTTTATTTAGTCTTATTCCATACCATGACACTTAGAAGTACACAATCTGCTAGACATTATTTGTTTGGACTCTTTTCCATAGGTAGGGAATTTAGACCTAAATTCAACAAACATACAACATAAGGCTTTTTGTTAAAGGTGCACAATCTGATCTGATTGTCCCCGGATCATCCAGTTACAACATGAACAACAACGGAAATTTACACCGAAAGCCAATAGTCATCCAACATTACTTTTCATAATGTTATCTTCCGAAATTGATTTGCGATGACCTTGCGAGACCTCTCAATATCTTGTATATCTGCATATTTCTAGAAGTCAGTGGAATCTTTGGTAGGCTGACAAATAATCGAGGTGGATAAAATTAACAGATTTGATAACTCAGAGCTTTGAGGGATAGGATCCTCAACTCAAATAAAATATTATTTAAACCCGAAGCTGAAGAAATAGTTATTTAGGGGGCGTCAAATCAGATTATACATCTTCTAAGTGATGTGTATTTATATAAAAACTTACATGTACAGTTGTAAATTGAATACATCAAAGTTCCAACTTTGGTCCAGTGTATGTCTTCCAGTCAATTTACTTCCACAGCAAGACTTCTAGCTGACAGTCCTCTATAAAATATAACATACAGGTCTTATAAAATGATACCAACAAGCCTTGAAATAGTGTGTCTGTCATTTGCAGAATGAGGTCCCCAGAGAAAGAATTTAGTTATGGTACCCCACATAGTGGGCTAGCATCACCAAATTCACCCTCTGTGAACCTCCTTCTGCTGAGGTGTAAGCAGCATGAGCTCTCCAGAGGGTGTATTTGGTGATGCTAGCCCACTGTGCGGGGTACCATCACTAAACTCACCCTCTGGGGACATCATTCTGCAAATGACAGGCACACCATTTCAAGGCTTGGACATGCACTAGTATATGAAATGACATGTACATCTATAGATTTACTTAAAATATCACATATTGTTCTGGATATAAATCTTTTCCATGTACTGGCCACGACATATAGGATTGCAAACAAAGAAAACATTATTGCAGGCATGTCATACATGTAGCATGGTTTGATGACAGGTGAAATACCAATCATGGGTGGGGGTGTTAGTAATCACATTCTTCATGACTTCGGGGCGGGCGGCCTTCATTTAGGTTATAGTTTAGAAATAACATTTATCAAATTATGATAATTTCCTCAAGAAGATACTATTATATAGTATAGCATAATTATTATATGAATGTGATATTATTCACAAAACACGCTTTGTGTCAGAGAAAATGCAAGTCGAGCAAAAAGAGCAGTGAATTGTTTATAAGCAGAGTCACGATAATGCATCATTTCCTTATATTTGGATTTGTGTTTGGTGCATCTACAACTTACAACTCACAATACTATCATAGTAAATTCCTTATTTGGTCTGTATTACCATATTTTAGTTAAGAGAGAATCCTAACTGGATAAGGGGGTGAGCTCGGAAAATAATTCAGGCACGTATGCTGATTTTTACTTTTCGACCCTAGTTGGGACTCACTCATCCCCACATCCAAATTGTTTTTCTGTTTTCGGCAGTTTTTTCGACCATATTTGGACACCCAACCCCCATTTTATCACTAAAACAGAGATTTGCGAGGGTGGGGGGGGGAATTCACTGTAAACAGCTGTATATGAATTTCTGTGCATTCATGAATGTTAACATAACATGTAAATAGGAATGTGTCATTTTGGGGTCATTTGGCTAAAAAAAACATGGCTGCCAGTGGCCATCTTGGATTTCAAAATTTGCAACAAAATACAACACGATAACTGCCTGCAGCCAGTTTAGCAGTTAGAATTACATTATTTCTCTTATTCTAAGGTGTTTTAAAGGTACTCAATCCGATCAGACGCTCCTAAATTACTATTTCTTTGGCTTCGGGGTTAAAATATATTTGAATCGTGTCAAGGAACCTACCTGTCAAAGCTCAGCGTGATCAGATATAGATTTTTCAAGTTAGTTATTTAAATTCTTTCTGGGCCAGAAACTAGAGTTTAAACAGAAAAAATTGAGTGGTAAATTATTACCGCTCAAGTTTTCTGTTTAAACCAATTAATAACCCTGAAGCCAAAGAAATAGTAATTTAGGAGCGTCTGATCGGATTGAGTACCTTTAAGCCAAACTCATTGCAAAAACATTAAAAAAAACATGCAGGGAAAAAAAATTGAGTTGCGGAAAAAAAAAATTGGTTCCGTCGACCACACATCCACCCCGGCATATGTGCCCTGAAAACCCCCCCCACCCCCCCCCCCCCCCCCCCCCCCCCACCGCCGACTAGATTGAGAAATATTCAATTCTTTGCAAGAACAATTACATTATTTTTATCTGATGATTTCCCAATCATGAAGTAATGTGGATTAGCTAGATTATGAACTGACAGCGGGTTGAGTGGGTCAATTACAATAAAATTTGGTGTGATTTCAATGCGATTATTGATTGCGCCAATAATTTTATCTTCGCCTTCCAGCGCAACGGAACATTTTCATTGAACGATCCGATAGTTCCGAGTTTCCATTCGGAAGTAATGTAGTTTTCCATTGAAATTAATGTTTGTAAATAAATCACTGTTTAATTTTTATATATTCATCAAGAATTTGCTTGTGAAAAATCATTGTAAATGTGTTAAATATTGATGAATGCGTAGTTCCCAAATTGCAAACTAGAATCAAGCATGATGTGGTCATTTTTCCAAGAATTCTTTGAGTGCCCTGTAGGCCTATGTATTTAGGGGCTTGTTACATGAGCGGGACAACTCGGTTAGCCGGGACAACCCGGTCTGCCGGTGCCTAGGTCCTCTGTGCTGACTGACTAAAATAATGGTGTGCTGTTACATGAGCCGCGTCAACTCGTCAAACCGAGTTCGCTGGGACAACTCGGTTAGCTAGCTGGGACAACTCGGTTAGCTAGTTGGGACAACTCGGTTGACGTTGACTACCGAGTTGTCCCAGCTAACCGAGTTGTCTCAGCTCACATAACAGCATGATTTATTTGTCCCCGCAGACTGTGTTGTCTCGGCTAAGTGTACCTTCAGACGACCACGATACACATTGTAAGTGGAGGGATCGGGCCCGACGAGATCGTGGATAGTTTGTTCAGACGATTGCGATGTCACGTGCATTATTCTATCGTAGGTTGTTCTAAAGCATGTGATTGACTACCCTACGACCATTTCCAGCTACGATTTTTACATACACACGACTGCGATTACGTCGCAAGTGGATGTAACCAAGGATACGCCACGATATCGTATCTAAAATCAAACACTGTCTGATATTATTTTTTGTTCTACGATTTAGACGTGAGCATGCGCACTCCATCTTCCTGTTACTTCCTACGACGAAAATCCTTCCACTTACGATTGAATCGTGGTCGTCTGAAGGTTCACTAACCGAGATGTCCCGGCTCATGTAACATATAACAAGCCCACGCGAGGAAATTCTTAATTTATTTTATAAGTCAACAAGACAGGTAACAAAATTGCTATCATGACTTCATTGTGTTAACAGTAGACACTGATAGAACCACATGAATAGTGGTCATTATATCAATGTGAAGACAAATATTTTGAGAATATATGTCTGCCGAAGGATCATGAGGGAAACTAAAAGCTGCCTCGAGGTAATTTATTTTTTTAGAAAAATTATACGGGTAATCAGTTTGTATGCCGTAATTTTCTGCCTATATGACCTTACCTGTTTGGGTCCGTGGGCAGCAAGTATACACAAGTGAGGCTCAGTGGTCGTGCAGCATGTGCTAATTTCTTAATTTTCAATAATTCGAAGATACGAATACATGCAAATAATTTTTTGATTTGTAATTTGTGCATGATTAAAATAGGTCGTAAATATCGGGTCCATTCATTGAACGACGAAAAGTCATGTCCATATAAATAAAACATCATACAACTGTTGTTAGCATTAAGTTTTTATATTTAAAACAATAATTATTCAGTGGGTGCGGGTGGAAAAAGTAACCCCTTAGCCTTAGTAAGCCCATCAAATTTTTATGTCTATGTTGTGACATAATTATCTTCATTTTGATTATATGATTAATTAATGAAATATTATAAAATTCAAACAGGTCTGGGTGATCCATTTGTCAATTTTGTGCTTAAGAATAAATGATAATGATTTGTGCTCATTTGTAAATAATTTGCGCTTAAGTGTAAATAATTTGTGCTTAAGAGTAAATAATTTGCACTTTTGCGCAAATAATGAATAAATGTGAAAATGCTTTCCTTCTATTACAATTTAGTTAGACCGGTGTCAGAGAAGGTACTGACAGGAAGAGTTTAGACCAATTGGTCTAGACGTTTCAGACCGATCGGTCAATGACTCAAATAAAGAACATTCGATGGTTCACCAATATGGGATGCGATTTTAACATTTGTACCTTATTTGCGCTTGAGCATAAATATGATCCATAATTTTTTGATTCTAAAGTTTAAGTAATTTGCGCATGGCCTCCCATACACCTATTCACCTAGACCTGATATATTCCCATGAATCATTATAATTTTCAAACGGAATGACAACTTTTTATCAAATAAACTGCCAAATGTATTTTTCAACTTTAAGATTTTTGTTTATGAAAATTTTATGTCTTATCTATTGGCAAATTGTCAACATTCAATCTGTTTAGACTGATTGCCCAACACATTTAGACAGATCGGTCTAAATAAAGATTGATTTGTGGTTCACCCATATTGGTATGGGAGGCCAAATTCATATTTAATAGCTACTTATGCTTAAGGGTTCAAAATAGATTTAATATTGAGAGAATCCAATTAGTCATAAAGCACTGAAAATTGAAAAATACACTTAAGCGCACTGCCATTACGCTTAAGCATAACATATTTTTATAGCCTTATTACCTTACATATAATGATATAATCTAAGCTCGATATTTGTCAAAAGTTACTAGCATCAGGAATTGGCTGCATCCATTTCAGCTTCAGGGGAGTTTTCACATATGGAATATGAATTACGCTTAAGCGTATTGACATTACGCTTAAGCATAACGACATTACGCTTAAGCGTAATGGCTTTACGGTTAAGTTTAATAGATGAAGCTTTGAAAAACATAATGGAAATCTGAATTACGCTCATGTGTAATGTCTTAATGCATTACACTTAAGCGTAATTGGCTATTAAATGTGAATTTGAACTCCCATACAATATGGGACATGGTTTTAATATTTACTTCTTATTTGCATAAATATGAAAATTATGATCTTTTCGTGCTTAAGCGTAAATGATTTGCATTTGAGCAAAATAATTTGCATTTACGCGTAAGTGATTTAAGCTTAAGCGCAAATAAGGAATAAATGTAAAAGTACATGCCATTCCATAAACATGACCTAAAGTTCTAAACCTGATAAATTACTGTGAACATGACCAATTTGAAACAACATGACAAATTTTTATCAAATTTACTGAGAAATTTATTTTTCAACTTGAAGTCTTTTTGATGAAAATTTGTTATCTCTTATCCATTGACAAAGGCATAATCTAATTTGTTGAGTTTGAAATGTTCTGTCACTTCTCTATCGTGTTGGTGCCCATATATGAGCTTTTGTGCTGATACAAAATATGTGTGAAGATTTCGTGTAAAGTTGAAGTCGAAACCGAAAGCATCCTATAATTAAAAGTTTGTAGATACATACATGTCAAGATTCCCGAAGATAAGATTGTCCGGCCATCGGGAAACATATCTGTGATCACCCATTGAACCAGTCTAAGTTATTTGCTGTGATTTTAACACTAGAATGTGTTTCAGTCGCTTCGAAATAAAATGGCGACCTCCAATCTGGCCGTGTGCTCCACGGAAACAGTAACGATAACTCTTGAAGACTATCGGTCAAAACCAATATATGGTATTGAACATGTCCTCAAAACCAAGGGATTCAGATTTGGTTTTGATCAAAACCAAGGGAATCAGATTTGGTATTGATCAATACCAATAAAAACCGAATTTATGTCAGTGAATGCCTGTCGTCGGATTTCTATAAATCTTTTGCATGTTGCAAGATACATCGTTAACCAATCCGTGGATACCAACTATATTACGACTGGACGTCAGTAAAATGACGTACTAATTGATATAATCTCGAGGGGTATAAACCCCAAATAACCCCACCAGATATATTTCGGAAGACAGTTTATTACGGGAGTTTATCATTGCGCACTACAATACGGGCTGTGTTTAGCTGACTTTTGTGGCTATTCTATAAACCGAAACGCAGCCAAACTTTCGACCAATATATTTCTTGTTTGGGATTGTATCGATTAATATGACAAGTTCCCGATGTCCGATAGTAATAAATTTCATACACATGAATCGGCCAGAGACTGAAATTGCAACGCCCAAAAATTGGCCGCGGAACATGTTTATAGTAAACCCACAAAAGTCACCTAAACACAGCCCATATTGTAGTGCGCAATGATAAACTTCCGTAATAAACTGTCTTCCGAAATATGTAGAGGGTTATTTGGGGTTTATACCCCTCGAGATTATTTCAAATAGTACGTCATGTTCCCGGTCCAATCGTAATAAATTTGGTATCCACGGATTGGTAAATGATATATGTTGCAAGCTGCGAAAGGATGCGGTGAAAAATATCTACAGAAATCCGACGACAGACATTCAAAAACAGCCAAACTTTCGACCGTATTGTAGTGCGCAATGATAAACTCACGTAATAAACTGTCTTCCGAAATATATGGTGGGGTTATTTGGGGTTTATACCCCTTGAGATTATTTCGATTAGTACGTAATGTGCCCGACGTCCAATGGTAATAAATTTGGTATCCGCGGATTGGTAAACGATTTATCTTGAAACTTGCAAAACGTTGCCGCTAAAGTATTTATAGAAATCCGACGACAGGCATTCAAACACAGCCAAACTTTCGACCAATAGATTTCTAGTTTGGGACTGTATCGATTAATATGACAAGTTCCCGGTGTCCGATTGTCATAAATTTCATACTCATGAATCGGCCAGAGACTGCACTTACAATATACCAAAAATTGCAGCTAAAGTATTTATAGCACATCCACAAACGTCACCTAAACACAGCCCGTATTGTAGTGCGCAATGATAAACTCCCGTAATAAACTGTCTTCCGAAATATATATGGTGGGGTTATTTGGGGTTTATACCCCTCGAGATTATTTCAATTAGGACGTCATGTTTCCGACGTGCAATCGTAATAAGTTTGGTATCCACTGATTGGTATAAAATTTAAATTCCAACGCAGGCATTCATACACAGCCAAACTCTCCGATGTCCGATCATCATAAATGTCATACCCATGAATCGGTCGGAGACTGAACTTGCAGCATACAAATATTTGCGGCTAAAATGTTTATAGAATAGCCACAAAAGTCACCTAAACACAGCCCGTATTGTAGTTCGCAATGATAAACTCCCGTAATAAACTGTCTTCCGAAATATATCTGGTGGGGTTATTTGGGGTTTATACCCCTCGAGAATATTTCAATTAGTACGTCATGTTCCCGACGTCCAATTGTAATAAGTTTTGTATCCACGGATTGGTAAAATATTTATCTTGCAACATGCAAAATGATGTCGTTAAATATATGTATAGACATCCGAGGACAGGCAAACAAATACAACCAAACTTTCGACCAATACATTTCTAGTTTGGATTTCTATAGATATAATACATGTTCCCGATGTCCGATAGTAATAAATTTCATACCCATGAATCGCTCAGAGACTGAGCTTGCAACATGCAAAAATTGGCCGCTAAACATGTTTATAGAAAACCCACAAAAGTCACCTAAACACACCCATATTGTAGTACGCAATGATAAACTTCCGTAATAAACTGTCTTCCGAAATATATCTGGTGGGTTATTTGGGGTTTATACCCCTCGAGAATATTTTAATTAGTACGTCGTGTTCCCGACGGCCAATCGTAATAAATTTGATATTCACGGATTGGTAAAAGATATATCTTGGAACATGCAAAAGGATGCCTTACAAATATTTACAGAAATCCGACGACAGGCATTCAAACACAACCAAACTTTCGACCGTAATGTAGTGCGCAATGATACACTCCCGTAATAAACTGTCTTCCGAAATATCTAGTGGGGATATTTGAGGTTTATTACCCTCGAGATTATTTTATTTGTACGTCATTTTACCGACGTCCAATCTTAATAAGTTTTGTATCCGCGGATTGGTAAAATATTTATCTTGCAACATGCCAAATGATGTTTCCAAATATATGTATCGACATCCGACGACAGGCATGCAAACGCAGCCAAACTTTCGACCAATACATTTCTTGTTTGGAATTGTATCGATTAATATGACAAGTTCCCGATGTCCGATAGTAATAAATTTCATACCCATGCATCGGCCAGAGACTGAACTTGCAACGTCCATAAATTGGCCGCGAAACATGTTTATAGAAAACCCACAAAAGTCGCATAAACACAGCCCGTATTGTATTACGATTGAACATCGGGAACATGACGTACTAATTGAAATAATCTCGGGGGTATAAACCCCAAATAACCCCACTCGATATTTCGGAAGACAGTTTATTACGGAAGTTTATCGTTGCGCTCTACAATACGGTCGAAAATTTGGTTGTGTTTGGATGCCTGTCGTCGGATTTCTATAAATATTTTTAACGGCAACCATTTGTATTGTTCAAGATAAAATCTTTTACCAATCAGTAGATACCAATTTTTTTACGATTGGACCGGGAACATGACGTACTAATTGAAATAATGTCGAGGGGTATAAACCCCAAATAACCCCACTAGATATATTTCGGAAGACAGTTTATTACGGGAGTTTATCATTGCGCACTACAATACGGGCTGTGTTTAGGTGTCTTTTGTGGGTTTTCTACAAACATTTTTATTGTCATTTTTTGCATGTTGCATGTTCAGTCTCTGGCCGATTCATGGGTATGAAATTTATTACTATTGGACATCGGGAACTGGTCATATTAGTCGATATAATCCGAAACAAGAAATGTATTGGTCGAACGTTTGGCTGTATTTGAATGCCGTCGTCGGATTTCTATAAATATATTTAGCCGCAACCTTTTACATTTTGTAAGATAAATCTTTTACCAATCCGTGGATAGCAAACTTATTACGATTGCACGTCGGGAACATGACGTACTAATTGAAATACTCTCGAGGGGTATAAACCCCAAATAACCCCACTAGATATATTTCGGAAGACAGTTTATTACGTGAGTTTATCATTGCGCACTACAATACGGGCTGTGTTTAGCTGACTTTTGTGGCTATTCTATAAATATTTTAGCTGCAAATATTTGTTTGTTGCAAGTTCAGTCTCTGGCCGATTCATGGGTATGAACTTTATTACTATCGGACATCGAAGAACTTGTCATATTAATCGATACAATCCGAAACAAGAAATGTATAGGTCGATAGTTTGGCTGTGTTTGAATGCCTGTCGTCGGAATTTTATAAATATTTTTACCCGCAACCTTTTGCATTTTGCAAAATAAATCTTATATTATACCAATCCGTGGATACCGAATTTATTACGATTGGACGTCGGGAACATGATGTACTAATTGAAATACTCTCGATGGGTATAAACCTCAAATAACCCAACTAGATATATTTCGGAAGACAGTTTATTAAGGGAGTTTATAATTGCGCACTACAATACGGTCGAAAGTTTGGCTGTGCTTGAATGCCTGTCGTCGTATTTCTAATCTCGAGGGGTATAAACCCCAAATAACCTCACTAGATATGTTCCGGACGACAGTTTATTACGGGAGTTTATCATTGCTTACTACAATACGGGCTGTGTTTAGGTGACGTTTGTGGGTTTTCTATAAACAATTTTAGCGCCGAAATTTTGGATGTGGCAAGTTCAGTCTCTGGCCGATTCATGGATATGATATTTATTACGATCGGACATCGGGAATTTGTCATATTAATCGATACAAAGCTAAACAAGAAATGTATTTAGCCGTAACCTTTTGCATTTTGCAAGATTAATCTTTTACCAATCCGTGGATACCAAATTTATTACGATTGGACGTCGGAAACATGACGTACTAATTGAAATAATCTCGAGGGGTATAAACCCCAAATAACCCTACCAGATATATTTCGGAAGACAGTTTATTACGGGAGTTTATCATTGCACATTACAATACGGGCTGTGTTTAGGTGACTTTTATGGGTTTTCTATAAACAATTTTAACGGCAAATTGGATGTGGCAAGTTCAGTCTCTGGCCGATTAATGGGTATGAAATTTATTACGATCGGACATCTGGAACTTGTCATATTAATCGATACAAACCCAAACTAGAAATGCATTGGTCGAAAGTTTGGCTGTGTTTGAATGCTTGTCGTCGGATTTATATAACTATGTTTACCCATAACCTTTTGCATTTTGTAAGATAAATCTTTTACCAATCCGTGGATAGCAAATTTATTACGATTGGACGTCGGGAACATGACGTACTAATTGAAATACCCTCGAGGGGTATAAACCTCAAATAACCCCACCATATATATTTCGGAAGACAGTTTATTACGGGAGTTTATCATTGCGCACTACAATATGGTCGAAAGTTTGGCTGTGTTTGAATGCCTGTCGTCGGATTCATGGGTATGAAATTTATAAAGACCGGACATCGGGACTTGAGAATTATGTGGGAAAAAAATTTCCATTGAATATCATAAAAATAAAAATATAATTCATGCGCAAATTATTGTAGTCAGTACCATTTGCGAACAAACCCGTCGTTGACAACAGAATCGACGCGGCAGTTAGTGTAATTAGTTTGAAACCGCTAGTGGGGTTGGTACCCCTCCTGCTCTATAAAGAGGGGTATCGCGTTTTTACACAATGTTCGCGTCATGAAAAGATCGAGAAACGCTGATTTGGACAACGTGCGCATTACGTCAATCAAGATATGTATCTTAAGGGGTTCGCCAAATTACAATGATAAATTACTATAGAAAACATTGTCAATAGATTGCTCTTACATGTTTTAAGATATCGAACTGGAATTTGGTAGTGAGGAGTTTTCGGCTCGCTGAATTCGACGGAATTGTCACCGGGTTACTCCGATGGCCCAAAATGTGTCATTGACGTGGTACACATAGCTGCATGTACCACACGAACGGGAAACTAGTATATGTCGCACAGACAAACATGAGCAGACGACACTCAGTACACATGCTTCTATATATGTTTGGGGCTTTCTGCAGGGTTATTCACAATCTTCATGTTTTTTTTTATTTTATGTCCTAAAAATTGTTAAAGAATGTAAGAAAAAGTTATAAAAAAAAATGATAAAAAAGTGTTAGCCCAATGCATTCTCTTATATATGCGAGGCGACCTATGGTCGACTCGCATATATAACAGAATGCATTGGCACAGGGTCAAATATTAACGTATCTAATTAATTGAGCGCCACCGCGACGAAGTCTGGAATAAAAATGTTATGATTTCTTACACTGTCGAGAAACACAGAGTTGGGAAAGGTCTACTGTTGGTCCGATCTCCTGCTGCTCTTCAGCAATAGCTCTATATGGCCTATACGTATATTTGTCACCTCATTCAATGATCATACTTATATTTATTGGACGTGACATCAAATAAACATCAAGAACATAAAATTGTGATTGATTCTTCAATAAACATTTGGAGAAAAAAATGACTGAAAAGGAAATACTCACTCGAATATGGCCACGACGTGCCCACCTCAGAGACGAATCACGGTGTTGGTACTGCATGATTTAGTTGTGTTGTGTTCTAAACTGTTGGGGACAGGACATCGTATTATGTACCTCTTCATTTCTATCTGAATCTAATTTGAATAAGAATTGGAATGATGGGGGCAATGTTTGCACGACACTTCAGTCGAACCCGTGTGTTAGTCGTGAACGTGCTTGGCTTTTTACTTAATTTGAATATTGTTGAATACATTAATTCGTATGGAATTGGAGTAAACCGTCCACGTGGCTGTTTTAGTTAAGAGCAGACGCCAATAATAAATCAATTCAAGTTCAGTGAGAAATGGTCAGGTTTATTACCAAATTCTTATTCCTAAATCCTCAATTAACAGAAGCTAATTTATTTTCTGAACAAATGACAAGATTTCCCTTTTCTTGTATAACTCTTGTATTGCTCTCGCCTCCATGTTATTAAGATACGAATACGAAATATATGAAGGGTGCGCCAAAAACGCTGAATCATCTGCTGATCAACACGTTAACATCTGGTCGGTAGATTTACCGATTTCAGTTTAACTCACTTACAATGACAGTCGGTCGTGAGTTCTGTTAATTGCACGTGCTATAAGTGCTATATCCACTGCAGGAAGGGCACACCGTTTTGATCCCAGTGACACCCGTTCAGCAGTTCAAAATCCAGTTCAGCAGTACGGCAGCTGCAGTTAAGCAGATTATCGCGAACGCAATTGAACTCAATTATAGTTAGTAGAGTTTAGGTTGTGCAAATGACTTGTAATCGATGGGCCATACCAATATACAGGGAGAGAAAAATATTTGACTGGCCACCACCCCAGTTAAAAATCCCGTTCAGCACTTCATATGGAGCAGTTCAGAAGATTCCCAGTGCGCAGTGTAACTAAATTATAATGAAGTTATTCGGGTATAGGTTATGCAAATGACTTTATTTGATGTGACTTAACCAAATACATAGAGAAAACACCATTTGACCGACCTCCACTCCAGTCCAGCAGTTCAAAATCACATTCAGCACATTATTGGGTACCCTTCAAAATTCACTGCTATAGAACAGTATGAGAGATATACATATATTACTTGGTAAATTGTTTAGATCCAATTGTCAGTGTCTCAAAAATTAGTATAATAATTGCCTCCGATTTAGTGATGAAACACGAATATATCGCTTTTATCACAAAAATGCATGGTTTTGTATACTATGAACGCAATGTATCGGTAGTATTCGGTATTGGTAGTACACTCCAGGAAATTGCCGCCCTGTTGTCGGTACATACACGGCCACAAGTTAGCGTCAAATAAGTTTGAGCAGACATCCTTACGAAAACAAAAATGGACCAAGTTTAATACTATGTGTGGGTTATGACACCAGTTGAGTATCGTTTTGGACACTGCCTACCGTAGTCTACATCAATTTGTGTGGTTTCTGAAACTCGTTTGGTGGATTGGGACACCCTTCGATGGTTTGGGACAATATTTGGATTTGGGGCGCCCGTCGTATGGATTTGGATACACACATGTTGGTTTTTGGATACCCGATTTTGTAACTCTGTATATGGTTTGGCGCACTCGTTGTGTGATTTGGGACACTCATTTGATGTATTATGAAATTAATTGGTAGCTTTGGAAAATCGTATGGTGGCATAATTATATGACTACATGTTGGCTATACGTTTATTCGATATAGTAAACAAAAAATCAACAACGACAACACAATTTAAATTGTTCACTTCCGACTGCCATTTTCGCTGTCATTTTGAAAACTGTTTAGACACCGAATTGTCATATCCTCGGGATGTGACTTATTATGAAGGATTAGGATTCGCCATTTTATAGTTTTAGAGTCAAATTATGCACGAAATGACAGGCATATGCTATGGCAACAAGAATAATGCATTTTGTTGCAGGTTTCTGTCACATTAATGAATGTATATGAAGTGATTGGTAGTACACTCCAGGAAATTGCCGCCATATTGTCCGGTACAAACACGGCCACACGTTAGCGTCAAGTTAGTTTGAGTAGACATTCTTACGAAAAATAAAATTGATCAAGTTTAATACTGGGGGCCCAGTCTGGGGGATGCATGTTCGCCGACCTGGTTCCCGGACAAAAATTCAAATTTTCACCATTTTCTTACATATTTTCTTCATTTTTCAAAAAAAATGTCCCTTTATGAAACGCATGGAAATTTTGGATATGTTATTATTTGGTCACATTTGGCAGTCACGGGACTCGACTGCGCGTTTATGGTTGGCAGATTTGTTTATTAAAAAAATTCCAATTTATGCCATTTTTATTTCTACATATTCCAGTCTTTTGGCCCAAAAATTACGACTTTCCGATTCTGGTTCATGGGCATTTTGGATATGTTATTATATGAGTATAGTCACACTCAAAAACACCAAAAGTCATTGCATATCCAATTTGTTCACGGTTGGGCGTTTCTTTTCATTAGTTTGACTGGACTAATAAGGAGCTGCAAAATTGACACAACAAAGCCATAAATAGGACCCTATTCCAAAGTTATGTAGAAAAATTTCCCCAAAGCAAATTTTGGACACCTTGTTCCCCAGATTCTGCCCGACAAAATAGCACTAAGCAGCTTGTTACCAATTTAATACAGGTTCACCTTAAAATCTGAGTCTCAACCAGAAAATTACAATTTTCACCATTTTCTGTTTACATATTCCTGAATTTTGACCAAAAAATGACGAATTTCCCATCATGGGATTCATGGAGATTGTGGTTATGTTATTATATGGGTATAGTCACATTCAAAAACACCTAAAGACATTGCATAGCAATTTGTTCATGGCTGGGCGTTTCTTTCCATCGGATTGACTGGACTAATCAGAAACAGTAAAACTGACACAAAAAGCCATAAAAATACGACCCTATTTCAAAGAGCAGTAGAAAATGGACCCCAAAGCGGATTTCAGCGGATTTTGGATATATCGTTCCCCAGATTATGCCCGACCAAATGACACCAAAAACAGCTTGTCAACAATTTGTTCTAGGTTCACCTCAATATTGGGTCTCAACGACCAGACAACATGCGCTGTTTGGCGAAACATTATTTCGTGTGTTGCATGCCCATAATTATAATTTTTATAATTTTCTGTCCGTATCACTCTCTTCGCTCCTATACTCTAATATCACAACGGGTATAACTGCGTAATTACAATGCCACAATATATTGTGTAATGACTTAATTTCGATAACTGATGTAATATAGACAACCATGTGGGACGCCATCTTGGATAACATAGTTTCCCTAAAGCGGATTTTTGCGGTTTTTGGATATGTTGTTCCTGGGGTTTTCTGCAATGACATCAAAATCAGCTTGAATCCAACTTCGTCCGGGTTGATCCCCAAAGTCAGCTTCAACGAGCATAATATAGTGTTAGAATTACGTGAAAATGTAAACCCCTCCATTAAATGCTGATGCGGCGCGATGTAGCATTTTGCTTTATCTGTCCCTTTTTCGTGAATTGCAGCTGTTGTGCTATGTTTCTTGGATTATTGTCTGTTCATACGTATTGCTATTGGTTGGTTTTGGTTCAAAACTGTAATTAGTTCAGTGTGTGTTTCAGATATTTGAACAAATGATACCATGTTATCGTGAGCGACTGAATGTTCACGCTTTGGCGCCCAGAAGTTGTGCAAATAAATTGATCAGACTATATGCATGAAGCTTATAAGTATTTACTTTCGACGGTTGTCGTGGCATGTCTACACTCGACAGTACGTGTAGGTTGTAACACGTCGATACCAATAGCATATATGTATATAACTGATAACACATAATGACGAGATCACACTCGTCAAGCTCCATGCAGAGTTCTGTCCCTTACACAGGACTTACCGCTGCCAGCGCCTACAGATAATGTGAAGAAATCGCACATTTATTTACTTGAGACTTTTGTAGGTTACAATTCGATCTGCATTATTCTGAGAAACTGAACTGTCCGTATTCATTTGAAAATTGTCTAGATCAATTGTTACTGACAAAACACTTCAATAAAAAATGTTAGATTTATTTAAGAAAATACACATGCCGGCAGCGGTCAGACATACCGTAGCGAGGCGGCTGAACTCTGTTTTGCAGCTTGCACACTCATTAGAAAAGCGAATGAAAATAAGTTGCATATTCGTCGTCTGCTCTCAGCAGCCATCTTTTCATCCCCAGAAATCCCATTTCAGTAATACTCTGTTCTATGTGTATGCGGACTGAATTGTTTTCCTAAGAGTTGTCGGAACTGTACGGAACCCATGCTTGCTAGAACTTTTGCCATTTCGGTAACCAGGTAACCAGAAATTAGTACTCGGTTAGCCAATTTAGTCATGTCCCATCCAAATGTACTTATCGGGGGGAAAGATAGATTTGTTATGTTACTCCTCGAGTGTATACGTGATACAACAATATTAGCGTGGTTAAAACAAGGGGAGCGGATTTCAAGCTACAGATATACAAACAGCAGATGTGTTGACCTCGCCAACTTCGTTATCTCTTATTTGATGGAGTCCACCTCTTCATCTTTTCTGCCCCTTATTTGATGGAGTTCAACGTCTTCATCTTCGCTGCCCCTTATTTGACGGAGTCAACCTCTTCATCTTCCTCATTTGATGGAGTCCACCTCTTCATCTTCTCTGTCCCTTATTTGATGGAGTCCACCTCTTCATCTTCTCTGCCCCTTATTTGATGGAGTCCACATCTTCATCTTCTCCGCCCCATATTTGATGGAGTCCACCTCTTCATCTTCTCTGCCCCATATTTGATGGAGTCTACCTCTTCATATTCTCTGCCCCTTATTTGATGGAGTCCACATCTTCATCTTCTCTGTCCCTTATTTGATGGAGTCCACCTCTTCATCTTCTCTGCCCCTTATTTGATGGAGTCCACATCTTCATCTTCTCCGCCCCATATTTGATGGAGTCCACCTCTTCATCTTCTCTGCCCCATATTTGATGGAGTCTACCTCTTCATATTCTCTGCCCCTTATTTGATGGAGTCCACATCTTCATCTTCTCCGCCCCATATTTGATGGAGTCCACCTCTTCATCTTCTCTGCCCCATATTTGATGGAGTCTACCATCTTCATCGTCTCTGCCCTTATTTGATGGAGTCCACCACTCCATCTTCTTTGCCCCATATTTGATGGAGTCTATCATCTTCTCTGTGATCCATACTAAGCGCGTAGTTATGTCTTGTGTATCTTTGTTGCACTATTTATTCGATAGCTATAATTATTTTAAGAAAGTGATTTCATACGTTCTCTCCATTTTAATATGATCATACACAAGCGTAATTAACGAACCAAAGCTAAAACACTCACATACTGTAGGGCTTTCTGCTGTATGTAGCGTTTAATACGCAATACGCAATTAATATTAAGCGCAATAAGGAGTCTCTAATTGGGCTTAAGCGCAATAAGAATATTCCTTATAGCGCTTAAACGCAATTTTATTCCTTATTGATCTTAAGTGCAATAAGATCTTCTCCTATTGCGCTTAAGTGCAATTATATATTCAAGCCTGCAAATAGCGTGTCTGTCATTTGCAGAATGAGGTCCCCAGAGAGTCAATTTAGTGACGCTATCCCACACAGCGGGCTAGCATCACTAAATTCACCCTCTGGGAACCTCATTCTGCTTAGGCCATCAACCGCTATGGTAGACCTAGGATCATATTGAAGTTTCCCAGTTGAAGTTGGTGATGTTCATACATTGGGCACCTCAATTATGAATTTTATCTTCTGCAAATTAGGGGATATAGAAACTTCCTAGAAGGGAAATGTAACTAAAAACAATGTTAATTTGATACTATAGATACTTCCCAGAAGATGAGGCCTAAGCAGAATGAGATCCCCAGAGGGTGAATTTGGTGATGCTAGCCCGCTATGCGGGATAGCGTCACTAAATTCGCCCTCTGTGAACCTCATGCAAATGACAGACAAGCTATTTGCAGGCTGGAAGGACGCGTACAATGTAATTGCGTTTAAGCGCGTTAGAGATTTCTTATTTCGCTGAAGTGAAATAAGACATCCCTTACTGCACTTAAGCGCAATTACTCTCTGGCTCATCATCCTTATTGCGATTTAAGCTCAATTAATATCTCCCTCATGAGATCACGCCTCTGTGCAAATAGTAGAGCCCTAACACGCCTACGAGTGGACAGTCACCAGGTCAAAATGTGACCCGCCATATCAAATCCAGTCGTAAGTCGGGATTTTTTTACCCTGTGCCGATGCATTCTCTTATATATGCGAGTCGACCATAGGTCGCCTCGCATATATAAGATAATGCATTGGCCTAACAATGTTTTACAATTTTAATAATTTTATAATTTCACCCATACAGAGCCCCAGACAAGCATGAGCAGACGACACTCTTCTATATGCTTCTATATATGTGTGGGGCTCCCTGCAGGGTAATGGATGTTTTTTTTATTTTATATCCTAAAAATTGTAAGAAGCATTCTCTTATATATGCGAGGCGACCTATGGTCGACTCGCATATATAAGAGGATGCACTGGCACAGGGTAAAACAATCCCGACTTACGACTGGATTTGATATGGCGGGTCACATATATAAACTCCACCTATTACACTATGGACTACACCATTTAAATTACAGGATGTTTATGTAATGTGGCTAATTGTACTTAAGCGCAACAAGGAAGATTTTTAATTCCACTTAGGCCCAATTAGTTCCTATTGCACTTAAGATATGCCTTATTTCGCTTAAACGCAATATAAAATATTGATTATTGCGCTTAAGCGCAATTAGATATTTCCTTATTGCGCTTAAGCACAATTAGATCTTACCTTATTGCGCTTAAGGGCAATTAGAGATTCCTTAGAACGCTCGTAAATTACTATTTCATTGGATTCTTTGGTCAAAAATAATATATTCGAGTCGAGGAACCCACCCATCAAAGTTCAGCGTGATCAGATATAGATTTTTTTAAATCTATTGTTCACCATCGATAATTTCTAGTGGCCCAGTAAAAGGTCGACGAGAAGACGATCTCGGACCAAATTTCCGAAGAGGATAGATAACACTAAAATCTTTTTTTTAATTGCTTTTTGTGTCAAGTAATTGACAACCCGACAAAATTTCGTAGAACAAAATGTTGATAAATAACAGGTTTTGGGCAATTTTATACTATAGTTGACTGTGGTTACCATTATTTTTGGGCAATTATTCGATTCTGGTAACTGAAGCGGCATTTCAAAAAATGTTGTTGTTGTTGGAATCTGATGATATGGGGACCACCGAATCGGATTGAGTACCTTTAATTGCCGCTTAGTTCTTACATCTAAATACTGAGAGGACATGGTCGTCAAATACAGCGTTTGCGTGAGTCCATGTCGTCGATAGCGCCAACTGAACAGGTAGTGGAGTGTTCGTACCGGATTTATTTCGTTTTTAGCTAATTTCCGATTCACCGCTCGACATTCCTGGCCAATTATACGCATAATTATCAAAAGTAGTGTTTAAATATTGCATTAATCATGAAGTGGAGGGGCTAACCTTTCGATTGATATATAATTTGGATTGTTGCATTGCGTAAAACGCGAGAAATATGAGCTTATATATCTGTTCCTCGTTCCTGTTACACGAAATAGTCATTCTGTTACTCGGAAGTTGTTCCTGTTCCTCGTTCCGTTCCTGTTATTCGAAAGAGTCAATCCCCAATAATGGGTTTCGTACAATTTTGATCACGTGACTAAATATTGGTTATAGTATACGCACCAGCGACCCCTCTTAATAACGCTATGTATATTTTCAAACGCGTCGCCCTAAATGGGTTTGGAATCGCCATACGGGTCAATGTATACCGAATCGATGAATATTATCGGAATTAAATCTAACCATTTATACAGAGAAAGCTAGTGGGAGATGAACAATACACTATATTTACCTATTTCACAATAGACAGTGCGGTAACGTGGCACCCTAATGAATCAAAAGTGTATTGCAAGGGGTTTTAATTGGCAACCAATTATTGAATATATTTTTATTTGGAGTGGTCATATGTCTATGAAACACTGTTTCGTATACGAATTAGTGGGTGGTTAAATCACTGACTGCCAATATTCCTAATGGTAAGCTATTTTTAGCATATTAAAAATTTTGAAGAATTTGACAATGTTGCCCTCAATGAGGCCCTTGGTCATTTCTATATCGACGCCAGGAAACCTGATAGTGAACATTATAAGGCAAATCACTAGAGAATATTCGACACAGCTTGAATATGCATTTGAACACACCACCCCATGATAGGAAGGTAGACATCATAAAGGATCCTGAATTTGCAGATTCAAATGCTAGCATCACAGCAGCTTTCGCCGAGTTGAAAAGACTTGGGCTAGGATCAACAGAGCATCATCCCATAATCAACGCAGATGACCGAAGACAGCTGTACGAGTCAATTTATATGAGGCCAACAACTCCATTTGGACTGTTCAATAAAGTTCAATATGACGTTCCACTATATTTCTTTAGGCGAGGAAGGGAAAACATGAGAAATATGACAAAATCGACATTCGCCATCAAATATGACTACACAACTGGATTGAAATACATCATGAAAGAAGACGAGCTGACTAGATATCACCGTGATAAAATGGTAAGAAGAAAAAATGTTAAAGAATGACATTTTTTTCATCAATACAAGGAATAGATCTGACCCACCATCCCATCTCGCCACCCATAGTATCTTAATTTATAAATTTTGCTATTGACCCTTTTTATGATTATATCATTGATTGTGACTCTAAATTCCTTCATATATATAATGTTCATGTACAAACCCCCATGTCGGCTATATAGCTACCCACCCCTAACACATGTACCCCCATTAACATCCATTAATGAACCACATGACATATATATTTAACGTGCACCCCTCTCTTAACCCCCCCCCCCCCCCCACCCCGCCACCACCACAACACTATCACTCACCAGTAATAATTAATAGTATAGTAATTCAAATTCAATTGTTATTGTATACCAAACCTATTATATTTAATATACTGTTTATATTTTTTGTTATACTTATTCTGTATTGTGGGGAGCGGAGGTTCATCTAATATTTAAGAACTTGTCCTCCATTCCCCTAGTATCTGTATATGAATATACTATTAAAATATGTTTAAACCAATCACCGTGAAGGAGACCGGGAACTTGTCAGTGGGCTTTTAAAAGTTTTTTATTTAAGTTTTAATGTAAGAATAAATTTAAAAAATGGTAAGAAACAAAATGTTAAAGAATGACATTTTTTTATCATTACAAAATTCTTTAACAATTTTATATTTTTTTTTACCATTTTTAAAATGTTTTCTTACATTCTTTAACAATTATAAAAAATAATATATAATTTGTTAGGCCAATGATATCTCTTATATATGCGAGGCGACATATGGTCGACTCGCATATATAAGAGAATGCATTGGCACAGGGTAGTTGAGCTATCCGAATCGTTGGGGCATAAACATATCTTGTCGTAGTATGTATGCATTGTGAAACTCTGATTTCTCACATGCCTTGATGTATGATATGATTGACCTAATTTATACACGAAGTTGCTATAGAACCCACTCTGTCGATGAACCCTTGTGTATATCTGGAGTGTAATATATCATAATCACACCACGATATAAGGCCTAAGTTAGTATTATTTGATGGGAATACGCATTTATGAAGTTATTTTATAGGATTAAAACAACACATATATATCCTAGCTTATGTGTGTGTTTTAGCTGTGGTTCGTTAATTACGCTAGCGTATATATATGGTCATATTATCACTTAAGATATATATCCTAGCTTATGTGTGTGTTTTAGCTGTGGTTCGTTAATTACGCTAGCGTATATATATGGTCATATTATCACTTAAGATATATATCCTAGCTTATGTGTGTGTTTTAGCTGTGGTTCGTTAATTACGCTAGCGTATATATATGGTCATATTATCACTTAAGATATATATCCTAGCTTATGTGTGTGTTTTAGCTGTGGTTCGTTAATTACGCTAGCGTATATATATGGTCATATTATCACTTAAGATATATATCCTAGCTTATGTGTGTGTTTTAGCTGTGGTTCGTTAATTACGCTAGCGTATATATATGGTCATATTATCACTTAAGATATATATCCTAGCTTATGTGTGTGTTTTAGCTGTGGTTCGTTAATTACGCTAGCGTATATATATGGTCATATTATCACTTAAGATATATATCCTCGCTTATGTGTGTGTTTTAGCTGTGGTTCGTTAATTACGCTAGCGTATATATATGGTCATATTATCACTTAAGATATATATCCTAGCCTATGTGTGTGTTTTAGCTGTGGTTCGTTAATTACGCTAGCGTATATATATAGAGGATATCCACACTTTTTCAGTGGATATGGGTTATATCTCATGAGTGATGACAAAACATTGAATTTCACGAGTGGCTTTAGCCACGAGTGGAAATTCAAATGTTTTGTCATCACGAATGAGATTTAACCCATATCCACTGAAAAAGTGTGGATATTCTGTTTATTATATACTTTAGTTACTTGCCTATGGCCCCCAATGAATGTCAATATATCAGAAATTTCACCAGTGGGATATCACTTATATCTCACTAGTGGGATATCACTTATATCTCACTGCTAAAACCTTATAATTCATGGGCAAGTATATAATAAATGGTCATATTATCACTTAAGATATATATCCTAGCTTATGTGTGTGTTTTAGCTGTGGTTCGTTAATTACGCTAGCGTATATATATGGTCATATTATCACTTAAGATATATATCCTAGCTTATGTGTGTGTTTTAGCTGTGGTTCGTTAATTACGCTAGCGTATATATATGGTCATATTATCACTTAAGATATATATCCTAGCTTATGTGTGTGTTTTAGCTGTGGTTCGTTAATTACGCTAGCGTATATATATATATCCTAGCTTATGTGTGTGTTTTAGATGTGGTTCGTTAATTACGCTAGCGTATATATATATATCCTAGATTATGTGTGTGGTTTAGCTGTGGTTCGTTAATTACGCTAGCGTATATATATATGGTCATATTATCACCTACGAGATCCAGAATGGGTTGCTGGATGCATGCAAGTAATATCATCAACTCATCTATATGGGGTTCAAGTTGTCAATATATAAGAAACATGGTAGACCGAAATCCTCTATGATGTTAAACCATACTTCGATTCTTGTTTCGGCTAAGGCGGAACATAAAATGATTGCATGTTCGATTTCGTTTCCAAATAGTTTATGACATATCTGACACTTTCTGGGGACAAGGCCCGGGCCAGGATTTTTGTTATTTCTAGAAATTCAAGTTTATGTTGAGGATAGCTTCTGCATACTAGTCAAAATGTGAAATTGACAGTGATATATGATTATTTGCGAATGGGACTAGCGAATGTTCATTGCGTAATCTTGTCTGCCATGACTGCTTGTTTGATAGTAATAATAACCACTTGATTTAGATTTATCCATCTTCACCCGCAAGACCTTTCTCTGTGCCTTTTATTACTGCAGATCTCGAGAAATAACAAACTTCAAAAATCGATATCTGATCACTCTGAGATTTAATGGGTGGGTTCCTCGACTCGAATCAACTGTATTTACCCCAGAAGCCTAAGAAATAATAATTTAGGGGCGTCTGATCGGAGTCAGTACCTTTAACAGAGGAAGGTGAATCCTGATCGAGTACCGATTAAGAAAATATAAAATACAAGTCATGGCTGTTTAAACTTTATATGATAATTTTCACACAACTCGCGACCTGATTGCCTATCTGTCCTAAGTGTACTTTTCTATGAGCGTCTGATCGGAGTCAAAACCTTCAACAGAGAAAGGTGAATCCTGATCGAGTACCGATTAAGAAAATATAAAATACTAGTCATGGTTGTTTACACTTTATATGATAATTTTCACACAACTCGCGGCCTGATTTCCAATCTGTTGTAAAATAATTCAAGGGTTGCTAGGAAAGCCGCTAGATTGAGGGTAAGTCCTAAACCACTGCTATGCACGCAGATGCCATTTCATGGGTACATATTCACCCCCGTGTATCGCCAAACCCGAGGGTATCACCAAACCCGATAATTGCTGTTTTTTGATAAATGAACATATCTTTCCTCAGATGAAGCTATATATCTCCCAGTTAAATGATATCAACTATTCAAAAATACAGTTTCGCAAAGCGGAATGTTCCCTCAATGGGATAGCGACCATAGCTTGCTCTCACACCGATAAATTTAATAGAAATTCCGACTCATTTCCGATTTGATCATAAATAGTAGACACTTTTTGACGTTAGGTAGTTCGTTTGAAAAAATAATTATCAGCCATAGATGGCGGATAATATGTGTGTCATTAGAAAAATATATGTTTAATTAACCATAAAATTGTCTAGCCTACAGAGCTGTTCGAAAAAATACTATTTGCGCCGTAAATACCCACCATAATTTCGAGTATCAACGCCGCAGATCGAGATGTCGCCATACACAGATCTGGGATGTCAAAGATGCGAATGATATACTTCATATTTTGACCGTTTCTGCTTGAAAATATCCCAATTATCATTCGGACAGGCCGGCACATGGATCATCTTTAGGGTGGTGGTGGATGTGCAAGGGTGAAAACGTGTATGTTTGTTTGTGTATTATGTTCTAATGCCATATTAATAGTAGGCCTATAGGCTATTCTGTGTTATTCGACATTATAGGCCCGGACCTGTACAACGAATGGAAACATTAAATCACTGTAAATCATGAGCTAGCAGGGGCGTGGCTAGAGGTCCCTGTTTGTTTGCACCCACATGTTAGGTTCGAGTTTTCATCGAGTTTACAGCGGGTTCTTCCAACTTTTGGATATGACAACCTCTAAGTTTATATTTTGTTTCATCTGGTGACCATTTCAGTTCACAAATTTGGCCGTAATTATTTATATTATCTAAATATGCGGGTTTTTGTCTGAAAAAATCCCTATCCAGTAACTTGACTAAACATCTTTCCAAACATACTGTACATCGATAAATTAAAACGGAATCCGGGCATGAGTGAACGTGACTGCGAAGCAGGCAAAATCGTGCCCGCTTTGGGATTTACTCCGACACCGTGGAGTGTCTCATGCAATTGTCAATATTTTCCTACTTAAATGCAGCAAATTCCAATGTGAATGTAGATTTAGTTTCCTAAATTATATATAACCATGGAACGTTGACAACGATGTCCAAATTTATCACCACACATTCATCTTGAAGCTGAAGACACACAATTGAAACATGGAAGCTTATTCTCACAATTCATCGAACATTTCGTCACTGTATGGGGGCTTTATTCGTCGAACTGTTGACATTTGGCTGAAGTTGGGTTCATCAAGCACATCGTGGATCAGGATTTGTGTCAGAAGGAAAACAATAAAATGAATTCACTCAAAACATACCCACCTGTAGTCTTCACTCGTGCCGTAATGGGGTTTACTGCATATTTGCCCGCAGCGGGTATTATAGGATGACCAACGTGAACTTGGAGAGGCGATACTTTCATGTGTTACAGCAAATTACTATTATGGAGTAATTAGGAATGCGGAAAATTAAATGTCACCAAGCATCAAAGGCATGGTCTTTAAGATTGCACACTACACTACAACTAAATATTTTCTTATTTGAAGAAAAAAATAGGCAATCTTAAGAACAATAACCTTGGGAGACACACAAGACAAAAATTATTGTGGGAACATTTCTTCTTTTCTAAAATGTTCTACCTCTTTCTAGTTTCAAGAAACTTTTCTTATGGGAAGATTTCTTATTTTCTAAAATTTTCTTTGAAAGAAACAATTGTCAACAAGAAAAGCTTTCTTCTTTTAAGAATTTATTTTCTCTCATTTCAAGAAAACATAAGAACCAACATTCTTGGGAGACACAGAAGAAAATTTTAGAAATCAAGAATAATTTATTAAAACAAGAAAAAATAATTTCTTAAGTAGCAATCTATGTTTCTTAATTAAGAAAAATAATCTGAAATAAAATTAGAATATATTTGTAAGAACAAGAAAGATGACTAGAAATACATTCTTAAGCTATTCTCAGACCTAGAATGTTAATTTCGAACTAGAATATTTTTCTAGACACAAAATAAGAATATATTTCAGAAATGCTTAATTTAGAAAAAGTCGTGATTATAGTACACTACCAAAAATCTGTCGCATTTATTATTGCAATATTGAACGCACATTTTGCGATACTAAGCGCGCTAAATTTCATACAGACCCAATACTTAGTAGTGTTATATTTATATTATATATTAAAGTGCTACAGCATATAGTGTGCATGTAGTGTACATATAGCATTTACAACTATAATTATATACATATCTAAAACATTGTCTTTATTCATACAATAAAAAATATAGAACTTAAGAAGGAGAAAAAATTTGATTTAAATGCCACAATTTTGAGCGCAATATTGAGATATTAAGCGCAAGATATTGCAATAATAGCACAAGCGACATTCTTATAAGCGTTTCCACTTGCAATATTATTGCGATATTGGGCGCGAAAATAGCGCGCTTAATATACCACTTCTTTTTACTGGTACTGTATATCAATAACAGCTACATGTAGTTGGGATTGGAACCTCCAAGACAACAGCATATCCCATAATAATTGTGCGCGATGATTTGGCGACAATGTTTTCCTGTAGTCGCACATTTTCCATAAAACAATATCACAACACGGACTTAGTATCAATATCAGTGATTCAGCCAAAGATAGTTTGATCTAAGAACATCCAACGAATGGTGTAGTCCCGGTAAATTGTCGTAATAACTTGACGATAACATGGCGAATGATGACAATGTCTCGTATCCACACGTTTCAATAAACATTGATGAACACGGGATGAATTTGTCCGTGTAATTGTATAGTATGGTGTTGTTGTTGTCGACATTGAAACTCTTGTAAATCACTCTGGTGCGTACAGTATATACTCTCATATAATTGCACATGTATGTGCGTTGAAACAATCAGAACACTGTCAACTGGACTGCCCAGTTCAACTTCAAGAATCAAGTGTCAACCTTCTAGTAATACTGATACTAGCTGCTATGTAAATAGTATGTTGTTGTTGTTGTTATTATTATTGTTGTCACCAGTGGTTGGCATCGAAGTTCTTGTTAATTGCACCTGTATCCTCTTGTGTCAGTAAATATGTCAATATTTTGATAGTCACATCACCGTCATTTCTACATTAACTCTGATGCGAATGAAGGGCAGGTCAAACGAGAACTCGAATGAGGGCAGGTCAAACGAGAACTCGAATGAGGGCAGGTCAAACGAGAACTCGAAGAGGCAACACGAACACAACATATGTTGTCACAATTTAGTGAAAATATCCACGATCAAGCGGTTTTCACACATTTAGAACTTGCCTAGTTCACAAAGGAACCGAAGTCAGACCATCTTCACATCAGTGCACAAATGTTATGTACAGGTCGCATTTTGCCAGAAAAATAGTTTGTAGTGCGCAGCCGATCGACAAAATTTTCAAAACAATCATGGCGAAAAGACATCCGACTTGAGAATAACGTAATTACGTACTTAAGATTAGACGGACAGAATGAATGCTGGATCATTGTATTGAATACAAACAATTAATACTACACATTAAATATCAGCAGAGTCAGATTCATTCATATTGTGTGGAGTCATTGCGTATATAATATGGTCGCCGATAAATATACTATTGAATTTTCACGTCATAACTTGAAAAATCACGAAAATATTTAATTTAGACAATTTTCATGGGCACATATAAAATAACGGCGTGGGCTGTCAGACTGGTGGAACGGTGTGGGGCCGTCGATTATGACGGTGGGCCGTCGATTATGACGGTGATACACCGTCGAACCGATTGTGATTGTTTAACTGTGTGCGCGCTATAGACTCGAAACCCGTTTAGTTTTTTATTCTTATTTTAAGAATGTCAGGCAGATCATTTTCGGTTTATAAAAAATTTCTGTTTTGAGCTTGAAAAAGTTTCTTTTATATTCTATGCAAGAAATATTATCTTGGTTTCTAGAAACCGTTTTTCTTTAATTCCACGTATTTTCTTATTACAAGAAATATCAAACAAAATATCGCCCGCATACTGATTTTCTTCACCAACCAACAATTTTCTTGGGTCGAAAAAACGTATTCTTGTTTTGAGAGTATATTTCTTGTTTCCAGAAAAGTTTTCTAGACAAGAATATTTAACAGTTAATACACATACAGCACACATACAGTTAATACGCATAAAGTTAATACACATACAGTTAATACACATACCGTTAATACACATACAGTTAATACGCATACAGTTAATACACATACAGTTAACACACATACAGTTAATACACATACAGTTAATACACATACAGTTAATACACATACAGTTAATACACATACAGTTAATACACGTACAGTTAATACACATACAGTTAATACACATACAGTTAATACACATACAGTTAATACACATACAGTTAATACACATACAGTTAATACGCATACAGTTAATAAACATACAGTTAATACACATACAGTACACATACAGTTAATACACATACAGTTAATACACATACAGTTAATACACATACAGTTAATACACATACAGTTAATACACATACAGTTAATACACATACAGTTACTACACATACAGTTAATACACATACAGTTAATACACATACAGTTAATACACATACAGTTAATACACATACAGTTAATACACGTACAGTTAATACACATACAGTTAATACACATACAGTTAATACACGTACAGTTAATACACATACAGTTAATACACATACTGTTAATACACGTACAGTTAATACACATACAGTTAATACACATACAGTTAATACACATACAGTTAATAAACATGCAGTTAATACACATACAGTTAATACACATACAGTTAATACACATACAGTTAATACACATACAGTTAATACACATACAGTACACATACAGTTAATACACATACAGTTAATACACGTACAGTTAAATACACATACAGTTAATACACATACAGTTAATACGCATACAGTTAATACACATACAGTTAATACACATACAGTTAATACACGTACAGTTAATACACATACAGTTAATACACATACAGTTAATACACATACAGTTAATACACATACAGTTAATACACATACAGTACACATACAGTTAATACACATACAGTACACATACAGTTAATACACATACAGTACACATACAGTTAATACACATACAGTTAATACACATACAGTTAATACACATACAGTTAATACACATACAGTTACTACACATACAGTTACTACACATACAGTTAATACACATACAGTTACTACACATACAGTTAATACACATACAGTTAATACACATACAGTACACATACAGTTAATACACATACAGTTAATACACATACAGTACACATACAGTTAATACACATAGAGTTAATACACATACAGTACACATACAGTTAATACACATACATTTAATACACATACAGTTAATACACATACAGTTAATACACATACAGTTAATACACATACAGTTAATACACATACAGTTAATACACATACAGTACACATACAGTTAATACACATACAGTTAATACACATACAGTTACTACACATACAGTTAATACACATACAGTTAATACGCATACAGTACACATACAGTTAATACACATACAGTTAATACACATACAGTTAATACACATACAGTTAATACGCGTACAGTACACATACAGTTAATACACATACAGTTAATACACATACAGTTAATACACATACAGTTAATTCACATACAGTTAATACACATACAGTTAATACACATACAGTTAATATACATACAGTTACTACACATACAGTTACTACACATACAGTTAATACACATACAGTTAATACACATACAGTACACATACAGTTAATACACATACAGTTAATACACATACAGTTAATACACATACAGTTAATACACATATAGTTAATACACATACAGTTAATACACATACAGTTAATAAACATACAGTTAATACACATACAGTTAATACGCATACAGTTAATACACATACAGTTAATACACATACAGTTAATACACATACAGTTAATACACATACAGTTAATAAACATACAGTTAATACACATACAGTTAATACACATACAGTTAATACACATACAGCACACATACAGCACACATACAGTTAATACACATACAGTTAATACACATACAGTTAATACACATACAGTTAATACACATACAGTTAATACACATACAGTTAATACACATACAGCACACATACAGTTAATACGCATACAGTTAATACACATACAGTTAATACACATACCGTTAATACACATACAGTTAATACACATACAGTTAATATACATACAGCACACATACAGTTAATACGCATACAGTTAATACACATACAGTTAATACACATACAGTTAACACGCATACAGTTAACACACGTACAGTTAATACGCATACAGTACACATACAGTTAATACACATACAGTTAATACACATACAGTTAATACACATACAGTTAATACGCATACAGTTAATACACATACAGTTAAAACACATACAGTTAATACACATACAGTTAATACACATACAGTTAATACACATACAGTTAACACACATACAGTTAATACACATACAGTTAATACACATACAGTTAATACACATACAGTTAATACACATACAGTTAATACGCATACAGTTAATACACATACATTTAATACACATACAGTTAATACACATACAGTTAATACACATACAGTTAATACACATACAGTTAATACGCATACAGTTAATACGCATACAGTTAATACACATACAGTACACATACAGTTAATACACATACAGTTAATACACATACAGTTAATACACATACAGTTAATACTCATACAGTTAATACACATACAGTTAATACACATACAGTTAATACACATACAGTTAATACGCATACAGTTAATACGCATACAGTTAATACACATACAGTACACATACAGTTAATACACATACAGTTAATACACATACAGTCAATGCACATACAGTTAATACACATACAGTACACATACAGTTAATACGCATACAGTTAATACACATACAGTTACTACACATACAGTTAATACACATACAGTTACTACACATACAGTTACTACACATACAGTTAATACACATACAGTTAATACACATACAGTTAATACACATACAGTTAAAACGCATACAGTTAATACGCATACAGTTAATACACATACAGTACACCTACAGTTAATACACATACAGTTAATACACATACAGTTAATACACATACAGTTAATACTCATACAGTTAATACACATACAGTTAATACACATACAGTTAATACACATACAGTTAATACGCATACAGTTAATACGCATACAGTTAATACACATACAGTACACATACAGTTAATACACATACAGTTAATACACATACAGTCAATGCACATACAGTTAATACACATACAGTTAATACACATACAGTTAATACACATACAGTTAAAACACATACAGTTAATACACATACAGTTAATACACATACAGTTAATACACATACAGTTAATACACATACAGTTAATACACATACAGTTAATACACATACAGTTAATACACATACAGTTAATACGCATACAGTTAATACGCATACAGTTAATACACATACAGTACACATACAGTTAATACACATACAGTTAATACACATACAGTTAATACACATACAGTTAATACACATACAGTTAATACACATACAGTTAATACACATACAGTTAATACACATACAGTTAATACGCATACAGTTAATACGCATACAGTTAATACACATACAGTACACATACAGTTAATACACATACAGTTAATACACATACAGTCAATGCACATACAGTTAATACACATACAGTACACATACAGTTAATACGCATACAGTTAATACACATACAGTTACTACACATACAGTTAATACACATACAGTTACTACACATACAGTTACTACACATACAGTTAATACACATACAGTTAATACACATACAGTACACATGCAGTTAATACACATACAGTTAATACACATACAGTTAGTACACATACAGTTAATACACATACAGTTAATACACATACAGTTAATACACATACAGTTAATACACATACAGTCAATGCACATACAGTTAATACACATACAGTACACGTACAGTTAATACGCATACAGTTAATACACATACAGTTAATACACATACAGTTAATACACATACAGTTACTACACATACAGTTAATACACATACAGTTAATACACATACAGTTAATGCACATACATTACACATACAGTTAATACACATACAGCTAATACACATACAGTTAGTACACATACAGTTAATACACATACAGTTAATACACATACAGTTAATACAAATACAGTTAATACGCATACAGTTAATACGCATACAGTTAATACACATACAGTACACATACAGTTAATACACATATAGTTAATACACATACAGTTAATACACATACAGTTAATACTCATACAGTTAATACACATACAGGTAATACACATACAGTTAATACACATACAGTTAATACGCATACAGTTAATACGCATACAGTTAATACACATACAGTACACATACAGTTAATACACATACAGTCAATGCACATACAGTCAATACACATACAGTTAATACACATACAGGTAATACACATACAGTTAATACGCATACAGTTAATACACATACAGTTAATACACTTACAGTACACATACAGTTAATACACATACAGTTAATACACATACAGTTACTACACGTACAGTTACTACACATACAGTTAATACGCATACAGTTACTACACATACAGTTAATACACATACAGTACACATACAGTTAATACACATACAGTTAATACACATACAGTTAATACACATACAGTTAATACACATACAGTTAATACACATACAGTTAATACACATACAATTAATACACATACAGTTACTACACATACAGTTACTACACATACAGTTAATACACATACAGTTAATACACATACAGTTAATACACATACAGTTAATACGCATACAGTTAATACGCATACAGTTAATACACATACAGTACACATACAGTTAATACACATACAGTTAATACACATACAGTCAATGCACATACAGTTAATACACACACAGTTAATACACATACAGTTAATACGCATACAGTTAATACACATACAGTTAATACACATACAGTTAATACACATACAGTTAATACACATACAGTTAATACACATACAGTTAACACACATACAGTTAATACACATACAGTTAATACACATACAGTTAAAACACATACAGTTAATACACATACAGTTAATACACATACAGTTAATACACATACAGTTAATACACATACAGTTAATACACATACAGTTAATACACATACAGTTAATACACATACAGTTAATACGCATACAGTTAATACGCATACAGTTAATACACATACAGTACACATACAGTTAATACACATACAGTTAATACACATACAGTTAATACACATACAGTTAATACACATACAGTTAATACACATACAGTTAATACACATACAGTTAATACACATACAGTTACTACGCATACAGTTAATACGCATACAGTTAATACACATACAGTACACATACAGTTAATACACATACAGTTAATACACATACAGTCAATGCACATACAGTTAATACACATACAGTACACATACAGTTAATACGCATACAGTTAATACACATACAGTTACTACACATACAGTTAATACACATACAGTTACTACACATACAGTTACTACACATACAGTTAATACACATACAGTTAATACACATACAGTACACATACAGTTAATACACATACAGTTAATACACATACAGTTAGTACACATACAGTTAATACACATACAGTTAATACACATACAGTTAATACACATACAGTTAATACACATACATACAGTCAATGCACATACAGTTAATACACATACAGTACACATACAGTTAATACGCATACAGTTAATACACATACAGTTAATACACATACAGTTAATACACATACAGTTACTACACATACAGTTAATACACATACAGTTAATACACATACAGTTAATGCACATACATTACACATACAGTTAATACACATACAGCTAATACACATACAGTTAGTACACATACAGTTAATACACATACAGTTAATACACATACAGTTAATACAAATACAGTTAATACGCATACAGTTAATACGCATACAGTTAATACACATACAGTACACATACAGTTAATACACATATAGTTAATACACATACAGTTAATACACATACAGTTAATACTCATACAGTTAATACACATACAGGTAATACACATACAGTTAATACACATACAGTTAATACGCATACAGTTAATACGCATACAGTTAATACACATACAGTACACATACAGTTAATACACATACAGTCAATGCACATACAGTCAATACACATACAGTTAATACACATACAGTTAATACACATACAGTTAATACGCATACAGTTAATACACATACAGTTAATACACTTACAGTACACATACAGTTAATACACATACAGTTAATACACATACAGTTACTACACATACAGTTACTACACATACAGTTAATACGCATACAGTTACTACACATACAGTTAATACACATACAGTACACATACAGTTAATACACATACAGTTAATACACATACAGTTAATACACATACAGTTAATACACATACAGTTAATACACATACAGTTAATACACATACAGTTAATACACATACAGTTACTACACATACAGTTACTACACATACAGTTAATACACATACAGTTAATACACATACAGTTAATACACATACAGTTAATACACATACAGTTAATACACATACAGTTAATACACATACAGTACACATACAGTTAATACACAAACAGTTAATACACATACAGTTACTACACATACAGTTACTACACATACAGTTAATACACATACAGTTAATACACATACAGTTAATACACATACAGTACACATACAGTTAATACACATACAGTTACTACACATACGGTTAATACACATACAGTTAATACACATACAGTACGCATACAGTTAATACACATACAGTTAATACGCATACAGTTAATACACATACAGTTAATACACATACAGTTAATACACATACAGTTAATACACATACAGTACACATACAGTTAATACACATACAGTACACATACAGTTAATACACATACAGTACACATACAGTTAATACACATACAGTTAATACACATACAGTTAATACACATACAGTTAATACACATACAGTTACTACACATACAGTTACTACACATACAGTTAATACACATACAGTTACTACACATACAGTTAATACACATACAGTTAATACACATACAGTACACATACAGTTAATACACATACAGTTAATACACATACAGTACACATACAGTTAATACACATAGAGTTAATACACATACAGTACACATACAGTTAATACACATACAGTTAATACACATACAGTTAATACACATACAATTAATACACATACATTACACATACAGTTAGTACACATACAGTTAATACACATACAGTTAATACACATACAGTTAATACACATACAGTTAATACACATACAGTTACTACACATACTGTTACTACACATACAGTTAATACACATACAGTTAATACACATACGGTACACATACAGTTAATACACATACAGTTAATACACATACAGTACACATACAGTTAATACACATACAGTTAATACACATACAGTTAATACACATACAATTAATACACATACAGTTAATACACATACAGTTAATACACATACAGTTAATACACATACAGTTAATACACATACAGTACACATACAGTTAATACACATACAGTACGCATACAGTTAATACACATACAGTTAATACGCATACAGTTAATACACATACAGTTAATACACATACAGTTAATACACATACAGTTAATACACATACAGTACACATACAGTTAATACACATACAGTACACATACAGTTAATACACATACAGTACACATACAGTTAATACACATACAGTTAATACACATACAGTTAATACACATACAGTTAATACACATACAGTTACTACACATACAGTTAATACACATACAGTTAATACACATACAGTTACTACACATACAGTTAATACACATACAGTTAATACACATACAGTACACATACAGTTAATACACATACAGTTAATACACATACAGTACACATACAGTTAATACACATAGAGTTAATACACATACAGTACACATACAGTTAATACACATACAGTTAATACACATACAGTTAATACACATACAGTTAATACACATACAGTTAATACACATACAATTAATACACATACAGTTAATACACATACAGTTAATACACATACAGTTAATACACATACAGTTAATACACATACAGTACACATACAGTTAATACACATACAGTACGCATACAGTTAATACACATACAGTTAATACGCATACAGTTAATACACATACAGTTAATACACATACAGTTAATACACATACAGTTAATACACATACAGTACACATACAGTTAATACACATACAGTACACATACAGTTAATACACATACAGTACACATACAGTTAATACACATACAGTTAATACACATACAGTTAATACACATACAGTTAATACACATACAGTTACTACACATACAGTTACTACACATACAGTTAATACACATACAGTTACTACACATACAGTTAATACACATACAGTTAATACACATACAGTACACATACAGTTAATACACATACAGTTAATACACATACAGTACACATACAGTTAATACACATAGAGTTAATACACATACAGTACACATACAGTTAATACACATACAGTTAATACACATACAGTTAATACACATACAATTAATACACATACATTACACATACAGTTAGTACACATACAGTTAATACACATACAGTTAATACACATACAGTTAATACACATACAGTTAATACACATACAGTTACTACACATACAGTTACTACACATACAGTTAATACACATACAGTTAATACACATACGGTACACATACAGTTAATACACATACAGTTAATACACATACAGTACACATACAGTTAATACACATACAGTTAATACACATACAGTTAATACACATACAATTAATACACATACAGTTAATACACATACAGTTAATACACATACAGTTAATACACATACAGTTAATACACATACAGTACACATACAGTTACTACACATACAGTTAATACACATACAGTTAATACACATACAATTAATACACATACAGTTAATACACATACAGTTAATACACATACAGTTAATACACATACAGTTAATACACATACAGTTAATACACATACAGTTAATACACATACAGTTAATACACATACAGTTAATACACATACAGTTAATACGCATACAGTTAATACACATACAGTTAATACACATACAGTTAATACACATACAGTTAATACACATACAGTACACATACAGTTAATACACATACAGTACACATACAGTTAATACACATACAGTACACATACAGTTAATACACATACAGTTAATACACATACAGTTAATACACATACAGTTAATACACATACAGTTACTACACATACAGTTACTACACATACAGTTAATACACATACAGTTACTACACATACAGTTAATACACATACAGTTAATACACATACAGTACACATACAGTTAATACACATACAGTTAATACACATACAGTTAATACACATACAGTTAATACACATACAATTAATACACATACATTACACATACAGTTAGTACACATACAGTTAATACACATACAGTTAATACACATACAGTTAATACACATACAGTTAATACACATACAGTTACTACACATACAGTTACTACACATACAGTTAATACACATACAGTTAATACACATACGGTACACATACAGTTAATACACATACAGTTAATACACATACAGTACACATACAGTTAATACACATACAGTTAATACACATACAGTTAATACACATACAATTAATACACATACAGTTAATACACATACAGTTAATACACATACAGTTAATACACATACAGTTAATACACATACAGTACACATACAGTTACTACACATACAGTTAATACACATACAGTTAATACACATACAATTAATACACATACAGTTAATACACATACAGTTAATACACATACAGTTAATACACATACAGTTAATACACATACAGTTAATACACATACAGTTAATACACATACAGTTAATACACATACAGATAATACACATACAGTTAATACACATACAGTTAATACACATACAGTTACTACACATACAGTTAATACACATACAGTTAATACACATACAGTTAATACACATACAGTACACATACAGTTAATACACATACAGTTAATACACATACAGTTAATACACATACAGTTAATACACATACAGTTAATACACATACAGTTAATACACATACAGTTAATACACATACAGTTAATACACATACAGTTATCACACATACAGTTATCACACATACAGTACACATACAGTTAATACGCATACAGTAAATACACATACAATTAATACACATACAGTTAATACGCATACAGTTAATACACATACAGTTAATACACATACAGTACACATACAGTCAATACACATACAGTTAATACACATACAGTACACATACAGTTAATACACATACAGTTAATACACATACAGTTAATACACATACAGTTACTACACATACAGTTAATACACATACAGTTAATACACATACAGTTAATACACATACAGTTAATACACATACAGTACACATACAGTTAATACACATACAATTAATACACATACAGTTAATACACATACAGTACACATACAGTTAATACACATACAGTTAATACACATACAGTACACATACAGTTAATACACATACAGTTAATACACATACAGTTAATACACATACAGTACACATACAGTTAATACACATACAGTACACATACAGTTAATACACATACAGTTAATACACATACAGTACACATACAATTAATACACATACAGTACACATACAATTAATACACATACAGTTAATACACATACAGTTAATACACATACAGTTAATACACATACAATTAATACACATACAGTTAATACACATACAGTTAATACACATACAGTACACATACAGTTAATACACATACAATTAATACACATACAGTTAATACACATACAGTTACTACACATACAGTACACATACAGTTAATACACATACAGTTAATACACATACAGTACACATACAGTTAATACACATACAGTTAATACACATACAGTACACATACAGTTAATACACATACAGTACACATACAATTAATACACATACAGTTAATACACATACATTTAATACACATACAGTTAATACACATACAGTTAATACACATACAGTTAATACACATACAGTTAATACACATACAGTTAATACACATACAGTTAATACACATACAGTTAATACACATACAGTTAATACACATACAGTTAATACACATACAGTACACATACAGTTAATACTCATACAGTTAATACACATACAGTACCCATACAGTTAATACACATACAGTTAATACACATACAGTTAATACGCATACAGTTAATACACATACAGTTAATACACATACAGTTAATACGCATACAGTTAATACACATACAGTTACCAACATACAGCAACTAGATGGAACAAACACCGCTAATGACAAAGCGAAAGCAGAAGTACTTGCAGAATTCTTCTCCAGCGTATTCACAAGAGAACCACAAGGGGAAATACCTGAGTTGGAACCCAGGATAAACGAATATCTTTTTGAGGACCTGGAAATAACAGAGGAACATACCAGGGTCAAACTGTCGATGATAAACATCAATGCATCACAGGGACCAGATAACATACACCCACGAATACTTAGCAGAGGAATTGAGAAAGCCATTAACAATCATCTTTAATAACAGCCTGAGATTGGGAAAACTCCCTGACGATTGGAAGACAGCAAACGTATCAGCGGTATACAAGAAAGTAGAGAAGTCCGTACCTAACAACTACATACCAGTAAGTATAACCTGTGTCACTTGCAAGGTACTGGCGCTCTAAACAATGACACGAGATACAATCATGGATCACATGAACAATAACAAGCTCTACAGCAAAAGTCAATATGGCTTCATATCAGGTACAACACAACAACTACTTAAAACACTAGAGAAATTGACAAAGTCCATGAATGAAGGTCTATCAACACACGTTGTATACATGAATTTCATGAAGGCATTTGACACGGTTCCCCACCAAAGACTGATGAAAAGGGCCATGAGCTACGGCATAAATGGAAACATGCTGGAGTGAATACGAGACTTTCTCAGGGACAGAAAAAAGCGAGTAGTGGTGAATGGCGAAGTCTCTAAAAGCCATGACGTACTAAGCGGTGTACCTCAAGGAATCGTCCTTTGGGCATGTCCTGCTCGTCATAAACATACATGATTTACCATCAACAGTGAAGTCTCAAATAATGATGCTTGCTGACGACACCAAAATGTTCAACGAAATAAAAGAACCAAGTGACATTATAGCCCTACAAAGGGGTATGGACGATTTACAAATATGGTCAGACAAGTGGCTGCTACATTTCCACCCAAAAATATGTGTAACAATGAACGTTGGTAAACTGAGATACAATCCAGAATATAAAATGACAAATAACAAGCGGGATATTAAGATACTAAAGATCGTGGAAGAAGAGAAAGACATTGGAGTAATCACGGACAATATGCTAACTTTTGACAACCATATCAATGAAAACACAAAGAAAGAACAATCGGTAATGGGTGCCATCAGAATATCTTTTACAAACTTAGATGAGGATATACTTGTGAAGTTATATAAATGATTGGTCCGACCACATTTGGAATACGCACAGCCAGCATGGAAACACAACATACAACAACATATTGAACGATTAGAAGGAGTTCAGAGAAGGGTAACTAAATTAGCACCAAGGCTAAAGGACCTAGAATATGACAACAGATTGGAGCGACTCCAATACAGAAGAAATCGAGGTGACATGATAAGACTGTTAGAAAATCTTTAACACATATGTGACCCGCCATATCAAATCCAGTCGTAAGTCGGGATTTTTTTACCCTGTGCCAATGCATTCTCTTATATATGCGAGTCGACCATAGGTCGCCTCGCATATATAAGAGAATGCATTGGCCTAACAATTTTTTACCATGTTTTTTAAATAAATGTTTCTTACAATTTTTAGGACATTAAATAAAAAACATCCATTACCCTGCAGGGAGCCCCACACACATATATAGAAGTGTAAAAAATTGTTAGGCCAATGCATTCTCTTATATATGCGAGGCGACCTATGGTCGACTCGCATATATAGGATAATGCATTGGCACAGGGTAAAAAAATCCCGACTTACGACTGGATTTGATATGGCGGGTCACATAAGACTAACAAGTTGCAGACATACTCACAGGAAATACTGACAAAGAGGGATCAAACTACAACACAAGAAAATATTCATTCAGTCAGAGAGTAGTGGAAACATGGAACAACCTACCAGAAAAAGTTGTATATTCAGAAAAAAATGAACCAATTTAAGAACAACCTGGATTACCATTGGGACAAGCAAGAGGTGAAGTACAACTTTAAGGCTGAATTTGAATCAAATCTGACAATCTCTCAAACATGCAAGAAGTCTCTAGCAGATAATTATCTAGTTGACGTGTCATGTACATGTATAAATGAGGTGGATACAGTGGCAACCACATGAGCCAGCGTCAACTAAAAGCATAATTAACCATGAGTAAGTATGTTGGGGTGGTGTAGTTCATAGTCCTATTTCATTTCCACTACCGTGACGCATGCCCACAAACTAGCACCGATTGTGTTTTGTTCTTATCTGCTGGGAGCTCTTTGACGAGACGACTGCTGGGTGTTACAAAGACTGCTTTGGATCATGATCAAGAAGTGTGTGGTACAATTTTTTGTTTGTTTTATTTTATTGATAAAGAAGAATAATAACAAAAGAAAGAGACAAAATACATTCACTAATTCATGCTCTCTGTCCAAAACATGGAAGAGTTTCACTTTCCATGCCCTGGCCTACTTTCTTACGTGTGACATGCAATTAGAAAATATTTAAAGCCACACTAGCTATGTGTTAGGACAATTTTAACAGTCATCGTTCAAATTAAAAGCAAGACCAATAATCGATACTAGGTACTACCTTGATATATTTATTGCCTGAAAAGGACTTTCTTTAGCAACAACAATGATAATAAAAAACAATAGATTATTTGTTTGTCTTCAGAATAACTTAAAATTTCCCTTATTAACCGGCTAAAGTGGTCGATGGTTTGCAATATTTAAGGTTTGCAGATTCAATGTTCCAACACTATGTGCAGCTTTAATTGATTTAAGTTCTGAATTTAACATAAACAGTTTAATTAGTAAATTTAACCATATTGAGACCGTATTGTAAATATTGTGTGTACAATATGGTATACGACCTTAGCAGAGAGGCATACGTCAACGGGAAGGCTAACAACCCTCGAAACCATATACATGTACCTAAATTGTTCATAGACATCATAAATGCGTTCGCTGAGTTAGTGAATTGACGAACCATATATTGATTGACAAGTGGCTAGCTGACGATCGCCAGGTGTAAATGTTGTTATCCACACCAGGTTACCAATGCTCAGAAAAACGTAGACAAAGAGAACCGTATGAAACTAGTATACTCATCGACATTATGGCATTCTAGTTCATTTCACAAGAGGGCTCTCAATTCCAACATGTAACAGACGAATTATACCACAGGCTACGTATACCATTGATGAAGCTAATTGCCACTAATAAGGATGAGAGTTCCGAGTTTTGTTTGGCAAAACCATGAGCAGGACACCGGCATATGTATTGTTTGATTAGTGGGACCATTCTCCCAGTAAGTGTAGAAGTCTTTGTTGGTGCGAGCCAGATACATTAATCTGATCAAAAGGTTGGAGCTTGTCCAAAATAATTATAAATGCGGCAAGTCAGAATCAACCACATAGTTGTTCTTAGTCATGCAATTCATAATATGACTATTCGATGAACCTACAGGTATGGATATTATCGGCTCGTACTGGAGAATGGTTTTCTAAATGCCACCCCACGATTATTCATTGTGGGTTTTAGTCCTCGCAAGTCCCAAGATGCCAACAGCTGCGATGTGTTTTAAGTACGTTTTGATTAGGAATCGATAGATTGTGATTTCGCGTATTCATATTTATTTTGTGACAAAAGTGGAAATTATAATGTGAACATATTTACGACTTAAATTTCTGGCCACCAGTTTGACCGCCATCTTGGCGTGAGTATCAATTGCCCAACTCAAACGAATACCTCGTATCAATGTTCCCTATCAACATGTAAATATGGGTGGAATTTGTGCAACATAACTCCCATGCATTGTAAGAAATTAAAGGTATATCCAATATGGCGCCCAAAATGGCGTACATAATTTGAAACAAATCACTGAAAATCCTTCATATCTTATTATCTATCTATCTACTATATAATTTGAGACTTCCGTATATATATATATGTGTGTGTGTATATATGTGGGTACTTCATGGAATCCAAAACGCGTGTACAGATTGAGCTCAAATTTCGTATATAAGTGTAAAATCCCACCGACACGACCGTGGTCGAATTTTGGAGAAGCTCAGAGCACCCATTCTCCAATCTCAGTCACAAAAAACGGCACTGCGGTGGTTAAGACATCAACGATCGTTATATTGACCTTATACGGAGGTGTTAACAATCGACGCTCTTTATTGCAATGGACGTGGCTAAACGACTGACCCCATGCGACCGAAATACGGATGCGGATTCCAATGGACGTGGCTAAACGACTGACCCCATGCGTCCGAAATACGGATGCGGACGAAATGCAATTATCTCGACTAAAAAGGCAGAATTGATCTAAGAGCTCGAAATATTATGCAGAGGGATTTCACGACGGGATTAATTGACTGTCCGCTCTGAAGTTTAGGACGGGGAGGACGGGTACCATGAATTAACTCATTGAAAAACAAAGAATGCGTTATCTCGGAAACGGGTGGAGCTATCGACTTGAAATTTGGTATGTGAATGTATCTTGCCCCGGGTACGAATTTTTAAGCTTCGCGCATGCGCACACCAGATCTCGGAAACGAGAAATTTGGTTAAATTAAAAAAATGTCATGTTTCTGAAACAAAGCCATGAGACGAATGCCACCAGTGGCTAGTACTATATATTTTGAGACTTCCGTATATATATATATATACTATGAAATCTTGTCAATTATGGGGCATTTTTCAATTTAAAACCTTTCTTGTGGGGCAAAAACAAATTATGGGTCACTAGAAATGACCCGCAATTTTAACACCGCAAAATGTTTATATTTTGTCTTTTATAGGTCATTAGACCCCCCTTTTTTTCTTCACAATTCGGTTTTAGAAGCACGCATATATCGATTTTGGCCATCATGTCAATCAAGTGCGTAACTCCTCCTCCTGTTGCATATTTGTGAACCGGATGTAATTGTCGCCTTGTTGAAAATGGCGGGTTTTTAAATTTGTGAAGAATTTTAACTTTGTTTTATGGTCTTAACTGGTTTTATGGTGCTTTAAAACAACTGTATATATTACCTGACAGTGTATACTTATAATTGTAAAAGTTGTGTGTGCCCGGAAACTGTGTTGCTATTCGAAAAGAGTGTTTAAATGTCCCGTACAACGAAAATAGGAAACACGACTGCGACATATTGCGTAAACTAGAGTTTAAAAGCTTAAAGATCTTCATAACTACTCCAAGTACATCATCCAGCTGCAGTTCCATACTTCCAGGTTATGATACGCTCTACATACTTAGAGGTATAAAAGGCTGCTATTTATGAAAGAACAGAAGAGTACTTCACTCTGAAACTACAACACAGTTCCCAATTAATAAAAAAAATTGAATTATGAATTTATGCATTGTTGTGGGAATCCCAGTCACATACAGTGATACACAGCAATGAAATGTCATTTAGGAGTTCCAGATCTCTCCATTGAATATACCGGTAGAGTGGGTATACTCACTAAAATTTGGAGCTCATGTTATGAGGTTGCTCAAACACTGGCGTAAAGAAGAAGTGGAAGTCCACTGTGCGGCGCCACCAGAACTCTTAGAAGTAAGAAGAACACGCGGGAAAGACATTTTGTGTTTTATCATCATCAGATCTGCTATAAATCGGAATACAAATGTGCTTTGGTGAGTTTGTTTTAATATATTATTATATAGACTGAATTGTTTTGCAGAAATCTTGTTTAAATAGGCCAAAACAAATTGAATGCGTGTTTCCCGTAATGAGCCCCAAAAAATGAGCCCCAAAAAAATAGGGCCCGGCGGTAGGCTTTTCATTTTATTTTATTTTGTATGGTCTTGTGTGGGCCATGCCTAACCACCATGATGATGAAACACCATACACTGACCTGTCACCCAGAGCAACCAATAAATTGGTGATAAAAGTGATATATTATTATTTATATAAAGGGGAAACAAAGAAAACAGATTTCTATTATCTTTAAAATGCGGGTTTTTCCCCCACAGCAGTCGTGAATTATGCACATGTGAATCGACCCATGTGCGACAGCTATCGTTGAAAATAACTTGTTCCTGCGTTCGAATTTCGGTTTGAATCAACGTCGGAGAACATTCATGTTATAAATACACGTGCTTCCTGTCAGCGAAGAGGAACGATAACTCGTGATCTTCCGGTATAGCGTCCTGTCGTAATTTGACTTTCCGTTTGAAGAGTGTCGATGTGACTTTGCGAAAAATATATAAATATATCATTTATAAATAAAATAAAGATATACTTTATCTCGTGAGGCGATTCAGATAATATAGAACCATGCATACACAGTTTGGTTAACAGTGCGGTCAGTCGGTTTTACTTGCTATTTGGCATGGTGTAGTTGCCGCTGTGTACTTTCATTAAACTGAAAAAGGCGATACACACCAGAAATCTAACCACGGTGTACATGTCATTCAGCCGCGAGTGTAGTTGCCGTTCGGCCACAGTGAACTTGCTGTTCGGTCGCGGTGCTCAACTGCAGTTAAATACTCTTGACACAGCGGCCGAACGGCAAATACACCGTGGTGCCTACAAACTCTTGACACCGCGGTCGAACGGCAAATACACCGTGGTGCCAATGGACACTTGTTTTGTCCAGCTGGGTACATACATGGCATGTGAAATTGAATATTTTTTTATTTTTACATTTTTGTCAACTCCACAGCTGCCCAAACTTCCACAATTTGCGGTAGCCTGACCGTAGCCATCTTCCCCTTGTCTGCATAACAGATGGCTGATATGTGGTATAGCCTATAGGCCTGCACTCCCTGTTGTGTTGTCCAATAATTTTGTAACAGCTACCGGTAGGATCGCACGTGTTGCCAAGGCCACGCCACTTTTCCTGGTAAAAATCAAGCAGTGCTTGATTGCTACAATTTGGCTACGATATTGTGGACATGCGCATTGGATGCTCCACCTGCGATATTCCCCACTTATTATTTTAATTGCAGCACTAAGATGAGAATCCCTGGAAAGTCGCGGGAACATTGCAGGCCTCCAAATTTGAGTAACCCATTTATTGTTCCCATGGTTTTATGCCCAGGTATTATAATTTGTTCCCCTGAAAATGACAGTGGCAACCCATAGGTTACGTAACAGGTTTAATACCTATTTTTGTTTTCACAATATATTAATATTGCATATAATAAATAATATTGTGAAATTTGGAGGCCTAATTATGGATAGTCTCGTTTGAGTCGATTGTATTAAATAAACATCTCGTACTGTGTCTTCTTTTAGTTAGTAGAATTCAATTCATATAAAATAACTTGCTAAATTGATGTATAAAGCCATAAATATATAACTTCAAGTCATACCGGTATAAACATCGATTCAAATATAATTACCAGAGGTTTTATGTGTGCCGGGTATGTCTGTAAAATAAGAACATCAAAATGTTGACACAAATCACGCTTTTGATGTAAACATAGCCACGCCTCATCAGTGGAATACCTGTGTGATACAACTTTCCCGTGGAAAATCCTACCTATATGCATGACGTGACCAAAAAATCCACAAGCTATTTTTGTGTTCACGGGGCCGGTGCTCATGCATAATAATGCCCACGACATTGAACAGATAATGATTTTTGTCTTCGGGTCGACTTCTTTGAAACAAACTATATAAATGTATTGCATTTTCCCCGGTTATTAAAAATAATGCAAGATAGTCAATTTATTGTTCACTTACATATTCGGAATGAGGTACCGGTAATAGTGTCACATACGATGGGATCGTTTATATCAAAAATGTTTGGTGCCGGGTATGTGCAACTAACCTTTAAGACAAAACTGATGTCAGATTAAAAGGACAAGCAAAAAAAGACCTCGACCTGAACACAATGGGAAGAACATCTGTATATAAAGAAGCATGAATTTGCGGTTCACTACGACTGGTCCAGTGTTACAGTACTAGTAATGCCCAAAGTAATTGACCACTTAACCATAGCAGAATTATGGGTAATTTGTCAGGATTTAGTCGGAAATATGGCTTGTTGCCATTCATTGGAAAGCTCTCATATTTCCGACTAAATCCTGAAAAATTACCCATAATTCTGATGTGGTTAAGTGGCCAATTACTTTGGGCATTACTGTATTGGTACCGTAAGTTAGTGATGACAAGTTCATCACATATGTTTCAAAATATCAAGATTGATATAAGATAATCGTCTAGTATGGTTAAGTGGTCAATTACTTTCGGCATTACTGTATTGGTAAGTTAGTGATGACAATTTCAATGCATATGTTTCAAAATATCAAGATTAATATAAGATAATCGTCTAGAGACGCCGCTAAAAGCTGGTCACCGATGCGTATACATCCTGGCTATTAGACGGACAACGGCTCAAATGTTTCGAAAGATTGTCATATCTCAAAAACAACTAATATGGAACTTGGAACGTGCCTTATAAAAGGCACCGATAATCACAAATCCACCAGAGAAATTGTCGCATCGATCGGATGGATCCTTCATATAACTTAAAGAACCAGGGCTTATATTTCTGCGAGAATCCAAATCTACATGTATTCTTGCAAATTACTCTGGATTCTCGTGAAAAGTACATGTACATGTATATACAGTGTATGGATTCTCGCAAAATCAGATGAAATATATGCCCTGAGAACACACAAAATCATGTCATTCATATAGGCCTATGTAAAGTATGCATGCATGACCCAAACCTATTAACCCTGCATACCCCAGTACAAGTACAGGTCATGATTTTGTACCCCTCTGGACAAAACAAGTTTCAATTGGCACCGCGGTGCATTTGCCGTTCGGTCGCGTTGTCAATATTAAAAATATCAATGAAATTTAATATATTAATAGTTAGAGATTCAAACCCCCTTGCCCTTGGATCCCCTGTACTACTAGTAGTATATCATGTCATGAATTTATTCAAAATCTGACAACTTGTTAATGTTTTGACATACAGTTTTCTGATGGGGAATTTTTACCGGAATAACATTAAACAGACAATGCAGGGCATGAATTTCTTTGTTAATACTTGTTCCTACATGTAAATCCATTTGATAAAATGAGAAATTGGCTCATCTCAATCATGCAATCACAAGCTGGGACCTTAACCTACAGTTAAATACATTGTTATACCTACAGTTAAATACATTTTTAAGGAATAGGTATTTTATATTTATACTTATAAATATATCACCTGCATTATTATTTTCATCGCTATGGGCATAGCCACAGTAGAGATTCTGACACAAACTAGATCCCCTGGAAATAATTATAATAATCACCGCATTACGCTTTCTTATATGGAAATCTCGATTGACGCTGAACAGAAATTTAATTAACAGTGGCCTAAACATAAGATATAACAACCCACTGTGGATTTCTACATGTATATATGGAAACTGAAAGTGAAACACGTCTGCTCGGTGCGCCTTTCTCGGAATTGTTCACATTATATTTATCAAGTGGTTTGACAGTTTTCACTTTCTGGTTGACACAATTCTAGCACTTTCATCCGATGATCCGAAACAAAAATGCTTTCATACTGTGCATTAAATTGTCTTCTGTTATTTGTATACACAACTGGTGACTCAATACAAGGAAGTAAATGAGAAAACATCAGAAAGCTTCTTATTGGAAAACCAGTGCGCGTATGAACTATTTAAGTATCGGTACCGTATTATTATGCAGGAGTCTCAATTTACTCTCTGCTTCCTGGCGTGCCTATACAATTTTCAAACTTTCTTGGACCCCCCCCCCCCCCCCCCCCATCACCGGGCATTTCATCTTAACAAATACATATACATGTACATGTATAGGGCTGAAACGGTTAACCAGTTACCATGGCCGTGACCGGTCATGGAAATTGCATGACCCGTTAACCTTAAACAGACAATGCAGCATTTAAATAAGAAATGAACGGCGGTTTCAATGTAGTCATGGGATTTTGACCGCGAGAAAAAATCAGCAAATTGCATGAACCCCCTTTGGGGTTCATGGGGAGTTTGCTGAATTTTTATCACGGTCAAAACCCATAACCACGTTGAATCCGCAGTTTATTATACCCCCACTTTCGAAGAAAATTGGGGGTATACTGGATTGACTCCATCTGTCCGTCCGTCACGTTTTCTCCCTCCGTGTGTCCGTCCGTCCGACCTCATAACTCGAACAACTATGAACCGATTTCAATATTTTGTTGTATGCAATCTCCCCAGGACGGTCTCTCCGCATAATGCTAATTGCGGTTCAGTCCGACTTTTTTTTTCAAGTTATGCCTCATTTTCGACTTATTTTGACTTAGAAAATTCTGTCCAACTTAATAACTTTAACAAATATGAAACGATTTCAATAATTTTTGGTATACATGCTTCTCACAATACCCTCTCTACATGATGCGGCTAGGTATTGGCTCAGACCGTTTTTCGAAATATTACGTTTCATTTTCGACTTATTTTGACTTAGAAAATTCTGTCTGACTTAATAACTTTAAATTTGTCTTTAAAGTTAAAAATCTTTTTTGTTGGGTTTACAGATAATGCGGGTTGAATTTGCCACGGTGGGGGTATGCTAGCACTCGAGTGCACTCATCTTGTTATTTATTTTTATATACTTAAAATTCAATATCGACTAGGATTGTCTGTCTTTCCCACTATGTCAATGTAGGCATACCGGTATATGGCTGTGGTTAACAGGTCTCAGTTAATTCAAGTGGTTAACCTGTCATGGAAATCCCATGCGAACAGTAATGCCCTAATTAATCGACTCCATAATCACAGCAGAATTATGGGTAACTTTTCAGGATTTAGTTGGAGATATGGCTTGCTGCCATTCATTGGAAAGCTCTCACCGAGAGCTTTCCGATGAATGGCAACAAGCCATATTTCCTAGTAAATCCTGAAAAGTTACCATAATTCTTGTGGTTATGGAGTCGATTAATTGGGGCATTACTGTAGGACTAGGCCCTAACCATTTCAGCCCTACACATACATCTTTTTCTTTTCACTTGTTGCCACATAAATTGTAATTGCATTCATGTCTTCGGATGTCGTATTCTCACATATTACTAGTATTAAATAGCTGGTATTATGGGCCTACCTCGAATTGATTCACCACTACCATTCCATATAGTAATAATAGTCTATTTTGGGAATGGGTCCGGGTCCCTTCGAATTGGGAAAAATGTGTCTTTTACAGACCAAAATTGGGAATTTTCCATGTTTTAGAAAAAGCCATGGACACCAAACTTCGACAAGTATTTACTGTACATGTGTTTTATATAAATCAGCAATTTATTTAGAGTTATCATCCCTCTTTCATAAATGCGCTGACTGGTAGAGGGGAGGTAATTCGCATGTTAAGCTAATACATGTAGTTAGGTCGCCGCGTGTACATTATACGATGCGGGCTCCCGCTGATTTACTACGGGTTTTCAGCTGTTTATCGATCGGCTGAGTGTACAAAACATCGGAAAAAATTGATAATTATTCAATAAGCCCAATGGTATTATATACCTGCCTGCAATTGGGAATTTGGTGGTTGAAAATTGGGAATAAAGGTGCCTTTTCACATTGGGAATGGGGCCGAATACCGGACCCTGAGGACACCTAAAAAAATCCCTGATAGTAGTATGTATATCATGTTACATGTTCGGGGTTGTGGTGCATTTAACACACTGTATACTTACCATACATGTATATCTGGTTCTATTTTATGGTACTAGTACTAAGAATACAAACCTTCTGTTGCATGAGATTATCTAAATTGTACCCTCAGACTATCACCCCATGCCATCACTATTATTAGGCACCATCACTATTATTGTTTTTGAGGTAAAATACATGTACCACCTACTACTACTATTATCACTATTATCCGGCCATCACTATTATTAGGCGCATAAGAGTATAGCAGTAGGATCTGTCCCTCTGCGCATTTTTCTCCAAGACACCTCAGTGGATCGATTTAACTAAATTTGGTGTGATGACTCTGGTTACCCTGGCAGAGGTTTTACCGGTAGTTTTTGTTTAATTAGATTTAAAAAATGTTGTTTTTTTTTAAATCAAACTGTTGAAATGATCAAAAACGGACGACAGACCCAACTACATGTACATAATATGGGCCTTGGTCAAAATTAGTATTTTTGAGCAAAGACTATTATCCCACAGCCGGTTAAAAGTTGTGTGGTATATACAATTTATGTAACATGTTTCCGTCGTGGTAGACAATAAAAAGCGTTTTTTGTTTTAATCAAACTGTTTAAATGAACAAAAACGGACGACAGATCGAACTATGGCCCTTGGTCAAAATTAAGTATTTTTTGTGCAAAGACTACCGGTATTACCCACAGCTGGTTAAAAATTTTGTGGTATATATATATAATTTATGTAACATGTTTTCGTCTCGGTAGACAATAAAAAGCGTCTTTTCATTTTTAGCTCAACTTACATGTACTTTGTAAGTTTGAGCTACCGGTATTGCCATGGGTTGGCGTCCGTCGTCCGTGTGTGCGTATTTCTGTCAACAATTCCTTTGGCGCGGGCTACATGTCGTACATGTACATTTATGTTTGGTCTGATCTTTATGAAATTTGTCATGAATGTTGACATTGAGCTGTAGATGGGAACGAGTTATTTTGGGTCATTCGGCCAAAAAACATGGCTGCCGGCGGCCATCTTGAATTAAAAAATTAAATCCATTGACGCGGGCTACATGCCGTACTGTTCATGTGATCATCATAAAATTTGTCATGAATGTTGACATTTACATATTGATGGGAACAATTCATTTTTTGGGGTCAATCAGCCAAAATACATGGCCGCCAGCAGCAATCTTGGATTTTACTCTTTACATTACTAAATACTATGGCACAGGCTACATGTCGTACCTTTGGTCAGTTCATTATGAGATTTGTCATGGCTATTGACATGTACATGTAGATGGGAACGAGTCATTTTGGGGTCAATCGGCAAAACGTCGTACTGGGGTACAGTACTGCTCATCTGATCATCATGAAATTTGTCATGGATGTTAATATACCGGTAGATGGGAACGAGTCATTTTTGGGTTCGGCCAAAAAACATGGCCGCCATCAGCCATCTTGGATTTTACTCTTTGCATGACTAAATCCTTTGGCATGGGCTACAGGTCCTACCTTTGGTCGAATCATTATGTAATTTGGCACGGCTGTTGACATTGATATTTAGATGGGAAATGAATCATTTTGGGGTCATTCGGCAAAAAAACATTGCTGCCAGCAGCCAGTCATTTTGGGGTCGTTCGGCCAAAAAACATGACTGCCAGCAGCCATCTTTGTTTTTACTCTTTGTATCACTAAATCCTTTGTTCGGATCATTATGAAATTTGTCACGACTGTTTACATGTAGATGGGAAATGAGTCATTTTTGGGTCATTCGGCAAAAAAACATTGCCGCCAGTAGCCATCTTGGATTTTACTCTTTACATGACTAAATCTTTTAGCACGGGCTACAAGTTGTATCTTTGGTCTGATCATCATGAAATTGTCATGGATGTTAACAATGACATGTAGATAGGAACAAGTCATTTTGGGGTCATTCGGCCCAAAAACATGGCCGCCAGCAGCCATCTTGGATTTACTCTTTACATGACTAAATCCTTTGACACAGGCTACCGGTCGTATCTTTTGTCAGATAATCATGTTAACAATGACGTAAATGAGAACTAGTCTTGTGGGTCATTCGGCAGAAAACATGGCTGTTAGTGCAACCCAGTGGCCATCTTGGATTCTACTCATTGCATACATGTAACTAGGCAGGGCTGGCGATCTAGAAAATTAAGGAGGGCTATTAATAGCCCTCCTCAACTTTTACAGTTATGATTTATTTTATCTGAGTTACTACTGTCCTTAGTTTGTCTATTTTGATGTTTTGACTATTATCCATCAGCTGGTTAAAAGTTGTGGGGTATATATACATGTAATTTATGTAACATGTTTTCAATTGACAAAGAGCATTCTCAATTTATATGATGAACCTGATCTATTTCGAGATTCCATGGGTGATTTTGTATGTGGTATTGTGACATTTAAATATAAAGAGTGTCCATTCTTCCGTCTCCCAAAAGCGGTAGACAATAAAGAGCGATCTAAATTATGAACTGTCTTTTTGGAGGTACATGTACAATGTACCTAATAATTGTGAACTGTACATGTATGTGGCATGTTGGCATTCGAATATATGAATAATTGAGAATTTGGAAATAATTTACAAAGAACAACAAATGAAACACCTGATAGATACCGGTAGTTCCGCCCAGTGTTTTTATAACGTGTGGGAGCTTCTTATGACAAAGTTTTATATATCCAACTGGAAAAACCTACCGGCATAATACATTGTACCGGTATTATGGTATATATACCCCACATCTTGTTAAAAGTTGTGGGGTGATACATGTATCTAATAGTAATGTATCTTGTTTTAAACTAACAATACATGTAGGTCTTTAAATTTTGTTAACAATGTTCTGAAATATGTACATGTATACCGGTATGTCTTAAAAAGTTAATGATAAAAAAGTATACAGCTACACAAAATAATATAAATAAATGATCCCATAGTGGATTCAAAATTATGGTGCTTCTGTAAAATTTGTTCTTGACGCAACCGAGGAGTACTATATTTGTCCAATGATCTTCGTAACAGTTAATATGGGCTTTCCAAAATATAATTGCTCACACATTAAAGTTTGGATACAGTGTCATTGACATTTTCATTCAATTTAGGTTCTTGGAGAATTGACATAGTTCCTCCATTTACGACTAGTAAAGACATGGCATGACCCTATTGGTATTAAACTTCGACTTCCATAAAGATACTATTGAATATCGCAATGATTATAAACATGGTGTTATAACTATATGTACATGTGTAATTTTAAAGTTTTTGGTTGAGTTGGGTAACAGCTACCGGTATGGCCCTTTGGTGAAAATTAAGGATTTTTGAGCAAAAACTATTATATATACCCCACAGCTGGTTCAATTTGGTAACAAATAATAATTTAATTGGTCAAGAATATAAACTGGAACAAATTCAATTCACTGCTTCTTAAATTATAGGATAATAGGGGAAAATCTGTGGAATTTTCCCCACTATTTACTGAGAGGCAAGAATTTGTTCAGCCTCAAACTAGACTTAAGTCCATTATACATGTATGTAATGAAATTACAGTAATTTCCCTGTACAATGAAGAAAATCACAGGACATGAGAATGAATTTGAAATTTTGGGGGTCGTGTCCAGTTCTGCATGGAATTGTCCTTAGTGATTTTAAAGTTTTTGATTGAGTTGGGTAACAGCTACATGTACATGTACATGTATATGTACCGGTATAGCCCTTTGGTGAAAAATAAGGATTGTTTTTAGCAAAAACTATTATATATACCCCACAGCTGGTTCAAAGTTGTGGGATATATATAATTTATGTAACATGCACAGAGTAAATTTTGTCAATCTTGTATTAAATATATATACCCCACAATTGGTTACAAATTATAAGCCATTTTATAGCAGTATGATCCGTCCCTTTGTCCGTGTGTCTGCGCATTTTTCTCCAAGAAACCTGGACTGATTGAACTAAATTTGGTGTGATGATTTGGGTCACCCTGGCGGAGGTTATAACAACAGTTTTTTTTTTTTTTTTTTTTAATTTCTTGTTTTGTTTTTAATTAAAACTGTTTAAATAATTGTAACGTGCGCAAAGCATACAAACGCACAGTAGACCCAACTACATGTATGGTTTTTAGTGAAAATTAAATTTGTTTGAGCAAAAACTATTATATATACCCCACAGCTGGTTCAATTTGGTAACGAATAATAATTTAATTGGTCAAGAATATAAAATGGAACAAATTCACTGCTTTTTATATTATAGGATAATAGGGGAAAATCTGTGGAATTTTCCCCACTATTTTAATACTGAGAGGCAAGAATTTTTTCAGCCTCAAACCAGACTTAAGTCCATTATACAGTAATTCCCCTATACAATGAAGAAATTTACAAAACATGGGAATGAATTTGAAATTTTGGTGGTCGTGTCCAGTTCTGCATGGAATTGCCCATAGTGGTTTTAAAGTTTTTGATTGAGTTGGGTAACAGCTACATGTACATGTATGGCCCTTTGGTGAAAAATAAGGATTTTTTTTAGCAAAAACTATTATATATACCCCACAGCTGGTTCAATGTTGTGGGACATATATAATTTATGTAACATGCACAGAGTAAATGTTGTCAATCTTGTATACTAAATACATGTATACATTGTACATGTATATACACCCCACAATTGGTTACAGATTATAAGCCATCTAAATATAAATAAATAGTTTTTATAGCAGCAGGATCCGTCCTATTATATATACCCCACAGCTGGTTCAATTTGGTAACAAATAATAATTTAATTGGTCAAGAATATAAAATGGAACAAATTCACTGCTTCTTAAATTATAGGATAATAGGGGAAAATCTGGGGAATTTTCCCCACTATCTACTGAGAGGCAAACAAAAATTCAGCCTCAAACCAGACTTACATGTAAGTCCATTATACATGTACATGTACTATTATGTCATGAAATTACAGTAATTTCCCTGTACAATGAAGAAAATTACATGACATGACAATGAATTTGAAATTTTGCAGTTCTGCATGGAATTACCCTTAGTGGTTTTAAAGTTTTTGATTGAGTTGGGTAACAGCTACATGTATGGCCCTTTGGTGACAATTGAAAATAAGGATTTTTAGCAAAAACTATTATATATACCCCACAGCTGGTTCTAAGTTGTGGGATATATATAATTTATGTAACATGCACAGAGTAAATTTTGTCAATCTTGTATTAAATATATATACCCCACAGTTGAATGAATTTGAAATTTTGGTGGTCGTGTCCAGTTCTGCATGGAATTACCCTTAGTGTTTTAAAATTTTTGATTGAGTTGGGTAACAGCTACATGTATGGCCCTTTGGTGAAAAATAAGGATTTTTTAGCAAAAACTATTATATATATACCCCACAGCTGGTTCAAAGTTGTGGGATATATATAATTTATGTAACATGCACACAGTAAATTTTGTCAATCTTGTATTAAATATATATACCCCACAATTGGTTAGAAATTATAAGCCATCTAATAAATATTTTTTATAGCAGTAGGATCCGTCCCTTTGTCCGTGTCAACTGTGCGTCTGCTTATTTTTCTCCAAGAAATCTAGACTGATTTAACTAAATTTGGTGTGATGACTTGGGTCACCCTGGCGGAGGTTTATATATTTTTTTTCAATCAAAACTGTTTAAATAATTGTAACGTGCGCAAAGCATACAAACATACAGTAGGCCCAACTACATATGGCTTGTTGCCATTCATCGGAAAGCTCTCGTGTACATGTATGGTTTTTGGTGAAAATTAAGTATTTTTGAGCAAAATCTATTATATATACCCCACAGCTGGTTCAATTTGGTAACAAATAATAATTTAATTGGTCAAGAATATAAAATGGAACAAATTCACTGCTTCTTATATTATAGGATAATAGGGGAAAATCTGGGGAATTTTCCTCTCTGTTTTGAGTGTTTTCTGAGAGGCAAGAATTTGTTCAGCCTCAAACCGGACTTAAGTCCATTAATATACATGTATGTCATGAAATTACAGTAATTTCCCTATACAATGAAGAAAAAATACATGACATGAGAATGAATTTGAAATTTTGGTGGTCGTGTCCAGTATATACAATGTATATACCCCACAGCTGGTTCAAAGTTGTGGGGTATATATAATTTATGTAACATGCACAGAGTCAATTCTGTCAACCTTGTATAGATACATGTATACCCCATACTTGGTTACAAATTATGAGGCATATAAATGTATATATATGTACAGACACCTGGACCGATTTAACTAATTCATATAAATAGGCTATTTTCTAAAATTCAAGTGAGAGACACATACATGTACAATATGTATAATATACTAGTACAGAAACAATGTCTATTAAGTTAGTAATTACTATTAGTACTAATCTCTTTGTTAATTTTCCATTTGAATGATAACAAACCTGAACTCGAACTATTTGAAGTTTCGACAGGTGAAAGCTAGATAAAGCCAAACATACTTTACAGTATGATTCTGTTAAACTGTTAACCCTTTACCCAACAAAACGGCCAAAACCGGCCAAATAAAGCTTCAACAGCCTAAAATATCTTCGGTCTGTCTCAATAGAATCATACAAATATGGATATTATTGGAACCGGCTCCTTGACCACATTGTGATAGTTACAGTTATGCCCTGTGCCAATGCATTCTCTTATATATGCGAGTCGACCATAGGTCGCCTCGCATATATAAGAGAATGCATTGGCCTAAAGAAAATCGTTTTTTAACACTTTTTACCATTTTTTCTTACATTCTTTAACAATTTTATAATTTGTAATGTGTTAAGCCAATAGGTCGACTCGCATATATAAGAGAATGCATTGGCACAGGGCCCTTCTGTTGGGTAAAGGGTTAAACTTGAATCTATTTTGTAAAAAAATAAATAAATTGTCTGTCAATTTTTTGTTTTTTGGGGTGCCTTGAGTTTGGGCGTCCAAACCGGTAAACGGTATGAAAAAACGGCCTGGATACATGTATGTCCCTGATATATATATATATGTAAACAAGGTTTACAAAATTTACTCTATGCATTTAATATACATAAATTATATATATCCCACAACTTTGAACCAGCTGTGGGGTATATATATAATAGTTTTTGCTCAAATATACTTAATTTTCACCAAAGGGCCATAGTTGGGTCTGTCGTCCGTTTTTGCATGATCATTTAAACAGTTTGATTTAATGTACATACATATATACATGTACATGTATATGTATTTATTTACATTTATATGTACATTATATGCCTCATAATTTGTAACCATGTACATGTATGGTGTACATGTATGTCTATACAAGGTTGACATAATTGACTCTGTGCATGTTACATGAACTATACATGTAACCATGTATATACATGTACCCCACACCTTTGAACCAGCTGTGGGGTATATATAATAGTTTTCGCTCAAAAATACTGAATTTTCACCAAAGGGCCATAGTTGGGTCTGTCGTTGGTTTTTGATGAATTTAAACAGTTTGATTTTATGTACATACGTGTATACTACTAGTAGTACATGTATAATATTTATTTACATTTACATGTACAGTATATGCCTCATAATTTGTAATCGAGTATGGTGTATGTTACATGAATTATACATGTACATGTATATACCCCACAAATTTAAACCAGCTGTGGGGTACATGTATTAATAGTTTTTGCTAAAAAATACTTAATTTTCACCAAAAAACATAGTTGGGCCTACTTTCAGGTGCCTAATAATCGTGATGGCCTAATAATAGTGATGGGTACTGATTTAGGCTGAAATTAATAATAGTGATGGCAATTTCACTCTACATGTATGTCTCAATGCCAAATAATAGTGACCGTTGGGATTTTCTCCAAAATCGTGCTGACACTATTACTAGGCACCTGAGAGTACTGCCCGTTTGTACGCTTTGCGCAGATTACGATAATTTAAACAGTTTTGATTAAAAACAAAGCAAGAAATTTAAAAAATAATTAATGTTGTTATAACCTCTGCCAGGGTGACCAAAGTCATCACACCAAATTTAGTTAAATCAGTCCAGGTTTCTTCGATGAACAAAAACGGTTGACAGACCCAACAACATGTACAACAAAGACTATTATCCCACACCTGGTTAACAGTTGTGTGGTACGGTATCTATAATTTATGTAACATGTTTTTTGTCGCGGTAGACAATAAAGAGCGTTATCAATTAGGCCAAAACAAAAAACCTCTTTGTTTCCGATACCCTGCCCGGCTGAGATTTTCTTGCCTGCCTCAATTTTATTTTTTTTTATTTTCTTCAGAAAGTTAGTCTTTATAGTAAACTGTTAAGAGTGTTAATGTGGTCAATATTTATCGTTTTCCCAATCCCAAAAGCAAAAATAAGTAGGTCATTAAGCTCAACATTGGTAGAGATCTTACTGCAGGTGAATGGACAACATGTTTTTATCCAAGGTTTTAAAAAACAATTAGCAAAAATAAAAAATCCCTGCCTGTCTGGGAAATTTTCCCAATGTTATGGGAAACAGAGAAGTTTTTTGTTTTGGCATTAAGAACCTGATCTATTTCGAGATGCCATAGGTGATTTTGTATGTGGTATTGTGACATTTAAATGTAAAGAGCGTCCATGCTTCCATCTCCCAAAAAACATGGGTTGCCATCCGCCATCTTGGATTTTACTCTTTGCATGACTTAATCCTTTGGCACATCCAACAAGACGACATTCCTAATCCGATCATCACTTAACTTTCGAAGTGACTTCTAGAATTTCATTGAAAAGTATAGCCGCCAGTGGCCATCTTTGATTTCAAATTTGAATGCATCAGCACCCCCATGCAATCATCATTTATTGGATAATTGTTTTCACAAGATATTAAAGCATGTTTAGGATCACCTCTGGATGGGAGCCATCAAATTTTTCCAAATTTGTTGGAAGACACTTGGATTTTACTCTATGAATGCCTAAATCCTTTGTCACAACTTGCAGACGATGTCCCTTGTCCGATCGCCACTAAACTTCATGGGATAGGTGCCGTTGATCTCAAATATTTAAACTTAAAGAGGCACTAATAATTAGCAATGAAGTGTGTTTATTATATCAGCTGAAACGAGAGATGGTATATAACTTACTTTATGATACGCTCAACAGTGAATTATAGAAAAAAACGCGTTTAGATAAATATCGATATCACACAGAAGGAGATATAGAAGAATATACTTTCACACTAGCTCGCGCGTGCGACCGATTCACTTGCGTGTACCAATGCTCTACCGGAATATTTCAAAATACACGCGCATCAGTAGAGTTATCTTTCCTCTTCTATACTGTGTACGTCTGTATTGTTTACGTTTTGCGGAAAATATTGAAGACCATTCTACACTCGTCGGAGATGATCTTTGGGGGAATTTCCAATTAGATGAAGAAATATCACTTGAGGAGTTATTTAAAGAGATTGATGAAGATTCGACAGAAACGGGAACAGTTTCTTGTGCTGGTGATGCTGGAAGTGGAACTGAGTTGGACCCTGGGCCTAGCGCCAGTAGCGGGTATATTGTTTGATGAAATCGACGGAATTAACCCTGACCCTGACCCTGTCATCACTGCACCTTCAAGTTCAGCTTCAGCTCATTCTGTGTACAGTGTTGGAAACCAGGGAAGGATGGACAATCTGAGGTTTGTAAAAATGTCTGGAGGTGATGTTGATAATTTCAACCAAGAGCAGCAGAATGTGAACACAAAAAGAAAGACTGAGTATGACTTGAAGTTGTTGAGTCTGTATGCTTTGGAAAGTGGTGAAACCAGAGTGATAGAGCAAATTCCACCGAATGAACTTTGTGAACTCATTTCTGAATTCCTGCTGTCGGTGCGGAAGAAGGATGGCTGTGAATTTGAGCCAACAACACTGCGCGCCTACATATCATCTTTTGATCGATATTTAAGGAGTAAGAACTATGAAGCGTCACTCATAACCGACCACAGATTTGCCAAATGCCGACAAACACTGAAAAACAAACAGAAGCAGTTAAAATCTATGGGTCGAGGAAACAAGCCACATGCTGCAGATCCACTGTCTCAAACTGACATAGATAAACTTTTTGATGCAAAAGTACTTGGACCTCATAATCCAAAATCACTGCTAAATTCAATGTGGTTGATGTGTACGGAACATTTCGGCATGCGAACTGGCCAAGAAACTTACTCACTGAGATGGGGTGACGTTGAAGTAAGAGAAGATGAGGCGGGCAGGAATTATGTGATATACACCCAAGAGCGACAAACGAAAACGAGGAGTGGAGAAAACCCAAGGGATGTGAGGAAAGTAAAACCCAGAGCGTATTCAACAGAAGACAAATTGAAAGATCCAGTCACATTATATCAGCTATTTGCAGAAAAAATACCAGCTGAAATGTGCGCGTCTGACTCACCATTTTTCTTGGCCATCAATCATCAAGGGTGGATGAAACTGGGAAAATCGTGGTACAAAAAAAATGCATTTGGATTAAATAACATCTATTCGATAATGAAGAATATGTTCACTGATGCTGGACTGGAAACCGACAAGCGAATAACAGCTTACAGTGTGAGGAAACACCTTGTGTAGTCATTGTGTGATGAAGGTGTACCTGCCCATCAAATAATTCAGGTGTCAGGACATAAGAATGTTAACAGCCTCCTGAATTACAGTAAAATAAATCCAGAACAAAGTAGCCAAATATCTGATATTCTATCTGACAATGACAGGAATTCAAACAACATTTCTCCAAGAATTCAGCCTGAAAGCAGTGAAAGTGCATGTACCTGTGTAGCTGTACCAACCCCCAGTCTCTGTGTAGAGAGACCTGTTGAAATCACATTTCCAAGTCATGGTGAAATTTGTGACAATTCCGGACAGTTGCCGAAGTCGGTATTCAGTGGTAATACATTTCATGGAGCCGTTAATGTATATTTCCAGGCCTCACAGAAGCACAGCATTACAAATGAAATGAACCTCAACGGGAATGAAAAGCGTTTCAAACGCATTCGGGTGATAGACAGCGACAGTGATTGAATTTATTGTGTTTACAATTTCTGGTCGGTGTTTCCACTGTTTCCGGTTTAATTTATCATTCCAAGTTCAAGTTTGTGCTGAAGAACAACAAAGTGAAGGGAGTTATTGTGATTATTTAATTTACATAATATTCACTCATATTATTACAGTTATAATTAAAATCTATGTTATGTTGAAATTGGACATATTTATGGGGGGAATAAAGGGAAGAATACGGGAACTATATTTTTAAATTCCGCGGATGGTGAAGCAGTATTGCGTGAAGCGGCACCGATCAGCTGATGGCTTCAAAAATGGTGTATTTTGAAGACGATTGTGAGATCATTTATCGTCGTAAATGGTGAATTTCTTTGGATATGCGTATAATAAAAAGAATATCTAGTGTTTTTGAGTGGAAACCGAAAAATATGTCATGAGTGAGCGAGACAAATGTTTAATTAAAAACACTAGATATCCTCTATTTATCCGGAGAGTGCCATGTTATATTAGGCGCTGTTAGGTGAATAATGTTTTTAAATGACTTGAAGGAGCAGTAATAATTTATTAATTCTTCACACGATTTTCCAGCTTGTCCACTGGCATGTCATGTAAAATGATGGACAGGTTATCCCCTAGCAAATATTGATATAAATTTATAATTTGAATTAAGCGATCGGTAAAGTGTGATTGATGCGCTTTTTCCCAATTTTGTCATGTTGCATAAAACTTACCGACTGAAGAGAAAATTCATAGCTGAATTCAGCTAGGATTACTAAATTCAGCTAGTACAGGGCTCAAAATACATCTTATTTTGCAAGAATCATTAGCTGAATAAAGTTAGTCATAAAGCACTGAAAATTGATAAGTTTCACGAGAATCATTAACGATTATCGGTTCGGTGATACTCGTCGAATCTTAAGGCCTGCAGGATAGTTGAATTCAACTATACTGTAGATGAATTTTCATAATTCCCAGACCTGGTCAGTACACTTTCATTTAAAACTTAAAATTTAATGTACTGAGTGTAATGTTCCTTTTAGCACCAGAGACTCGGACCTGGAATCAACAAAATAGTCTTTACCAAATACAACAACAATAATCATTTATTCAAAAAATCTTTTCCAGGATCATGTTTCACACTACTGCCAGAACTGATACCTTCTACTATTGAAATCTGCCGTGACTACCCAGTGGTGTAAAATGGCCCATGAAATTGATCTCATCACCTGATCCTGCAGGCTGCACGGAAGTTTTCTGAAAATGTGATAATAAGTTGTGAGTATATTTAAGACAAATTACTTACATTAATGCTCTCCTTAAAAGTTGTGGGGTTTATATCATTTATGTTGTTTAAAACCAACTACATGTCTGTCAATTTTGTTATTTAAACCATGTTCTTAAAAGTTAATGAGTAAAAATGTATACACATACACAGAATAATCAATATATCGGAGAATATTTGAAAACTGTACAATTATTTGGAAGATTGCATTACGCTAAATTCAAAGTTCAAATTCACAGAAAAAAACATTTCCATGTCGAACCTGATGACTTACCATGAATTAGGGTTTGCTTCGGCACGCTGGAATTTTATTGCTATTGCCATGGCCACATGACCTATTGTCGTAATCAATCAAAGTAGTAAAATATGCCACTCCTGTTACTAACAAACAACAATCAGCTTACACCAATTGCAGTCATTTCATACCACCAGAATATATTTATTGTTATTGCCTTTTGTTAATTCTTGGAAATAATTGAGCTTGAATAAGCTCATGATATTGAATATGTTTAAAATCCCTATAAGCATGGGTGAACTCACACATTTATTGCAAAAAGGTACAAAACTGATTACTCTGTAGGCCATGAACTTAAAGAGTTCCAAGTTGATCGTATTTGCATAAGTATCAACACGTTGTACCAATCCAAATATAATAATAACTGTTTTCTTTGGATGAGTATTTTTTTAACAAAATATAAATATTCACTGGTAACAGGAGTGACATTGGTAACAGGGGTGACATCTTGGTAACAGGAATGGCCTTATGGAAGTTATGGTCTTTATTTTGAATAGAACTGTGCTATCAATTTCTGATATTTTATATGTGGCAAATTTAATGAAGTTGACCATGGCCTGAATTGGGGGGGGGTCTTGCAAGATATCAAACAACAAATATAAAATAAAACATATATTACTTCTTTTTTTTCAAATGGATTATATTGAATTTCCTTCTTGTGATTAAAAGCGATGACTGCTGACTTTGGTGATATTCATTGACAAGAACTGGCTAATCAAAGTGTTGTTGGCAATAAATGTTCAGTGCACATATCTGTTGCACATGTTACTGTCACTCCTGTTACCAAAAAAGTAACAGGAGTGACTTACAATGTATATGGCAGTTAATGATACATTTCTAAAAATGTATTTTTATTTGAAAATTAAAATTATGTTTTGCATAAAAGACTCATTCTGGAATATGAAAAACGTATTCCTGATACATCGAAAATGATGAAAGAAATGATATTGCGGTAACAGGAGTGACTTACACTTAACCTACTCGCCTCATTTGTTCATTAATGCTCTCCGGTATGCATAAATTATATCAAATCACCACTATTTCAACTTTTGTTGGGATTACCTATTTGGTTACCTTCTCTCTAGTGACAGGTTCCTCGAGAAGGCTACTTTACACCCTCATATAATTCCTTGTTATACTCTTGGTAACAGGAGTAACATAGAAATTTGTAACAGGAGCAATGAGATCTATATTTTCAAGTTTAAATGAAGAAATTCCATATTCCAGTTATAGTCGTTTTGTTCATGTTTCATGGACTGGATTGGATATGTGAGATTTATCTGATCTCTTCAGGAAAAAAATATAGTCTATACTGTTCAATGTAGAAAAATAACATTCAGAAATTCACGACATGGACTCATGTTGGCTCTGTAAAAATCCAACCGCTCAGACTTTGGTTCAGTTTTTTGTCTGAATATCCTAATTATCATGGCACATGTACCTAGAAACAATTATTTGGTTTTCTCCTGTTGCACAAACTTCTGTAATTATAGGACCAATGGTTGTAACATCAAATTGTACACTTTTCAGACATTCACCCATATACCGTAAATGTCCCATAGCTGATTCATAATTATGGGTATCAATCAAGTTTTTAGTCAAGTTTTTCAAAAACTCGACTTATGGTTTGACGAGGGACGGTTGGCGGGCGGGCGGACCTAAAGAATGCCTTATAACTTTGACATTTGTGAACGGATTCAAAACGTTTTTGGTATGTCAGTTGCTCCCAATGACTATTTACTGCGAGTAGAAAATGGGTCACATTCGAACTCTTTTACAAGAGTTATCCATCTTAGATGGTTTTTTGTTAAGTTTTCCACTGTTAGCGCGATAACTCACGCAAATATTAACCAATTTCAACAATATTTGGTATATGAAACTCTTGCAACAATATCTCGGACGAGTTCGTAAACCAGGTTTGTCCGAATTTTTTTCCCTGAGTTATGTGTCTTAGTTTGTCTATTTTTAGCAATGTTATCACCGTTAGCGCGACAACTCGATGTAATATTAACTGATTTCAACAATATTTGGTATTATGAGTCTCCTGAAATAATATCTCGGACGAGTTCGAAAACCAGGTTTGTCCGAATTTTTTTCGCGGAGCTATGGGTCTTAGTTTGTCTATTTGTAGCAATTTTATCACCGTTAGCGCGATAACTCGATGAAATATTAACCGATTTCAACAATATTTGGTATATGAGTCTCCTGCAACAATATCTTGGACGAGTTTGAAAACCAGGTTTGTCTGATTTTTTTTCGCAGAGTTGCATTTTCCCCTCGGCGGATACAGGACCCGTTCCCCAAAACCTAACGGAAAGCCTGATATACCGCACAGCTGGTTCAAAGTTGTGGGGTATACATGTATATAATTTATGTAACATGCATAGAGTAAATTTCGTCAACCTTGTATATATATATACTTATACCATAATTGCCTACTATATTGTGTATATAACACCTATTTTGTAAATTTCATCTATACAGCCTACTGTGGGTATAAAGATTCCTACTGTTGGTATAAATTTCTACTGTTGTGTAAATATTCCAATGGCCCTTTATGGGTTAAGCGTTTATACACATAGTGGAACGACGCGGCAGTTGACCTCTGGCGGCATCGCTGTCGAAATTTAGCCCAATTTTGAGTCACGCCTGCTTCGCGAAGTAAATACACAATGTTTCCGACTCAAAGCACTCTGAAATGGGGACATGACAATCTGCGGAATGGGATGGAATATGGAATAGAACGACAATCTGCGGAACAGAATTTCAAATTGCGTGGAACGGCCGATATCTCGAGGAATACAGGGCGTAGGGCGCTCATTTTGGTGTCTAACGAAAGGCCGATATTCGCCCTATCCACACATAGTAATCCCGCCACTGAACGGACACCGGAAGTTGCATTATTCGGTCGAAAACTGACCTAACATAAAATGCCACAAACACGAAAAACTGCGTTCGACATTAATGTTTAGAATTTAGATTTCTCGACGAATACGCTAGCAAACACCAAGTTTTAGGTATCAAATAACGCAGTGGAATACTCTGCACTCGTTTTTATCCACAATATGGCTGTTTTAGTGCGAAAACTGTAATAGCGAAACGCAAACAAGCGCCGATAAAACAGCTAAAAATAGACTCGATGTTTACATTTACACGATCGATTTCAGCTGGTATATTCAATATAATGGGGCGTATAGTATATCAAAATGTAGGATTAGACACAGGGAATGTATTTTTTTCCAAATGGGTCCACCACGCGGTGAAATTGTTGCAGAAATTCGCTCCAAAATATTCGCACTTCAGTTGTGACTAAAAGCCCAGATGCCGGAGCCCGGCGACTAAAAGCCAAGTTACAAAATAGATTAACTGGTTTGAACGCATGAATATGTCAATGGTCAGACTGTTGGAAATAATACCCAATTTTTTGTATAGACTTATATAAACACTTACGTGTGAAACTCGAATTTTAATTAAATCCATGATTGTGTAGTCTCTCGTATATCACGAACACTGCGCGCACACATTTTATTGGAATACATGCCATCATTGCCTTGTGTTTTGTTTAGTTTAGTTTTTTTGGCGACCAAAGATGAGATGTGTTCGCACCACACTGTGCTAAGGCCAATGAAATCACTGAATTTCAGATTATCAGCTTAACCGCATTATTTCATTAGTATCTGAAGCAAATTAATGAACACCATAAACAATAGAAAATTAACACAGCTCTTCGTGCGGGATAATCTTTAAAGCCAGTGACACCTCAGTCATCCTGACAGACTGTACAAACATAATGATAATGGGGCATTATGCATCATGAATATTTTTGTTAATTGGAATTGTCAAATCTAACATGCATGTTGTGGCTTCTAAGTAAACAAATTACCAGTTTTTTTAAATGGAGGCATGATGTTAAAGGACTCTTAGTTGCAATTAAGACCCTCGCAATAAATGCTTCAACAAACGCTCTTTATTGACTACCCTATACATGTTCTATGTATACTATAGGGCGACTGTATATACACAGACGGTATAGATAACTTTTAAGAGTGTTAACAATATTTTATTAGAACGAAAAAACAGAACGTCACATTTACAATGTATACATAGAAAAATAACAAATAGTTCAAATGGCGATATGATAACAAGCAATAAGCCTATGGCTTTTATAAAAATCCTTTCCTCTAGAAATGTTACCCCGAGTGTCAATAGAGACAGCTGCATGGTAAAGAAAGCGGGGATTTGAATATAGTTATGTTTTCTCAGGTTTTTTGTGAAGTAGGTTAAGCGAGTGCGGGGTTGAGAAGGGTTGGGTGTGATTGAGAAGATAATGGAGTAGGTAGGAAAAACAATGAAACAGGAAGGAAAACATGTGTGGTAAATGGTGCATACAAGCATACATGTATATAGTCGAAATTTTAAATTATGGTAGTGTCCAACATAGAAACGGAATTAGAAATCAAATATGTCTCAGCACTCAGAAGATGTGATATAATGAAACTAGATAATTGTTATATGCTGGTAGCGTGTATCAATAAAGTAAATAAAATTAGTAAATACAATCAGTTTTAAGTGCATCAATATGCCAAGGTCATCACTGATTTCATTTAATAAAATTTAACAAAGCATATTTGGATTTTATGCCCAGTGTTGTCAATGCATGTCGCTCTACAAGAACGATGTCGTGTATTTGATTTAAATAAAGTTTTTTATAAAATAGGCTTATTGCTTGTTATCATATCGCCATTTGAACTATTTGTTATTTTTCTATGTATACATTGTAAATGTGACGTTCTGTTTTTTCGTTCTAATAAAATATTGTTAACACTCTTAAAAGTTATCTATACCGTCTGTGTATATACAGTCGCCCTATAGTATACATAGAACATGTATAGGGTAGTCAATAAAGAGCGTTTGTTGAAGCATTTATTGCGAGGGTCTTAATTGCAACTACGAGTCCTTTAACATCATGCCTCCATTTAAAAAAACTGGTAATTTGTTTACTTAGAAGCCACAACATGCATGTTAGATTTGACAATTCCAATTAACAAAAATATTCATGATGCATAATGCCCCATTATCATTATGTTTGTACAGTCTGTCAGGATGACTGAGGTGTCACTGGCTTTAAAGATTATCCCGCACGAAGAGCTGTGTTAATTTTCTATTGTTTATGGTGTTCATTAATTTGCTTCAGATACTAATGAAATAATGCGGTTATGCTGATAATCTGAAATTCAGTGATTTCATTGGCCTTAGCACAGTGTGGTGCTAACACATCTCATCTTTGGTCGCCAAAAAAACTAAACTAAACAAAACACAAGGCAAAGATGGCATGTATTCCAATAAAATGTGTGCGCGCAGTGTTCGTGATATACGAGAGACTACACAATCATGGATTTAATTAAAATTCGAGTTTCACACGTAAGTGTTTATATAAGTCTATAAAAAAAATTGGGTATTATTTCCAACAGTCTGACCATTGACATATTCATGCGTTCAAACCAGTTAATCTATTTTGTAACTTGGCTTTTAGTCGCCGGGCTCCGGCATCTGGGCTTTTAGTCACAACTGAAGTGCGAATATTTTGGAGCGAATTTCTGCAACAATTTCACCGCGTGGTGGACCCATTTGGAAAAAAATACATTCCCTGTGTCTAATCCTACATTTTGATATACTATACGCCCCATTATATTGAATATACCAGCTGAAATCGATCGTGTAAATGTAAACATCGAGTCTATTTTTAGCTGTTTTATCGGCGCTTGTTTGCGTTTCGCTATTACAGTTTTCGCACTAAAACAGCCATATTGTAGATAAAAACGAGTGCACAGTATTCCACTGCGTTATTTGATACCTAAAACTTGATGTTTGCTAGCGTATTCGTCGAGAAATCTAAATTCTAAACATTAATGTCGAACGCAGTTTTTCGTGTTTGTGGCATTTTATGTTAGGTCAGTTTTCGACCGAATAATGCAACTTCCGGTGTCCGTTCAGTGGCGGGGTTAATGTTTGGATAGGGCGAATATCGGACTTTCGTTAGACACCAAAATGAGCGCCCTACGCCCTGTATTCCTCGAGATATCGGCCGTTCCACGCAATTTGAAATTACGTTCCGCAGATTGCCATGCTATCCCAAATTTCACCCCATGTTAGGTCAGTTTTCGATCAAATAATGCAACTTCTGGTGTCCGGTCAGTGGCGGGGTTAATATGTGTGGATAGGGCGAATGTGGGCCTTTCGTTAGACACCAACATGAGCGCCATAAGCCCTGTATTCCTCGAGATATCGGCCGTTCCACGCAATTTGAAATTCTGTTCCGCAGATTGTCGTTCTATTCCATATTCCATCCCATTCCGCAGATTGTCATGTCCCCTGAAATGCGATAAGTGGTCTAAACACAGAGATATATACAATCCATTTCCATATATTGTGTCGAAAAATGACAGATTAAAGTTAATTTAACGATGTTTTATGCTAGCTGCACTGACAAAGTACACATTTTATCTAGGTTGGCGACAGCTGCTGAAAATGTAAACAATAACATGTGCGTCTGCCATCCGTGTTTAAAGCGAATGACGGCTTACACTTTTACATCAAGGTAGATAGTGTTATATCACATGAAACCCCCATAATATCATTGGAAAATCCATTACATATATTCTTATCTGTGTAATCGCCGGGAAACTTGGCATTGCGTAATCGTCGGGAAACTTGGCATTGCGTAAACGCCGGGAAACTTGGCATTGCGGCAAGTAAATTACTGCGTGGATTAATACTATTTAGGAAAGCCGCGCTTGAAACTATTACTAGACATTGCATAATGACTGCTTTGTTCATTGAAGTTCAATTATTGTCCAACTTAGTTGCATTTACGGAAATAGGCACAAACACAAAGAGGCAAATTAGGGGACTACATTGTATATGGTTCGTCGCAAGGCAGAGCGTGCAATACCGTCGTATACCGCTGTGAAGCGTCTCAGCCAACGCCGTGCATCTATGCATTTTACATGAATTTTTCAGCTACTTTTGATGATTTTGATTTGATAAAAGGCAAAAATCTCTAGTTTTTTCATATGATATACAAGATCTTCAACCCGTTATGTTGGGATATATGATTTTATGAAACTCGTTTCATAAATTTGATTCACAACTCGTCTACGACTCGTTGTGAGTTGTGAATCAAATTTATCAAACTCGTTTCATAAAATCTTATATCCCAACATAACTCGTTGAAGATCCTCTGTATCTGCAATGAGGGAAATCTGAATGTGTATTCATATCAGCTGACTGATGCCCTAGAAAGTGGCGGATTGCCTAGAAGTATGTATTGCTACGCACGACCCACATTCCCGATAGCTTAAAATATTTGGGTCACTCGGTGCGCAGACATTTTAACAGTCACCAACAGAGTAGCAATATATTTACGAAGCGATCAAAGAAAAATAATTATGGTATAAACAAAATACACCCATGGTAGCAAAACCACAATACGACTTGTGGTGAATTTTTTTTATGGGTGTATTCTCTATATACATGTACCCCACAATTGGTTACAAATTATGAGGCATATAAATATAAATAAATATTTGTTATAGCAGTAGGATCTGTCCCTTTGTTCGTCTGTATGCACATTTATCTGCAAGAAACCTGGACTGATTTAAAGATGGATTATCTCTTTAAATAACAAATTTTAAATAGTTGCGTGGTTATAAAATAATCGATATGAACTGAAGACCCCTATCCGGAAAAGCTTCTATCAATTAATATTTATTTTATTTCGAATATTAAATCGGGACCGTTTGTGTTACTATTTTTAGAACAGACCATTCGGATGATACCATTTTGCGATATAGAGCACTGGCCTGTTCCTATGGCTAGGCACCGAAAGTCATATGTCCCAGATTTATTGTTTGTATTATTTTGTTCCACAGATATAAGCGATAATGAGTAATAATTGACATTTATTTGTGACAAAATTGAACAATAAAATTTCTGGCCTCTGTTAACAGTAACCACTATTGTTTGTTAGCTGAACAATGACGCCTTTTTAGACCAGAACATATTCAAAATAAAATTAATATTAATCGATAGAAGCATTTCCGGACAGGAGTCTTCGATTCAAATCTAATATTTTATACCCCGGTGACTATATAATACATGTTTACAAAGAGATAATCCACCTTTAACTAAATTTGGTGTGATGACTTGGGTCACCCTGGCGGAGGTTATAACAACATTAATTTTTAAGAATTTTGATTTTAACAAAAATTTTAATTTCTTGGTTTGTTTTTTTTATCAAACTGTTCAAATTATCGTAATGTGCGCAAATGGCACAAAAGATCTTTAGTAAAAAATTTGCATGAGGTTGTAAAAAACATGTTTTTTTGCCCCTGGGGCCACCCACCACCCCGGCATACCTTCCTGCAATTTGTTTAATACCCCCACACCCCCTGCAGCTACCCTCATATGAATGGTTTTGCTTTAGTTGTAATCATATTAGCTGTTTTAATTTTTTCAACATGTTCATTATCTTGCAGATGGAAAAGTAAAATATGCAAAGAGACCGTGGACTGACCATGAAAATGAGGTGTTTCGGTCTTTACTTGGAGAATCCTTAAAGAAAAAGACTGTGCCAAAAAGTCAGCTATTACAACAGGTTGCTAATGCATTTAATGGCAGCAGGACCATAGCTCAACTGAGGACAAGATGTCATAATATTAATAACAAGAAACAGAACATCTAGATTTTCCCTTCATTTTTAGGTCAACAAACCAAGATATGCTTTTGCTTTAGGTTGATATACGTCTCCGTCCATGTGTGGATAAAGTACTTCCTTTAGCATGCCCTACATGCCACATTACACAGCCAGTCATTACTAAACTTAATACTGAGCTTTGGGGTGACCAACAGTTGAGAGCTATGACAATTGTCCACATTTTGATGGAAAACATTGCTGCCAGTGGCCATATTGACCAATTCAAATTTGAATCCATCTACCCTACCGCCTAAATTGCCATCTCTTATTTGTATGTGTATCCATACCATTGTATCAGAGTTCACACACACGGAGATTAAAAGTTCTTAACTTTTGACCCTTGGGATGAAAAGTGCTTGAATTTAGTTTACCCTGCAAAAAGTCCATAAATATAAACTGGAAATTTTCTTGGACAGTACTTGAAAAGAATAAGTCTAAATGTTCCAATGCCATCTCCAGATGTTCATGATAAAAGGTCTATCATTAACTGCGGTAATTCGTATTTTGAGAGAAAAAACAATGCAATAATTGGAATTTGTTAAAATAACGTGATCAATTTGAGCTGTTTCTTCGTATTGAATTCCACATTGGAATGGTAAAAATGACTTGTATTGCTTGAATTTGATTCTGAAAAAAACCCTGTGCATGGTACACATAGTGTCAATGTCATGATTGGCCACCGTCTTCCGTCTTGTCTGTAGAACTTTATGCTTGCTGCGATACCTCAAACATGGTATCTTGGTAGACTTGGAAGTGAAGTGTTGAGAATGTATATATTTTTTGTTTTTGAGTATTCACGTTATTAATTATATGTACTTTCTTGACATAAATGGAAGAATAAAGGAATGTCTGTTCTAATAGTGTTTTTGATACGATTCACTAGATGTGTCGATTTATACCTATACAAGTCATTTGTGGTTAACGACACCTATCCATTGATATTACCCATGTCATGTTGCCTCACCAGTTTTTAACTCAACGTCTAAGCTTTTAACCCTTTCATGACTGGAGCTTCCTGAAATTTGGCCAAAACTCTGTACCAATGATGCATTCTCTTAATATATTAGTCCAGTGCATTTATGGTTTTACCTAGAACTAATTGCAACAGAATTTTTTTTTGCTGGAATAGGTACATAGACCCTCCATAAACAGCATACTAAAAATCATCAAAAATCGGTAAAAGTAAAATTGGTGAATTTTGTGAAATAAATTTGGGAAAATTTGTTCATATCATCCATTTGTGGATTTTCTTTAGCGTATTTAAAAAAAATCAAATACACAAGTCCTACAAATATCATGCCTATTTTGTTGTCCTCACTTTCCTGAATCCAGAACCGAGAACCATTGCCAGATTTTTGGAGTGTTTTTAGAGTTGTGTGACTTCAAAAACGCGAATTTACCTTATTTCGGAGCATAAATTGTGCAGAATGAGCGAAATGTCATATTTTATGGTTAATTATCCAAAAAATGAGCTCAAAATACATGGCTTTTTCACTGTTTTTGCAATTTCCTCACTAGATAAAACACAAACAATTATTATTTTGTGCATCTATGGTTAAGAAGAATAAAATATTCTCAAACAAAATGTGTGTTCCATTGTATGGACTTAGCCAAATTTGCCACTGACACAGAACTCGTGTGATGAAATGCAATATTTGGGGTCATTTAACTCAATAAATTACAATCTATATGCTCTGCTTTTCTCTTCACCTTTTAAGAATACAGGATAGAATAAATTGTGATGGAACTTCTAAATACATTTATGAAAAATAATAAATTATGGCTCCATGAACTCTTAGTCTAGCCTCTTTTCTATTTTGGGCCGTTTTTGGAAATTATTTAAAGGTTTTTGTGCATTTACAGAAAAATTAACGAAAGTTGTTCTGTAAAAGTATTTTATCTTTCTTATATTAGTTTTTTGTTGAGAAAAAACATTTCAATGGTTATACCAATGAATGTCACTGGATTTCATTCATCACTTCAGATAATTTACTCCAAATTTGAATGGCAGAAACATGGGGTAGGGGAAAGCATATCAACAAAACTTCAAAATCAGGCATCTTTAAACATACAACTTTATATTATCAGCTTCTGCATGTATTGTTCTTCCATACGTAATTTAACACTTTCTTTGTATACATTGACAGCTATTATCCTTTTTGTCGTAATTTGGCAGTGAAATGTCATTTTGGAATTATTTTTAAACAACATGGCAATAACATTCTAAATAAACATCCAGTAACGCATTAAGCCGTTTAATAAAGCAACAGGAATATACACAAACTGGAAGAAAACAACTTTGTGTCTGAAATGGCTGTAATTTGGTGATAATAATGCATTTTATGATTTCCCCTACTCCTATACAAACGTTCAAATTTGGTATAGTGATATACGAGGGCATAACCAATGTAAGGCTTATTTTTCAAAACTGAAGTGTTGTGGGAGGAAAGTTCAAATAATTTTACGCACTAAAACACCATTTGTTTTTTCTCTTTATGCCCAAAAACCTTTTTGAATGAACAAAAATGTCTCAACATGGCATTTTTGGAAACAAGTTAAGACCAAGGATTCGAAGGGCCATAAGTTGATTTTTTTAAATAATGGCTTGTTAATATCTTTGCAATTTGTTCAATCTAGTATACATAAAAGGTTATAAGAAAAGCAGGGCATATGGATATTAATTTATTGATTTACATGACCTCAAATATTGCATTTCATCACACGAGTTCTGTGTCAGTGGCAAATTTGGCTAAGTCCATACAATGGAACACACATTTTGTTTGAGAATATTTTATTCTTCTTAACCATAGGTGCACATATTAATCAATTTTGTGTTTATCTTGTGAGGTAATTAAAAAAACAGGGAAAAAGCTCTGTATTTTGCGTTAGTTTCTTAAATAATTAACCATAAAATATGATATTTGGCTCATTCTGCAAATTTTAGGCTCCGAAATAAGGTAAATTCACATTTTTGGAGGCACACAACTTCAAAAGTACTCAATAAATCTTGAAATGGTTTTCAGTTCTGGATTCAGGAAAGTGAGGACAACAACATATGCATGATATTTGTAGGGCTTGTGAATTTGATTTTGTTATCTACATCCGTGAAAATCCATAAATTGATGATTTGACAAAATTTCCCCAAATTTATTTCACCAATTTCCCTTTTTCTGATTTTTGCCGATTTTTTTAGTATGTTGTTTATGGAGGGTTTATGTACTTGTTAGAGCAAAAAAACATTCTGTTGCAATTAGTTCCGGGTTTGGCAATTTTTCTCATAAATTCACTGGACTATTAAATATATGTGCATATATCAGAATGCATTGGCCTAACAAAATTTACCTTTATCTTGTAAGCCAGTGCATTCTCTTGCACATATGTGAGGTTTCCTATGAGAAAATCGCATATAAAATAACTCACTGTCAGGATCTTTAATGCTGCACAGCTCCTGTCATGAATGGGATAATAAACACTCTTTATTTATCATAATCAGTACCCATGGGGGTCTAGTTCATGTGGGGTTTGGTTTGTTGACTAGAAGGTAATGTTTGAATGAGTCTCAGTGATTTAATTATTCCTTTAAAGAGATTTGTTATCTGTGCTTGAATTTTCCAACATAAATTCTGAGCTGATAATAAATGCACTTTATTGGTCATGTAATTTAGCAGTCACCCTTTAAGTCATCTGAGGTCAAAGGTGTCTACAACTGACTTTACCCTGGTCAGGCCACCCAATTTTACAACATATCTGCTGAGCTGTTAAGAAATGCTCTGTATTGCTGATATATACCCTTTGAGTAATCTGATATCAACTGCACCTATCTCATCACACGACACGGGTCAATTTACTCATGAGTTTCAACCGTTGTGGGTATATAATTAATTATTTTGTTAAATTGATTAGTAATGCCCTTTTAATAAACACCTTTAAAACAGTAAGTCCCCTTCATATAATACCCTATATCTCCTTGTTGAAGTTTTGAAACAAATTACAAAAATATGGTAAATGCAGTACATTGGTATAGTTAATTAATCCGAGAGTTTTCTAACTTGATTGTTGCTTAATTGGAAAATTTGCCATTTAAAAAAAATCACTTTCAGATTGGATCCGTTGAGGGTTAAAGTTGAAAATAGCACATTCTCCAATCAATCACCAATAAAAAGAAAGTTATAATTTCAATCAGACTGCCAATAAACCATAACACCCTTAAAAGTTATGTTATATTAGATGCAGATGTCTTGGGTTTTTGGAGACATGTAAACAGCTTGCATCAATATTGGGGGGGGGGGTGATCGTCCAATGAGTACGCTGTCGGGCCACCAAGCCATAGGACCTCCCAGCTTGGTAGATAGAGGTTTGAGTCCCATGTAGGTTACTTGAGGATTAGATCATGCCATGAATATCTACTAATGCTATTAACGCCTGTATGGTGTTAGCATTAGTAGAGATTCATGGCATGATCTACTTGAGGATGTGCGCTCGAAATAAATTTAAATATGGGACAGAAAACTTCACATGGTTTTTTCCCCACCAACAATTAATCAGACATTGTGGTGATTTCACCAAGTTATAGAAAGCGAGATAAAACTCCAAATAAATAAACAAAGGTCAATGAACAATGCTCACAATACTGTAATCACAAAGCAGAAAAGTTAAATCTATTTGGCAAATTTATGAACCATAATAATAGTCTTCATATTAGTGAATTTAGTGTGATTTATATATATAGCCTATATTTATGCGGCTGCCAGTGACCCCGGGGCATATATGGATTTGGGAGTTTATGGGGAATATATGGATTAGGGAATTTATGGGGCATATATGGATTTGGATATTTATGGGGTATATATATGGATTAAGGAATTTATGGGGTATATATGGATTTGGAGATTTATGGGGTATATATAGATTAGGAGAATTATGAGGCATATATATATATATACATATCATTTGCATATCATTATATATATATATCCCCATAACTTGGTTCTGTGAAGACGCCACATAACTAGGTTATATATTAAAAACCCCATAAATGGAAACATTTCAGAATATATATATATATATATATATATATATATATATATATGTGTGTGTACTTCATAGATTCGAAAACGCGTGTACAGATTGAGCTCAAACTTCCTATGTAAGTGTAAAATCTCACCGACACCGCCGTGGTCGCGTTTTGGAGAAGCTCAGAGCACCCGTTCTCCAATCTCAGTCAATAAAAAAACGGCACTGCGGTGGTTAATCAAGTGATAGTTTAATGAGCGTTTGTTTTTGACGCATCGCTATAAAGAGCGTCTGTTTACCATTCAACGTTATTAGCATCTGCAGAGAGATATACGGGAACAATAATTTTGAGTGGTTTCCTATGCGGGGAGATTTATTGGATGCCATAGTACTCTTACAACATCACTGTTATAGTATGTATGACACTTAGGTCATGGCTTAGGGGGGTAGTTAGTGTGGATATAGGCATAATGCTTCTCAGATATCCCGGTTACAAACCAACATTCACAATTTCGTATTTACGCAAACGCAACGTTCATATTTTTAGAACGCAACACATGATACCAAACAAAATTACGTCGCGTTGGTGATGGCGTTCACGACGGGATTAATTGACTGTCCGCGCTTTGCGAGGATGGGGTTCGCGACGGGATTAACTGTGCGGGGACTATTGACCATCTCGTAAGGGTGGACAACCTCTGTCAGGGGCTGCTCAATGGCCACGGGCAGGTTAAAAAAATCATACCTCTTCTGGGTCTGGGCGTGTATAGACATGAGCGTGTTGTGTTCCTAAGAACGCGGAGCGTGTTGTGTTCCTAAGAACGCGGATCGGGTAAGTTTTTCCGCCCTAGGTGAGCTCAAACTTCGTATATAAGTGTAAAAACACAAGGGGGTCGTCGACGTCGCATTGTGTGAAACATTCTTATGTCTGTCGTTCCTAGGAACGGGGGAATTTTTCATCGGGTCAGTCTTAACCTTCAAACGGGTACCCACAAATTATATATTGTGACCCCGACATGACCTTGACCTTGAAAATGATCAATTCAAGGTCAAATCGGGTAAAATATTGAAAAACCCAATATTAACTCATTGAAAAACACAAACAAAACATAAAACATTGTCATGTTTCTGACCAAGCACGCCAGTGGCGGGCTAACCTGCTAGTTTCTATATATAACAGCAAGTAATATAACCATATACGCTAGCGCAATTAACGAACCGCAACTACATCACGCACAAGGTATATATGTGGCTTTTTTAATGTGATAAAAATGAGTTCATTGACATGTATTCCTATCAAATGTGACCCGCCATATCAAATCCAGTCGTAAGTCGGGATTTTTGTTACCCTGTGCCAATGCATTCTCTTATATATGCGAGTCGACCATAGGTCGGCTCGCATATATAAGAGAATGCATTGGCCTAACATTTTTTTACAATTTTAATAATTTTTCTTGTTTTCTTTAACAATTTTATAATTTCACCCATACATAGCCCCAGACAAACATGAGCAGACGAAACTATTATATATGCTTCTATATATGTGTGGGGCTCCCTGAAGGGTAATGGGTGTTTTGTATTTTATGTCCTAAAAATTGTAAGAAACATTTATTTAAAAAAAATGATTAAAAATTGTTAGGCCAATGCATTCTCTTATATATGCGAGGCGACCTATGGTCGACTCGAATATATAAGAGAATGCATTGGCACAGGGTAATAAAATCCCGACTTATGACTGGATTTGATATGGCGGGTCAGAAATAAGAATCACTCAGGCCTTCCTTCGTTGGGTGGTTATTATTAATTACACCCCGACCGGGACACAAGGGCTCACCGAAAAAAAATCAGTTGTACAGATATGACATGACAATTGCAGCCTTGTTTGGATTCTGCCTCGCTGAGACAAAATTAAAGACATCATAACTGGCTTTCTGCTAATACACATAGGAAATTGATCTAATATGAACAAATTAATGAATAATAACTGTTTATAAATAAATACTTCAATTGTTCATTATTCCGATAGTAATTCCCCTTATTTTGGAATACCAGTAATCGATAGACACAGTAACAAAATTTTCCGATTACGACATTAATGCTTTACGTCCACCGATCTACTGTGCAACAAAACTGCTCGCATAAATTCAAAACAACAGCGTCGTATTAAATAATAATTGGTGACGTCACAAAATCCGATAGTGTATATACGACACAAAGCGTCCGGCTTTGGTTCGTTATTAACGTTGGATGAAATACAACTGCTCCATAATGCTATTGAGAAGACTGATGGTCCAAATAATCATTCTGATACTAAATATATGTGTTCATCAATGAACATAAGTAAGACAACAACAGCGCCAAGCTCCATGCAAAGTTCAGCTCCCCCCACGCATGGCTTACCGCTACGCGCACCTACACGTAATGTGAATAAATGTCAATTTTGTAAATAATAAATGACATTTGTACGTCACAATTCATTCTGCATTATTCTGAAAAACTGAACTGTCCATATTCATTTGATGAATTGTAACTGACAAAACACTTCAATACAAAATGTTAGATTCAATTAAGAAAATGCACATGCCGGCAGCGTTCATACATAGCTTAGCCAGGGGGCTGAACTCTGTTTTGTAGCTTGCAACCGCGTTAGACCACGTTAGACTACGTTAGACCGCGTTAGACGACGTTAGACCGCGTTCGACCGCGTTAGACCACGTTATACCACGTTAGGCCGCGTTAGACCGCGTTAGACCACGTTAGTTTTTAAAGATGCCCTGTCCGACGTGACACAGCAAACACCAAATATTACTTTCCATGTCTATTTGGGTGTTCACTGAATCCTGAGTCGAATCGCCCTATTGATGTGTATCATAGATGATACTTCATCACCAACCAATCAATACGTGTGTCAGTGTAGTCGGGGAAGGCACCGACCTATCAATACGTGTGTCAGTGTAGTCGGGGAAGGCACCGACCTATCAATACGTGTGTTAGTGTAGTCGGGGAAGGCACCGACCAATCAATACGTGTGTCAGTGTAGTCGGGGAAGGCACCGACCAATCAATACGTGTGTTAGTGTAGTCGGGGAAGGCACCGACCTATCAATACAATGTACATGTGTCAGTGTAGTCGGGGAAGGCACCGACCTATCAATACGTGTGTCAGTGTAGTCGGGGAAGGCACCGACCTATCAATACGTGTGTTAGTGTAGTGGGGGAAGGCACCGACCAATCAATACGTGTGTCAGTGTAGTCGGGGAAGGCACCGACCAATCAATACGTGTATTAGTGTAGTCGGGGAAGGCACCGACCAATCAATACACTGTACGTGTGTTACTGTAGTCGGGGAAGGCACCGACCTATCAATACATGTGTTAGTGCAGTCCGGGAAGGCACCGACCTATCAATACGTGTGTTAGTGTAGTCGGAGAATGCACCGACCTATCAATACGTGTGTTAGTGTAGTCGGGGAAGACACCGACCAATCAATATGCGTGTTAGTGTAGTCGGGGAAGGCACCGACCAATCAATACGTCTGTTAGTGTAGTCGGGGAAGGCATCGACCAATCAATACGTGTGTCAGTGTAGTCAGGGAAGGCACCGACATATCAATACGTGTGTTAGTGTAGTCGGGAAAGGCAGCAACTTATCAATACGTGTGGTAGTGTAGTCGGAGAAGGCACCGATCAATCAATACGTCTGTTAGTGTAGTCAGGAAGGCACCGACCTATCAATACGTGTGTTAGTGTAGTCGGAGAAGGCACCGACCTATAAATACGTGTGTTAGTGTAGTCGGGGAAGGCACCGACCTATCAATACGTGTGTTAGTGTAGTGGGGGAAGGCACCGACCTATCAATACGTGTGTTAGTGTAGTCGGGGAAGGCACCGACCTATCAATACGTGTGTTAGTGTAGTTGGGGAAGGCACCGACCTATCAATACGTGTGTTAGTGTAGTCGGGGAAGGCACCGACCTATCAATACGTGTGTTAGTGTAGTCGGGGAAGGCACCGACCTATCAATATGTGTGTTAGTGTAGTCGGGGAAGGCACCGACCTATCAATACGTGTGTTAGTGTAGTCGGGGAAGGCTTATTGTAATCTCTTATTGAATGCTGTTAATACTCTCTATAAATGACATACAGATTATTTTCTCCCACTCTTGGGAATTCGTTAATTAACTCTTTCATATCTGGAGCTTCCTGAAATTTTGCGAAAACCCTGTGCCAAAGCATTCTCTTATATATGCGAGTAGACCATATGTCGCCTCGCATATATAAGATAATGCATTGGCCTAACACACTTTATATTATTTTTTTTATAATTGTTAAAGAAATTAAGAAACAATGTTAAACATTAAGGCTTTATTTGTTTGTGTGTAATGCGTTCCCACATCAATAATTTGTATAATACGCTATACTACGTCAATAAAGCAATTTTCAGTCAATATATACCAGGATGTGTTGATCAATGTCGCAACCATGTGGGCGCACCTTCCGGAATATTGACTTATCCCAATTCTGGAACACAATGTGAAATTAAGAACTAGCCACGGTTGAATAAAGTATACCACTACCGGTTGGACAGACTATTGCCATAACTAGTGTATGTCGCAAGCATATGGATACACTTATGACACGATATCAATATTGCACGCTTGCATGGTATGGAATATATACACAACACTACGCGTGTGAGTTATTGTTGTCAGTATATCGGACGGGTTCAATGGCGTAGGATAGCAGAATCTGCCAAAAAACATTATTGTTCTCCGTAAGAGACTCATGCATGAGTGTCATATACACTATCGGCCAGTAACACACATGTGGTTCTGTTACCACACGCTCGACCGATATATTCTAACTGACTCGTTGTCTCTACAAATTACGTTCGTCTTCTTTATACACAGCAAACACCACAATATGTTCTTCTTCTTTATACCACCATATGTTCGTCTTCTTTATACCACCATATGTTCGTCTTCTTTATACCACCATATGTTCGTCCTCTTTATACCACCATATGTTCGTCTTCTTTATACCACCATATGTTCGTCTTGTTTATACCACCATATGTTCGTCTTGTTTATACCACCATATGTTCGTCTTGTTTATACCACCATATGTTCGTCTTCTTTATACCACCATATGTTCGTCTTCTTTATACCACCATATGTTCGTCTTCTTTATACCATCACATGTTCGTCTACTTTGTACAACCATATGTTCGTCTTCTTTATACACAGCAAACGCCACCATATGTTTGTCTTCTTTATACACAGCAAACTCCATCAAATGTTCGTCTTCTTTATACCACCATATGTTCGTCTTCTTTATACCACCATATGTTCGTCTTCTTTATACCACCATATGTTCGTCTTCTATGTAAGGTAAGGTAATTATTTGTAGACGATTGAGAGGCCAACGTATCGCGCCATAATTATTATGTTAACTCAAATGTATAAAATACCAGCGGGTATACATAAACCATCTATATCAAGAGAACATATTGTCGATTGACATGAATAACTGACCCCGGCAATTCAACTAATCATAACTTATGTTTGAGATATCTGATATCTGATTTTTTTCGGGTTAGCTGTCGTGTGTATGATAGGCCTATATATAATAATATTAATTGGAAATTACCACACGAGATATGGATGTTGGAAGGAAACAACGGTAGTCGACCAATTGGCTTGAGTGGTAACATTTCGCAACCTGCTTTAGCTGGGTAATTACTATCTAATATCAACATTTCTTCCTTCTTCTTATAAAATGCAATGGGTTGATTTATGTCAGCGGAAGATTCAAAATATTGTTCCATAAAATAGTCCAGGCAGAGTCCAGTTTATGTATCGTACTGTTTGTTCAAAAATTACCACACGTGTCTTAACTGTGCGTGATAAGGACAATTATGCTGAGCCACTCGTTGAAATTATATATTTTCATGCGCTACCATGACAATTAGGTTAATACAAAACCCTGTTTTTTATGTTACTAGTATATGGAACTTTTGTAATCATAAAACACTTTAAATATACGCCCATATGTGTTACATCGCATTGGGACTTAGGATGCCCCGTATTATGTGTCGATATTATTGTATACTAACCATCATGTGCAAATAAACGGTTTCGCTTTCTCGAGTGTAACCTTGGAAACCCACCATCTTTGGTCGAAGGTAATATTTTACATTTATAAAAAACTAGTATATATAGTTTATACTGTGTTGTATTGTGTTATTTTCTAGAACATGCTATCATGTGACTTATTTTCACTAAAATAAAATACAATTTGTCGTATTTTGGATAAATTAAAACACATTGTAAACTCTAGTAAATCTATAGTTTTAAAATATAAAAGACTTCCATTGACAAAAGAGTGTGGGGTTTTCATGGTTACTCATGATAGTTAAAGTCCTAGCTAAGATAACAAACAAGGGAAAATCTCAAACATTGGACATTCAAGGACTATTTGTAGGATGATCTAATGCATCTCATATCTTGTTTGTGACATTTGACCATTTTAATAAACATTTGTTAGCACAAGTAGCAATATTGGCTATGGAAATGTAAAAATGTACGTTTGTGGCATGTGAAAATCAAGTTAGAAACGTGCAATATGATGCTAACCGGCCGTAAAAGCCATTATACAGGGTACAACAACTGGGTACAATCGTACGTTTACCAGCAGTTCAATACAAATAATACAGAAAAATACGGGGCGTTCAATGCTAGTTTGTCAGATTTTATCCGGCGTTCAATTATGTTGGAGCACCACGCTTTGAAATCGGGCTCGTATATCGAGAAAACAGCGCGTGGCTTTCAATGGATATTAAGGCATCCAAACATCTCTTGTTATTAAATACGACATCGTATAGTTTGAAAAATGTGCTTTTGATCGCAAACGTGACGTATTTTTAGCACGAAAATAGGAGGTTTAACCTTGATTTACGAGAGAACTGGACACGACACTGAAACTAAATTAGTCTGAACATGTCCTATGGGATAAATACCCACCAATGGTTCTTTAGTATAGAAAGGATTAAACATATTATCTGAACATTTCCTAAGGGATAATTACTCATCAATAAGTGCATAGTATATGACGGATTAAACTTAGTATCTGAACATTTCCTAACTACTCATCAATGACGCTTTAGTATAGAAAGGGTTAAACTGATTATCTGAAAAATTCCTATGGGATAAATACTCACGAATGATACATTGGTATAGAAAGGGTTAAACTTATTATCTGAATATTTCCTATGGGATAAATACTCATCAACGAGTATAGTATAGAAAGGATTAAACTTATTACCTGAACATTTCCCGTGTGATAACTAATCATCAATTATGCTTAGTATAGAAAGGGTTAAACGTATTATTTGAACATTTCCTATGGGATAACTACTCGTCAATGATGCTTTAGTATAGAAATGGTTAAACTTATTATTTGAACATTTCCTATGGTATAAATTCTCACCAATGATGCTTTAGTGTAGAAGGGGTTAAACTTATTACCTGAACATTTCCCATGTGATAACTACTCATCGATGATGCTTAGTATAGAAAGGGTTAAGCTTATTATCTGAACATTTCCTAACTACTCACCAATGATGCTGTAGTATAGAAAGGGTTAAACTTATAATCTGAACATTTCCTATGGGATAACTATTCAGTAATGATGCTTTAGTGTAGAAAGTGTTGAACTTATTATCTGAACATTACCTATGGGATAACTACTCATCAATGATCCTTTGGCATGGAAAGGGTTGAACTTGTTATCTGAACATTTCATATGGGATAACTACTCATCAATGATGGTCTAGTATGGAAAGGGTTGAACTTATCCGAACATTTCCTATGGGATAACTACTCATAACAAAAAAACTTGAGATCAGAAAGGGTTAAACTTATTATCTAAACATTTCCTATGGGATAACTACTTATTAAATAATGCTTGAGTGCAGAAAGAGTTAATACATATTTCACCTTTGTCCAACTTGTAATTTATCACTAATTTTTCTGCGTGTTTCTGTTTTTTTTTTTAGTTTCGGTTTCTCGATGATCCTATATTTTGGTTTATGAATTTGGCGAAAAAAATTCAGAAATAACCAAAATATTGGCCAAAAGAAATGTCCAGCCCATGTGAATCCATGATGGCCAGCACATTCTAGTCGGTATTGTGGGGACACTTGAACTATATTATATATCTACTGTATCTGACCCTATACTGACCCAACCAGACGAAGGCGTCCAAACCAATCACCCGCACAATCTCTCAGTTGCCAATTTAAGGTAAGGGTCAGACGGTAAGGGTCAGACGGTAAGGGTCAAACGGTAAGGGTCAGACGGTAAGGGTCAAACGGTAAGCGTCAAACGATTGCGGATCCTGTATGCATATACACCGTAACTTAATAGAGTTATTTCTCTTGGATTATATGTTATAATAACCCACTGGGTGTTTTTGATCAAGAATATTGTAAATTGTAATGAATACCAGAATCGTTTCTGGACTCAATGGAACACCACTGACTAAGTGGTCCTGCTAATTTGATATGGTGCTGGTGAGTCCTGCTTATTTCTATGATACTGATAGGGTTAACTAATGTTGTTAAGAAAAAATACAGTTAAAATGTCGTTTTTGCTGATCTGAATAAATCGAACAAAAGTCACTATGCATAAAAAAGTAATTGATATATTCAGTATTGTTGACTTCTTAAACTAGATCCTGGATTCCATGTTAAAGCCGGATTCATTATTTCGATCGAATATGGCTTGCCGTCAATTTGTATTTATATCGTATATGCATGTTTTGCCATACACTATATATATACCCGTTTCGTTCAACTCAGAAGTTTTTGTTACTTTTCTGCAAACAAGACCATGAATGCATTGGCCTAACAATTTGTTTTACCCTGTGCCAATGCATTCTCTTATATAGATATATACCATAGGTCGCCTCGCATATATAAGATAATGCATTGGCCTAATCTTTTTTTATCATTTGTTTTATAAATTTTTCTTACAATTTTTAGGACATAAAATAAAAAACATCCATTACCCTGCAGACATCCACACATATATATATATATAAGCATATAAAAGAGTGTCGTCTGCTCATGTTTGTCTGTGGTTCTGTATGGGTGAAATTATAAACTTGCTAAAGAATGCAAGAAACAATTATTAAAACTGTAAAAAAAATAATAAATATCCACGATTTTGTTGGGACCGATCCTCCACTTCTGTACGTTCACTTTATAGTTACATGCACGTGTGAAGTACTGTCCTAGAGATCAGACTGCTAAACCTATATTCGCCTCGGTATATTTTGATATTTATTTTGAATCGCGCGCTATCCACCACTAGCCAGGTACATAATGTACAATCACACACCCTCTGCATCCAGACAATTAGCGCCAATATAGGAATCAGTAGGACAGGATAAGGATAATATTTTATTTCACAATACATTATACATTAATACATTATAATATAAGTGAATTTATATGTGTATTGTGTGGAGTGCCGTGGCCTATGATGGCCGTCTAACCGGCACCGCTGAATGACAAAATACAATCAATAATGGCTACATAAAGAATTTAAATATTTCACTATAATTTTCAGATTATATTAATATATAAATTGGATTTAAATATAGATATGGATTCCAGTGAATAAACAAATAAGTTTCAGTTGTGTGGATATAAATGGATATGAATGAATATGCAACGGTCAATTTTCTCAATAACAAGTTTTGGAGCATGTTTTGGCTGCATTTACTAAGGAGAATTATTAAGACTTTGCTCACACACTATATGAAGTCTGTTCAACGGTCGTTTAGAACAATAATCATCTGTTATTTAAAAATCGTCAGTGTGTAAACAAACAACATCGCACTAACTTATGAATAATTCAATTAAATGTGTTATTTGTTTATAACTGTCACTGTTGAATTCCCTTAGTATATATAGCCAGGCATTGGACGAGATTTAGCAGGACGTAAGTATTAGCACTCGGGTAATTTAATGTGAGGCAATTTTAGCATTTAAGGTAAGTGGCCTATAGACTATATATATTCGAAATATGTTTTATCATTTGTGTGTGCAATCAGGGCAGAATTTGTTTTTGAATTCAATTTTATTGGAATAATGGTTGATCAATTCTACACTCATTAGCTTTTTTTATAGTTTTCTCGATTCCTATTAGTTTTTTGTTTTTTATTAACTGAGTTCCAAATATTCGTAAAAGGATGTTCAGGGAGATTTTCAGAAAATGTTGTTCTTGGTGTTGCTTTTGGTCAAATGTTTCCTGCGGCTGCCTGTCTACTGTTGGTTCCTAGTTTAATTCCGAATGAGTTTTTGAAGGTTCCTGGCAGTCTATTATAAGCCCAGTCATGCATGAGCATGAATACTGACGTTTGATATCTATAAATGTCACTGAATTTCAGAATATTCATTTTTTTGAAAATGGGTTCTGTGTGACTATTGTATCTAGCATTGGTTATTGTTCTAATCGCCCTTTTTTGCAATAAAAATATCTTGTTTGTGGTCGCCACATGACCCCATAGCTGAATGCCGTATACCATATGACTGTCGATAAGTGCGTAATATAGAGTTCGCGGTGCGTCACCCGGAAAGAACTTTTTAACTTTGTTGATACAATAAATAGCTCGAGCCATCTTAGAGCATACAGTTGAAATATACTTTTAAACGTGAGATTTTCGTCGATATTAATGCCCAAAAATTTCAAGGATGTTTCTTCATATATATTCCCTACTCTGTTTAGTTCAGCTGTGTTTATATATAATTTCAACTCTTTCCATTTTTGATCATTATTTTCTGGATGAATTAGCATATAATTACATTTATTTTTATTTATGGAGAGCTTATTACAACAACACCAGTTGTGAATGTTTTTTAGTTCGAAGTTTACCCGATTTTCAACAAAACTTCTGTCACAGCTTGATGTATATAGGGTTGTATCATCTGCGAATGATAATAAATTTAAAGATGTAGATACTGACATATCATTGACATAAATTAAAAAATTGTTGGTCCGAGTATGGATCATTGAGGGACACCACATGAAACTTTGGATAGACTGGAGATGTTTCCACCATAATCTGTATATTGTCGCCTCTCTGATAGGTAGTCTCTAAACCAATGATTAGCAGTCCCCCTAATACCATAGTGTTCCATCTTATTTAGTAGGATTTCATGACTTATTGTGTCGAATGCTTTTGAAAGGTCAATAAATATTGCTAATGTTGAGTCTTTGGTTTTTTTATCGTTCTGTTCAACAACATGATTTAAAAGATGCATTACTGGATGGATGGTGGAGTGCCCCTTCCTAAATCCATATTGATGTTTATAGAAACGGGCATGTTCATCAAAGAAATCTATAATTCGCTTTAGCATAATTTTTTCGAGTATTTTTGAAAAACATGGTAATATGCTGATGGGTCTATAGTTCGAAAAGTTTTCTTTTTGTCCACCCTTGAAAATCGGTATTACTCTCGATATTTTCATTTTCTTCGGAAAAACTCCATCTTTGAATGATTGATTGAATATGTGTTTAAGAGCTTTGGCTGTTTCATAAATAGATGATTTCATCAATCGATTTGATAGACCATGTACATCTTTACTTGCTTTAACTTTAAATGAGTAGCATGTGATTATTATTTCCTGTTCTGTTGTTTCAATTATTTCTAACTCATCCGATTCTCTATTGATCAAATAATCAGTGTAATGTGTGCTGACTTCGTCAACATTTTTACCAGTCAAGTTTCCAATTTTTGAGAAGTATTCGTTGAATCGTTCCGCTATTTGCTTTTTATGTGTTATCTTAATTCCATCATCGATAAATGCAATTGGAGGACTATGATGGTCACAGTTTTTATTCATGGCTTGTTTTAAGATTGTCCACGTCGCGTTCATGTCATTCTTTTCGTTGATAATTTTCTCGCAATAATATAATTTTTTTCTCTTGCGTATTGTTCTCTTATATACGTGATAGTACGCTTTGTATGCATGCATATTAGCGTTTGTCGGAGATTTTAATTTACGAATATATAATTTATTTTTCTCTAATGAAGATTTTAAAAGTCCCTTTGTCATCCACGGTTGGTGCTTTAAATATATCTTTGGTGGTTTGTGGTATTTTAGTGGGAAAGCAGTATGGTATGCAGACATATATATTTCTAGAAAATGGTCATAAGCTTCATTTGCTGATTCACAGTTTAATACGTCTTCGTAACTTGATGTTGACAATGTATCCTTGAATTTGTTTATGTTCCTTTCACTAAAAATTATAAATAGTTCCAAGACAGATGCTCCATTGCGAGATCTTTTAAAATTTGAACGTTCGATATGAAATGTCGCCAAATGATCCGAGACGTCTGTAATGATAATGCCTGATGTTCTTTCAGACAGGTTGTTAGTGAAGATATTATCAATTAAAGTAGCAGAGTGTTCAGTTATCCTAGTTGGTTTCGTAATGCTAGGAGTGAACCCGAGAGTGAAAACGTTATCGAGGAATGTACGCGTTTTTTCATGATTGTCGAAATTCAAAAGATCTATATTGAAGTCACCTATAAGATATGGTTCACAGTTTGTTTGATTTAGTTTACCCATAATGCCATCAATCTCTTTCATAAATTTGTCAATATCTGCCCTCGGAGCAGTGTTTGGTCTATATATGCTGCCAATTATGCATCGATTTGGTTTGCCCGGATTAAGTTCAACAAAAATCGTTTCTATCACATGTGGAATAAATACCGATAGATCAGGTCTTGCACAATATGAAAGATTTTCCCGAATAAAGAGCCCGACTCCACCTCTACCGTCATCGGTCTCTGGTCTTGTTTTGTATTCGATATTCTGATATCCGGATAGGGAGAATTCTGCTGCGTTATTTATTTTTAAAACGTCGCTTAGTGCAATTATATTAAAGACATTTTCTATTTCTTGTGTTTCAACCAAAAATTGAGTTAATGAATCCCAATTTGCATTTAAGCTCCGACAATTTAGTCCCATTATTAAGAAGTCGCTTGATTCTTTTCTTATTTCTGTTCTAAATTGTTCAGGCGAGAAATATTTACAGTTTTGGTTTACCAGGGCAAAGTTCACATGGGGATTATCTTGATCATCAAATTCTTGATCTAGTTTGGCGCTCAAATTATATTGTGATAGTTCCTGAATCTCGTCCAAGTTTAATTCAGCTATTGTCGACATAAATGGATGTAACGTATCTTTGATTATAATTGACCGCGCATTGATATATACATGTAGTAATAAAGATATTCATATGATCACTGGAATTGTTATATTTATGAATTTTCATGGTTGAATCTGAAATAGTGTTTATATATTGCGATTTTCGTCGTGGTTCTATGTCAGAATGTGACTCCGTCGACAACTATTGTTATAAAGGCTGAATTGGTTTGTGTTACATTCAACAAACTGCATAATACATTACCACACAAACAAAATATTTAATACAAATACAAACATGTACATGAGAACAATATAATAATAGAAAACGTTAGCATAACACGTTATTTTAACGTAATTTATAAACACATTAAAGCTCACACCTCTCTGTCACTGGGCTCTTGACATTATAATTTAATCGCTCCATGAGAGGCAACTCTACTTTGCATTGTAAGCTAGTCTATAGAAAAATAAAATAAAATTGAGTTGCCTACCCTGCTGTTATGCATATAATATCGCGACAGGCATATAATGTGTGACTCACATCAAACCGTGATTTTGCACGAGACTGTCGTGTCTCGTGGGCCGATGAAGTTTCAACTACATGTACGTGCGGGTTATACACGGAGGGGTGCTTCCATTTGAACCGGGAATGTAATCAATCTGTTTGTAATTAGATACACGTTTGGTTACGACTAGGGATTACTCTTAACTGCATGTCGCATGTTAATGCAATATTATTTATGGAACTGATCTTTTCAACATATTTTATACATATTTACCACTATTCCAATATACGCTGATATAGTTAACATTGCAAACCACCCCTATTTCTTAATTTCCAACGACCCGCGTTAGTGACCCCACAATACACTGTCAGGATTCTTCTGATTTGGGACGAACAGATTACTGAAGTATAAGACAGTAGAGAAATCTTTTTGAAACGTTTCGTGATATTTGGATTTTTTGCAGCCTATATACATGGTCTTAAACAACTAGGTTTGTCTTGTTTTTATATGATAGTATATTTTTATGTATCAAATACTGTTTTCCCAGTATTTGTCCATTAAGAGTGGGTCATGCCTCCTAATAGAGAGGTTTAGCAAGGTTTAGCAGTAGCTTTTCATAACCGTAGAAATTATTGGGGGGGGGGGTCAGTTAAAATGTGTGTTTACTTATATATGTGGGTGGCTGCAATGTAACAGTTAAAGAATTTTCCCGAAGTTCCTTGTAGTATTTGAGAGGGTTTTACTCTTACGTGAGGTTTTCAGTAACACAAACCTGGGTGACAACATATCAGATATTTGGGTCCCTTTTAAAGATGCAATTTTCACAAATAGACAACATATGGAATAATTTGGGTACTTTTGATAATGCTATTTTCCACAAATAGACAATACATGGAATAATTTGGGTCCTTTTGATAATGTTATTATTCACAAATAGACAGCATATGCAATAATTTGTGTCGTTTTGAGATTTTAGCTTCTTCTGTTTTTTTTTTTGTTTTTTTTGTTTTTTTTTTGGGTCCATCTGAGGCATCGTGTTTTTCACAATTAGATAACATTGAAATAAGCTTGTTACTTTTGAATCATGATATTTTCTCAAATAGACTAATTTGGGTCCTGATTTGGGTACTTTTGAAACATGTTTTTTTTTCACAAATAGACATATGAAATGATTGCAGTCCTTTTAAGACATGATATGTTTCACAATTAAACAATATATGAAATCATTTGGGTCCTTTTAGACATGATATTTTTCACAAAAGGACAACATATGATATTGTTTGGGTCCTTGTGGGACATGCTATTTTTCAGACAACATATGAAGTAAATTGTGAGATAATTTGGTTCTCTTTGGGACATGCTATTTGTCACAAATTAACAACTTACATTGGGTCCCTTTAAGAGATGTTATCTTTCACAATAGACAACATATTTAATAATTTTGGATCTTTTGAGACATTATATTTTTCACAGATATACCACATATGAAATCATTTTCATCCTTTTGTGACATGTGTTTCACAATTAGACAATGTTTGAAATATTTTGGGTCCTTTTTAGGACATGTTAATTTTCACAAACAAATAACATACTATGTTTCAGACAAGATATGAAATAATTTGGGTCCCTTGTGGACATACTATCTTGCTGGAATACTTTGGTCCTTTTGAGACATGCAATTTTTCAGATTGATAACATATGGATTAATTTAGGTCCTTTTGGGACTTGCTATTTCTCACGAATAAGCAACATATGAAATAATTTGTGTCTTTGTGTGACATGCTATTTTTCAGACAACGTGAAATAATTTGGGTCCTTTTTAGGCTTGCTATTTTTCATAAATTGACAATCTATGAAAACATTTGGGTCCTTTTGCAGCATACTATTTTTCACAATTGGACAACATATGAAATAATTTGGGTCCTTTTGAAACATGCTTTTTTCACGGGTAGACATATGAAATGGTCCTTTTGAGACATATGTTTCACAATTAGACATTATTTGAAATAATTTGGGTCTTTTTAAGACAAGCTACTTTTGAAAAAAAGACAACATTTGTAATAATTTGGGTCCTTGTGAATAAGCGAATGAACAACATATGAAATAATTTGTGTATATGTGTGACATGCTGTTTTACACAGACAACATGAAATAATTTGGGTCCTTTTTAGGCTTGCTATTTTTCATAAATTGACAATCTATGAAATAATTTGGTTCCTGTTGTAGCATACTATTTTTCACAATTGGACAACATGAAATAATTTGGGTCCTTTTGAAACATGCGTTTTTCACAGGTAGACATATGAAATGGTCCTTTTGAGACATATGTTTCACAATTAGACATTATTTGAAATAATTTGGGTCTTATTAAGACAAGCTATTTTTGACAAAAAGACAACATATATAATATTTTGGGTCCTTGTGGAACATGCTATTTTTCCGACAACATATGACATAATTTGGTTCCCTTTAGGACATGCTATTTGACACGAATTGAAACCATATGACATACTTTGGGTCCTTTTGATGATGTTATCTTTCACAATATATAACATGTGTAATAATTTGGGTCCTGTTGAGACATGTTATTTTTCACAAATGTACAACATATGAAATAATTTGGGTCCTTTTGAGACTTGCTATTTTTCACAAATTGATAACATATGAGATATTTTGGGTCCTTTTGAGACTTGCTTTTTTCACAAATAGACAACATATGAAATTATTTCGGTCCATTTGAGAGATGATCTTTTTCAGACAACATATAATACAAAACAATACAAATTCATTTAAGATAATACATTGTACATAGAGGTATATATTGGTATACACTGTATGTTAGAACCAATGCCAGACAATTCGTGTAATGGGAACTAGGTTTGTGTTGAATATTTACTTTATGGTTTATAAAAAAAAATTTGTGCCAGCTTATGTTTTATTGTCTTTATTGTCTTTATATAATAAGTAGTACAATCCCTGTTAGCTGATAGTTATCAGCAATTCCACACCTTTCTTAGAGAACAGTTGTTATTTCTCCGATTTTGCATCATAACTTATTAAATCACAAAATTCTATATTTGTTAAATAATTAGTTGGTTGATGTGGCAATATCCAGTTTTTGATTAAATTATTTTTCTACCTGCCAAGTTTTCCAACGAATTGGAGCTTAATTGTTTGTAGTTGTATATTCAATCATTTGGTTCTTTTGTGACATGCTATTTTTCACAAATATGTACCACATAATGCAACATCTAATGTTATTCACATAATGACAGTAGTTGAGCATTTTGTGTCATTTGTTTACAAAATAAATCTATGTAACATCTATTCTAATTTTAATAGAGTTATACAGGAATTGAAAGTGTTGTGTCAGTTACTGACATGGATAAGTTACCATGCCTTTGAATTTCTTCTCTGGTCGATATTAATTAATTTAATTTGAGTGACTCTCCAGGGATTTCCAAAAAGCTTATAATGGCCAATTAATTGTGTCAATTTCACTTCTGGGAAACCATTTTGCTTTGACAATGTGGGGTATAACAAATAATAGTATCATATTGTAGAAATTTGCTGTTCATGGGGTATTGTATTTTCTAGATAAATAAGAACTGTTGTTGATGTGAATTAATAGCATAGCATTCATAGGAATTAACAAAGTCAAATATACATCACAAATAGTTCTGAGTTAGGTAATATAATATTGATACAATTTATTGACTAATACATATTTATATGTCATAGGGCGCGTACACATGAAGCTGCAAGAAAATATCTGTAAAAAAATATCAGGTACAATTGTACTCTGATATTTTCTTGCTGCAAAGGTTACGCCCATGAGAAACCGACGGGTTATATGGCGTTGATTGAGCTCAATATGACTAGCGTTAGTCGTGTTTGTTGAAGTGAATTACTGCCGACAAACAACCTATATTCCATATCGAATATTTATAGAGTTATAAAGTGTTATGGAAAATTTTAAATGCCACCTATTTTAACGAGAAAGGAACGCGCCCTCGTCATTGGAGTAGGGATGTATGTTCTTCATGGACACACGAAAGGACATCTAAACAGACGTTGGTGGGTTCGGTCCTGGGCCACATCCCACATGCGAGAAGAGCGAGGAGCCGCCAACAATTTCTTATTCGAAACGTACATACAGTCCAAATTAAAGTAAAACAACTAAATCAAGGCATGTGAGGTACCAAATATAAAGCATCCCCATACTCGCAGAAACGTGTCTAGAGGGTTTCCGTTGGGGGGGGTGTCCACCTTGGGAAATTCCAACTTCACCCCCCCCCCCTTGAATCAGAATCAGACCAAACACAAGTTTTCCATAATTCCATTTGCACCCCCTTGCACCTCAGTGCTCTTAGACCTAATATTAGACCATGGTTCGGCCCGGTATGCGAAAATTTTGTAATCTTAACAAGAAAATTGCAAAATCCTACCATCTAGACTATCCTCAAGCATTCCTAGAGTTGGAAATTTCAAACCTGACACCCCACTTAGGTTGGAAAATTTACAACTGATGACAATTCCAATGATAAGGTTGACCAAATGTATGACAATATTGTTTTCTTAAATTAACTAGCAGTTTTTTACTTTTGACTGGCCACGGGGGAGGGACCAGGACACAAGCTTTCCAAGTGTTGGAAATTTCCAACCTGTCACCCCCCTCAGGTTGGAAAGTTTCCAACATACTGATAACCATTTCTGACCATATTTTATTTACCAAAAATAGGAAAATATTGGTCCAAAAACAATTAGTTGCCCCAAAGATTTTTTTTTAAAATCAAACTACAAGAACATTTTCAAACTATTGTTGGTGTGAAATTTCCAACTAATGTTTTTGGCAGGTATGAAATTTTCATCTGTTTAAAATTTGACCAAAGTTGGGGGGTGAGACACCCCAACACTCCCACCCTGTCGCCACGTCTCTGCACACACGTATATACATGTTTATATATAATACATCAGCGGTTCTGACAACCAATATAACATGTAAATAGGTAATATGTTGAAACAGACGATACTATTGATGGATCATAACTCGAGTGCTTGAATTGTTACGATCATAACCCCGCGAGATTAGTTAACGGATGCCGATGGCCACCTATCAAGGTGAACACATATCACCAATTGGCAATAACATATCAGCGCGCTGCCTTTGTCTGATATTTTCCGGTATTATTTATTTCATTGGTCAAGTAAGTCACATTGGGCATACCTGATATTTTCTTGCTGGCCATGTGTACGCGCCCTTAAGGACTTGATTTTTTTCTTGTTGCCAGTCTCAGAATATTTCACTACAATCTAGCCACCAATTGTCAAGGCATCTTCTACTCTGTTGTGTGCCTTTGCTGTTTTAAGGAGATCAACATTCATTGACGTAAGATCTTCTCTAATGACTAAGCCAGTTCCTTCTAGTAACTTCCTCAGCTTTATTATATTCAACTTGTCCATTCGGTTAACAAATTTCACAATGATGGGCCTTAGCTTCTTTGCTGCAATAGGTGGCCCAACTCTGTGGGCAATAGACACATCTCTTGATTCCAGCTTCATTCCAAGTTTGTTGTTACAAGTATTTATAATTTTAGAGATACAGTCATCAATAGATTCACCTTCACAATCACCACCAATACCTATAAATCTCAGACTTTCCTGCCGGGTGTACTGCTCTAAGTTGTTTAGTTCATGTTTTAGTTTATTTATTTCTTCTTCCATGGCATTGATTTTGCCATCTCTGTCTTCATTTCCTTTCATGATCACTTCCTCTAGTTTATTGTTTAATTGGTCGTATTTGTTTTTCATTTCAAACATTTCAGAATCATGGTAATCTGTTATTTCTGTCATTTTTAACTGTAATTCAGATTTTGCACTTTCAATAAGGTTGTTCACTGTTTTCTTTGTTACCAGTGGTTTAATTGCCTCTTCCAGGTCTTGCTTAGTAACTATGTTGTCTTATTTAGTGTCCATTGCTTTAAACATTTCCCTCAATTCTCACATAGAGAAGGAATAGCTCTGTGAGGCTTTGCTTTGACTTTCAATTGGTACAAACATTTTTATGGATTGCTGGCCAGTAACAGTTTCAGTTTTCTGTTTCTTGGCAGTGGTATTTACCTTTTGCTTAGTGGATGCTGGTTTAGAAGATGCTTCTTTTGACATACTGTCATCGTTGCTCGAAGTTGAACTGAGTGGAATGTCTTTTTTTGGCGGCATTTTGTCGACACGAAATTGGGCAACTTGAAATAATGTGCAGCAAGTTGGAGTTATAGCTTGCGTCAAATTAAGTTGAGTACTCTATTCAAAGCGCGACCTCTTGTGTGGTGCTTCGGTTGTCAACTTTTTCAGCAGCTATCGGCGATATTCATTTAAAATGACATTATTTCCACGAGACGAAATATTTCTTAGTCCGCTATTGTTGAAGGGGGATAATTGATATTAAATCAACATACGGTTTACACGAACGTTTTCAAGGTTTATCAATCATTAACTGCAGCCTCCACTGCATACAAATCGATGAACCACCTGCGTCACTTAAAGCCGATCGTGTGAATTCGCTGCGTGTCGTTAGTGGGAAACTGTTTTGGATTTGAACAATATGTTACTTACATTGGTTATTTTCGTAGTTTTGAAAAGTTACATTATACATAATTGAAAAGTTGTTCGTGTTATTAATGTTCTATTAAAATTAACTGGTGTATGACTGTAAGATTAATTTTGATTCATTGCTTTTGACCGACAGAGTAATTAAATAAAGTTCGTGTGAATCCCACACTTGGTTTAATTTCTCTGCCGGTCAAAATCCAATGACCCGAATCGATATGCAAGTCATGTCTTATAAATTTTCAGCTAGTGTTAGCGGGAGCAGCATAGCTGTTAAATAGGTTATGGTTCAAATATATCATTAGTGGTAGATATTTGTGTCCGCAATGATATAATTATGTCGATATCAATTTATAAAGGCACTTAATTGATCGCGGTGTAATTTGTGATTTATTCACTTGAAATTACGGTTTCGATTTAGTTTTTTCAGAAAATATTGATTTCTAGACAAAAACGTGTAAATGAACTTTTATTAATGGCTGAACCGTTTCAATTTGTTCATCATGCATGGGAGTAACTGGCAAAACACCGAATCATTGGTATAAGTCAGTAGCTTAGCCATCGTGACCATGGATATTCGACAATTTATGTCGAGCGAAAGACGCGAGTTGAGTCACGGTCCGTTGAACAATGGTTTTCTTTCCGGTATTGTTCATCGTGATGGAGATAGCTCGTTGTTGGATTATTTGGAGGGGGCGTCGGGTATATGGAGAGCCCTCCTTGTTGGATTATTTGGAGGGGGCGTCGGGTATATATATATGGAGATCCCTCCTTGTTGGATTATTTGGAGGGGGCGTCGGGTATATGGAGAGCCCTCCTTTATGGATCATTTGGAGGGGCGTCGGATATATATATATGGAGATAGCTCGTTGTTGGATCATTTGCAGAGCGAGATCGAGGCTTTGTGTGCCCAGATTTTAAGACTCAATTCATTGTGTGAAAGTATTACAAAAACTTAACTCTTTGTCAAATGGCACATTGGTATCGGAATCTGGAATCGACTCATAAGGCGATTCGCGTGCGTAAATTGGCTGCGCGAGACCGACGACAGATATTGGAAGTGAAAGTGACTCTGATTGTTGATTCGAAGATTTCGGATTCGAATTTACAGAACACAATCGTACGGACTCATGTAAACGCGGCTGAAACTATAATGTTCCAATGACTCCGATGATTGGGAACGACGGTTCTAATAAAGGGGCATCACTGTCGGTTTCTGAACGACTTCCGCGAGTTGATTTTTCTAGCGCTGAGCAATGTCATGAGTACGCGTAATGTTCAAACGAATGACCTTCACATTTTAGATGTTATTTGAGAACGCGTTTTCAACCAAACCTGGTATGCAGACAATGCTGTAACATCACAGTGTTATGCTGGGCCAATTGTTTTTCACTCATATTCGCCATTATTCGCCCATATATCGACCCAGTCGCGAATGTTCAGAACCAATCGGCGCTCAGACGTAACACATAACTTTTATTTCAAGGAACATAATCGAATACATCACGTTGATACGATACGATTTATTTGCATAAACACCAACAAAGGCAGTATGCTAACAATACAATTCATAATAAAACAATAAACAATTAACAAACAATTACATGTGAACATGGCATGTCTAGCTATATGTATTTTAGTGTGTGTTGGCAAGCATAATATTCATTCAAAACGCTTGTCAAAGAAACGCTGAACCACGTTGCTGATTTTGCTGCTTATTTCAGGGTTATCATTTTTCATTATAAGATTCAATTTCTGATCGTTTGACATACTTGTAAAATTACTCCGATATCTACCAACAATTTGGGAAAGTTCATTTCTGAGATCGCAATAGTGTGGACATTCCATAATGAAATGATACTCATGTCTACCCTTTTCAATAGCGAGTTTGTGATCACTAACACGGAGTTTTGTAAAACTGATCTTTTAAAGATGTTGTGTTTATTAAGTAAGTCTCTAAGATATAATCATTCCAACTGAGACATACTTCATCAGCAATGTTAACCGTTATATTATACATTGTTATCCCGCAATAAAATCGTCAAGACATCCGCGAATACATACATCCTGCAAAAAAAGTATAACCGTACGCAATATAGCTAGTACACTTTAAATCATATTTCCTAAATAACTCGCATCGTGTGAAACCCGAACTGTGTTGTTCTGCGATATATCTACATAGCTCCATTGACACGGCCAGGTGACGCTGGCAGTACACACACATATGCTGTATTAAACTCACTGATATACCACTGAAATTAAACTTAGAGCGATCCACAAATCCAGTTATCCATACTCTTGTCTCGAGTTTTTCTGGAATTCCCGTATAGTTGGAGACGAGTGTGTATATTTAGTTGACCCCAATTAATGGGTCTTGTTGGTAATCTGAGGAAGTATTGGAATCCGTGGGATTAATTGGAGACAATGCAGTTTCACCCCAGATATCAAATTCAAATGATGTGCCCCCAACAACACCTGCTCACAGCAAGACACATTCGTAAAGGGTTTTGGATGGTCACCCGGCGTCTACACTGAGCGAATGTCTCCTAACATATACAACGACAGTGTTATTACAAGAAAACTAAGATGCATGCATCAGGTCAGCCATGAACTATTTAGCATAGAATAATTCAGTTCGGTTGCAGTTTCACAACGTTACAACTGACATACGATTACACCTTGAATGTGGAACTATGTAAGAGTGAATATTAATGTTCTAAATCCCATGTTTCACCTGTAGTGGTAATGGGGTCGTACTTTATTAACACGCAAGTAGTGTAATTAAATACGGGTAATTAGAAGTAACAAATCGTTTAGTTTCTATCGTATCGGCTAAAAGGGGTGAGCAGATTGCTGATGGTGAATGCTCTCGTTAGCTGCCAATATAATGTGCATATTTGCCCCGTTACGTTTATACACTGTAGCATTGGCGGGCGAGAGTGTGTTGACATGTTAAGTGTTTGGTTCATTAATAACAGATCAGCAGGGATTTGTCGTGATAACGTATACGTGGAAATATGCTACCTAAACGGTTAAATTAACGGTTGATCTATTACACCACCGTGTATACTCGGTTTAAATAGGTATATTATATAGGGACGTGTGTTCAATTTTGGTGCGGACTGATGATCAAAAAAAATCAGAGGTAAATGTCGGCGGGCGGGAGGGCCATTTTTTCAATAATTTTTAAAGAAATTGAACAGTTGCAGCAGCAGCAAAAAAAAGGGTGTACAATTGGCAAATGATGAGGGGCGGCGTGACGTGTAACTAGGATTGAAATTAGATATGCAATTTGGAGATTATTGGATGAGGGATGTTATATTAATTATATTAAAGGGACGAGGGGGCTTAGTTGTCGAAAATATTCATATTTGTTCCAAACACCGTAAACAGAAAAATATTAAAACGCATACATTTTGGTTCAAATATACGATCACTATCGCGTAAACATCATGCTCACATAAAGACCTACTAAATTTTACCTAAACAAGAGTCTGATTGTGTTATAGAAGGCAGCACAATGCTACTGGCTAATCACACACAAATGGTATAAACGCTCTTTATTATTTCCAAATAAGGAATTGAGCAACAAAGAACGCTCTTTATGTTTACCATCATAATATAAAGAAACACCAAGAAAGTAACTTTTTATGCTTTGTTTACATAACAATCGTCAAATTTACGACAATAACATACTGTTTATGAGATATTTCTCATTTGTATATTAACAAAGTATGTCTATATTTGAATATTATTTTCGTTTGTAGCGGTTTTTGACAGGTGGAAATATGTTCACAGGATACCCACCAAGGCCTTCCGTACCTTTAAGGTATACTGCAACTTTGTTTCTTGTCAATAGCAGAATACATAATGCTATTAAGAAGTGACACAAAACACAGAACATTTTTTTTAATTATAAGTATTGAGCAGTGAGAAATATTTGAGTCGAGGAAACCAGTAACGAAAGGCGATATTAACATGATTTCTGTCAGCGAATAATTGTTTACGTTCCAATGAATATTAAAATGTATTGAAAACAAACTGCTAATGGGTGCCAGACTTTCATAAACACAAATTATGTATTAATGGTGTAACGACATATTTCGTTCTTAATTGTCTAAAAAAAATAGGGGATGGGGATGTTTGGATCTCTAGTTTAACGACATTTTTCGGTCTTTAATAGTTTAATGACATTTTTCGGTCTTTATAATATCTCAAGATATAGGGGGTATTTGGATCTCTAGTTTAACGACATTTTTCGGTCTTTATAGTTTAACGACATTCTCGGTCTTTAATATTTCAAGATATAGGGGCCCTTAGTGGGTATTTGGATCTCTAGTTTAACGACATTTTTCGGTCTTTGATAGCAAAATGGAAGAAGTACATCTTTGGAAAGATGTGGTGGCCCTAAAAAGGAAAGTTGTTTGGTGATCTTGAAATGCAGTTTTTCTGAACAGTCTTCCTTGATTAAAGTGATGTGAAACACTCCGGCAGACAACGGGCAGAGTGATCAAATAGAAATTAAGAATAATCTTTCTCAAAGTAGTTATTTGTTACGAATATTAATCCAAATGGATGATACACAACGTCATTCTTATATATTAGTTAAATGCAATGACTCTCGATGGCGAAATCATTTTTGTTTAATTATAGCCGATAGTTGCGCCCCGAATCGAGATGTAAATATTTACAATTTGGAGTAGTTCATACGATGTTCTCTATGAAGTGGGGTGGTAGATTTTTTTGGAAATTTTTAGTGATGTTAGTAGAATGATAACATTCCCCAGGTTGGCAAAGTGCCTGAGCACTAACTTATCAATTTCTCGCACCCGAAAAAGTCCATAACAAGTCCATAATATGTCTTTAAGCATATATATAAATCTCCGAAAACCAAAATTCTAAAGCATTAAACGATTTCTTGAAATACAGTTTTTTCTGAACAGTCTTCCTTGATTAAAGTGATGTGAAACACTCCGGCAGACACCGGGCAGAGTGATCAAATAGAAATTAAGAATAATCTTTCTCAAAGTAGTTATTTGTTACGAATATTAATTCAAATGGATGATACACAACGTCATTCTTATATATTAGTTAAATGCAATGACTCTCGATGGCGAAATCATTTTTGTTTAATTATAGCCGATAGTTGCGCCCCGAATCGAGATGTAAATATTTACAATTTGGAGTAGTTCAGACGATGTTCTCTATGAAGTGGGGTGGTAGATTTTTTTGGAAATTTTCAGTGATGTTAGTAGAATGATAACATTCCCCAGGTTGGCAAAGTGCCTGAGCACTAACTTATCAATTTCTCGCACCCGAAAAAGTCCATAACAAGTCCATAATATGTCTTTAAGCATATATATAAATCTCCGAAAACCAAAATTCTAAAGCATTAAACGATTTCTTGAAATACAGTTTTTCTGAACAGTCTTCCTTGATTAAAGTGATGTGAAACACTCCGGCAGACACCGGGCAGAGTGATCAAATAGAAATTAAGAATAATCTTTCTCAAAGTAGTTATTCGTTACGAATATTAATCCAAATGGATGATACACAACGTCATTCTTATATATTAGTTAAATGCAATGACTCTCGATGCCGAAATCATTTTTGTTTAATTATAGCCGATAGTTGCGCCCCGAATCGAGATGTAAATATTTACAATTTGGAGTAGTTCAGACGATGTTCTCTATGAAGTGGTGTGGCAGATTTTTTTGGAAATTTTCAGTGATGTTAGTAGAATGATAACATTCCCCAGGTTGGCAAAGTGCCTGAGCACTAACTTATCAATTTATCGCACCCGAAAAAGTCCATAACAAGTCCATAATATGTCTTTAAGCATATATATAAATCTCCGAAAACCAAAATTCTAAAGCATTAAACGATTTGCTATATTTCCAGGGCATATATTTCATCTGATTGTGCGAGAATCCATATATACTTTTTCACGAGAATCCAGGGTAATTTGCGAGAATATTTACGAGAATCTAGATTTGGATTCTCGCCGAAATATAAGCCCTGATTTCACTCTGAAGTGTGCCTAAATGGCATAAATTGTACCGTGGTTCCCATGTTCGCCAAAGTGGCATAAATTTATTTCAGGATAATACTAATTTTAGGCATTCATTTATAGCAACCACCCCAGTGGGTGTTTATACCTAAATGCATGTGAATTATGACGTCATATAATTTTTCTATATTTCTATACCAAGAGTGAAAATAGCGTGTATGCTTTTTCGTAAATTTCACACGTGACTTCCGGGAGGTTACTGCGCAGAATCCAGCAGAAACTGATCGAAGAATTACGTTTTCTTCACTTCAACTTCTACACAATCGACTGTTAGTAACGGTGTTCTGAGTTAGGAGAGCAGCGTGCTCCGAAGACAACCGAGACGGAGGAATTTACATACAAGTACAACAACAACAACGATTGCCGATGATCACTTTTTAATTGTCCCCACTGAGTCATTCAGAGACTCAATCAAATAATAGATTAATCGAGGATTAATCACAGCCTTTCTAGTCTGATAACATGGCATTCGGTAAAATATTACCGTGGCACAGTTTGTGATTAGCCATCTCGATTGTAAACAAATCTTCTACTCGAAATTTGTAAATTAAAAAAACAAATCAAATGTGCATGTGCGATAATCAATATCATCCATGACCCAACCCGGACACACATACCAAATCGCATTCACATCCATTGAGAAACAACGAAGAAGTGCGACATTACCGGTACACTTTTATTTAGAGCCGGCATCGGCGTCGACAAACACTTTATATACACCGATTTCTCCACTACAAGGTCAAGGCCCCACATGGCACGAAATTGAAAAATCAACGAGTGATTGATCTGTGTTTCATGTAATTTGCAACAATGAATATTGTTTTGAGGATTTTATGGATTATTGTGTACCACAGATACACGAAGACTAGGCAATTCAATGTTAAGTGTATTCAATTTCAATTTTTCATGACACTGTGTTTGTGACATGATTATTGCACTTTCACTTTCGACAGGAGCTTGGAGGCATTGTTGAATTTGTTCTCTAATCATCAAAGGTTGCACAGGTATTTGCTTATCATTAATTTAATCATTTGATTTAGGACTGAAAAAGAATTGTTTCTGTTTTCAAATTGAAAAGATCAATCGTACTGCCCTGCTGGACAAAACAAGTGTCCATTGGCACCGCGGTGTGTTTGGCGTTCGGCAGCGGTTTCAGAGTTTGTAACTGCAGTTGAGCACCGCGGCCGAGCGGCAAGTACACCATGGCCGACCGTCAAGTACACATGTACACCATGGCCGAAAAGCAACTACAATGGGGCCGAATGGCATGTACACCGTGGTTAGATTTCTGGTTTATATTGTCTTTTTTCAGTTTAATGAATGCACACAGCGGCAACTACACCATGGTCGAATGGCAAATACACCGCGGCCCAATTGTAGTTAGCTGGTGGAGCCGCTGTGTAGTTGCATTTCGGCCGCAGTGGCAATGCTAAGCGCACCGTGGTTAAGTGGACACTTGTTTTGCCCAGCAGGGTAGTACATGTGTATTCAGTTCAAATTCATACCGATATCTTTCAGACTTTCATGTTTACAAAATGTAGGCGCGCATAGTCCCGCTCGCTGGGTTTTGGCCAGCCGCGCGGTTTCTATCAAGATAAAATAAACAGCGGAAATACATTCATAAATGTTGCGTAAATTGAATTAGTTTACTCACGATGGATGTCCATTGAAACTCTTTGATGGTTTAACACTGCTTTATATCCACTATCCATAAGCACAAGTGAATGTTACACACTGTGTTTTCATATTGTACATGCTCCTATATTAATTGTAATTCATAATTATTAATAAGGAATTAATTTAATACTCCGATTCAATGCTGACGAAATAAATACGGAAACATCTCCCGGCCACGTGGTCTCGCTTTGATTTTCGAGGAATTTATGTGACGTCATAAGCCATACCCGGTACATAGAAATCGTTCAAATGTATTTTTAGCTTCGAATCATTCAGTCTCAGACAGATACTAGTAGTGCATTTGACACTTCACATCGTGTGACGTCAAAAAACTTAAACTGCCAATAATCGTGGCACGAGGGATCACCTTTTGATGAATGCCGACAATGAATGTTGGTTTTGGAGAATTCATTTGATATTTTGCTACAACATTCAAGCTGTTTCTTTATACTTGTACGCTCTCCATTTTTGGCCTAGGCGCGCAATTGATCGCTCACTGGTTTTCAATTTTAGCTGCGCGATGGTGCGCAAGAGCGATCGCGCGCCTCAAAAATTAAAGTCTGATCTTTCTGTTGATTCCAACGTTAACACTATTACTTAATATTTTTACCACTTTAGAGGGCGTTCTTTATTAGATGAACATTATTTTACCCACACGTCATGATTCCATGATTTTAAGGTGAAGTTGAACAGAAGCGAGCGCTAAGCTTTGTTTTCATTAACGCATGCTCACACCAGGACGGTGTGGTAATAATAGTAATAGCATGATTTTGTCGGGCACCTTGGTTTCTTTACAGCCCTCCAGGAATGATTAACTCCGTCTCGGGTCTATAAATAGGCCCTCGGGCTGTTAATCATTCCTGTCGGGTCCAGGTGCTACCACGGCCGAGTACTAGTAGCAACCACCCCAGTGGGTGTTTATACCTAAATGCATGTGAATTATGACGTCATATAATTTTTATATAATTTTTATATATTTCTATATACCATGAGAGAAATTACCGTGTACGTTTATTTGTGAATTTAACATGTGACTTCCGGGTGGTGACTGCGCAGAATCCAGCAGAAACTACAGGGTGCTCCAATATAACGGAGGAATATGCAGACAACAACAACAACTGATCAAATTCATTCCCAGATTCTAGAATGTACCCGACTTTCAAGTTTAGCCTATTCAGTTCTTTCTGAGGATTAATTACAGCCTTTTCATCTGATAAAAATCATTGGTATATCATTAGCATAATCATTAATTACCCCCCGTCAAGCGACCGTCCTGTCAGTGTCATCCGGCTTACGGCAGTTACTTGATCGGAAATTACTTCCGTATATCCCATAGACCGATAAGGCCTACACCTTCGCTTCATGGCAAACAATTTTCACAAATGTACGAGTGTACGTAGATTAATTAATCGCTTGATTTCGTGACAATCGACAGTTACTGCGTTAGGCTTCACTGTAAACTGTTACAGACAACAATGATCAAGATTCCAGAATCATTCAATCAACCAAAAAGTTCGAAGTTCAAAGAAAGATAAAAAAAATGAAAGAACGAATTATGTGTTACGTGTATATTGTAAATTGTGATACTAAAATGGTAGTATGTTTCCTAGTTACCATCTTCAACTTAAGTTCAAGGAATTGATATCTGATGAGGATTCTTGTGGAGTTGTGAACACAACAGCACAATGCGTGCTCCTGGAGGTATTTTTCTCCAAATCCAAGATTTTTTTAAAGGTAGGTCTGTTTGCTTTAAATTAAAAATTAAATTTTGATTATTATTTCATTTAATCATTTTTGATCATTTGACAATTTGTCGTGGTCATTCGTTGGTCATCAGTGACACAGTCAGTGTGTTTGTCGTCATTCGTGTTTGGTTGTCGTCTGTCGTTTTTCGTCCTTGGTAGTTTGTCGTCGTGTTTATTGTTGGTTACACATAATTTTGAAACCTGCAGGCCTGGGTCGATGTGTTTGTCATCAAGACATTTTTCGTCATCGATCATTCGACATCGTGTTCATCTTTGGTTGTTTGTTTTTCGTCATCAGTAATTTTTCGTCATCGATTGTTCGACATCGTGTTAGTCGTTGGCCATTTGTTTTTCGTCATCAGTCATTTTTTTGTCATCAGTCAGTATTTTTCTTCGTTGTTGTTTGTTGCCATTTGCCATCGTCATCCTCGCCATTTATCTGTCATTTGCCACCATTCGTCAGCCGGTGTGTTTTTTCGTTAGTTGTTTTTCATCATCGGTCATTTGTTCATCGGTTGTTTTTCGGAAATTCTGTCTGTGTGTGGGACCACTTAACTGCGGTGCGGTTAGCATTGCCACCGCAGCTGAAATTCAACTACACCGCGGCACCACCGGCTAACAGTTGGGTCGTGATGTAATTGCCATTCGGCATGGTGTATTTGCCACGGTGTACTTTCATCAAACTGAAAAAAGACAATACAAACCAGAAATCTAACCACGGTGTACATGCTATTCGACCGCAGTGAACTTGCCGTTTGGCCGCAATGTACTTGCCGTTCGGCTGCGGTGCTCAACTGCAGTTACAAACTCTGACACCGCAGCCGAACAGCAAATACATCGGTGCCAATGGATACTTGTTTTGTCCAGCGGGGTACATGTATTGTATGTCTACTTTGATCCCGGAAATGGGCGGGTCCAATTTCATGAGTGACCATGTCCTTGACCATGACCTCGCTCATATACATGTAGGTACATAGAACTTCTGTCTCTGTGTGTTATAGACTTGAAAACTGCACGACTGATCGGACTAAAATTTGGTATTAATGTACCAAAGGCCTACTTTGATCCCGGGAACTATATGGGTGGGTCCAATTTCATATGCGACTGTGTCCTTGACTGCGACCTCGATATATACTTATACATTGTACATGTATACCGGTTGGCAACGTTGTTCCCTAAAGAGCCCGGATGAAGTCAGGCACATCAGATAAGTGTACCGGTACAGACTTTCATTTTTGAGACGCGCGATCGCTCTTGCGCACCATCGCACGGCTAAAACTGAAAACCAGCAAGCGATCGATTGCGCACCTAGGCCAAATACAGAGAGCGAACCTGATAACGCTATTATCAGTGTCTACCCAGACGAGGTCACACGGTGTGACGTGCCAAATGCACTATCTGTCTGAGACTGAATGATTCGAAGCTAAAAATACATTTCTATGTACCGGTATGGCTTATGACGTCACATAAATTCCTCGAAAATCAAATCGAGACCACGTGGCTGGGAGATGTTGATATTTATTCTGTCAGCTTGGAATCTGAGTATTAAATTGATTCCTTATTAATTATTATGAATTACATTTAATATAGGAGCATGTAGAATATAAAACATAGTGTGTAACATTCACTTGTGCTTATGGATAGTGGATTAAGCAGTGTTAAACCATCAAAGAGATTCACTGGACATCGATCGTGAGTAAACAAATTCAATTTACGCGGCATTTATGAATGTATTTCCGCTGTTTATTTTATCTTGATAGAAACCGCGCGCCTGGCCAAAACCCAGCGAGCGGGACTCTGCGCGCCTACATTTTCTAAAAATGAAAGTCTGCCGGTATACATGTATGTGTACATGTACATATGTACATGTAATAAGTAATAATTTAGAAATAACAGTTACCAAATTATGAAAGTTTCCTCAATAATATCCTAATAGTATACATGTAGAATAATTATCATATTAAGAATGCGTTATTTTCCGCAAAACACTTTGTGTGAGCAGAGCGTTTGTATATATACAGCATGTAAATAGTGAGCGATAAGCAAAACACCGTGGTGATTGATTAGGTTGAGAGTGATTCATGGTGACCCATTCAACACCAAAATCGGAGATTTAGCTTATTAAATGGCTATACCGGTAATGCGGTATGTTGTAAATAAGTTCATGATTCCACTGAATTGTAGGGGCTATGAATCATTGCTGCCTTATCGTAGCGAAAATTTGATATAACCGTTTCTTTACTAAATGGATTCTCCCACCAAGTAAAAAAGAATTTATTTGAATGATCTATTATTCATTCAGAGGGGTGTTCAGGAAATGCAAGCAGATGACAACAGACTAACAGATAATACATACATGTACATGTGTAGAAGGATATCTATTAATTGGTTGGAAATGTTCAGAAAAGTTCAACAAACGACTTTATCTGAACACTTCCCACAACATCTACTTGTCAATAAGCATTTAGTAAATGAAGGGTTAATATATGATTCTCAATAGAACTAGAGGTGGGCGGTCCCCAAGTCTGAATTTAGTGTGGCTGACATTTGCGGAATGAGGTCCCCAGAGGGCTAGCATCACCAAATTCACCCTCTGGGAACCTCATTCAGCTTAGGCCTCTCTGTATGGGAGGCATTGGGTCAGATTCCACAGTTGAAGTTGGTGATGTTCAGCCATTAATTACTTTGATTATGCGATTTAACTTGGATTAAATTAAATTTTAATTGGAAATACCCATGATCAGTGTGTTGGTGAACTGCTTGGTGAACTTTCAAGCACCGTACATCTATAAAATGGCTTTGTTGATGTCAAATGATCCAATATTCCCAATATTCAATAAATTGTGACCTACAAAACTTGAAAATATAAGGGTACATGTAACATAACTTGCTGAATGCTGATATAAGCCCAAGTTGCCAGGAAATGATATGGGGGCCATTGGTTCATTTCTTTCACCTTTCATATGCTTCAGAACAACCAAACAGCCCCCATTTTAGGTTTACGTTAAAAAGTACCCCCAATAGTCACAAGGGGGTACCCCCCCCCCCCACTCAAACCTATCACCTCTGTCCCCCAAAATGTCCCCAAATTAGCCTAATCTAAAGGCGTGAAATAACGGTGGTATTTCTAACAAAATTTCATATACATGTATATGCAGTGGGGGTCTACTCGGTGTTGAGTGTTTTGCTTATCGCATACTCTTTACATACATGTAGATGTACTGTTTGTTTACATAAGATGACGTTTGCTTACATACAATGTAACACAAAGTACTAACATAACAACATGCTGAAATTAATGTGATACATGTATTTATGATTGGTATAAGAACAAGGTTTGTTTATAATATTAATTCTGTTTATGGCGGTTTTAACGGATGTTTTAACAGCTATACCCAGCGCCAACACTTACCCAATCTTTAAAAAGATCCTCATGGACATATATCATAATTTTCTTCAACGTCTGGTGTGACAACCCGCTAATACCTGTAGGACTGTAGACCATGTATCATAACCTAACGGCATGTATCGTAACTCCACCGCAGTGACCGTTTCCATACTGCTGTCATTGCCAATTCATTAAAAGCGACACATCACATATTCATTATTAGCTCAACGACGTCCATGTGTGCGTGTGTGTGTCCGTCAACAATTTCCTTTGGCGCGGGCTACAGGTCGTACCTTTGGTCTGATCTTTATCAAATTTGTCATGAATGTTGACATTGACATGTAGATGGGAACAGGTCATTTTGGGTCATTGGCCCAAAAAACATGGCGACTGACAGCCATCTTGGATTTCAAAATTAAATCGATTGGCGCGGTCTACATGTCTTACTGTTTGTCTGATCATCATGAAATTTATCATGGATGTTAACGAGTCATTTTGTGGTTGTTCCACCAAAAAACATGGCTGCCAGCAGCCATCTTTGATTTTACTCTTTGCATGACTAAATCCTTTGGCGCGGGCTACAGGTCGTAGCTTTGGTAGGATCTTCATGAAATTTGTCATGGATGTTAACAATGACATGTAGATTGGAAAGAATCCTTTTGGGGTCATTCGGACAAAAAACATGGCCGCTGGCAGCCATCTTGGATTTCAAAATTAAATCGATTCGCGTGGTCTACAGGTCATACTGTGAAATTTGTCATGGATGTTAATAATGACAGGCAGATGGGAACGAGCCATTTTGGGGTCGTTCGGCCAAAAAAACATGGCCACCAGCAGCCATCTTGGATTTTACTCTTTGCATGACTAAATCCTCTGGCGCGGGCTACAGGTCGTAGCTTTGGTCGGATCTTCATGAAATTTGTCATTGGTGTTAACAATGCCATGTAGATGGGAACGAGCTGTTTTGTGGTCATTCGGCCAACATACATCTTGGATTTTACTCTTTGCTTGACTAAATCCTTCAGCACAGGCTCTAGGTTGTACATTTGGTCATATCATTATGATATTTGTCATCGCTATTGACATGTAGATGACATGTAGATGTGAACGAGTCATTTTGGGGTAGTTTGACCAAAAAACATTGCCACCAGCAGCCATCTTTGCATGACTAAATCCTTTGGCACAGGCTACAGGTCCTTACTTTGGTCAGATCATTATGAAATTTGTCATGAATGTTGATGTTGACATGTGGATGAGAGTGAGTCATTTTGGGGTCATTTGGCCAGAAAACATAGCCGGCAGCGGTCATCTTGGATTTCAAAATTCAATCCATTAGCACGGGCCACAGGTCGTATCTTTTGTCTGATCATTATTAAATTTGCCATGGATGTTAAAATGGACATGTAGATGGGAAATGAGTAATTTTGGGGTTGTTCGACCAAAAACATGGCCGCCAGCAGCCATCTTGGATTATACTCTTTGCATGACTAAATTCTTTGTCAAGGGCTACAAGTCGAATCTTTGGTCCAATCATCATGAGATTTGTAATGGATGTTAACAATTACATGTAGATGGGAAAAGGATCATTTTGAATTCAACCAAGAAACCTGGTCGCCAGCAGCCATCTTGTATTTTACTCTTTACATGACTAAATCCTTTGACACGGGCTACAGGTCGTATCTTTTGTCGGATCATCATGAAATTTGACAAGGATGTTAACAATGACATGTAAATAGGAAGGAGTCTTTTTTGTGTCATTTGGCAAAAAAACGATGGTTGTCGCGGCCATCTTGGATTTTAATCTTTGCATAACTAGGCCTTTCAACTTTCCACATTCCTAATCGCTCCATTAACTGTAACACATGAAATTATTCCCTTTCCTCATTGAGCTACCGGTACAGTGTCATTGACACTTTCATAATTACATTTCAGTCAATTCACATTTTCAGCTGCATATACATGTATACCGGTATGTGAACCAATTTCATCATTACAGAAATTGAAAATTCCTCGTTGATTCCATCATCTCAACATTTCATTAAAGTGAGACTTTATGTTCACACATCGATTCATTCAGGCAACATTTTTTTTCCATTTCTACACTGGTCATTGCATTGATCGTCTTCAATGGGAATAATCTATAATTATATATATATGTATATCATTGTTAACTATTAAAGTGACATTTCTCTTCCTCCCAATCGATATTGCATTAAAATGACGCTTCATATTCATTACACTTCATTCAATAATTTCTGTTTCTACATCACTTATTGCATTGATTGCCTTCAGGTAAGGTAAGCTATGTCCGACTCAAATATTAAAGTGACGCATCCTATTCACTACACTTTATTCAATAATTTCTTTTTCTACATAGTTTACACGTATTGCATTGATTGCCTGCAGCTAAGGTAATCTATGTCCGACTCAAATAATACAAATATTAGAGGCATTCCATTTCCATCCATTAATTCTAAGGAAACTTCTGCTGTGATATATATATATGTATATATACATACAGGGTACTACATGTGCTACACCACTCGGAGAAATGTCTGTGTCATCACACTAAAATACCATGTTAGAACTTGAATTGATATATTCGTAATCGTATATAGTCACCAATAGCCGGGTTACTACCGTAGTACCTGACATTGCCTGTCTATTGAACTATTCAAACCCAAACAGGCCTGGTTGATTTCACTGTGGGATGATGGTTCACTTCCATCCTCAAGCTACTTTTCTTTTCTGACGTGCAGGGGTAGATATGCTTGAGGCCCCACCACAGTTAAATTCGCACCAGGTTCTCAGCTATTATTATCTTATGTTCGAACTTTACTCATATGTTTGGACTGATCATAACCATGATTTCAATGCTGGGTTTGAATAGTTCACTAGATGGGCAATGTCCGTTACTACGGTAGTAACCCGGCTATTGGTGACTATATACGATTACGAATATATTAATCCAAGTTCTAGCATGGTATTTGTGTGACGACACAGCCATTTCTCCGAGTGGTGTAACACATGCAGTACCCTGTATGGTACATCATATAATTATTGTAACGTTGAACTTAATGATCAACTTGGTGGTTGCTCCATTACGTGCCACGTACGATCATATTATCACTGATATCAGGACAATAAATAGCCATTTCCATTGCATGGAACAAAGAGCGTTATTGTTTATCGGTGTTGTTTTTGGAAGTGGTGGTAGTTAAATTTTATACATTTCGACCCCCAATAAGTATTTCCGAACAAATGAATTATTATTAAGCGTGACATGACATCATTGACGAAGATAATTAACACCGATCTACAAGCAATTAAAGTCTTAAAATGAGCTAAAATTTTACATTTTCTTTAAAAAATTAACATTTTTATCTCTCGCGACATAATTGTCACCAATAAAAACAAATTTGATTCATCGTGGAAGTTAGTCGGTGACTATAAATAATGTCACCATTCAACTGAATGTTGTTGAGCATATTTCAACCAATTTTGGAAGTTTAAATGAATATTTTCTTCACATGCAAAGTAAAATTGACAAATTTCAGGATTTTAGCCTGCTTCGTTGGGACCAAAATTTGTTGTGCACATTCAAGAAACGTCTACCGACACTCGCTAGGCCAAATTATGCCATGACCATGCTATAAACTAGCTTGAAATTGGCAAAACAATGAATTTTTTTTGGTTGAAAAAATTTACATGGGAATCTCCAGTCCATATATAGGCATAGAGAACGATTATTTTTCGATAAAAACGAAAATAATGCGAAATGAAATTCGGCACTCGTCAGAATGGTGCAGAATAACATACGAGTCTTGTTATATGCGAAAATTTGACCTCATTCGATAAATTAGTCTCGTAATTAAGGAATGTGGAATTCCGTCGCACTGTAGTGTTACTGTACATGGCCGACGCAATTTTGAAATGTAAACACGCATCAAACACGCATCAAATTTACCTTTTGTGAGAATAACAAAAGCGCAACCTTGATCAAAGTAATACAATACACAACAACACATAGAATAAAACTGATATAAGTGAGAATAAGACGTGTATTCAGACGTGGAATTTGACAACATTTCTTCGCTATAAATATATCTGACCCAGATAACCGAGATGCAGCTGTTTTGCGCACGTCACTTTCCATATTTGGAATTTCCATATATGGGATTTGTGTTAACCTCAATACCGATCAAGTTATCTTAGCATAAACATAAACTATATTGTAATTTATGCAACTACGACCCTGTTAACCCTGATAACTAATAAAATATACCGGCCAATTCATTTTAAGATCGTTATTTCACTTTGCTTTAGGCATAAATACACTCTTAAACGCACATAAACGACCCATTGGCGTTAAATTAAATATACTCGGTATTTATTAATATTAGTTTTGATTGCTCAGTATAGAGTTAGACCCTTGACACCTGTCAATATATTTGGGCTGAATTCATATGATGCGGTATTATTCCTCGAAATAAACAACAAAGCCGTCGTTACTTAGAAATGTCGTTTGGGCTAACATTTACACAAATCCTCTGTGTGTTCTCCTCAATTGACACGCAGGTTCTCAGTCGACACACAGGTTATCCCAGAAACCGGTGTGAAATAAACAGCCAAGGTTTGGCTGAAATGACACCTCCCTTCCTCTGAATCACCACAGCGAAAAACATTCGCAAATGGTTTTGGTTGGCTCCGAAGACAGTCACGTGGGCTCGCATTGCCGGAATCTTCCGATTTCTGGAACTGAAAAACCCGTAAGACCGACGCGGTTGAGTGGGTCAAAACTCGTCAAACTGAAGCAGTTGTGTGTCATTTCCCTGATTTGTTAGCACGAGAGTTTTCGGTTGGGTGAGAGTTTTCGGTTGGGTGAGAGTTTTCGGTTGGGTGAGAGTTTTCGGTTGGGTGAGAGTTTTCGGTTGGGTGAGAGTTTTCGGTTGGGTGAGAGCATACCTACTGAGGTGTGTGAACGAGGAAACTGCTCCATCATATACGGGGGGGGGGGGGGGCGGGTAATGATATTTGTGACTTTGTATACCAGATCCATAGCAAGCCAGTAATTTTAAACAATGAGAACTTAGTCCAGCTGTCTGATTGTTCGGAGAGAGTGAAACAGGTTTTAGCTGGTTCATCTGGCGTTTACCTCGATTCACACTACCAGACAAGTCCGATTTGGTCTTCGTAATTTTGAAGTAGGAATAAGATAGGTTGATAAATACATAAACTATTGATATACCGTCCTCGTATGCTCTGAACAATACGTTCCATGATCACAGCCATTTTCCATCTGTTTTAATTATTCGCACGCAAGTGAAACGCACGATCTTAATTCTACCATCTCATGAATAGACTAACGCTCTTTTCGTGTCAAATGACTGTTTGTATTTGAGACCCAAACATCCTGTTCAAAATTGTATCTTGTATGACTTCAATACGACTTTCTGAGATATATTATGTTCATAGAACGGAATTTCAATCATTTATCGACATATTTCGAATCCGGGAAAAGCAGCGAATATTGTTTGTTGCAATTCGAGCGCAAACCGCCAAGTGGCTTTAAACATCAATATTATAAACAGTATTAATTAATAGTAGCGTTTCCGGACAAGTGTCTTCGATTCATATTTTAAAGGTCCACTTAATTTCGAATCTCCAGATAATTTTATATGCCATATTTTATATAGATTTTAAAGGGGAAGCTCCAAAACCTTGTACTATCAACTTATTAGGTGTAATAAACTGAAAACATGTTGTTTTTGTTAAGATACCGGGTTGTGTTCTGTGCTAAAGTTTCATTATTTCCAATGGAACAAATGAACAACTTTATATCACAATATATAGAGTTATTCCCATTCCATTGATTATACATTTTTAATTTGAATTCTGTTGCATTCTGGGAGCCATAACGGGGAAAATCTTTCTATGATTTCAGCTGTTTTCTGTTACACTATGTGCATCTGCTGAAACACATGCGTTTCAAATTGTGATGAATTATAGTATTTTAATCATCTTTTATGACATAGATTATTATTAAAACCGTATAACAAGGCACTATCAAAACAAATAATCAGTGACTCGAAAATTAAATGGGCCTTTAAGTCGTGGCAGGTGTGTTGCGGCGGTCCTCATTGGTTGGCGGCGATTCTTGGTGAGCGGTTCATGCATGGGTCTGTCTCCATGTAGGAGTTTTGTTGATTATTGGTGATCCGTTCATGCATGGTCAGTCTCCATGCAGGAGTTATGTTGGATTATTGGTGACCCCTGGTCAGTCTCCATGCAGGAATTATGTTGATTATTGGTGACCCCGGGTGACTCCTGGTCAGTCACCATTCCGGAGTTATGTTGATTATTGGTGACCCCAGCTGACCCCGGGCAGTCTCCGAGCGGGTGTTATGCTGATGATTGGTGACCCCTGGTTACCTCTGGTTAGTCTCCATGCAGGAGTTATGTTGATTATTGGTTACCCCTGGTGACTCCTGGTCAGTCTCCATGCAGGAGTTATGTTGATTATTGGTGACCCCTGGTCAGTCTCCATGCAGGAGCTATGTTGATTATTTGTGACCCCTGATGACCCCTGGTCAATCTCCATGCAGGAGTTATGTTGATTGTTGGTGACCCTGTTGATCCCTAGTCAGTCTCCATGCAGGAGTTATGTTGATTATTGGTGACCACTGGTCAGTCTCCATGCAGGAGTTATGTTGATTATTGGTGACCCCTGGTCAATCTCCATGCAGGAGTTATGTTGATTGTTTGTGACCCTGGTGACCCCCAGTCAGTCTCCGTGCAGGAGTTATGTTGATTATTGGTGAGTCCTGGTCAGTCTCCATGCAGGAGTTATGTTGATTATTGGTGACCCCTGGTGACCACTGGTCAGTCTCCATGCAGGAGTTATGCTGATTCGTATTAATATATATATAAAAAGTTATGAAGAGACGCGATATCTTTATCGCGATTGATGTAAACGTACCTTTGATCACAGGTATATATTATACGCAGGTCATAGTAAACAGCAGATTAGATGTGCATGGATGTGTGCAGTTAACGTGGAGTTGATATAAAGTGTATCCTAACTCTAACACTGAGCCATTGATTAATATGGAATTTGTTCAATATTTTGGAAAGATTGGATGACGAGCCGTTCATAGCGTACTGTTTGTTGCGGATTTTGTTAGCACGGCGGTTGACCTCGTTTGCAACGAAGAACAATTCTTGATACATTATGCAGTATTCCTGCATATGGGCGAATTGAGTATTCTATCGAAAACAGATAATTACACTTTGTGGACAAGAGGGGGGGGGGTCATAAAACATTCCAGACACACAAAGGCTATTTTTGTTCATTCTGGCCACTTTCACCCCAGTTAGAACAACAAGTTTTCGGGTAACCACCCATTTATTTTTATTCAAAATTGTTTTGCACATTGTTTTTAGACACCAAACCCATTTTTCGAACAATTATCGGTATTATTTGCATATAGCATATATAGCCATCCAGTGTATCAAAGATATGTATTCCTATTTATGTTTTCTTATACTATCACATTATACATTCCGGATTCTGACAAGTTGGATCACAATAGTCACACAGTTGTATATGCATATCCCTTATAAAGTCAAAATGTGAGATGGTTTCTGTGATCTGAAACTGATGCTCAAACAAGCACATGTGTATTTTGTGCTTAATGTAATTTTTCAGCAGACAGCTAACGGAATATTCTAGTTATAAATATTTTGTTTTTGTGATTAAATTTGGCTAACATACTCGACTTTAAGTTTTAAATCCTTGAGTAAACAATATTTGTTAGATGAGTAAATTTGTTTTGTGGTATATATAAGAGAATGCGTTGTTATGGGTTTTCGCAAATTTCCACGAACCTCCAGTCATGGAAGGGTTAAACAGCAGTTTGAGTATAGCATGGCTCTGTAAGAAATTAATGTAGTGCGTTTTGTTTTGTTTTTTTTCACTTTGGGAGGTGGGTTACGGCGCTGTGACCGGTGTGGGCTGCCAAGCGCTTCTCAATATATGTGCCCCAACGACCACAGCGCCATTTCACGTGTACACCCACTGTAATAATTGCTTATATTTATATAGAATATTGACGATTTATTCCCATGAAAAAGCTGAGTGCATTCTTATTTATTTTATGTAAATATTTGTACTTAACGTGCATGGTCTCCAAATAAAGTATAGATTAGTGGGTTCGCCATGGTGTTGGGTGTTTTGCTTATTGCATACTCTTTTCGAACTAATCTCAATCATACAATTAAGATAAAGTGTATTAGGACCGTGCCTAAACCTACATACAAGGCTCGTCCTGATTTGTCAATATCCTGTATTCCCATGGAGACACGACCGTCGTTTTTGTACAATTCTAGATATTCTGAAATTGTTCTACTAAAAAAATGCGGTACAATCAGTGACATGCTGCCAACGCTTCAAACTGTCAGAGGTCAAAGCACACGATGATTGGTTAATGGCATACATGCTATAGACTGAAGAGAGAGACATATAATGACTACTTACTGTTCCATACTGAATTTTATTTCAGATTGAACAAAAATAAGTGTTAACTGATTTTGTTTTTGCCAAAAAGGCAACGAAAATGGGTCGCCGGTCAATAGTGACGTCATGTATGTTCTAAGAGAACAACTGTTTGGTGGAAAATCATACCACGCAGAGCTAGAAACTGAGCTATTATATAGCAGGTTGAACGTATGCCACTACAATTTCAACCTGAACATACAGACAATACAATACAAAGCGCATCGGCGTCATCCTACAATCAGTGTTTTGTTGTCAAATTATACTATACACGCCGATGCGCAGTGTATTTATTTCATAACTGTTAGATGCACCGTTAAATGTGGAACAACATAAACTGTGCTTCTCGTGGCGTTAGCTTTGCTGTACAGATGCGTGTTATGCACATGTTACCGTTCCTATTGCGGTACTAAATGGTTTTCTATGAATAAACGCCTTATAAAAATACCAGCCAAGTTTCCCAGTGTGTGAATGTACGATAAACGTGACATCGAGATACAGCTAATTTTAACACTAAACTGAGTTCAGGTAAATAAATGAAAATGGATAGAACAGAAACTGGATAACTTTAGGGCCCTACGCTCATTTGCATGCATGAATTCACGCAGCAATTGCAAGACATTTTCAACAAAGAATTTCTCTGCATCTATTTTTGGCGAAAAATCTTGATTTTCACACACCATCATCGTACACTAAATTATGTTTATGTCATGATATTTACACTCACATTATGCATTCGCGTTGTGGAACATGAATGCAGGACGTTGGTTGCTCGAAATTACGTCACATGACATCGCGCGCTGACCCCAACTTGTCTCCATTTTCTGTGTTGACGCAACTTCCATAAAGTCACGAGAATAATGCTAGAAATGGGCGCTTAACCCTTTACCCAACAGAACGGCCCTGTGCCAATGCATTCTCTTATATATGCGAGTCGACCATAGGTCGCCTCGCATATATAAGAGAATGCATTGGCTTAACACATTAAAAATTATAAAATTGTTAAAGAATGTAAGAAAAAATGGTAAAAAGTGTTAAAAAAAGATTTTTTTTAGGCCAATGCATTCTCTTATATATGCGAGGCGACCTATGGTCGACTCGCATATATAAGAGAATGCATTGGCACAGGGCTAACTGTAACTATCACACTGTGGTCAAGGAGCCGGTTCCAATGATATCCATATTTGTATGGTTCTATTGAGACAGACCCAAGATAATTTAGGCTGTTGAAGCTTTATTTGGCCGGTTTTGGCCGGTTTGTTGGGTAAAGGGTTAATGCTATTCTAATCTGGCAGTTGACTCGGTTGAGTGTAAATTTCGCGTTCCACACAAAATGTCTATGGACTCTATGCAACGCAACAAAATCAACATCCATTTCTTAAATTCATGTGTAGTTTGTGTAACATACTGACACTCTCCAGAATGGAGAAATAAAAGTTATATATATGACCAAGTTCCCACCCAAGACAACCCAGAAATGACCAAGTGTAGTCTTGACACTATTAATTTCGGATATGAATTATAGGCTGTAAAACAAAATAAGGAAATAATGGAATAACATTACATTCGATAATTTTGAATTTGATAGCAAAATAAATGAATGCATGGAAGCCGACGATAATAGTAAATATACTTTAGAACTGGAGTTACAGCGAATATCAGAAGAACTCCCGAAAAATATAACGCGAGGAAAGCAGCCATTCATGCCGTTTCCAAGCTAAGAATAAGATTTGTAAATATCACCTTTGTGTTACAATAGTTAAGAACGAAATGACAGAACCCATGACTTTATAACTACATGAAGTTGGCATAAATAATTAAAAGAATTATTATCCCGTTAATTAGCTACTAATGATATAATTCAGTAAATATAATACTGATTACAGTAGATATTAAATACAACTAAAATGTAATAAAATATTACCACAGGAGGCAATGCACAACTGAATTCTCCGACGTTCAATAGAAAAGAGAACGCGGTCAACAACAATCACCTTTAACTGTGGTAAACAAAATGGTAAGGTGATAGCGGTGCAAAATATGATATAATATATAGTTAAGCATGCACACTCTTCCACAAACACCCCCGCTTAAATATTGTCGTCCCGATAATATGAGATATAATGTCAGACCAAAAAAATATTATGAAAACATAAAACAACATATTCAAATGAAATACATCAAACAATTTCAATGCTGGCAATTCTCTTTGAACGTCTCAGAACTGTTACTGACTCGTCGTACGACTCATTACCACTCGTCAAATCAAAATCATGTTGATCGGATCTGTACTTTTCTCAACCTAATCTTGACCTACGGAGTCTAATTTCAGACCTGCGGACTGTACGAACCTTCTCAGGTTTTCCATCAACCTGTACCGTATACACACTCGAACCCTAATCAATCCATACAGTATACACTTCTGGATTCCATTCATCTTGTGTCTACCCAAGATACCCCTTTTTCAGACATAGACTCCGTCACCTACTCTAATAATTGGATAATTCATCTTACTATCATACCTTTCTTTTCTCCGACTCTCTGAATTCTGAATATGCAACCCCGATTTTTTATAAGCATCACTCAACATTTTGGCATGTTCAGAAACAATCTGATCAACACCAGTATCATCTTCATACTTCCCTACATCACCATCAAACATGAAATCAATTGGGAGTTTTGGATTCCTCCAAAACAAGAAAATATGGACTATATCATGTAGAAGAATTGGGTGTAATGTTGTATGCATATACTACCTCTGATAAATAATTCGGCCACTTACTCTTCTTAGGTGGTGGAGTTTGTAACAGTTCATGTAATGTTCTGTTGAACCGTTCACACTGTCCATTACCCTCTGGGTGATATGGACTTGTCCTAGATTCATCAACACCATACAACTTACATAAGTGCTTGATGACACTTGCTTCAAAACACTTACCTTGGTCTGAGTGTATCCTATCTGGTACACCAAATTTCAAAAACCAGTCCTTCAACAACACATTTGCTACCGTAGAAGCTTTCTGGTCCTTAGTAGCAACAACTTGGGTAAACTTACGAAACACATCCGTCATAACTAACACATTTTCCTTACCTTGCGCAGGTTCCAGTAGTGTGAAATCCAAAGCTAGAATTTGGAAAAATGACCCATATTTGCTCTTACCTTAGGCTGTGGCAACTTAGCCGAGACACACATATCACACTCTGAACACCACTGCTTAATATCATTATACCCGGCTAATAAAATCGGCTGTGAATCAAAAAGAATGTACGTTCAACTCCCTGATGTCCACATTTATCATGTAATTCACTCAACACCTTTGTCTCCAATAATTCTGGCAATACTAACTGTTTGATTTCACCAAATCTTGGATATCTCACTGTTCTATATAAGACATCATTCTCTGTCGTTATCCTTTTCAATTGCCTTACCATCACAACAACTTTTAGATCCTCTGACTTCCTTTCATCCTTGTTTGGTAACTCACCACGATTCAAGTATATCAAAAATGGATTAATTACTGAATCATCTCGCTACATCTTACTTATCTGCTCTACGGAATAAGTTGGTAGCGTGCTGTACATATCAGACTCTAACTTCTCACAATACTCCACCTGAGATTCAGGACATACTCTCAGAACTCATGTCGCTGCTGTAGTCAATGTAAAACATTTCAATATTTCAGCTACTTCTATCTGACTTACCTCAACTGGGTAAGTGCATCCGCATTCCCATTAGACTTCCCACATCTATAAACAATCTTAAAATTGAACATTCCCAAATCAGATACCCACCATTGCTATGTGTCTCCCAACTTCGCTGTCTGTATATGATTCAATGGATTATTATCTGTTCTTATCACACACACCGAACCCAACAGATAATCTCTGAACTTACCTGACATAGCCCACTTCAAACCTAACAGCTCCAACTTCTTAGAACTATAGTTTGACATATTTCTCTCATTTGGCTCAGACCTCTACTGGCATATGCAATAACCTTCAACTTACCATCTATTTCCTGTGACAACACGGCACCTAATGATGCTAATCCATCAAAACTAGCATCAATATCCAACACAAAAGGTTTCTCAAAATTAGCATAACCCAGTATATCTGTTGAAGTCAACGCTGACTTCAATTTGTCAAACGCTGACTGACAACTCACCGTCTAATTGGCACCAAACCTCTTTGGCGTTTTGTTAAACAACTTATATAACGCCTGTAATAGCCAGCAAATCCCAGGAATGACATCAACTCTTTCAAACAACTTGGAATCCTCCAGTCCTGTACTGCTTGTATCTTACCCACTCTCAGAAATAACATGACCCAGCTACTTAACCTCTTTCTGAAAGAAATGACACTTACTTAACTTCACCTTTAACCCACATTCCCTCAGACGACGAAATACTCTATAACCGTTCTAATTGCTCACCAATACTGGACGAATACACCAAAATGTCATCGATAAAAATTAGAAGATATTTAAATACCTTGTCACGAAAACACTGCTGCATAAGTCTCTGAAACAGAGCTGACCCATTACAGACCCCAAAGGGCATTCTTAAACTTTCATACAAACCGAATGGAGTGATGAAAGCCGTCTTATGGATGTCTCTCTCGTCCATAGCAACCTGCTTGTACCCAGAAACCAGATCCAAGGTTGAATAGAACCTTGAGTTCCTCAACTGATCAAATGCATCTTCAATTATGGGTAATGGGAATGCATCTTTAACTGTTTTTGCATTTAGCCTTCTGTAATCACAGCGTAGGCGTATAGTATTGTCCTTTTTAACAATTACAATGGGTGAAGCATATGCACTTGTACTCTCTCTAATAATTCCCCAATTAATCAAATCTCTAGTATGATTTCTCACTTGTTCATACAGCTGTTGTGGAATTCGTCGATATGCTTGGTTTACTGCTACTTGATATTCAGTAAGTATTCGGTGTTTCACTTGATTTGTATACCCAATGTCATCTTCACTGGAAGAGAAGATATCAGAGTATTTATTAAATAATTCAACAATCTCCCTCTTCTGCTCCACATAACAATCCACATGATCAAGGTTAATACCCAGCATATTACTAACACCACTGTCAGTAACTTCATCCACACTGTGAATAGTAATGTTCTCAACAAATCCCACTCTATCAAACTTCACAACACTATTGTTATCATGTAACACTTCACAATTCAATATCTTACCCATCTTGAAACCGGATTTGAGAATAATGTTCTCATCGCCGACATTTGCAACTCTGATTAATATTTTACCATTCATAATTGTAGCATAATTATGTGTAAATAGCATGGAGTGTATTTGGTAGATGTCCATTCTGATTTAAAGGTTATATGAGAACACTCCGATTCTCCAAATGTAATGGTGCAGTAACCTGCAGTACTGTAACCGAGTTTGCCGGTACAGCCAAATGATCGCCCATTGCTCGTGCATAACCCACCATATGTTGACGTTCTTCATTATCCAGACGCTGAAATACCTCTTGGACCTTTGTACTTCCAGGCATAATTTTCTGGGTGTAATTTGAACCTAATTCCCCGAAAAGATCATTTCTACACTGTGACAATATATTCATACCCAACAACCCCGGAATTAGCTTCCTCCTCTCAACTGTTGTCTCATCAACCGAAACGTTTACTATAAAAAAACCAACCTCTGACTATGGTTGTCCAAATAACTCACAATCCAAAACCACGAAGCCCAAATATGGTAAATCTAATCCATTAGCTGCTTTCAAATTAAAACTAACATCAGTTTTTAATTCCGTACCCCGTGGTAAAACATATTCATTATAGAAAGTTTCTGTCAAAGTGGACACACATGAACCAGTATAATTAAACACATACATTCCACACCTACTAATGATACTCTGAAACATGGACTTTCACCAATGAACTTCTACATACTTTGCTTGGAGCCTGAAATGGATTCACTTACTGATTGGCTCCCAATCAACGGTGATACCCGTTTCCCGAAAATTTGAAATGTTGTTGATATTGGCCCTATTTATGTGTATTCTTAATACAAAATCGAGAAATATGGCCCTTTAAACCACATTTATAACAAACCACTGTACTATTATTTTGAGGAATTTGTTCATGTGTACTAACATTGTGTTGTCGGTATTCATTTCTCCCTTTCTGTAGTGAAAGGTTGTTGACTGTATCGACAAATGTATCAATTTGCTTTTGCTGCATCTTAACAACATTAAAGGCACGTGAGGCCTTAGTTGTCGAAAATATTCATATTTGTTCCAATCACCGTAAACAGAAAAACATTAAAACGCATATAGTTTCGTTCATATATACCATGACCATCGCGTAAACAGCATGTTATCACAAAGACCTACTATATTTTACCTAAGCAAGAGCCTGGTTGTGTTACAGAAGACAGCACAATGCTACTGGATAATCACACACAAATGGCATAAACGCTCTTTATTAGTTCCATATCAGGAATTCACCAACAAAGAACGCTCTTTATGTTTACCATCATAACATAAACAAACACCAGAAAAGTAACTTTTTATGTTTTTGTTTACATAACAATGGTCAAACAGATGACAATAACATACTGTTTATGCGATATTTCTTATTTGTATACGGACAAAGTCTGTCTACATTTTGATGTTCTTTCTGTTTGTGGCGGTTTTCACAGGATACCCACCGCCAAGGCCAACCGTACCTTTAAGTAAATCAGAATTACCTTGAGTAATATCAGGTTGATCTTTTTGTTGCGCCTTCTCTTCTTCCTCAGACCATGCTATAGCTTCATCTATAAGCTCCAACAATGACAACTGTGGACTGTTGCTTGTCAGATTCTTCAGCTTTTTTCGTAAAAATGTATCGCGAACAGTCTGCGCAAAATGATCACATAAGGTTTGATCTCGGTTAGCTGAAAAAGTTGGATCCTTATCAGTAATCTTCCTCATCATATTCACCAAAACATATGAGTATTTACGCAGAGACTCCCCATCCTTTTGTTGCCTACCAAACAAATTTCTCAGTAATACTGTGACATTTTGTTGATCACAAAATGTTTCCTGTAAGATGTTTAACATATTAACTGGATTTTCCCTTGCAGTCCACCCACTAAGTTTCATTTCTGATTTAGCTGCCCCCTGTAAATGAGAATAAATAAATCCACTTTGTTCCAATTTGGACATTTCCCTAACCGACATAACATGCTTGACCTCTTCAACCCAATCTGATATTGAATCATCTGAATCCTCTCCAGAAAAAAGTTTGATTTCTTTTTCCCTTTCCATATAAACAACATGTGCAGCTAAATTACTAGACTGTCCCTTTGACTTGAGTTGTTCCTCATGAAATGCTATTGTTTCCCGTTGCTCCTTAATTTTAGCTTTTTGTGCAGCCATAATTATTAGTCGTGTGCAACTTTATGAAAGTATGAAAATTATGAAACCACTACCAGTATGTAAACAAACAACAGAACTGCATGTGTGATACCAAAAGCTATGTGCACCACCACCACCACAATTCAACAATCTTACCAACTGCAATCTGATTTGTGACTTCCGCAATTAAATACTGTCAGATACTAATAAACCACTTTAAATGTGTAGTTACCACTCTCACTGTTTTTCTAGATGAACGACAACACCCGATAATTATTCCAAACCATAATTTTAAATTGAAATATTTTGACAATGTAGGCTTCCATACTATTAACAAATTCAAACATTGATTTTAAATGTAAAAATATGCAATAATAGCACAACAATAGAGCACGTGTATTTCCGATAACACCTGTGATGACAGAAAAGAACCATTAACTTAGAAATGCAAAGTTACGAAATTTAAATTTTGTTCAAACTGGTCCACCATACTAATTATTTTTTAGTCTCATTTTTTTGCAAAATTGTAATGGACAATTTGTGCTGTCAATTAACAACAGTATGAATCAATATAGTCACTTAGAATTAGCTCAAGGCTAAATTCAAAAAATCGAAATTCTGTCACTCTTGGTCCTCACTAGAAATTTTTCAAAGTTCTATCTGTCGGCGAATTTCACAGATTTTGAAGCGGATTTTTGTGGAAGTTCAATCACAATACTCATACACATAATAATACAGTTGTTGTTATCATCTGGCACGAAATTTCAAAACTTAGGCTTCCTACATGGTCTACAAGGTTCACTCATGCGGTAATCATCTCATCTGTCCCCTGGGCAGGTTTTCGGTCGTTCAAACCCGATAGAATCCAATGTTGAGGCATTGATATGACCCCCCCCCCTGAGCCTATATACGCGAAAGACACAATTAGGATCGTTATGGTTGCTCGCAGCGCCAAATATGACCAAGTCCCCACCCAAGACAACCCAGAAATGACCAAATGTAGTCTGACACTATTTATTCCGGATATGAATTATAGGCTGTAAAACCAAATAAGGAGATAATAGAATAACATGACATTAGATAATTTTGATACCAAAATAAATGAATGAATGGAAGCCGACGATAATAGTACATATACTTTAGAACTGGAGTTACGGCGAATATCAGAAGAACTCCCGAAAAATATAACGCGAGGAAAGCAGCAATTCATGCCGTTTTCAAGCTAATAATAAGATTTGTAAATATCACCTTTGTGTTACAATAGTTAAGAACGAAATGACAGAACCGGTGACTTTATAACTACATAAAGTTGGCATAAATTAGCAACATAACAAACTTTTCGTATTTGAGATTTTGTTGAAATATTTCGGGTATTCAAGTAATTTAGAACATAAACATAAACATTCGATTGAGTTTCACAACTTAGAATTGGTCTAAGTGAGAAAATTTGACTTTGAAAAAATTTCAGTTTTAAGACATGAGAAATTAATATTTCGAGAAATGCTCCAAAGTCGAACCCATGACATAAAACACACCATGATTCACTCAGTTAGGTAATATTGTATCCATGCCTTACTTAAGGTTATGTTCTGCTGAAATATGATGAAATTGGTGGAATTAATTGTCAGTAATGAATGTGCCATGAGGGGCAAGTGGCGGACAACATGAAAAATCGAAAGATAATTGCATCATTTTGCTAAGAATGTATATATATCTTAAATGCAGCCTGCAGAATGACACAGCATGCTGCAGCTAAGTTATATGAATGAAACTCAAGCTTACTTGATTGAATGTTGAAAATTTCTGGGGATAATAAAGTTATACTATTTTCTGTAACACTGCACTGCATTACATGTATATGAATGCTATCACAATAAAAATTAATCTAACACCTGTAGCGATCAGCTGTTTTGACCAGGTACTCGGCCTCAGGTAACTAGTAAAACTGTTGGCAATGACAAGAATTTATAAGTTGTAAGTGAAATATATTGTTATTATAGCTTTTGCTTCGTAAAAAGCGTTCCGTTCGCGAAAACGTGCTTTGATTCAGATCTCTAAACTAAAGCGGAAGTGACAACTATTCAGTGAATTATCCCCCTTGCAATATAATTCATTTGTCTATTTATAGCCACTATAACATTTGTTCACCATATACTTTAACCACGGATTCTACCGCGTGGCCGGTGAGAGCGCAGCAGGTAAATAAAAAAAAAATCTGTATCAAATATAACTTTTTATCCACGTGAAGTTCGTATTAACCAAATTACTTTGTCCGCCTAATTTTCGAAAAATTCTTTTATCAGGTTCTAATTGATCCCGGTGGTTTATTTGAACACTAATTGATAGCTTATTTATTCGGCTTTCGTTTTAGCGCGAAAACCAAAAAGATATATTATGATCGGGTGTCATGTGATTCCATAGATTGCAACACCCCTCCATGGTCGGGTTGCCATTTTTTTAATACCGGAAGTCAGCTTACGAGCGACATCTCGGGGGAGGTAATGTCGCTACATAAATAATTATTATCCCGTTAATTAGCTACTAATGATATAATTTAGTTAATATAATACTGATTACAACTGAAATGTAATAAATATTACCTCAGGAGGCAATGCACAAACCGAACTCTCCGACGGTCAGTAGAAAAGAGAACGCGGTCAACAATAATCACCTGTGTGTGCGTGGAAGCGTGACAAAGATAATTTGGCTGTGGTAAACAAAATGGTAAGGTGATAGTGGTGCAAAATATGATATAATATATAGTTAAGCATGAACACTCTCCCACATATATCAAGAGAGGACTAAAACCAATGTATTTTAATGGTCAGACTCGCGTTTTCCCAAAATGTTCTGGTATTTTAATTTTGATTTTCTCACAATCAGCCAATAATTTCTTTGTGAAATTTGGTACAATATTTAAGAACCATCGACACATTGTATATTATAACCTGATTTATTTACTTTTATGGCATGAACAACAGTTAAAGTTTCACCATTCTGGTAGCAAGAACTTCTGTAGTATCGATTTGTTTCAAAGGTGCAGTTCATATATCCATGATATCATATATCATCATCACGACAGGAGACTCACTTATTCGTGAAATTTAATGATCATGTTCATTTAAAAAAGCAACTACCTATAAATAAATTTCTATATTTGAGAAATGTCATGTCATGCCTGTTGATCAATGGAAAATTGGGCTGAGATGAGTTAAGGGTCATGGGTTCATAAAGCTGACCATCCTATCCCTTAACATTTTGGATTAATTCATGTTCATTGCTCCCTTCTTGAGTGGACCAGAAAGTTTATCAACATTTGTTTTCATTGGGCTGTAATATTTGTGACTGCTTTATTTTTCATTATAATATATTTTTGTTGAAAATTTCTTGAAGTTTTTGCCGGATTTATGTAAAACGTGCATCTCCCCTTAATACAGTTGCTACGTTGAAGATATAATTGTATATTTTTGTCCATTTATATTCCAAGATCTGCTAGAATAATTAATAATATCATACAGCAATACAATCGCCAAATACCTTATTGTCTTGACTCCATGAGAGGAAGTTACACTTTTGTCATAATGTTGAGTTAAAATTTGAATTGCATGGTATACCATCATACTCCGATATATTACACGAAGAATAAAGATGTCATAATTATTCCAGCCCAATGAAAACAAATGATGAGATATATGCAGGGTTGATCACACAAGCACGTATAACTCAACTTAAAGTAGGCCACACTATTAAGTCAGCTTGAATTTGGTTATGAACCAAAGACCAAAACCTAGCCTCAGTCCATCATTCGTTGATCAATAGCCATGACATGACAATTCTCAAATATAGCAAATTAGTTATGGATAGTTGCCTTCTAAATGAAATTAATCATGACATTTCTTGAATCAAGAAAAATAAATCTCCTCTCACCATCTTCAGATATGATACCATGCATATATGAATCGAACTTTTGAGAACATACTATTTTACCGAAGTTCTTGGTATCTGAAATCAGTGAAATTTTAAATATTTGTCATACCGTAAAAATATAGTGAATGGGGTTATAATTTCCAAAGTGTTCATTATACTAAAATATTGTGTCACAATAATAGCTTTTACCAAACATCAAAAACAGTTGACCGAGAGATTCTGAGAAAATCCATTTTTAAATAGCAGGACATTTGGCAGCACGTGCGTCTTCTCCTTAAAGGCTCACTTAATTTTCGAAACCCCCAGAACGTTTTATATAAAAAGTATTCCATATTATATAACATTTGGTAGAGGAAGCTCCAAAGCATTGTATTATTAACGTATTTGGTGTAATAAGCTGTGAAGATGTTGTTTTTGTTGAGATACCGACTTGTGTTCTGTGCTCAAGTTCAAGTTCATAACTCTATGAATTATTCCCCTTCCATTGGAAATATATTTTTAGTTTGAATTATGTTGCATTCTGGAGCCATAAAGGGAAATAACTTTCTATGATTTCAATTGTATTCTATTTCTATATGGGCGTCCTCTGATACACAGACGCTTCAAATGGTGACGGCTTATAGTATTTTAAGCATAGTTTATGGAATAGCCTGTTATTAAAACCGTATATCAAGACACTATATACAATAATCAGTGACTCGACAATTAAATGGGCCTTTAAGTAGCCAAATCACTCGATTACGTTCTGGGGAAAACAATCTGTTCAATCGATTCTGATTATTGTTTAATAAAGACATTCGTTTACGTTCTGGGAAAAGCATACTGTTCAATCGATTCTAATTATTGTTTGATAAAGAGCCTGGACAAACATAAATACTATTTGACATCCATGTCAATCAAATTTAACTAGTAAACAAATGAGTTAACTAGATTACAATATCAGCACTCAGCATGTGATCAATTAAAGCAGCCCTGAGTTTGCAAATACACGAACGAATCTTCATGTAACACGATGGTGTAACCACACAACCCCTATTTCATACTCATAATTAAGCGAGATTACACGGCTGTTAGCCGGTATTCAAGATTCATACCAATGTCCAATGTCTTAAATGGTATTCGAATAAAATAAAAGGCTGGTATGGGACTTCCTTTGTTCGTCGCATACGTACATGTATATACATGAGTTTTGTATCCTCATATATGTTTTGTCACGCGTGAAATAAGTACTACTCTAACGGACGGTGATCACTCAAACATTCCAGAACTTAGTGTTTAACATTATCTCACTCCATCCCAATTATGATACCGATTATATATGTACATTTTTAACTATCAGCTTATGCACGATTCTTGAGATAGAGTACAATGCAATCTGTCGGGGGAATTTACTTATTCTGAGGTCCTTATTTCACTTTCAGAAGCAACAAGTTATGTATTCAACACCGAAAAAATGCAGTTTGCACAAGAACATTGGTCAGAGTTTCTGTTTACTCCACGGTCTCTATTGCTGCTCATCGTGCCACCAGAAGACCTACCCAGATTGTTCAGTATCAAACATAGATCACGCTGCAAGTCATTTGCAACAAGAGCTCGAGACGTTGGCTCCAAAAATTCACAACGCCTTGCAGACTTGCAAAGGTACGAAAACAACATTACATGATCAGTTTGATGACGCACAACACCAGCTTGATGAAGCAACTGACCACGTGACCGAGTTTTGCGAACAGCTGCGAGCAACAAAATATACGTGCGCTAACTGCCAACCGAACGGATACCATACAGGAGCAACTACAAAAAGGCGAGGAACTGGAAGTTTTCCTAGCAGAGCTTAATGAAACAGTCTGTATCGATGACACCTCTGAAGAGGCTATGACAAGAAATGCAGGTCAGAAAACATCGGGAGGACATGTAGATCCATTTAAACTAAACATAAAGGCAATATAACTTAGAAACGGATTGGTGCAGATTCATCCAATTGTCAATAATGGGGATCACTTCTCCATATTCGTTCAGGATGACACAAGAATCAATGAACAACTGTCTAACCAGCTAAAAGCTTTGTGTGAAGCTATAGGAAAATCAACAGAAAGCTGCACTAAAAATTCGAATTCCGATCGCCCCGCCTCACCTCCGCGGTTCAGACAAATCAGGATACAGATGTTCATTCAATTTATTCTGGGGAAGGATGCGCACGGGATAATCACGCATTGGATTCGTTTAGAGAGATTACCAAGGCGGATAATCGAGCTCCTGATTCGTTTAGAGAGATTACCAAGGGGGATAATCGAGCTCCGGATTCGTTTAGAGAGATTACCAAGGGGGGATAATCGAGCTCCGGATTCATTTAGAGAGATTACCAAGGGGGATAACCGCGCATCTGATTCGTTTAGAGAGCTTACCAGGTTCACTCACCGGGGACAGGCTCAAATTGTTCGCTTTCATCGATCGGGCGTCAGCTGGACTCCATATAATTATTGCTTCAAATGGGCCTTGCAAAATATCAAAATTTGACGAAAATGGACGGAAATTACTAACTAAGAAAACCAGCACGGATATCTTGGACATGTCCGTTAGAGATGAGGAGGTGTTTGCGGCTGCTGATGATCGAACCATTAAAGTGTACCGACTGGAGGACTTACATCTTATACGTCAGATCCCAACTGGTGCGAATTGTAGCTGCATGGTCTGTACAGATCACGACATAGTCGTCACATTCCTTACAGATGGCGACACTAACCTAGATTGTGTTGGTCGATAGTCCGAAACAGGGAATCTTACTCGTAAATCATCGTGTAAAATTGCGTCCCCCGACGGCCTGGCCATGACATCGGGTGGAGATCGAATACTGGTGTCAGATCAAAATGCCGACAAAATAATCGTCCTCTCCGCGGACCTCAAATTAATCACTAAAGTGAGAAACCGAGAGATTGTTCTTCCAATGGGTCTATGTGTCGTAGAGGAGTCCGTGTTCGTAGCATGCTATGATTCTGTGATCGAGCTGGATAGCTATGGGAGATACAAGAGAACTGTACTCGATCAGGAGGATTGCATCGTGGACCCGTACCAGTTATCATACGACGCTCAATCTAGAAAACTAGTCGTGAGCTCTAAAACGCAATCAGAGAATAGTATTGTGTTTGTCGGCGATTCGTGAATATATTGCTTTGTGTGTATTGTGTGTGACGGTCAGTGGAATTATTTTGACAACGAAATGAAAGTTCTGCTATTGTCTAATACTTCTGAACTGCGGAGTCCATGTTTAGCAGAAACGGGGTCTGTTGTATTCACCCCACAGAAAATTACACCATTTACAAGCGACTTAAAATTGTTTTAATCTGCTTCACATAGCAAAGGTCCCCTGACAATATAAACTAACATAACATTTCCCTGACATGAAACACTAGCTTTATATAGTCTGGACAGATGGAACAACATTAGTAAATACATGTACTCTGAATTATTGCTCACTATATACTCATTATAGTTATACAAGTAGAGATTCAACGGATGAGTACATGTTAACAACTAGAAATTAATTAGTTTTTTCCGAGAATTTATATTTGAGAATGACTTATCCAATATCTGTGAGTGACATCTGGTATGATGATGTTGGTGTCAATTCAGTCATGCATGACACCTACCGAGTGCAATTCACCATGCATGCAGAAAATAAGATTTGAAAGTAGAACAGCAGCAACGATATTGAAACCTGTGTGTGTATACTAGTGTTTCGACCATTCGTCTGCCGCCATTCTTCGTTCGGAATCTTCTAATATGTGTATGGTCGCCAATGAATGCAGAGATGTGTGAAACAGTGTTTTGTCTAGATCACAGGGACACCCAGAACATTTGTTCACTTACTCTATTTAATGTATGGCACAATCTCTACCAGAATACCTCGGTTCGGTTCCGTGGTTTTAGAGATTCGTCCAGCCGCGGGTTCGTGGTTTTAGTACTACCGGTCAAAGTTCTGGAGTAGAATTTCCATATATGGAAGGCATGAATAATTCATTACTTCCATGTATGGAATACTACTCCAGAACTTTGACCTGTAGCACTAAAACCACAGAACCGGGTCTGGTGGATCCAATTTGACTGCGAGTTAGTGACGGGGCGTATTAACTTCATCTAATAATATCACATAGTTATTGTACGAAACATGCGACCCGTATCATATAGAACAATGAACACGAACATGAGGCATGAACACGACTCAATAAATGTTGTTCTCAAGCCAGAACATCAACGAAATGCATCACATGTATAATGCATGATACAACGATCATAGTTATACGTTAACTTGGAATTCACATTGGTGTTAATAAACATGTAACTCCCATGTATGTGACACATAACGCGGATGTTATATTCTCCTGTATATGAGTAACAATCATAAATATAATTTAGATTGGGTAGTAAAAATACTAGCATGAGTTCAGAAAATTATAATATAAACTAGCGGCTTTTCGAATTCCCGGTGGGAAATTCGTATACTTCCATGTAATTAAACGTTTGTAATGATTCTCGTTTTACATGTATTGCGCACCACCACTATCTATTTCTTCTTCTCTCTTCCTATTTCTCGCGTTGATGCTACATTTATGTTTTTATTTTTATGGTGTACACATGTTTGTTTGTTTTCACTGTCATCCGTAGTTGACCAAAGTCTCAGGTACTGTGTATCTCTGGTACTTTGTGCACAAGTACTTTTCCCAGTGAATGTTTGAAGTCACGTTATATCTGGGAAAATTCAATTTACATGACTAAATAGTAGCATGTGATTGCCCCTATACTTCTGAACTATGAGACTGCTTCAATAATTCAATATCAATAGGTATTTCTGTAAACGCACCAAGAAGATGGACACCTCTGCCCAATTACAGACATTGTAATTTGTATCACAATGCAGACAAAACAATTGAGTGCACAAATAGTCATACTATTTTTCTTGATATAAACGGTAAATATTGTACCATGCTCACATACAAGATACGATTAAGTTAGTGGTACGTACGTTTTACGATATAATTATAGCCTGGCCATTAGTAAACCATTCGCTCCAAAACTCAGGAAATTGCACTCAAGTGGCGCGTTGATACTCCAAATAACATCCACTCATTAAAAACGTTTTATCCCAATGTTTGATTTTTGGAGTATTTTTTCACCTTTCGTTTTCGGTGGAATTTACATATTTGGACCCATCCGAATGCGAGCTCTCCGTTGGGCAGGTTGCTTATATAATAGAACGCTCAATGTTGGGAAATTATCTACGGTATATCAAAATACCTGCTCCTGTATTAGCTCGTTCTTCCATTATCCCGTTTCGATTTGGCGGGAAAATAGGTTAGTGATACAGCACTTAACTATTCTCATTTACCTTATAAAGCCTCGCCACGAGTAAACATTCGGCTTTAGGGCGATTGAAACAGACATGACTAAGTTGCGCCTGGACACTAGCTATCACATCCCCTTATCAAAAAATTTGTATCTTGATGTCTGATTTTTTGACAAATTCCCCCCCCCCCCCTTTGATTTTCGTTGGAATTTGCAAAAAGTTTAAACCCGCGTTTCCGGGCCTGGTCTCACCATCTCCTGCGCTACATCTCCTCCATTAGCTATTTTCCTCCATTAGGGTGAGATATTTGTCATTTTTGGACATTCATAGGCCGATAACTCGGTCAATTGTCGGCCGATATACAAAATGTTCACGGCATCGTTATCGGGGTAAAATGTTGACTATGGCATGTAAGTTTGGTCGCAATTAGAGAGAATTTAATTTTTACAACTTTGAACACCCCTCCCCCACTCCGCGGTCAATAATCGAACAACATCCATTTTGTAGAACTGAACCACGTTTAAGGTGCTCTACACCAAAGTATTTGTCCCGTTCCGCTACCTCAATGCGTTCCAGATACACTCTACAATTGTCGATAAATGTGAGAGGCCGGTTTATGTTAGTCCCCTTTTGTGCCATCTAGATGGTTCCCCGTGAATGTCTATAGAACACAGACAGACCGACGTACAGACATTCGCAAATATAGACATAGATATCAGTAATGCTTATATACGCAGGGATTGTGGCCCGATCGTGGCATAAACTAGTTTTCTGACATCCCCTGTATGATCCTCTATTCACCCCTGATAACCACAATTGTACCACTGTAGTAGCATTATACATCAGTAATGCTTATATACACAGGGATTGTGGCCCGATCGTGGTATAAACTAGTTTTCTGACATCCCCTTTATGATCCTCTATTCACCCTTGATAGCCACAATTGTACCACTGTAGTAGCATTATATATGTCAGTAATGCTTATATACACAGGGATTGTGGCCCGATCGTGGTATAAACTAGTTTTCTGACATCCCCTTTATGATCCTCTATTCACCCCTGATAACCACAATTGTACCACTGTAGTAGCATTATACATCAGTAATGCTTATATACACAGGGATTGTGGCCCGATCGTGGTATAAACTAGTTTTCTGACATCCCCTTTATGATCCTCTATTCACCCTTGGTAGCCACAATTGTACCACTGTAGTAGCATTATATATGTCAGTAATGCTTATATACACAGGGATTGTGGCCCGATCGTGGTATAAACTAGTTTTCTGACATCCCCTTTATGATCCTCTATTCACCCCTGATAACCACAATTGTACCACTGTAGTAGCATTATACATCAGTAATGCTTATATACACAGGGATTGTGGCCCGATCGTGGTATAAACTAGTTTTATGACATCCCCTTTATGATCCTCTATTCACCCTTGATAGCCACAATTGTACCACTGTAGTAGCATTATATATGTCAGTAATGCTTATATACACACGGGATTGTGGCCCGATCGTGGTATAAACTAGTTTTCTGGCATCCCCTGTATGATCCTCTATTCACCCCTGATAACCACAATTGTACCACTGTAGTAGCATTATATATCAGTAATGCTTATATACACAGGGATTGTGGCCCGATCGTGGTATAAACTAGTTTTCTGACATCCCCTTTATGATCCTCTATTCACCCTTGATAGCCACAATTGTACCACTGTAGTAGCATTATATATGTCAGTAATGCTTATATACACAGGGATTGTGGCCCGATCGTGGTATAAACTAGTTTTCTGACATCCCCTTTATGATCCTCTATTCACCCCTGATAACCACAATTGTACCACTGTAGTAGCATTATACATCAGTAATGCTTATATACACAGGGATTGTGGCCCGATCGTGGTATAAACTAGTTTTCTGACATCCCCTTTATGATCCTCTATTCACCCTTGATAGCCACAATTGTACCACTGTAGTAGCATTATATATGTCAGTAATGCTTATATACACAGGGATTGTGGCCCGATCGTGGTATAAACTAGTTTTCTCGCATCCCCTGTATGATCCTCTATTCACCCCTGATAACCACAATTGTACCAGTGTAGTAGCATTATATATCAGTAATGCTTATATACACAGGGATTGTGGCCCGATCGTGGTATAAACTAGTTTTCTGACATCCCCTTTATGATCCTCTATTCATCCCTGATAACCACAATTGTACCACTGTAGTAGCATTATATATGTCAGTAATGCTTATATACACAGGGATTGTGGCTCGATCGTGGTATAAACTAGTTTTCTGACATCCCCATTATGATCCTCTATTCACCCCTGATAGCCATAATTGTACCACTGTAGTAGCATTATATATGTCAGTAATGCTTATATACACAGGGTTTGGGGCCCGATCGTGGTATAAACTAGTTTTCTGACATTCCTTTATGATCCTCTGTCCACCCCTGATAACCATCTTGGCACATCAGTAATGCTTAACATTACACAGGGATTGTGGCCCGATTGTGGTATAAACTAGTTTTTTGACACCCCCTTTATGATCCTCTATCCACCCCTGATAATCATCGTGGTACCACTGTAGTAGCATTATAACTATCAGTAATGCATAACAATACACAGGGGTTGTGGCCCGATCGTGATACAAACTAGTTTTCTGACATCCCCTTTATGATCCTCTATTCCCCTTTATGATCCACTATCCACCCCTGATAACCACCGTGATGCCAATGTAGTGCATTATATACATCAGTAATGCATAACAATACACATTGATTGTGGTACTATCGTGGTATAAACTATGTTTCTGGCATCCCCTTTATGATCCTCTATTCACCCCTGATAACCATCTTGGTACCAACAAGTAGCAATATATCCATCAGTAATGCATAACAATACACAGGGATTGTGGCCCGATTGTAGCATAAACTAGTTTTCTGACATCCCCTGTATGATCCTCTATTCACCCCTGATAACCATCTTGGTACCAATGTAGTAGCATTATATACATCAGTAATTTATAACAATACACTGGGATTGTGGCCCGATCGTGGCATAAACTAGTTTTCTGACATCCCCTGTATGATCCTCTACTCACCCTGATAACCATATTGGTATCAATGTAGTAGCATTATATACATCAGTAATTTATAACAATACACAGGGATTGTGGCCCGATTGTTGTACGAACTAGTTTTCTGACATCCCCTTTATGATCCTCTGTGAACCCCTGATAATCATCGTGGTACCACTGTAGTGCATTATATACATCAGTAATGCATAACAATACAAAGGGATTGTGGCCCGATCGTGGTATAAACTAGTTTTCTGACATCCCCTTTATGATCCTCTGTCCACCGTTTATGATCCTCTATGCACCCCCGATAACCATCGTGGTACCAATGTAGCAGCATTATATACAACAGTAATGCATAATTATACACAGGGATTGTGGCCCGATTGTAGCATAAACTACTTTTCTGACATCCCCTGTATGATCCTCTAGTCCCCCTTGATAACCATCGTGGTACCAATGTAGTAGCATTATATACATCAGTAATGCATAACAATACACAGGGATTGTGGCCCGATTGTAGCATAAACTAGTTTTCTGACATCCCCTGTATGATCCTATATTCACCCCCAGATAACCATCATGATACCAATGTAGTAGCATTATATATACATCAGTAATGCATAACAATACACAGGGATTGTGATCCGATCGTGGCATAAACTAGTTTTCTAACAATCCCCTTTATGATCCTCTATTCACCACTGATAACTGCAGTAGCATTATACATGTCAGTCATGCATAATAATACGCATGCAGGAATTCTGGACAGCATGGTATGCTACAATGTCCTATGTTAATATATATAATACGCATGCGGGGATTCTGGACAGCATGGTATGCTACAATGTCCTATGTTAATATATACAAGAAAACTAAGATGCATGCATCAGGTCACCCATAAACTATTTAGCATAGAATAATTCAGCTCTGTGAATGGTCCTGCAAATTATTGATTTCAATAATCTATTGTAGATATGCAAAATGTTAGTGTGGAACACGCCAGTACTCGTACCATTCATCTCTTCGTGTTCAGATTTGCTTTTTAAGATTTTGAAACGTTTAGGTGATAGACTAAAATTGAGATAAACAACAGCTCTTGAAGAGTGAAAAAGTTTCAGTGATCCCATTTTGTATGCAGTTTCCTGTGCACTCATTATTCTATGTTTAAGAATACAAGATCCTATACGATAAAGGCGAGACAATTTTGTCAGATTTGTTTTTTAAAAACACCATTGATTAATTTACCAAGTGCATGTTTCAGATCATCTGGTTCTGATTTACATATATACGCACAAACATCATAAGCTGCTGCATCTGCATCCTGTATTAATTGTATATCCATATTAGCTCGCCAGTGTCGCAAAATAACAGGATTGTAATCATTAATGAAAGTGCTGTTTTCATGACGCTCAGTTTCATAAACTTTCTGACGCCTCTTTGAATATTTTAGATGCGTGCAACAACAGTTTTGTTTTATTATTTGAATTTCTCGGAAAACCGAAACGACACGAAGCAATCTTTGTGCAATATTTTGAATGTGTATGTGTATGTAACCTATCTACACGAGAATGCAGCTCAGGATCCACATTTCGATCAGGAATATTAGAACTAATCACTTTGTTTTTAACATAAATGATTTCATCAGCTGTGTTATCATTAATATTTTGTGGGATATTATCTATCCAAAAAAAATGTATATGAGGACTACCACGGTTCTGAAATTCACACCGACCCCAGTAATCCACAACTGATCCAACAGGACTATCTTTTCCACAAATCACATGTTTCAATATTGCCGAAAATCTTCTTTCAAAATGAGTAGCAATTAATAAAAGATCATTTCGCATAGAAAATTGGAAAGATTTACCAAACGCTTCATGGAAATCAATTCATTCAAGAGTCATGCCAAGTTCATGCCAATGTAAATCACCTGCTGTCAAATTCATAAAAATTGTCGGAGGGCCTAAACATTTGAACATTGCCAATAAATCCAAAAGTAAATTCTTAAAATAAGGCACAGTTCCTTTGATGTTTTTCATAAACATGTAAGAATTATCCAGAATATCTGGATTTTCATGAATACTTGAAATATCACCAACATTTACTGGGAACATACTTTGATCTGTCTGTACATTGTCTAAGAATTTTCATGTGGATATGTGCACTTTGTTTCATTTGTGACATTTCATATACTATAGCTGAATGCAGGAGATACATAATATATTTCTTGAATGTACCACTGGAGTCAAATAGTCGTGTCTTAAAATAATAAAAAAAACTCCCAGTTTTTCTGGGCGCTCAAAATTCAAACCATATTTTCCAATTGGGAACAACCACGGAAAACCTCCTCCTCACCTGAAGCCAGATCCAATATGTCCATCGGTCCGTCTGAATCACAAACATCAATTTTCAGATTTGTGCCAACAATATCATCAATATTACAGTATGACTTTCCTTGCACACCTACATCAACCATAGCATCTTGTTCGAAACACATTGATGCTATATCTAAATTATCGCCAATACTTTCAATGCATGTATAATTGGAATTGGACTTGGCTTCAGAAGGAAAAACTAAATTACCAAAAACATCCTTCAACATATCATTCAGAACGATATCCTGATACAGATAATTGTTATGTTTAAGCCACATTAATGCATCTCTCAATTTCCCACTTGAAACTTTATTGCGGTGGACATATACAGAATCATTATGTTTTTTAAACATAACTTCAAGATATGGACATTGATCAAAATCACATGGTATTTTAGAAGCAATATCATTAATGTTTGCATGTGAGTGAACCACTAGTCCTCTTCAGCATATTGACCACCTGGCAAAACAATAATCGTCATGAAAACATGGATTTTTAAAATCAATTTATTTTTCAAGAAAAGATAAAACTTTCAACTCCGATGGAATAATTCCAACATAAAGATAATTCAATTTTGTATGTAAGATTGGAATTACATGTCCGCAAGACCTGTGGCATTTGCGACACAAAGATGAATCCCTAGCAATTTCCAAATTATCCAAAACATCATCGCAAATGTGCCATGGAACCTTTGACACTTAGTGTAAACATATTTTATTCTCTAAATCATGCACATGAATTAACAAGCTAATGGTACAAGTATAACATAAAGACAATTTTATTAGAGAATGGGATTTGGCAGAAAGCATGATGCTTATATCAGCCATGTCCCCATCTTTAGCATTCACAGGTGGTGTCTTTATTGATTATTCATAATGTTCTTTTCCCAGTTAGATTTTGCTTTCATGTTCAATGTTTCTATCTTATTGGCTTTGTCAGCCATCTAGGGCATAGACTGTCAAACAGTAACTCATCATGAGTCACTGCTGGGCAGTCCATGCATCAGATGACCGGAATTGTTACATGTATGTGACCTGACCCCAGACCTCACCCCATCATTTTCTAATAATCGTAGCTCAAAGTTCAAGTTTCGAAATCAAAACGACAAGAGAGTTGTGTCTTATAGTATTACGAGCAAAATATAATACATGTATACTGAAATATATGATATTTTTCCACTTTTCTAAGTTATACTGTATAATTGGTAACTTCGAAGTCTAGTTTTCACACGTTCACGTTGTTTCATAGAGGCAGAATGTTTTATTTATTTATAAAGTTTATTTATAAAGTTAGCGACTTAGGAAAAGTTCAATTTGGAAATCGTTTAGATAAAATTATGAATTTTTGGACCCTCATAAATAAATCTATATTCTCTTCCAATGATAGTTTGTGGCTTCCATGTAGCAAGGTTTTTACTCCTGGTCTTGTTATTAATCCCCCAAAACACCTATCTCTTTCAACCAAATATCTGCGACAATAAAAAAGAAAATGTTCTGATGTTTCTTTGGCACCACAAATACACAACGGACTATCTCTCAGATGGTTGTTGAAAATATCATAGTTTAAATTACTGCATTCCAGTCTTAATCGGCAATGGTATATTTGACTTGCTCTCGTATATGCATATTCCAAGTATCTAGGACGCTCTTTGAGGTCACTATTCAAAAATGTTTTGAAGTCTGAGAGTGTTTCACATTTCCTCACTTCTGGTTTTAACTCGTTCCAAAGATTGATTGTGTGTGGAAGAAATGATTTCTGATAAGTAACAGAGTTGCCGAAAGGTACTCTAAGATCATCTGATCTTGTGTCATATCCACTAGTACTCGATATTGTATTCGGAACAGCATTGTATAGATAAGGGGGAGTGAGATTTTTCGTCATTTTAAAAAAGAGCATGAGTTTAGTCTTTACTCTCCGTTTTGATACTTTTTCCCACCCAACTTCTTGAAGAACTGTGCATTTATTACAACTTCTTGTTCCACCGGTTACTATTCTAGCGGCTTCGTACTGAATATCTTCTAGTGAATCGGCTTCTTCGCCTGTACAATTGTCCCATACCGAGGAAGCATATTCCAAGTCGGGACGAATATAGGACAAGTAAATTCTTTCTAGAGTTCTTCTATCAAGGATAAATTTATACTTCCTCAGTATGTACAATCTTTTGGACGCTCGGTTTTCAATATCTTCTATATGGTCTTTCCATTTACCCTGTCGGTTGAATGTCAGACCCAAATGTTTATGTGTGTCTACCTCATTTTTTCTCTCGTTTGACATGTTTAGTACTGGTTGGTCAATAGGTATTTGTTTCCACGAAACAAGCACGGATTCTGTTTTCAATGGGTTGAATTTAACTGCCCAGGTCTTTGACCAGTTGAATATTTTGTGTAGGTCTGAATTGATCAAATCTGCAGCAATTGTGGGATCTTCTATAGCAATATAAAGTGATGTATCATCCGCAAATAATCTTATATTACATGTAATTCCCTCGACTATGTCGTTTATATACACGAGAAATAGGAGAGGGCCGATTATTGATCCTTGAGGCACTCCTGTTGTAACGTCTTTCCATGGCGAATTAAAGTTAGAAATTGTTACTCTTTGTTGTCTACAATCAAGATAGTTTTCAAGTAGTTTTAAAAGCTTCCCAGTTATCCCCATTCTTTTAAGTTTAAAGAGGAGACCCCTGTGCCAAACCTTATCGAACGCCTTGCTTATATCGCAGAATACACCCTTTATTTCCCTCCCATCGTCAAGGGCTGAGATAATATAATGGTAAATATCGATCAATTGGAATACTGTGCTATCGTTCGGTGTAAATCCCGACTGTAGGTCGGTTAAAAGCTTATTCGTTCGTAGGTATTTTGATATATGATAGAATAGACATTTCTCGAAGACCTTAGACAGACAACTGAGTAAGGATACTGGTCGATAATTGGATGGATCGCTGGGATCTCCATTTTTGAAAATTGGGCATACGTTTGCCTTTTTCCATTCTGAAGGAAAATACGACCGTTCAATGAAAACCCTGAAAAAGAATGCTAGTGGTTTAGCTAGTGATATCGAACAATTTTTTAATACTTTGGGACAAATACCATCGTATCCGGCCGCTTTCGATGTCTTGATTGAGTTTAAACTTTCGAGTACACGTTCATCAGATATTTCAATGTCGCTCAGGCGCTTATCCGATAACCAATCAAAGATGGGTAACTCTAACTTATCTTCATCAGGTAAGGAGGAGATTTTACAAAAATAGTTATTTAATAAGTCTGCCTTTTCTTCATTTTCGGTTATTATAATCTGGTCAGTTTTTAGGGCTGGTATTGGTTTAGGTTCGGGTTTCATGAGGTGGTTTAATGTTTTCCACCAGAGTGAGGAATCAGTGAAACAACTACCCAGTATTGACTGTGTTTTCTCCAGAGACTTTGCTTTTGACCTTTGACACTTGATTAGAGAACAAGAATTTACAACACATACCACATTCAAAATCAGCACGCTCTCGCATTGCACACTCATATTCAACATTGTGATTAACATCAGACACATAATCTAAATTTAGTAGATCTACCCAAGTGTCAACTTCAATAATAAAGACACTGGAGGTGTGGAACTGTCCGATAAAGAGTAAATAAATGAAACAGGTGAATGAAATTCATGTAAATTGTCTAGGTCAATACAAAATGAGATGGAAGTGTCATCAATTGGAACGCACTTGACTGGCAATATCTGATTACTACAGTCAATATCAAACTGTACTGGATTTACCTTTGTTGTTTTTTTGGTTTGATAGATTGTACTACATGTACCATAACAATGATCTTCATTATTCCGGAGTAAGTCTGCTCCATTTCTGGCAGCAACCACACGATCGTCATACACTTCACATGATGCGACAGTATATGGGATATTTGGATTACATGTAAGATATGGCACATTTGTGTCATACATAACACCATACAAATTTGTTGACAGAAAATTTCGATCATTGTCCACCGAAGCATTTAAGACTACATTAACATTCTGTTGTAAAGCATCGTTTTTCTTACTTAAACGTTTGGAGCACTTCTTTAATGAGATTGAAGCATATTGGTGATCACTACATGTACCGGTAGCCCATACATGTACACCACTAGTATTATTCTTAGCACTATCCCGAAATTTGCTTTCAACACACACATATTGATTTGTCTGCACTTGCATAGCACACCTCTGATTCGCACTCTTCACCTGCCATTGCTCAATTATACTTTCTTGACATGCTTCAACAGTTACATTTATACCAACATTTCCATTTGTTTTAAAATTGTTATCGGCTGTGGTGCTCACCGCTGAATCAATCATAAACGGCCCACTTTCAATTCTTCCAATAGCTGTCACTGTCTGTGTTATAATAGGAGTGATCTCAAAACAATTCCCTGCATAATTATCAAACACGTGCAGAATAAGTTCATCAAAGGACTCAAAATTCAACAAAACTGCTGTACCTCCAGATGAAGTTCGTCCTAACAAATCTCGTTGAGAGTCAAACATTGTAAATATATTTCTTGGTCTGTCAATATAAAAGCTAACAGTGATGTCTCCAAATGTTATAATGTGAAATTCACTAAGACTTGATGCTGAAATCAATGATTCAAGAAACGATTGTTGCCCAAAAACGCTGTCTATATCCCCATTTACAACAGCATAAAATTGGTCGCGAACATATCGGATGTGGAAAATATTATTAAACAGGTCTAAATTTTCGGGCAAATGATAATGTCCAAGATATCCAGTGTTTGCATTTAGAATGTCCCTATGTACACTTTGAACTAACTGCGAATACAAAATCGTTCCCTGTTCTAACAGTCCATCCAAATCATATGCATCAATGTTCACAAGTTGATCATTTTGGTTTTGATCGTTAATCCGCCAGATGAAAAAAATAACAATGCTACCAAAGCAATTGCTGTACACTGAACACCATTAAAAGGTGAAAACTGTTGGCAGCCCTGGTGTAAATTTGCCCTCACAGCTCAGACCATGGTGATTGACTGATTCTGAATCAGATATACACTAAAATGTAAGGGAAAACAATAAAATATTATTATCAGTATAACAAATAGTGAATGGAGAAAAATTCGTTAAAAGAAAAAGATTTATTTGGAATTTGCATTATTTTGATTTGTAAATCTAAATCGCGAAAGAAAAATCAGAGGGTCCAGTAATTTGAGTAAATTTAGCAATCACACTCTGGCGGAACGTTGGGCAGAGTTTGTTCTCCTTGAATTCAGTGCATGGATGAAAATGGCTCCAGCAAAATGTTGCATTATTTAAATCATTAAAATCAAGTAATGCACTTATTTGATATGAATCCAAGAAGTCTATATGTTATTTTATCACATGATTAGCACTATTTTCCTATGTTATATTCGAGCGTAATAGACACGTGTAATATCGTCGCGTGCAATGACGTCACGCTGCTCTTTGGGACAAAGTTCTCTGTTAATTATTGTTGTTTTCGATAAAATTTAAGCGATTATATGACCATGTGATAAAAAGTATCTCAAAATCGTTCTATTTTATACGTAATTTATCAACCTCGTCCACTAAATTCTATTTGAGCCTCGGTAAACCTCGGCTCAAATCGAATTTAGTGAACTCGGTTGATAAATTCCGTATAAAATAGAAACTCATGTGAGATCCTCTATGTATATTTGCATACTATATGCTAACTTTCTGTCGTTTATTGGCGATCGTCTTGGTTTTTGATGCCTTCACTCTTCCCTTTTTTTTGTCCAGGTTTTTTTGCGAGAGCGGTAGATTTTGGCATAGTTAATTGTCGTCAGTGGAAGTTTGGAATTTGGAATTGTCACTCACAAAACTAAGACGTCTTCGCATTAGTCTGTCTCGTTGTTCGGCCGTCATATTTGTTCAAATTTCATGTCTCACTTCCACAGATGATGCAATGCCTGATAATGTAAAATCCCCTCCACTCGAATGTCACGCAGTTGGTCAGTCATTGTTTCATTTAAATTGTCTGTAAACTCAGTCAATTTTTTTGTTAACTATATTATTAAAGGCACGGAAGGCCTTAGTTGTCGAAAATATTCATATTTGTTACAATCACCGTAAACAGAAAAACACTAAAACACATACAGTTTCGTTCATTGTGTAAATAGCATGCTATCGTAAAGACTTACTATATTTTACCTAATCAAGAGCCTGATTGTGTTACAGAAGACAGCACAGTACGTGTTACTGGCTAATCACACACAAATGATATAAACGCTCTTTATTAGTTCCATATCAGGAATTCAGTAACAAAGAACTCTCTTTATGTTTACCATCATAATATAAACAAACACCAGGAAAGTAACTGTTTATGCTTTTGTTTACACAATGGTCAAATATATGACAAATAACATACTGTTTATGCGATATTTCTTATTTGTGTACGGACAAGGTCTGTCTACATTTTTCTCTTTGTGTCGGTTTTTGACCGTTGGAAATATTTTTACAGCATATACCCACTGCCAAGGACTCCCGCACCTTTAATGCTTTCATAATTGTTATTTGTCCAACATTTCGGAATTGTTCAATTTTGTTTTCTAGCATTGAAAACTTTCGTCTTTAGTCTTTCCTTAAATGTAAGGTACCGTCTGTTGTCACATATATTTGTCAATTATGTCTGTCTGTATTTCGTCATAAATGATTTTGTTTTCTATTGTTACCAAGCCGCTCTCGCTATTGAATAATTTTCCATCTTATTGACAGATTGTGCACTGTCTGTTTTACTTAAATTACGATTGAGATTTTCCTTAAGAAGCCTGGTACATAGCATATGCGTGTATCAGGAAAGCAAGCCGAAATAGCATTTACCAGAGTGATCTCCGAGACTGAGAAAATATATGTAGTCATCTTAGAGGCTGACAACAATGACTCACTCACATTCACTCAAATGTTTTGTTAGCTATGCATTAAAACTCCGACCTCTGATCTTTCCCTGTGTTTTTATTGCCATCAGTGATAAAATTGACAACCAAGGAGACAGAGTAAGCCGTAGTTAATTAAAACCTGTATGATAGCCTTTCCGGACAGGGGTCTTCAATTCATAGTTATTATTTTATACCCACGCAACTATTTCAAATTTGTTTTTTAAAGAGATAATCCATCTTTAAGGATGGTGGCATCAAAAGTAAATTGATATTGTTCAATAGATATCCCATCGAGTCACATATATTGTATTTAGTATAGGTCGATGGATAAAACAAATTCATATTGTTTAGATATCCCGTACAGAAACTGCACATGTGATTTGGGTAGACACAGGTTGGAACAGATTAGAATTATGTTAGTTTCGTATGTTAATCATCCCTGCTACATCAGCAGCATATTAGATCTAGTGTGCAAAATATTTCTAACCTCATTACTCACATTAGCATAGCTTAGTATTCATACTGGGTATAGATTTCTCCCAGTCTTCCCATGGTGTGTCCAAAAAGCTAAGTTTGTGCAGGTTAGAGATTATAGATTTAGTTATCCGGCCAATGCTTTCTTGACACAAATCCCCCATGTATGGACCATTTAATGACTTCCACATCTGGGTTTTATCTCCAGTTTAGACCAGGAATCCTATGCTAAATAATTTTATGGCCGTGATAAAGGTTCCCTGGAACCTAGTATTCTGTTCAGTTCACTTGGAGTTTACAATTCCCAAGTTAAAGCTGCTTGTTTTTTGTGGGACTGATAGGATAAGTTGTTCTTGTTTGGTGACTTAAAACCTCGTTGGATTTTGTCATGGCATGGCACGTGACTGCATGCATTTAAACATATCGACAGTTAAGAATTTAAGACACGAGAAAATCGTGACTTTTGTCAATTTCCTTTCCAAATTTGAACCTTAAACATTTCATAATGATAGTATTATCGTTTTTACATTGAAATTAAGGGTTAATTTATAATTATTCAGTTATTCATCCATGTATAATATATAGAATCTTATGTCAGTTTACATATCTCATTCGCACATCATGGCAAGTTTTAAGGGCATGTGGTCTCTTGTGTGCCTTTACTGCGGGTTCTAATATATAATTTATCAAACAGGTAGACTACATGTATATTAAAGTTGATTTAAATTTTATTTTCAAATATTATCAATCATATTTCTAGAATAAATAATGTTGGTCCATCACATCAAATAAACTAAATTCTGCTATTGTTTATTGATTCTAGTTAGTAATTAGACAGAAGAAATGTGCGAATCTATTTACAAAATGAATGAATTGTAGGAAATAAACAATTTATGGCAGTTTTCATTGTTTCATCGAAGTGATTGTTACAGTTATTTGGAATATTCCATGAAGAGCAGTTAACATGAACATTGCAGAGTATGTGATGTATATTTTATGTATTTATATAGTTTTTAAAAGCAATACCGTATGATATATTGTTTCTGTTTTTTGTTTTTGTTTTTTTTTTATAAATTGTTACCCAGGTGGACGTGTGTATAATTACTTTAAAGTTGATTTGATAACCTGCCTGCACATGTGGCATTTTTATACATTCCTGATGTGGATTTGCTAACATAAAGTATATCTGCAATTTTATAGCTCTTAAGAGCTATAAAATTGCACATATGCTTTAAGTTAACAAATTTCACGTTAGTTCTACGTTAGAAATATTGTTGGGAATTTTCCAAAGTATAACTACTGTGCATATCCGCTAACCTGACCATATGTGCAATATGTTAGTTTTCAAGCTCCGCCCATCTCACTTTTGACAGTTAAATTACAACATTAGTTCTACATTAGTTCTACGTTGGCAATCAGATTAGAAATCCGCTTAGATCTAATGTGGTTTTAGGTTAGCAGTTTTTGGTAAGGGTAATCATATGTTCATTTGTGTTCGTTGTTTAGTAGTTTTGTATTAAAATAATGCTAATAATTCAAACAATAAGTCATCAAAGTTGGAAATAACACAACATACACATAGAATGAACCCACGCGCACCCACAACCCAAATTTCACCCTTCTACTCCGCTTTTTGGACCTGTGTTCGTTTATGTTCGTTTGTGTTAGTTGTTTAGTACTAGGACCCAACACGCCAACTAGTAATAGTAACAGAACAAAGAGTCATTGTAATCTGCGATTATACAAATCAACTTCGCAGGTGCGGTGGATATTTGCAGAACTGATCTTACCATCGTGTTATCAACACAAAATTGACTATTATTGATCAAATAACATCGCCATCATAAATTAAATAAATGAAACAAGTCAATAGAAATGTCTCTGCCTTGACTAATAAAAAAATGGCGACGTCTTCATGGAATTCTATCAATTCTGCGCATGCGCAAGAAACTTCCAAATAAGGAGTTGCCATATAAGGAAACTGCAATCTCAATAATTACCAAGCAATTAAAGTCTTAACATACAAGTCAGAAATATTGTTTCATGATCGAACTGCGGACCTGATCATTATTGAAATTGAAATTATTTTTAATTAGTTAATCACATGATTTAGACATCAACACACTCTTAAAGACGCAATACACCGCCATCCAATATCATTATTCAACTGGGTCGGTGTTTCTTGTTATCAATCGCTTATTGCTTCGTTTTTAGTAAGACCCTTGTATCTGTTCTGCGCATGCGCATGTCAATTTCCGTATTTGGAATTTCCATATATGGGATTTGTGTTAACCGCAATACCGATCAAGCCATAACAGATAACCACGCAATTATCTTAGCATAAAAATAAGATATATTGTAAGTTATGCAACTACGACCCTGATAACCCTGATAACTAATAAAATATACCGGCCAATTCATTTTAAGATCGTTATTACTTGCGCCAGTCCATGCTGGACGCAAGTAATGTGTTCGGTTCGACACTTTGTCGGTTTATTTGTCTGTTTATTTGTCCTTCCGGGAATATAACCGAGATAACGGAAGCTGAAAATGAGGCCAACGCGCATGCGTTATTGTTCCAGTAATTTTTTACGAAGCATTGAAGTTGGAAATTTCAATCATATCCGCGGCTGAATGAGTGTGAATTTACTGAATTACTGATTACATGTATGTCTGATAATCGTATGAAATTCAGACTTCATGAAATCAATTTAACTATGGCTCAACCGAATCAGAGGTGCTGCGATACTTAACACATGAATTTACGAAGATAAGACAAGGTCATGGACAGCTGACGGAGATGTTGTTTGTTTAGTCCAGGGAATATATACAACGGGAAGGTTCACTCCGCGCATTTGTGGTAATCACCGGAAGTTGTCATGACGCCATTCTGGTAGGATACCCTGGTAGGAACGTACGTCATCGCATCGTTACTTCCTTGTTTACTTTTACTAATAAGTTAAAAGTGTGGGAGTTTGAAAATGATTTACAAATCAAAGTGGCATCCAGGATATTTGTGGGATCAACATATCGCTGAATTAGAGGAAATAAAGTGGTAATCCATATCCATATATGATATATTCGAATGGATCGAATTGAAAATTCATTTAACTTGTATGTCTACCAGTACTAGGAAACAAACTTACTGGGTGGGATTTCTGTGTCAAATACGACTGTCTTTCATAATTTGACTAATGACTATGTCCATAACATTACCTGAGTCATGTCTCTAATTTAAATAAAATTGCATATCTATTATGGAAAAAAATTGAGATCTATTATGGGATCAAAGTTCACAACCTTGGTCATTTAAATTAATTGCTTAGAATATAACCACAATTTAAACATGTTTTAAAAGCTCCATCAAGGGCACCATTCAGTAGGGCTTACATTCCATATGCCACTTTTATTATGAAACTGGCATACCAGTTGATATGGGAATAATTATGGAGTCTGAGTACAAGTTAATGCCATTTATATTGAGTCCTGCATACATGATATGTTTCACTAATCTCGCATACACTATATGTATGTACCATCAATATATGATGAGTTTACATCAATTACAGGGGTTGGTGGGACACATATACATGCTACCAGTATACTGTATTACAAATAAATAGTGTGTTACACTTTATACACTACATTTCATTATGTTTGCAGTGCCATTTTATCAATCTGAAATTCTTGATATTTAAAAACATCCACCAAATATCAAATCTTTGGGCCATGATATCATAAACTTCCCTGGTCCTATACCTACCCTGCTACCCACATACAAAAACACCCTACCGCCTACCGGTAAGACTTACCAGGTAGTAGCAAATATTTCATTTACATTTCATATCCATATTTTGTATTTCATTTACATTTCATATCCATATTTTGTCCTTATAGTACTTAAATTGTCTGTTGGATAGACTATGTATAGTGAATGGCGGCAGATGTAGGCCTATATATTTAATTATTTGTGTGATATCTATAGATTTTCAATATCAAAATAACCGTTTAAATATTTAAACCTACCTGCAAGTATAAGTTAAGTAAAATCGCACATATAATATATAGGCCAACCCGCCTACTCTTAAATATAGTCTATGGTATGGGGAAACAATAATTTTAAAGTTCTGTTATTAGCATACAGCACTATATAATATTGTGTCATTTTCAGCAAATGGTGTGGTACCGGTACTTACAATGTGATAGACATGTGTCACGCAATCATGATTAATTTACCTTATGGTGTCAATCATTAATTATGAGGTGCCATGGAGATACAATCATCCTCTATGTTTTCCAAAAATAACCGACGACATTATGTTCTTATATTCATGGCTACACTACATGCCTACTGCTATGTAATATATTGGCAAACATAACTTACAATACCCAGTATTTATTCAAGAATTTATAAATTATAGCATCTCTGGGTCGTGTATATCATTAATATTAAATATGATGAGTTTATTTGGGAAATTTTTATGTAGTTATAAAAATATATTGCGTTGATGTGAGTGAAAATAAAAAAGAAGCATATCCATATGTAGCCTCAATTTCCCAAACTATCATTCTCTGAGTTCTCATATACCATGAACGCAAGGACTAAGCAAGGCTCAACATGAGTAAAATACATTTATATATAGCCTTAAATGTTTGAACACTCACTAATTAATTAATCTTTCTTCAGAACAAAAAAATCACATGTAGCCTATTTATAAATATATAAACCTAGTACATAATTAAATATTTGATATTATCAGAATTCTTGTTTTGCTAGGTAATGCTTGAAATGACTAAGTATTTGATTCCAAATATTAAATTATTAATGTATCAATGACTAAGGGAGTAAGGGTGTGGCTAGTGCAGCCCAATGAATGTACATTACCACATAGCAACTACTTGAACTAGCATTGATGATATTGACTTGAGTAGCCTCAGAATTGTGTAAAATCTCACAGGACTCCACGGTCCACCCACACTTTGATTTTGACACTTTTGACTCTTCATAGCCGCCAGAGCCAACAAGCATGGAATTATTCTGTAATGTTTCCAAATGAATTGGCATCATCACAGTTATGAATTGAATGATCTCAGCCAAAATTTCGACATTGAATAACAAACGAAAATTGGCAAGAAATACAGCGTAATTTGGTTGAAATAAATACTCATTTGCTTTAAAATATATTTTTTTCATGTTGGTGGATTAAAGTATGATATATGGTCACAAATGTTGCTTTTTGTCTGATTGTTTATTCTTTTATAGGCCTACTATTTCGATTTTGTTTACACACAAGACGAATAGCGCTGTGGTAACCAATGACGCCATTCGCTCTTCTATCCTACCAGAATGGCGGATGCTGGCGACGTCATGCATTACGTTGAGCCAATAGGAAGTGAACCTTCCCGTTGTATATTCCCTGGTTTAGTCGCAGCGCTCTGTGAAAGAGGTCATGTTTGTTGACTGTTTTCTGTTCCAAATTCTGAAATTACACATCGTTTAAATTAATTAAGGGATGTTACTGTTACAATTCCTATTTACGGCTATTGGAACTCTTCGTGTTATTAATTCTGAGTTAGGTAAGTCGGATTTCTTGTATTTATCACACAATTTGAGAGAAAATTCACCACAAATCAAATGCTGTGAAAATCTAAATCATTCGGAAATGGGGAAAACTATCTGACTATTTCGGTTTTAATAGAACTTTTATAGCCTATAGCCTAAATGCACATTTTAAATGATTTCGAGAAAATTCTCACATGTAATTTGATGAATATTTATGAGATACTAGTCAACTACTAGTAGGTACCCTGCTGGACAAAACAAGTGTCCACTTAACCGCGGTGCAGTTAGCATTGCCACAGCGGCCAAAATGCAACTTCACTGCGGCTCCAACTGCTAACTACGGTTGGGCCGCAGTGTACTTGCCATTCGGCCATGGTGTAGTTGCCACGGTGTACCGGTACGTTCATTAAACTAAAAAAAGATGATACGAACCAGAAATCTAACCACGGTGAATTCGACCGCGTTGTACCGGGTAGTTGCCCTTCGACCATGGTGTACTTGCCGGCAAATACACCGCGGTGCCAATGGACACTTGTTTTGTCGAGCGGGGTACATGTACGATATTTCCTCATTGAAGAAGAGTGGCTGTGGCTAATTTTCCGCTACTGGTGGGATAAAGAGACACTCTTATTATGCCACTCAGGGCATATATCGCATATATCTCATCTGGATTGGCGAGAATCCATATATACTTTTTCACTAGAATACACGGTAATTTGCGAGAATCTACCTTAGAAATATAAACCCTGCCGCTAGCAGCGTAATAGTCTTTGGACTGATAATGGTTATTTTGCGGCCAGCTGCAGAATAATGATATATTTATTTATAACGTAGCCTGTTTGGCTATTCTGTCGCGAATCATAAATGTGCTTTTATTATTTTAAGGCCCACTTTATGATGTTGACATTGACTACGGTTACCCGATTCAATACCCGATTCCCATGGCCCTACTCTAGTTATAGTCACGTACCTGCATATGTACATACGTGTACCGGTACATGTGTATGCAACAGCCAACACAAGTACATGTAATTCATGTGCTGGTCGCGTTACGGTATTGTTTTAAGTAGCGCCCCGCCAACAAAGGCAATATGGAGGCATAATGATCCAGATACGGTATACATGTACATACCTGTATAGGTTTTGAGAAAGATCTAAATGGTGGATTCAACGTTGTCATGGGTTTTGACAGCGATAAAAATCCAGCAAATTTTTTGTTGCGGTCAAATTCCCATGACCACATTAAAACTGCTGTTAATTTCTTATTCCGGTATATTAATTTAAGGGGAATCACTGCACTTGATGTTCATACTTCCATGTGTAATGCCAATCAATGCGGCCAGATAACAGGCGATGGGTGGAGTTTATAATTTGACAGCTGAAACAATGTGGGCAACTTCAAAGTCGTGTAAAGTTCACAGTGTGCTATCAGCTGGAAGATTACATTGAAAACATGTTCATGTCAAATTCACAAAAAGTGTACATGATTTTTAGTAACATGTTTACTGTTGTGACATTTCTCTTTGATCCATCATGGTTTGAAGTGGTAACCTTTATGCAGCAGTGTTGGTGGTTAGTGGTTACCACAGTATGTTACCACAGTACATAAATTACCGAGGTGACACCACGTTATCGGTGGCCAATTACATTAAGGATAGCTATAGTTGTTGGCTAAATTGTCATACATGTACCGATACATGTAGTTACATGTACTAGTACCGGTGTAACACGTCATCTCCCCCTGGGTATCTTCCCCCGGGGGGGAGATGTCCTAGGATATCTCCCCCCACCCTGGATATTTCCCCCCATGTACGACTAATACATAATTTCACTCATATGATATCGTTTGGTTCTGAAATGGCCAGAAAAATGTTTTTTGAGATTAAAAAAATAAAAATAATTAATTTTTTTTTTATTTAATAAAACAAAAGTGACAAAATTAGTGCTTTCACGAATTTGATTGTCTGTTCATGAAATGACCAGAAAATGTTTTTTTTTAATTCAATTTTTTTCTTTTCTTTCAAACGTCCAGGCTTGGATATTCCACCACACCCCCACCCAGCACCTACATGACAAAAAAATCATCTTATGGTTTTATCGCTTATTTTGCTTTATATAGTAATGAAACAGCGAGAAATTAGCTTCTCCAAGAGAAAGTTGTTTGAGTCAGGGTTTGGGGTGGGGGAGATGTCCAGGTCATGATATCTCCCCCCCCCACCCAGCACCTACATGACAAATAAATCATTGTATGGATTTATTGCTTGTTTTGCTTTATATAGTCATGAAACAGCGAGAAATTAACTTCTTATGAGAAAACGTTTTTTGAGTCAGGGTTTGGGGGGGTGAAATGTCCAGGTCAGGATATCTCCCCCCCCCCCCCCCACCCAGCACCTACATGACAAAAAAATAATCTTATGGTTTTATCGCTCGTTTTGCTTTATATAATCATGAAACAGCGAGAAATTAACTTCTTCTGAGAACAAGTTTTTTGAGTCAGGGTTCGGGATGGGGCGGGGGAAGATGTCCAGGTCAGGATATCTCCCCCCCCCCCCCGCCCCCACCCAGCAACTACATGTCAATAAAATAATCTTATGGTTTTATCGCTTGTTTTGCTTTATATAGTCATGAAACAGCGAGAAATTAACTAGTAATTGACTTGAAAAACGGGGTGATACCCAGGTAATGACCACGGTATTACCAGTAGTATACAGTATCCACAGCAGTACGGTATCGAAATGGTCACTGCGGTGGAGTTACAGTACCGTTTGTTTAGCAACTTTATGATACCACAGTCTATTAGTGGGTCATCATACCGGTACAAAAAGTTGAAGACAATAATATGTCCATGAGTATCTTGTTTAAGGAAAAAGTAAGCATTGGCAGAGGGTAATGCTGTTAAAATAGTTAAAACCGCCATAAACAGAAATAATATTATATTATAAACAAAGTTAACAAACCTTGTTCTTACATGTATACATGTACATACCATTCATAAATGTATAGTGTAAATTGCAGCATGTTATTGTCATGTTAGTACTCTGTGAGTCTAGTGTTATTTAAACAAATGCCATGTTATGTAAACAAACAGTACCGGTACATACAGAGTATGCAATAAGCAAAACACTCAACACGGTGGAGACCGCCACTACATGTATGTAATTGAACTTTTGTTAGAAATGCCACCAAGTTGTTTACAACATACCGGTATAGCTATCGCTAATATTCACCTCAAGATATCTGTGTTGAATGGGTCACCATCAATCACTCTCCTAAGAATCGTAACGGTGTGGAGTGTTTTGCTTACCGCTCACTGTTTACGTGCTGTACATGTATATACATGTAAACAAACGCTTGGCTCACACAAAGTCAAAGTGTGTTTCAACTTTTGTGGATAAGAATGCATTCATATTATCATTATTATCTTCTACCCGGTACCTGTACGGTATAGTCTTAGTATATTCTTGGGGAAATTTTCATAATTTGGTAAATTGTTTTCTAAGTTATAACCTGTACATGTATAACAAAGGCCATCAATGCATTTAAGAACCGCAGATATAAGGAGAATCACTGAATTTTATCTTCATGCCTGAGAACTGGGACCACATGCATCATGGTGCAACCCCGGTACACACAGTATACACCTTACCGCCGTGTTGGAAGTTACCACAGTATACAGGGACATTTCTATGGTTGTTTTGATACCTGTTACAGGTATGGGTGCCCAAACTCGAGAAGCCCAAATGACTCCCAAATTCCTAGTGGACAGTATTGAGTCAACCTGAATTTTCAAGGCAATTCAACAATATGCGATGTAAATAAAAAGTATGCCATTGCAATACAGCCTTCATATGCATGTTGAATTTTTAAATCAGAAATTTAAATGTCATATTTATAATATACAATTGGTTCGGTGTATAAGCCATATTTAACAGATATATTGGGATACCGTTACTTCATATACAAATGTAGATCTTCGGCCCAATTTCGGGGTGTCCTCTAGATGGGAGCTTACCATTTTTTCAGAATTATTTTAAAAACATGGCCACCGGTAGTCATATTGGATTTCAAATTTTAATCCATCGTTACACCAGTCAGCCTACAATAATATAAAGTGAAATGCATTGAAAAATTACAGGCATTTTTGGATCAACTCTAGATGGGAGCTATTGAATTTGTACAATTTCAGATGAAAAACATGGATGCTGACAGCCATCTTGGATCTCACTGAGAGCTTTCCGATGAATGGCAACAAGCCATATTTCCAACTAAATCCTGAAAAGTTTATACTAATAATTCTGCTGTGGTTAAGGGGTCGTTTATTTAGACCATTACTGTACCGGTACATATAATCCGAAGACATACAAGCAAGTTAACTCACGCACACGATTCTGAGCATAAAGTCTGTTATATAGAAGAGTGACGGGACGGGACTCGGTCCAAAACAGCATCGACCCAACCAATATCATACAGTGTCATAAGTTGTTGTGATATGAGAAGACTTGGTTTAATTAAATTCGAGTGGTATTTATATAGGAAATTGCTACCGTACCGGTACCGTATCTCTTAATTCAATTTATCTAATTCAATTTATTTTTAATTGCCCAAAATGCACATTAATACAATGCCTGTACATGTATATAATATATAAATGCGAATGTGTCTCTGACCCTCTCTCTTTCTCTTCAGTACATGTATTAGTAAATGTATGTCCAGCTATAACGGTACTTAAAAGTAATTGACCACCTACAGGTACATGTATAACGTGATGTTATCCCAGTAATACTGCGGTAACCTCCAACACTGGGCTAAGGTTACCGCTTGAACACTACATGTACCTTGGTTGCACCACAACACATGCGGTCCTGGTTCGCATACATGAAAATAAAATGCAGTGATTCTCCTCATATCTGTGGCACTTAAAGACATGGATGGCCTTCGTTATAGGTTGTAATTTATAAATAACAGTTTAATACCAAATTATGAAAATTTCCCGAAAAATATACTAATAATATAGAATAATGATCATATTATGAATGCATTATTATCCACAAATCACACTTTGTACATGTATGAGCCGATCGTTTGTTTGTATATGGTACAGCACGTAAATAGTGAGCGATAAGCAAAACATGCAACACTGTGGCGAGAGTGATTCATGTCGAGAGTGATTCATGGTGGGTTCAAAAAGTGGGCGTCTCCTTAGTGTTGAGTGTTTTGCTTATCACATACTTTTTATGTACATGTACTGTTTGTTTACATAACATGGCGTTTGTTTACATAACACAGGGTACTAACATGCCAATAACATGCCGCAATTTACACAATATTTATGATTTGTTTAAGAACAAGGTTTGTCTATAATACATGTATAATATTTCTGTTTATGGCGGTTTTAACCGATGTGACTATTTTAACCATACATGTACAATATACATGTATACATGTACATGTACCCACCGGCAACACTTACCGTATCTTTAACAAGATCATCATGGACATTTTATTTTCTTCAATTTTTGGTGTGACGACCGTGGTATCATAACCAAATGGTACCGTAACTCCACCGGAGTTCCCATTTTGATACTGCTGTGGGTACAGTAATACAACCGGTTATATCGTGGTCATTACTGGGGTATCACCCCATTTTTCAAGTCAATGACTTTGATCATAGTGGTATGTTCCATAACCAGTAAACATGCCGGCCACATTCTGGTTCATACCGGCAGTGCTGGCACCGGCATGCCAACAGTCTACCGGCACCGGCCGGTACAGGCAACCCAGTACCAACATGATGGCAAATATTCCGTGCAGGTAGTCGGTACCGGCCATATGTAGGCAACAAGCCGGCAATCCGACGCAAAATTCACCTCGTATTATTTTCGATTAAATCATCACAAATTCACAATACAAGGTTATTTGACATGTTCTGATATTATATAATTCAAAAGTCATGGAAAGTTTATACTTGTTCAGTTTATAGAATGTAATACGGTGATGGTAGCCTATTCAGGCCGGTGCCGGTGCCGAGTCGGCATGCCGCGATGGTTGCCGACAGTCAGTCGGTACCGTCCGGCACAGGCAAACCAGTACCAACATGATGGCAAATATTTCGTGCAGGTAGTCGGTACCGGCCATATGTAGACAACAAGCCGGCAATCCGACGCAAAATCCACCTCGTATTATTTCCGATTAAATCATCACAAATTCACAATACAAGGTTATTTGACATGTTCTGATATTATATAATACAAAAGTCATGGAAAGTTTATACTTGTTCAGTTTATAGAATGTAATACGGTGATGGTAGCCTATTCAGGCCGGTGCCGGTGCCGAGTCGGCATGCCGCGATGGTTGCCGACAGTCAGTCGGTACCGTCCGGCACAGGCAAACCAGTACCAACATGATGGCAAATATTTCGTGCAGGTAGTCGGTACCGGCCATATGTAGACAACAAGCCGGCAATCCGACGCAAAATCCACCTCGTATTATTTCCGATTAAATCATCACGAATTCACAATACAAGGTTATTTGACATGTTCTGATATTATATAATACAAAAGTCATGGAAAGTTTATACTTGTTCAGTTTATAGAATGTAATACGGTGATGGTAGCCTATTCAGGCCGGTGCCGGTGCCGAGTCGGCATGCCGCGATGGTTGCCGACAGTCAGTCGGTACCGTCCGGCACAGGCAAACCAGTACCAACATGATGGCAAATATTTCGTGCAGGTAGTCGGTACCGGCCATATGTAGGCAACAAGCCGGCAATCCGACGCAAAATCCACCTCGTATTATTTCCGATTAAATCATCACAAATTCACAATACAAGGTTATTTGACACGTTCTGATATTATATAATACAAAAGTCATGGAAAGTTTATGCTTGTTCAGTTTATAGAATGTAATTCGGTGATGGCAGCCTGTTCAGGCCGGTGCCGGTGCCGAGTCGGCATGCCGCGATGGTTTCCGGCAGTCAGTCGGCACCGGCCGGTACAGGCAACCCAGTACCAACATGATGGCAAATATTCCGTGCAGGTAGTCGGTACCGGCCATATGTAGGCAACAAGCCGGCAATCCGGCGCAAAATCCACCTCGTATTATTTCCGATTAAATCATCACAAATTCACAATACAAGGTTATTTGACACGTTCTCGTCGTTCTTATATTATATCATTCAAAGTCATGAAAAGTTTATACTTGTTCAGTTTATAGAATGTAATACGGTGATGGTAGCCTATTCAGGCCGGAGCCGGTGCCGAGTCGGCATGCCGCGATGGTTGCCGGCAGTCAGTCGGTACCGTCCGGCACAGGCAACCCAGTACCAACATGATGGCAAATAGTTCGTGCAGGTGGTCGATACCGGCCATATGTATAGGCAAAAAGCCGGCAATCAAACAAAAAAAATCCACCTCGTATTATTTCCGATTAAATCACCACAATACAACGCGATTTGAAATATTCTGTCATAAAATCATTCAAAAGTCATAAAAAGTTTATACTTATTCATTTTATAGAATGTAATAAGGTGAGGTAGCCTATTCAGACCGGTGCCGCGCGGTGTCGAGTCGGCATGCCGTGAAGTTTACCAGCAGTCAGTCGGTACCGGTCGGCGCAGGCAACCCAGTACCAACATGATGGCAAATATTTCGCCACTATCTCAGACGATTTTCTTTCTTTTTTCCACCCCAAACTCAAACTATGTAATATATCTCAAATTCTCATTAAAAAAAATATTATTTGCAACCCTTCACATCTGGGAACAATGATTGATACACGTGGTACTTTAATGGCTATTTACTGGTGATATTTATTCATCGATAAAGTTTCTGACTTCCAATTTCAAAAGAAAATAACTAAACATTCATCATCTTTTTGTGAATTCTAGTGAATGTGGAACTTTAAATTACAAATTTAGCGGTCAGTGTCAATCAATTCTTGGACTGAATCGGAAATTATTTGGTATAAACAATATTTTATTCTAGCTCTAACATATACGTGAAAATATAATAATTACATTATGAGAATTATTTGGGTTCGTGAAGTTGGATCGAAGTTCGAAATTCGGTGGAGATTCGAGTGAAGTTGGATCGAAGTTCGAAATTCGGTGGAGATTCGCGTAAAATAGTAATTTATGAGGGCCTGATCGGATTGAGTACCTTTTGCCTCAAGTTCATTGTTGTGTTCCAATTCATGCTCCCCTGCTCGAATTTTGGGTCAAAAGTGCATGATTGTTTTAACTTTTTCTGAGATAGTGCATGCTGGACTTCGAAAATTTCGCCTTCAATATTAAGGTGCCGAAGGGAAGTGGCACTGTTTATGGCTAGATCGAGCTGAAACTTTGTAATTTTTATACTTTCCATAAGAGAATCCGGCAAACTAACGCTCAGCTTCGAGAAATTACTCGATCTATAGGTTTGAATTTCAATCTGAATTTCAATCTGGGCGAATTTCGGTCTGGATCGAAATTCGGTGGAGATTCAACCACTTATTTTTTTGCCTCAAGTTAAATTCTTTGTTGTGATCTAATTCGTACTCTCCTACCCAAATTTTGGGTCAAAGATGATTGTTTTCACTTTTTCTGAGATAGTGGTGGACTTCGAAAATTTCGCCACGGCGTTGGACTTCGAAAATTTCGCCTTCAATATTAAGGTGCCGAAGGGAAGTGGCACTGTTTATGTCCATAATTATATAGGTGCTGGCGAAGCTGGTTCTAATATCAGCAGGCGTGGATTCGTGATCCGCGCACAATGAAGATATCCACATTCGTGTATCTGGGCAAGTTTGACAGCTGATTTCCAGTGGGGAAACATCTATTATAGCGTCGATTAAATGGTTTGTGGTGCGGAAGTGTAATGGGGTGGTGCCCGCGGTATGCTCGAAAACTGTGACTGATTTAGACAAAACTTATATATAGTCATCACGTTAACTGTATACAGATAATCCGATCATATATGGTTAAAAGCCCGATGTGGTGTCTGTCTTACCCCCCCCCCCCCCCCCCCCCCCCGCTCTCTCTCTCTCTCTCTCTCTCTGTGTGTGTGTCTCTCTCTCTTTTTCTCCCTCTCTTTCTCTGTTCGCTTTCTGGATTGTTACATCATATACATGTATAGTTAATTCGGTACAATGTTTCTAATCATAGAACAATAAAGAGCGTTACTTGGTATACAATAATTTCCGATTAAAACAAAATAGTAATAATAAATAATTGGAAATTATTAAGCTTACAAATTTATCCCAGTTATTTATATTGACATTTTCACTGGTATGCCTATTTATATGCGTGTACATATCGACATTATGTTATCATCCCTCTAATAGTCTCACCAACAGTTAGAAACCGCATGCATGTCACACAGTTGAATAATTCTGATATAACTGTTTTTAAATCTTTCAAATTCAGAAACTTTATCAACAATTGGAAACTTCATGCCAAATATTTCTGACAGATATTTTCAATTGATATTATTGTTTGATTTTTGAACCAATATAAATTGGTAGAATATTGATGGAAATAACAATATTAGTGTGGAACGTTTGTAAATATTGCACATCTCGCCAGTCACAAGTGAATTCATGTCTTAGATATCAAAGCATAGCACATCAACTGAATCTGTTTGATTCACCAAATTTATACAAAGGAATTAATTGTTAATTGTCAAAAATGTGGTGGTAATTGTTTTGAAAACATTGCCAGGTGAGATAAGCTTATCTTTGTAATATCTGCTTAAATTGGCCGCCCTCGTTAATCCTTCTTATCTTCCGACCTTAATTATATCACACCCAGCGAATAGGACATGGGTGTTAAGTTTACGCCCCCGAAGCCCCATCATGGGTGGATAATTCGAGCTCATTGGACACTTCCGTGATTATGGGGTGACAATAATCCAACAACAACAATGTAATATATATATATATATATATATATATATATATATATATATATATATATATGAGAAATGGTGGACATAGAATTAAATCTAATATATAGTTCAGTGTTCAGTTCTACTTCATACTTTCAGAGATTCTCAACGTCCAAAAGGTTAGTACATATATAACACTTATTAACACATGCATCTTATATCTGAACTTTAACTTTTTAAAGTTACATTATGTTTATCATTCAAAGTTTCAATATGTTCATATTGCATGTTTCTTAATTGCTTTTAGAGCTTGTCGTTTGATTTGACGCCATGTAGCATAATTCCCAAATTTCATCTGTATTGATGCGTCCAAATGTATTTAGTTATTAATAATAATTGACATGATGATAGGACGGTCCAAAATCAGTTTTTCGCTTGCCATAATTATATACACAATGACAAAGTAATTCATATCAATTATAAAATAGCTAGGCATCACGCATAATCCATATGATAACGAACGCTATCACAAACGTTCAATTTTGAGAACGTTCTACCTTTTTTTGTAGACATATTATATTTTTTTGATACAAAGTGTGTTGAAACGTCCATTTGAAAGTGATCATAAAAAACGGTGGGCACCCATAATATATAAATGCCAACATATTGATGGTGTCGAATCTAACATATATTTACATATATTTAGTCACATTGTTGCATTGTAAAAATAAGTTGGGGTTGCGATATACTGAATTTTCGGCTAAGAATTTCGAAGAAATGAGGTCCACAGAGGGTGAATTTAGTGATGCTACCCCGCATAACAATCTTATACACATTAGAGTCATTACATATGATATAATAAACATGAAACTATGCGTACGTTTTTTCAAAAGTACACATATTCACACACACCTACTCTAGTCCAATCAGAAGACGAGTTTCGTGAATTGAAATCGAGGCCCAAGTGAAAAAATCTCTGGCGAATTTTGTTGAAATTATCTCAACAAAACTATCATTCATTATGGATCTCATAACACAGTTTATCCACAAAAGCTTCGCATTCCGATGCAATGGTAACTATCGAACATTATTATCTATTATCTATCGATATTTAATTACACGCTATTTGCACAAAATACCATTGATTGTGCTTTGTTTACTTTGAAAGTTTCATCGACTGTCGAGCGCTGTCAATCTGACTCAATGACAATGTCATTCAATCGAATGACCACAGGCACAAAAGCTTCGCATTCCGATGCAATGCCAATGGTAGCTATTGATCAAGTGCGAAGATATTTAATTCCACGCTACAATGTATTTGCAAAAAATAGCATTGGTTGTGTTTTGTTTACTTTTGAAAGTTTGTCGAGCGCTGTCAGTCAGCAGGTCAGTGTCATTCAATTTCAATTTTCAAATTCAATCGAAATTCGAATTACCACCAATTTGGTGACAAAAGCTTCGCTTTCCGATGCAATGGTAACTATCGAGTCATGTTATTTAATTCCTCGATATTTGCAAAAAATATTTACTTTAAAAGTTTCATCGACTGTCGAGCGCTTTCATTCAATCGAATGACCATAAAAGTTAAAACTATTATTATAAATTATAATATTCGCATTCCAATGCAATGGCAACTAGTATTACTATCGAACATAGTCTCAAGAAGTCAAGTGTGAAGATATTTAATTCCATGCTATTTGGAAAAAATAGCAATGATTGTGTTTTGTTTACATTGAAATCTTTATGGAGCTCTGTCATTCAATCGAATGACCACAATCACAAGAGCTTCGCATTCCGATGCAAGGCCAATGGTCATAGTATCAAGTGCGAAGATATTTAATTCCACGCTACAATGAATTTGCAAAAAAATAGCATTGATTGTGTTTTTTGTACGGTACTTTGTTTGAAAGTTTCAGTCATTCAATTGAAATTCGAATGACCACAAATGGCGACAAAAGCTTTGCATTCCGATGCATTGGTAACTATCGAACATACCGGTAGTGTAAAACAAAATCAAATGACCATAAAACTTTTAAAATCATCGCATTCCGATGCAATGGTAACTATCGAACATACGGGTAGTCTCAAGTGAAATGATATTTAATTCCATATATTTGCAAAAAATACTTTGAAAGTTTTATCGAGTGTCGAGCGCTGTCATTCAATCAAATCAATTTTTGACTTGGAGTGTGAATGCCTCAACTTGGCTTAATAAGGCCCAGTTTGTTCACCGATTAAAGTGAATTGCAGTTTTAAATTTATTTCATCATTATATGACATCATAAAGCAGTTACATTGTATATCTACTAGTATTGTTTTTGTCTGGTCATATCGTAATTCATTTGTCAGTTCCACTGGCTAAATTTACAAAAATCAAAGCATGTGCAAGCAGCATATATCAGAAATTGTGATTTAATTTCGTCAAATATTAATGACTGAGTAATGTCTCTAGACCAAGTCTTCGCTGTCCAAAACAACTTGGGGTATTTACTATTTGTATACGTTACTCTTCTGTAACTAACTTTAAAGCCCAGAATCGTGTGTTATCTTGCTTAAAATTATTCAATACAAGAATGTCTTAGATTAGGTTGGACAGACACATAACGTATGGAGTGCAGCCTTTCCCAAACAACAAACCAAACCGATATCCCAAGCTGTTTTTGGACCGAGAATAACATGTCAATTCAATGTCAATACTCAATAGTGATTGGCAATTACTAGTATAGACCTGGAAAATGCACGCGGGTTGGGTGCCCACAGATAGAAGGGTGTCTCAATAAATATTTAAAAAAATACAAAATCCTGTTTTGTAGAGTTTCGATTGTATTTAGTTTCCGATGACTACCGGTAGTTACCAGTGCAACAAATTGATGCGTTTCAATTTCTTACAAAATAAATTTAACGTGTCTTTCCCTAAAACAAGGGGAACGATTGATACAATGTACCGGGTAGATGCAAAAATATTAGTTCTCAGGTTAAAATGGCAAATCCTAAAATTTAAATGGGAATGTATAATTTGACATGGTTACCTCAACTTACCTGTACATGTACTGGTATGTCACAAATTTCTGTTTTTCATAAGTAGTAAAACTGCATTCAAGATTAGAATTACAAATACATCTATATGTATTAGTATATTCTGGTGATACGGGTTGTCTTTTGGAACTTCTGTCTGTGTATGGCTGTGTGTGTTATAGACTCAAAAACTTATTGACCGATCCGACCAATGTCCAATGTACATGTAGGCCTACTTTGATATGGGAAACAACATGGGTGTGTCCAATTTCATGTGTAACTGTGGCTTTGATCGTGATCTCCCTCACATGGCAAGTTTATGGACCTCAACAGATCCGACTCAAATTTTGTATACAGGTACATGCCTACTTTGATCGATTGCAGGAACAATTTTACGTGTGACCATGTCCTTGACCTTAACCTCGCTCATATACATGTAGGCATGTTTGTGGAAAATAAGACACTGCAGGTAAATAGCCCGGACAAAGTCGGGCACATCAGCTGTTAGATATAAATGAAGCCTAATATTTATGGAAATAAATTGTTGTCGGTGTAATGTAGCGTAATTTTCATATTGCAGCACTTCTTGCAATTCAATCCTATCCTAGGACGGTAACGATATGTTTGGTCACGATATAATATGAATCTCGATATATTATCAATGATATGATTGTACATCCATCATGTTATATGTACCGGTAGTATTTCCCATTGGATACCACGCGAATTATCAGAGCCAACATGATTATACATGTACCATACATGTAACTGGAGGAAGAGTTAAATTTAAATAATAATATGAGTCAGATACACACAATATACTTGAAAGAACAAGGAAGCTTTTGCACATGCCCATCTTATTACTTCTAAAAAGATGCATACAAATTAAGTAACCCAATGATAATTTACATGTACAATGTATAACGCACATGTACCTTATTTCCAACAATATTATTTTTCAGTTATTTCCTATGCTCTGCTGATATCTACCGCTACCATTACATTTAGATCTGCTAACTGGCATCCTCATACAAGGTGAGTAATTATTCTTAGTCAAGTTGAAATTTAAGTTTATATCACTACATGTATAAAGGGCTGAGGTCAAAACATATTCCAGTTTACCACTCCGTCGCATCCCTCCCACACTCCTGTGTATTATGCTAATATTTAAAGTGATGCGAAACACTTCGGTAGGGTGATCAAATATAAATTGAGAATAATCTTATTCAAAGTAGTTATTATTACAATTATTATCCAAATTGACAACACACACCTTCGTTCTTATATATTAATTAAATGTAGTGATTATCGATTGAGAAATCGGTTTGGTTAGTTTACCGACGACAGATGTGTCCCGATTCGAGTAGTAAATATTTACACTTGAGAGCGTACCGGTAGTTCAGGCGATGTTTTCTATGGAGTGGTACAGTCGATTTGCTTCAGATTTTCGGCGATGTTACATGTAGTTGAATGGTTCACTCCTCCAGTTGGCATAGCTAAACACGTCCATAATATGTTTTTAAAGTGATGTGAAGCACTCCGGTAGGGTGATCAAATAGAAATGGAGAATAATCTTGTTCAAAGAAGTTATTTTTACAAATTTTTACAAATAGTATATCTAAATTGACAACCCACACCGTTATTTTTATATATTAATTAAATGCAATGACTGTCGATGTCGAAATCGCTTTCGTTAGTTTATCGCTGATAAAAACGTCCCGATTCGAGTAATAAAAAATATTAACAATTTATTGTAGTTCAGACGGTGTTTTCTATGGAGTGGTACAGTCGATTTGCTTGAGATTTTCTGTGATGTTAGTAGAATACTACATTCCTCCAGTTGGCATAGCACCTGAATAATAACTGATCAGTTGCACGCACCCGAACAAGTACATAATATGACAAAAGATAGGAAATTCGGTGGTTGAGGCTAGGGCCATTAAAATAAAAAACCGGTATCTGTTCTCAGGCAATTAGATCTCAATTTGGAGATGTGGAACGGAGGCTATTTATCTGAAAAGCATACTCTGATGAATATTTAACAGTTCATTTTTGTTGTTCAAATCCAATATTTCTAATAGGTATTATTTATAAAAAATGTTTGATGTGGCTTTTTAAATGATCGATGTAGTTCGGGTAGTCCAGGAGATATTGGTTGACCTCTGCAACCCCCCCCCCCCCAGGACTTAACTTCACCCACTAATTTTTACTGACATCTACCGCCGTAGTAAGTTTTCACACAAAACCAGAATTGCTGTGTCGACAAAAGGTATGTATGTATTTCTTTGTTAATACCGGTACCTGTTGCTTAAAGACATATTATGCACTTGTTGCGCTAAACTATTAGTATTAACCAGTATGTCAACTGGACGAGAAAAAATCCAGCATATCGACAATACCACTGAACCACTCCATAGAAAACATCATCTGCAATACGCTGAATTGTAAATATTTACTTCGATTCGGGACACAACTATCAGCGACAAAGAAACAAACGATTTTGACATCAAGAGTCACTGAATTTAATGTATACGGTATATAATAATGACAGTGTGTGTGGGCAGTTTGGATTTAAGATTTGTAAAAAAATAACTACTTAGAGTAAAATTATTTTCCATTTCTATTGGATCACCCTACCAGAGTGTTTAACATCACTTTAATGGTTTATTCACTAGTTCCCGGATAGAGATTGAATTATTTTCGTGACACCCGATTTTGCAATAAATACCGGTACATGTATTTATTTTATACCTTGTCACAGATTCTACAGATTACCTTGTAGATCGTAAGCGGCCAATGCGGAAGCGATTCTGATTGGTCAATCAGCAAAAGTATAACTTCCGCAACCGGTTTATAAAACTGGCCAAGCTCACCCTGTGTAACAATCACGCATACTTATTGCACAATCCAATGTTATGGTTGTCGCTGTTTTTGTTTAATTCACTGTTAAATCACTCCGCGATCTTAATTCACATTTCCAGGCGTAACATCAGGCAATTTGGTGTATTTGATATCTAATCAAGCTTGAGCTTTGATGGGTGGGTTCCTCGGCTTACTTAATATTTGGTGAAGTTACGGGGCTGCTTTTATTAACTCAAACATTCAATAGAGAAATTACCAGTGCATATTACATTACATGTTGGTACTTTATACACCATAAGTTTATGCTGAAACACCTCAGGGGCGGGATATTAAAAAAAACATAATCCGCGACTATATCTAAACGACTGATGGAATATATCCCCATATACTTTCAGATGTCATAATAATTATGTCCGATAGCCTGACAGTTGAACTACATTTACTAGACATTTGGGCTTCTGGAGCTTGGGCATCCAGCCATTAAACACATACATCAAAACTGTCCTCGACCTTTCCCTGATGCTGAATTCAGTATTTAGAGATATTTTGATACACTTTACTAACTTAATGTTAGATTAAATTAAATTGTTCAGATCTCCAGAGGCAGTTTAGTAAAATACGCAGGGAGAGAATGACCCATTTTTGGGGATCGAAACCACAGCTTTGCAATCGACCATCAGAATGGTTTCCGTGTTGGCCGTTTACCGATATAATCTGTAGAATCTGGTGACAGGGAATAACACAAATATTCATATCATGGAATCGGGTGTCAAAAGTCACGCAAATAATGTAATCTCGAGATGGGAACTTCACATACCAGTAAATAATTCATTTATTAACAAAGAAATACATTGTCTGTGTTATTGTTTTCGACTTTAAAAAAGTTCCTGGGTTTTGTAAATTATACTAGTGGAATATGATCTCTACGGGTGTCAGACAGTAGAAGTTTGTGGCATCATCTAGTGCCAAATTATATTAAATAAATCATTTAAGCTCAAGTAGCTAAATTGAGCTAAATTTCAGTCTGTTCCTTCAGCTCAACACCTAACACGAAATATCGCGATGCAAATATAATTTTACTGGATCAAAATAACATTGATCTTGACAAAAATAACTTGCAATCTTCTATTCACCACAGTCTTATATACCCGGTACCAGTATTTTAAGTGACACATTTACTTAAGGATTTACCCATTCGGTAGAGAAAATAGTTTTTAGTTTTTAATTTTCATTTGGTAAACCTTGCCTTGTCAGCTTCGCCACGCTATCTTTGATCTTGTCCCCAAGATTAAATGAAACATTTTGATTTGCTCCGCTATGTGTTTATAAGTACCCGGTAGGATTTCCATTGAATTTCACCAGTTAGAGCATGGAAAGCCACAAGCATAACAATGCATCGACAAAACAGTAAATGATTATACAATAGAATATGAATGTATTGACTGCTCGTGCTTCCTCTCCTGATGGGAGTCCAGTTTTAATTTGTTGTACCGAAAGTGTTTCTGTGAAGCTTCACATGCGGTCTGCAGTAACTAATGATATTTCGCATTAAGTGTTGAACTGAAAGAACAGACTGCAATCTGTTTTCTAATTTGAAATTGCCAAAAATCACTTAATCAACATTATTTTCAAACTGGAAGCGGAATTGAACTGAATTTGATCGGTTGATGATAATGTTCACAGAGGTACATGTACCGTACCAGTAGCATTACGATTCAGAATCATATATCTATGAGCATTTTTCACGCAGAAGGAATGGCCCATTATATGAAATAAGTAAAGCGTTTTTTATTTGCATTTTCCCCAATTTTGTCATGCATAAAACTTAATGGATGACACATACCGGTAGCTAAATTGTGCTACCCTGTAGGATACATGTAGCTGAATTCAGCTAAATATTGTAGCTCAATGTTTTCATTTCCCATACCGGCTAACCTGCCGGTACAAGGCTAGACACATACTAGTAGTAATGTTCAAAGTAATTGACCACTTCATCGGAAAGCTCTTGGCGAGAGCTTTCCGATGAATGGCAACAAGCCATATTTCGGACTAAATCCTGAAAAATGACCCATATTTCTGCTGTGGTTAAGTCAATTACTTTGGGCATTACTGTAACATACAATGTACATGTATATGACTCAAATAAATACAACAAAATTAAATACAAAAACCCTTGAGATGTACCGGTACATGTAGGAAACAAAAAATCAAACCACCCAACAGATGGAATTATTGGAAGTTAAAACCCACCGGCATGTTATCCCTTTGTCCGGACAGGGCTCTTATCTGGCAGAACGCTCAAGCGTTTTGATCGCATGAACATTATTTTAACGCCAACAGTCATTCTTTTTTAAGAATGCCCGTGGAAATTATTTTTTAAGAATGCCCATGGGCATTATTTTTTACGAATACATGAGGGATTAAATCGACTGAGTGGCGTCATAGAGTGGCTCCTCCCCCAATCATGTAAGTTGAGTCAATATAGCGTGTCGGCAAGCTGCATTAAATATTGGAACACTTAAATGTACTCAATCCGATCAGGCCCTCATAAATTACTATTTCTTTGGCTTCGGGGATAAACAATAATTGATTCGAGACGAGTAACCTACCGGTGTTTTTTGAAGTTTTGTTATTTCTATTGTTTCTGGTCCAGAAACACGCCGTCAAAATGATGGTCTCAGTAAAAATTGCGTTATTAATAGACTTGATTTTAGAGTTATCCAGCTTCGCCTGTTTGAATAAGTGTTTCTGTGAAAATTATACATCTCGAGAAAATTACAAACTTAGGGGCAATTATTAGTACGCATAATTGCAAACTTGCAAAAATTAATATCTAATAACTCTGAGCTTTGATGGGTGGGTTCCTCGACTCGAATCAATTATTTTGTTTACCCCTGAAGTCACAGAAATAGTAATTTAGGGGTGCTTAATCGGATTGAGTCCCGTTAATTTGCTGAGCTAATTAAAACTCAAAAATATTTAGCGATTTTGATTTTATATTGCCAAGCCAAAAAATAAAATAACATTTCTTCAAACTTTGATACAAAAACACCAACAGCTATTTGGACTAACTATTTAGAAAAGTCCGTGGACAGGCTAAAACACATATAGATAACATCTAAATACGTCCCTAAGTCGGTCAAATAAACACAAAACCGTTTAACACAGATTTTAACAATACGTTACTTATTGAACGAGAAAGTGCTCACAGGGTTATTTTTAATACAATGGTGAAGCATAGAAAAAATATAACATGTCCAGTATCAAATTGAAACAGAATAGCGTATATCCATGTGTATACACATATCATGCATATCTACTCTGGCTTCGCCAAGAAATCATACTCCACTAGTTCAAAACATGGTAACTTTCTGTTGCTCTGACAGGGAAGTTTTATAACATTGAAAAAAAATGCAGTTAACATACATGTGTATAATGCTCAGTTATAACTGTTCCGTATTAACATTGTATTTTATAGCAGGTAAAGGTCTTATCTAGAGTTTGCATGGTTTGGGGGACTTGAATTAATCGGTTGTACTATGCGTCGCTTGGAATTTCATTGATGTTGGCTCACAAAGCTACACAAATCTTGCAACCTCGAGCTGGAAATTTATATTCAAGGAACAAGTATTAACACAGAAATATATTCCCTGCATGGTTTGTTCAATCTTCAACCCCATCAGAAGATAATAGAAAAGGTTCCCAGGGTTTGAACATATGGAAAATTATATATACGGGGGTATATTGCCAGAGTAAAGATTCATGGCATGATCTAACACGTGTGCCGAACTTGAACATTTTAGGGAGAACATTATAGGTACGTAAGGCGTTTACCAAGAGAAAATGTTGAACAATGGATTGGTTTTGTTCTTGTGTTGATTGTCGATAAGACATGGATAACGCGATCATGCGTTGTTTTTTTAACTTTTCTTGAAGCACGAGTCATTTTACAATCGATACAATATCAAGGGGTAAATGGTCAACAGAATGTGAGGTAATGAACACATAGATATAGTAGGTACAAGTCTTTATTATGTTGTGAATAAGATATGCAGTGTGTACAAATATAATGATCAAGAGTCGCCGCGAAGTGATTTCCCCGAATGGGTGATGCCTGGTGTGAATGATGCCTGGATATAACCTCGAGATGAGATGAGTCTAGTGAAAGCATGATGTGATGGGATGTGGTTGTTTCTTATATACTATTTGGGATGCATATTAGATGAGGCGTTTGGCAATACACATCGGGATTGGTTCCACCGTTATGGTCATCTCCCTTGACCATATTTGGGAGCCATCTTCATTGTGTGTATGTCTTCGCTGGGAGTAAGACGTGTGAGGTTTCGTTAAGAACCGAACACGAATATCTGAGTTTGCGGTTTTATATATTGGGACATTCGTATAGTTTGAATCAAGTTGTGAGATTATAATGGGTAGTTATCTCACATATGTCCCCCCACCCGTGTAAGATTTTTAGCGCAGCGGAAAATCTTATGTAACATCAAAATTATGGACCTAACTGGGGAATTTGTGACCATGGTATGGATGAGGCTGAAATGAATTATAATAACGATGGTGATCATATAGTAAGTCGATCGATACTTTGTAACATTGATTGTGGTGAAGTTATGATTAATACATATGGAACAAAGTTGTCTTAAAATGATAATACGCAATATTATGAGATTATGAAATAAATGGTGGGAAAAGCATATATGGGTTGGTATATAAAATGATCGGGCAAGCAGTGATAATGCGTGCTATATTGATATGTAGGATAAGGTGTGATAATAGAATATAGAGATACAAGTATGAGAAGTAATGAATATAACAATACGGTAATGGTGCATGGTATGTTTTGTAAATGATGTACATTGGTGATGTATTATATAAATGCATGTTGTATTGTTAATAAAATCATGAGGATATGTATACATTCGGTATTGTGGTAATGAGAGACCAAATGTTTCTCATCTGCCGTCAATTGCACAGGGAATTGTTGAGAGCATGTGTCAGAGGTGAAATATTGTTTGGAGTGTGGTATATGAGGCATTTATAAATGCGTTTGTTGATAGTTGGCGAGATCCGTGACCAATGTTATTGATGATAATTGGCGGTCAGTTGTCTAACGCTAGGGATTGGCACGTGTCATAATGGCGTTAGTATCTACAGCTGCCGGGGTATGGATGCAGTAACGAAATTAGAATTAGTCTGTGGGTTTGTGCCCCTTATAGAAAAAAAATGGTATTATTGATAAAATGATCAGAATAGATTAAGTGGTGGGTTATGGATGGACGCGTGAGTTTTTATTATTTTCATAGGTCGTAATGTGGATGATTCATCATCAACATCTCGCGGGTGTTTTTTGGGAAATGTCAAATCTTCTTGTGTACTTTGTATTTGAGGTTGCTTAGCTGGAGACAAATGAATATCTTTCGTAGCTTCCTTGGGTATTGGTGGGGTTAGTCTGTGACGAAGTTGCATATCAGTTCCATTTATCATTTGGTTAAGTTTATTTCGTCGTTTTGCGATCTTAATTCGTCTCGTGTTGTGATTGCGTTGAGTCTGATATTGGGAATTTTCGTAATACACTGAATAATGTATTTGCGACTTGAGATGGCAATCAGTAAAATTAATATGACCGCGGGAATGATGATTTGGTAATAATCTTGTTTTTGCTTTTGTTTGATGGGTTGCAGGGAAGTGACTGTTTGCAGAAAATCATATAGGGATAGTTGCTTTATGGGGGGTAACTTGTTTGGAATCGAAATTTGAGGGGGCAAGTTATGAATTTGGGAAAATAATGGCTTCCATTGTGGCAATTTATGTAATTCAATAGTTGATTGTAATTGGGTTATTTGTGTCTTGATGGTGATGTTTCATGAGTTCAAAGTTGTGAATGCAATTAGTTTGATACTGGCTGATGTAGCTATGCACCTTGGTGGTAAAGTTATCGTCGCGATGGTGGGTAAAATTGTGATTCTTTACGGTCGTTTTCTTAAGAGATTGTGATGACAGTTTACTGTAAATGTATGAGCTTTCGTGGTTGTTATAAGCCATGTACATGCCGCCAGCTTAATAGCGGATGGTAAATTATATTGAGGGTAGATGGCTATAGGGCAATTTGTGGCGGTATTTTTTGTATCATTGGTGAATATGTTGAGTAGGCAGTTATGATTATGTGATGCGGCGATTGAAATTTTTTGAATTTTACAATATGGTAATTTGTTTAAAATACACGGGTGATTGTCACCAATGGTGGTATATTTGGATCGGTCGGGAGATAATAGCAGGTAATTATGAGTAATATCGATTCGGGCAACTGCATATTTATTGTTGTGTCTGAGTTTTGGGTCTCGAGGGTCTAATGGATAAAAAAATGGTATAGCGCGGAATATGTCAAACTGCATTCTGATATCGCGTAAATAAATTGTTATGGTAATGATTAGTCTGCTGTCTGTGAGTATGGTTTGTGTCTTCAAATGTTGGTAATATTTTGCAATTCCCGATTCTATGGGGAATGGTAACTTCAAATGGGCTGGAAGTAATTTCGTTATACTGTCAAGTGCCTTTTTTAAATGTATTGGGCTTATGATCTCCGGTGTAAATCGGTGGTTAATTAGAGAGGCAATTTGAACTTTAAGATGTCGCAAATATAACTTTGCTTGGATAACATCTTGTTGTATTTCATGTAATATTACTAGAAACTTAGCGTTGATGATTGTGAATATTTCAATTGTATGTACGTGTTTTTGAGTTCGATGTGTTTCTTTTCGAAGTGTGGTTTGAATATTGGATATTGTTGTTGATAATGTGTTGACTCGTTGGCGAATTTTGTTTGAAATGACGCGTGTTATATTCATGATAGAATAAGCGGTTTGAGTATCGTGTTGGATTTTTTTTTGGTTTTGGTAGAGGGTTCGTATGTTATCTTCTACATGTGTAATATCTGACATCGAAGGGGTGCCAAATAGAAACTTGGCGATATCGCTTATTACGGGTAATATTGCTCGTTTGAGTCTTTTGGTATTATGGAGTTGATAATAATTATGATATTCATATTGGATTTGTTTTGTTTTCGTGAGAGCCGCTGCTAATTCAGTTTGTAAATCTGTCAAAATGTTGATGAGATTAAAGTCAATGTTATTTGTCTCGTTCCTGAATGGAGGTTTGTTATGGTGATATGTGCTTTGATGAAACGTGGCACAAATGTTATTGAGTTTATTTTGGGCCATCCTTATGTCGGTAGCGAGTCTTGCTATGTAGGTATAATATGGTGTGAGTTCGATGAGAAAACTGAGATCCCAATTTTCATTTGAGACAGCAATTTGCCGGTGATGCAAAAATAACATGTTCTGTCGAGTTAACATAGCGTCACTAGTTTGAAAGCCGATGATAAGTATGAAGAGGGTCGCTTTAACGAAGTTTTCTGTAGGCTTCATATCGCTTGCACCCCTATAAGTAAAAATATAGGTGTGTATTAGCGGGTTAGCCGGTATCTGATTATAAAGATAGATTCGCGTGGGCATGGCTTTTATGGGTTAACTGGTTTGATTAATCGATGAGATTTTTCGGCCGGTGTAAGTTGTAATGTCATTCTCAAATTACTGTGTAAAATTGGTACCCCCAGAAATCGACGAAATATGACGTCACGCGATGCCAGTGTGTGTACCAATTAGCCGCGCTGCGTGCGCTAGGCGTGTCGACGAAGGTAATTAGTGGTATAGCGGTATAAATGCGTTGGCCATTACGGCTGTGAATTATTGCGGGCCTATCTTTCGATATTTGCAGTTATGAGTCAACTTTTGAGTGAGTTAGAGTGTAAGTTGAGAAATGCGAAGGCATCTGGTTTATGGTATTTTGGGGTGATCGTTGATTCGATCTATCTGACCTACGTGAATGATCAGATAGTCGATCAATTTGAGCAGGGGAATGAGCACGCCCGTACGGGGGTATCATCCAAGAGCGATCGCTATCTGTGTACGTTGTGGCTAGAAGAAAATGAGAGGTGTTACCTCATTTTAAATCTGAGAAAGCAGATTAGGGAAGAGAGGAGAAGGTTGATGGATCTGTGGTCGGAAGAACAGACTGACTGGTAAGACGGAGTTAAGTTGGGCCGGCTGATGAGCGAGATTTGAGGAGGTTTGACAGGAGGAGTGAAGGAGAAAGATGGGCCCAATCTTTGATAGCTGTTTGTGCCTATATAATTTAACGTGGGCTACATCGTGCTAATGAAGATTGGTTTCGTTGAAAAACATCACATGGACATCTGAATGTGAAAGACGAGTGGTATTGCTGTATTATTTATAAAAAGTATGTGTCATAGGGTGTAGGTATACCAACAGTCATGTCAATATGGATATCAAAAGGCATATGAATAAATGCGTATTGTATTCTGCTATATATAGGTTCTTATTGCTATATTTGACATGGTTATTGGCGGAAATATTTGGTGATTGTAATGTATAGTATTAGGGGAGTGCAATTGACGCATGGAATAGTAGTTCTATCTATATTGTAATGATAATATTTTGATCGCGCATTATCACGCCGCTCTGGTTATCTTGGCTGGGGGGGGGGGGGGGTATGTATACGATATCGTCGTGTTGGGAGATATATTGTGATTTATACATACATGTTATTCAGGCTCATTTTAGCTCTGCACATGTATATGTGATTTAGGGTTTTTGTTTTTGGGCAGTGGGGGGGGGGGTGGTACATATACGATATCGTCGTGTTGGGAGATAGATTGTGATTTACACATACATGTTCGTGATTTAGGGTATTTTGGGTAGTGGGGGGGGTGTGTATACGATATAGCCTTGTGTGATATGTGCTTTGATGCACTGCGTACGTCTTTGGCTATTATGGGTGGAGTGTAGAATGGGTTATGGGTGGTTGTGTGGCACGTCTGTCGTGTTTTGTATGTCACATGTTAATTTGAATTAGGCCGTGACTGGCCGTTAACATGTACGTTATATTCGGTATTTTTTTTTTTTTTTTTTTTTTTTTTTTTTTTTTTTTGGACGGGCGTTCGGATGTCATGGGACTTGGATTGTGACTTGCATCTCACTAGATACGTGGTGTGTGGGGGAGGGGTGTGGTGTATGTACTGAATCGTTATGGAAGGTTCACCTATCGGTGTTCTTGTCATATTTATTGGTTTGTGTTGGTCGCTTGATTTTGACTTTATGATACACTTGTGAGGACGTGAACCTTGGTTAATTATTTCATCTAAATAGGGTTATTTGAGTTTAATGAATAATTATGGATAGTTTTGGTTATGTTATGAGGCAGATAAATTGGCTGGGTAATGTTTGTTTATGTTATTAGTTTATGTTGAAATATTCCTATTTATTGATATGATACTTGTGTAACATATTTGTATTGTATTTATTTGTTGTTGTTTGAGGGAAGCAAGTTTAGCCCTGTGTGCACTGTGCACCGATGCACACTGGACTTGCTAGTATTGAGTTATAATCTGATTATTAGATGATGTTTAGTGTGTTAATTTATCATTGGACATTATGTTTAGATGTATCGAGGAGATATCGCTTGATAGCTGGTTCGATGTTAGCGGGAACAGGCGTTTGTAATATTTATTACCGTGTGGGTCTATTTGAGATAGATGGTGCCTAGCATGACCCTCGGGAATCTTCGAGAATGCCTACTTGATTTTGGCATAGCGTCTCGATTCGATACGGACGCTATCTGCCAATATGGGATGAGTATATAAGGTGTGGGAATATCGACAAGTGTTATTTCTGACTTAATTTTCATTATGTCTGATTACTTGCTATTCTTGGAGGCTGAGCTCGCAGTATTGGAAACGAGTCACTATGAAGTGACTATGCAGTATGTGGACCACGTACTGGCATTCTATGATGCCATAGTTGCCGTGTGCCTTGCCGGAGGGACCAGTATAGACTGGGCCAGGTACTTTAGTACCGTGTCTGAATTGGAAAGATGTCAGACGGTGGTCAATCTCCGATTGGAGATAATAGATGAAAGGCAGAGAATAGTAGATATATGGAGTCAACATCGAAGAGTGTTATAAGAAGATGTTGCTGTGACTGCTGCCCCTGATGAATTCGGAGCGTCCCTGGATCAAGAGCTGGCTTGCATTCTGCAAGCTGGCATGGTGTTTACCAACAATGACATGAATTGAATTGTTTTTGTGGTTATTCACTGTGTTAGCCTGTAGAAATAACATCTTGCTGATAAATTCAGTGAAAAGAAATGTAATTTTTTTTTTGTTGTAACCGTGGTAATGCACCAAAGGTGGCAATATTGGTTGAAATACAAAAAGTAACTTCTGTAAACGTGCTAAATCGCCAAAGATTCTTTAATTATAGTCTAAGATTGGTTGAAATATAAAGAGATAAATATATTATTAGCCCGCTGCCAAGAATTATTACAGAGTTCAATACTGTTATTGATTGGGTTATTTAAGTTTTAGAATGAAGAGCGTTTGTTTGTTCGTTCAAATAAATTTGGTTTTAGTTATTTCGGAGAGTTTATGGGAACGTATTGAATATGGGAGAAATGTCGGGGTTGATATAATATACGCTTTATAGTAAAGAGCGTTATATGTTTGCTTCGGGGTTTCATGGGTTCAACTAATGTCGGCAAATGTATGTGAGAAGTGAGGTGGGAAATGGAATAGGTATTGAGTGATGACGGTGGAAATGCCGTGGTTTCTGTACCAATCGTTCTATGATAAAGAACGTTATTTGGCAGTATTGGGGGAAGTGATATTGAGGGAAATATGCCGTGATGATTGTATCACCTACTATATAATATAATTATAGTGGCGTTGGTGGGTGGGGGTGTCTACATTGAGGGATAATATGCCGTGGTTTCTGTACCAATCGTTCTATGATAAAGAGCGTTGTTTGGCAGGAGGGGGTAGTGATATTGAGGGAAATATGCCGTGATTATTGTATCTCCTACTATATAATATAATTATAGTGTCTTGTGGCGGGTGGGGGTGTCTACATTGAGGGATAATATGCCGTGGTTTCTGTACCAATCGTTCTATGATAAAGAGCGTTGTTTGGCAGGACGGGGTAGTGATTTTGAGGGAAATATTCCGTGATTATTGAATCACCTACTATATAATATAATTATAGTGTCTTGTGGCGGTGGTGGGTGGGGGTGTCTACATTGAGGGATAATATGCCGTGGTTTCTGTACCAATCGTTCTTATGATAAAGAGCGTTGATGGGCAGGAGGGGGTAGTGATATTGAGGGAAATATGCCGTGATTACTGTATAACCTACTGTATAATATATAGTGTATTGTAGCGTTCGTGTGCTATGTCAATGAATATATGATTGAGTTAAGCATATTGGAGGGAATGAAGTCATGAACGGGAGTTTGCCATATTTCGGAGATTGGTGCGAGAGGCAATGATCGACAGATTGGCATGTTTCGTGAATAAACAATTAGGCAAAGACGCCGAGTGTCAGTCCTTAGCGAAAGATATATATTACATGTCGGTTAAATTTACTTCGGCATCATGACTCAATGTACACCTGTTAGCGATAATTGAATTAGATATTTGGGAAACGGGACGATGCCCTGTTTGATATATATACTATATGATCATGCAACTGGTATGAGTAAAGTTTATCGTTGGGGTGTCTATCTATGTTATGCCTTTGTAAAACCTGTTTTATATAATACTAATAAAAGTTATGTAAACTATCTATCATTAGTGATTGTGAAGTACTTTGATACATAATTATGAATGTTCGATATCAGTTGTCATCTGATATAAATCATATGTTTCCGTACTTTTGTTTGACCAATTCGTCGAACGGCTGTCGGGTGATGTATATTGGAAGGAATTAGAAAACGATGAATCTTTAGGCGTGTGTTTGGCGTATGGTGTATATAATTTACGATGCCGGCCGCGTTTGTTATCTGCGCGATCCGATTTTGTGTCTGGCGTCGTACTATAAGAATTTTGTGTAATTAATTTGTGTTTTATGACATTTGGTTCCTGTGTTTGGGGCCTAGATTGGTCGCTGGGTGAAAAATCCGGGGGTGATTGGCTATCTGTTTTATTAAAATGTTTCGAAGCCATGAGTGTGTTGGCTAATTCAGCCAATGGTATTGAAGAACTGTCGTCTGTGTTTGAGCGCTCAAGTTGAGCGCGCTTAATTGCCGTCGTTTTGAGGTCATCGTCTGATTCCAATGTGGATTGAGAGCTATTATTATCGACACTGGCTTCACTCGGTGGAAATGCAAATCGATTATGTCGTTTATTTTTTAAGTGATTGGGAATTTGAGGTGTAGGCCAATCAACGGGGGATGGTTTGATGTGTTTAGCATGTGATTTTGTTAATTTAGCAGATAGGTCATGTCTTAATATGTAAGATATGGGCCTGTCTGTTTCAAGATATGCCAAAACGGCTCATATTTAAATGAAAATTTGTGATTTGGTTGGTGGATTTTGTAATAGACGGATTGGCCTATTTTAAAGGTTGGAATAGATCCACCTTTGTTCTGTTTGTGGTTGCGAGAGGCTGTTTCGAGAAGAGATTTTGTAGTTTTAAAAATAATGTGTTGATTTTGAAGCGTGGTGGCTAAAAAATCCTCTCCTAAATACTTTTCTCTGTGTGTTAAAATTCGGTCTATGCTTATCTGTGGTTCTCTAAAAAAAGTTAGAAAAAATGGTGAATGTGTATGTACACTGGAACAATAGAAGTTCATTGCTTGTGATGCATAATTTAGATATAGGTCCCAATTTTCTACATTTGCTTGGGTGATTGTTGAAATGATTGATGCTAGACTTCTATGCGAGAGTTCTGACTTCCCATTGCTTTGGGGTGAGTAGAACGAACTGAGGCGGTGATTGATATGGTAATATTTACAAAATTCAGTAAAGGTAGAGTTTGCAAACTCGGACCCATTATCCGTTAAAAGGCCTTCAACTGATCCAAATAAAGTGAAATACTCTGAATTCAATCTGTCTAAAATTGTATCCACCATTTTGTTAGGTAATGCGTATGCTAAAGTATGTAATGAAAATTGATCAATAATAGTTAAGATAAATCTATTTCCTGACTGTGTTTTGGGGGAAAATGGTCCCATAATATCGATGGCTATGAGCTGTCCTGGCCTTGATGGGGCAGTGACTGGTTGAAGCGGGATTTTTGGATTATAAGCATTTCGTTGTCGGCATGTGTGACAATTGTTTATGTATGTGACAATTTTTGCAAACAACTGAGGTGTGTAATATCTGTTTCGTATGGTCGCGTATAGCGATTGTACCGCTCTATGGCCGAGACTGTGATATTGGGATATAACTTCGTGCGCTATTTTGTCCGTTATATATATTCGTAATTTAGGTATGTCATTATATATTGATATATAGTGTAGGATACCATCTTTGAGAATAAAGGTTTTTGCTAATTTTTCGGGTATATTTGTTGATTGCATTTGTTTGATAATCTCGGTGATTGTGTGGTCTGCTGATTGTTCATCTCTTATATTAGTTATAGGAGGAAGGGCCGGGCTGTCGTCAAGATCAACTGATGATTCAGAATCCGTTTTCTTTTTTGGTTGTTTATTTCGTTTTGAGAATTCCTGAATATCTTTCATGTCAAGTATATTAATATCCTGTACAAGGGGATTGGTGGGTGGATTTGGGTCGCTATCTGTGCAAGAAATGATGCACGGGTGTGTGTCGGGGTTTATCCGACTGCAAAAATCGGCCGTAACATTGTTCGTGCCTTTAATATAAGTAATTTTTGGGTTCAATGCTGATATTTCCAAAAACCATTTTTGAATTTTTGTGTTTATCAGATCCTGTTTTTTAAACATGTGGATGAGGGGTAAGTGATCTGTTTTAATCTCTACTTGGGATCCCTGTAAGTAAAATTTAAATTGCCTTGCAAATGTATATATAGCGAATGCTTCTTTTTCCGTGACAGAATAATTCCTTTGTGATTTGTTAAGTTTTTTACTGGCGAACGCGATTGGTAGTTCAACGTGTTTATCATCTTGGCTATTAGCATATTGTGATAGTATCGCCCCGATACTATGGATAGATGCATCTACTGTCAGAATGAACAGTTTGTCGAGATTTGGGTAAGCTAAGATGGGGGCGGTTGCTAAGCTTTCTTTAAGCGTGTCGAACGCTGTTTGGCACGGCGCATCCCACACAAATTTAGCATATTTGGCTGTGAGTTTGAATAAAGGCAATGCCGTGGATGCGAAAGTAGGAGAATATGACCTGTAAAAATTAAGAATTCCCAGTAATCTGCGGACTTCTTTAACTGATTTCGGAGGTGGTAGAGACTTGATAATTGAAATTTTTTCAGGGTCAGGGAATGTGCCCTTGTCGGAAATAATATGCCCTAAAAATTTGACTTGTGGTTGGCAAAATTTAGATTTTGATAGTTTAACTATTAAGCCGTATTCCCTGAGTCTGTCAAATAATTTTGTGAGCTGCTGTATATGCGTTTGAGGATCGGAGCTATGACAGATCAGGTCATCGACAAATCCTTCTACAAATGGTAAATCGTGTAGGGCCATATTCATGAGTTTTAAAAAATACCCTGAGCTCGAGACATATCCCATCGGGGCTCTTTGATAACTGTATTGTCCTTCGGACGTATTCATAGTCAATATGGGAACATGTTCGGGTTCGGCTCCAATAACATGATAAGCATTTGATAAATCAAAGATACTGAAAATAGTTGAGCCGAGTAACTTGGACGATATTTCTGTAAAACTAGGCATAGACCATTTTAATGGAATGGAAACATCATTGAGTTTTCTCAGATCGATTACCAATCGGTAATTTGGAGTACCATCGGGGTTGGGTGTGGATTTGCGTATGAGGAGACTGGGAAATCCCCACGATGAATGGGCAGTGGGTCTAATAATGTCTGCATCTAATAATTTTTTCATCTCAGCAGCCATAATTCGTTGTTTGCTCAGTGGTGTCGGATATTTTTTGCAAAAAATAGGTAAAGTATTTGGTTTGAGGTCGATTTTCATTTTAATTTTTGGACAATATCTTATCTTGTTTATGTCATTTGTAAAAACATCAGGGTATTGTGATACTAGTTGCAATATTTGCTGTTTAAGGTGTTGAGGTGCCACGATATCATCGACAGATATAGGTTGAGTCTTGGTGACTGGAGGGTTAATGTCTTGCCGGTCACCTATGGTGTTTATACCGTGTTTGATTGGCGGAGATGAGTTAATATTTTGCTCATCGGATGCCGTGCATATCATTTGCTCTTGAGTGCCAAATGCTTGTGCTATTACACGACCTTTCCTAATGGACATATGTGACGCCGATTGGTTTTCTATCATGATGCAAATATTTGGATTATTTGCATCTGCTATCGTGTCGGTTACATGTACATTTGGTTCCTGTTCGAAAATGGACATGTTACCTTTGCCTATTCGGATTAAAGGTGTGTTAAACATATCATTTGGCCCTATGAGTCTGCCTGTTATGATGGCGCATGAGTGGGGTGATAATGAAACGTTATTTGTTGATCGGATGAGTGATGCAATGTGACCATCCCTTAACATTGGGTATAATTGGTTCTGAATTCTGAATTTTTCTAGATCAAAGTAAAGTCTAATACTGTGTTGTTTCATAAAGTCGCGCCCTAAAATGCAGGGACGGGACAAGGTTGCACATATGACAAATTTGTGAGTAAGAATGAGTTTTCCGATTCTAAATGTGAGATGTGTGGATCCAAAAACTTTCATTGGGGTTCCATCGGCTGATGTGAGTAACACATGTTCTTTAATTAAAGGTGGTCGATTTGGTTTGGATCTATAAATGTCGTATTTCAAGCAACTGGTGGTTGCTCCGGAGTCTAATAGTGATATAATCCGTTGTTTGTGTATTTTAATGATAGTTGAGCATGGTGTTTGGTTTAGAGCACCATCTGTCATATCACTTGGATATTTAAGTACTGGTATAGTGTGTTGTATGGGTTTGACTGGTGGTATTATAGGGTTAATTGCAGTATTGGAATGTGATTTGCGAGAATTGGTGCATGTTGACTTTCTTTTGGATGATGAGTAAGAATTAGTAATGTGTTGGTGCTTGGGCTTTTCAAGGCGATTCAGGGTTTTAAAATGGGAAGGAAAGTTTAAGTCAAGAAGCGGTGAGATAGACTTGTTGGAAGAATTATGAAATCTGGGTTTCATAGAGGGACACCTGTTATGGCAGAAGGTGGTATGTGTTACCTGCCTGTGGCGAGGGAGATTAAGTGGGCGCCGCGTGCGGTAATTAATATATCGTTGGTTTTGGCACTTTGATGGTAGCGTGGGGTAATGATTAATGGGTTGCAGCTGTGAATGATAGACTCTATGCTTTTGAGATTCGTATGTTCGATGAGCTTTAGCATATCTATGATTGTGGCCGCCTATGGTGCTAATCTGATGTGTAATTGGACTCATTGGCTTGCGTCTACTTGGGGTCAAATTTGTGTAGCAATGAGTCCTTATCTGTTTAAAAATTGGTTATTATTTTGAGCCCGACGTCTGGATTGGTCTGTGGTATGATTGTTTAATCTGCAGTATGCACAGAAGAGGGGTTGTTGAGCTGTTGTAGTATATCTTGCATCCATGGTTTGGATGCGGTTGGGATGGGAGACCCTTGGTTCAGAGTAGGGGTGGTGAGAATTTGAAGGTTGGCGCCTGTGGGGGTGATCATTGATTCTGTGTCTGTCTTTGGATTGGCGGGGGGTGTAAGTGGATTGTGATGGCCCTCTTGGAATGTGCCGGTGGTTATTGTCGATATCCATTGGTTGAGGGGATTGTAACTGTGGGAATTGGTTATAATCATTATGATGTTCACCGTAACGTAAGCGATAGCGTTGCCGAAGGTTCATTTCGCGTATGGCAATATCAGTAGCTCTATCAAGCGTTACGGGGTCGTCTTTGAGAAGCCTGAATTTGATACTAGAGTCGCGAATACCGTCGGAAAAAAATGCTACTAATTGTGTTTGCACTGCTCTTGTGTTAATTTCATCAGTAAACGCGTGTTTAGCAAGAGTACATATGCGTTCTGCAAACATGGCAATTGTTTCCGTATGTCTCTGCCTAATGGCTCGTAATGAGGAAAGAGCTTGAGGAGAATCAGTTATGGAACTGAATAATGAGCGTAACTGTGATTTCATATCGGTCCAGGTGAACGTGAATTTTCCGTCTGTGTTATTTTCATTTATGAAGCGTTGAATAAATTCAGAAACTTGAGATTTACATGTCTGAGCGGCAATTTTTATGATAGTCTCATCTTGTGCCAAAATCGCGCGGGAGTATTTTTCCACCGCATGGACCCATTGGGGAAAAGCGTCAGGCTTGCCATCGAAGGGTTCAATAATGGAATTCATCCCCAACAGTGCTGTTATTGTTGTTTGTGTTTTTAAACTTTCAGTCTGGTCGCGGATAGAACTAGTGAAATGGCTAATTTCATGGGTAAGCCGTGACAATAGCAAGTTTTGAGCATCTTTGCCCATTTCATTAGTAATGTCTGTGTGGGGGGATCTTGCGGTTGATCGGTCCATTTCCCTGTTTAATTCAAGGTGATGCTGATAATTTTGGCTTGGATGAAAATAATCGCTGCTCTGCGGAGGTGGTGACTCCATTATGTTATTAAGGATTAACGGTGTCTGTTTTGGGATCTATGGTATGGGTGCGAAATATGTTGTATTTTTTTCCAAGTGCCGTGGCGGTGTATTATGCGATTCAGGTGTATTTGACACGATTCAGATGATTTATTAGGATGTTGTATGGGAATTGCCGCGACTATAGAGTTGACAATAAGTTTTGGATAATCCGTAAAATGAGCCGGAAATGTATGCCACTCGTTCCAAGAATCTAGTGTATGTCCTGAGTAGTTATTTGTAATCATACAACGCACGTATAATCGGATTGTATCTTGCGTTATATCAATGCGAATGGGATTGCAATATTTAATGAGTTGTGGCGATAAAGTTATTTGGTGGGGTAAAGCGTATCTACAGTAAGTTTTAAAATTAAGAACTGAATGTTGTTTGTAAGAGGTGGTTGGTATGGGCTGATCGTTTGAAGCATGTATTGTAGTAGGATGGGTAGGTAGTGTAGGTGTAGTAGAATCAGGTGATGTGTCCATAACCCACGTGAAAAAAAAGGAGTAAAAGAATGCTAAAAATAGGGGGTGTGCAATTTGACAGCAAATGGGAAAGAAAAGATGGTCACTCACCAATTTCCGAGAAGAATAATGTGCACAAGTCTGTGATGATGAATGATGTACAGAATGTTCTTGTCGTGTTTATTAGAAGCCGAAGGGTGTCCAAATCGGATGTTAATGTTTATGTGGATCTGAATCTGGTCTGCAAGAGGCGTGAGTAATGTTTTTAGCTGGATACACGATGTGAGCTGGTTGTATGAGAATAAAAGGTTGATTCGTCTATATCAGATGAGTATGTATGCGGTCCTGTGTGTCCGAAGGGTTGGTGTGCGGTCCTGTGTGTCCGAAGGGTTGGTGTGCGGTCCTGTGTGTCCGAAGGGTTGGTATGCGGTCCTGTGTGTCCGAAGGGTTCCTGTGTGTCCGAATGGTTGAGTTATGGTTGACCGATGCAGTGGTCTAGTGTGTGAGGCTGGCTATCCGTGGCTGGAGTGTAAGGCTGTATCCCCGTGGTTGAGTAGCGGTTTGAGATTGTTTCTGCTCTGTAGTGATCGTCTAGTGGCCGAGACTTCAAGTTGTGTGGTGAGACGTAGAACTTTTCACGGTACCATTAATACTATGTGAGGTAATGAACACATATATATAGTAGGTACAAGTCTTTATTATGTTGTGAATAAGATATGCAGTGTGTACAAATATAATGATCAAGAGTCGCCGCGAAGTGATGTCCCCGAATGGGTGATGCCTGGTGTGAATGATGCCTGGATATAACCTCGAGATGAGATGAGTCTAGTGAAAGCATGATGTGATGGGATGTGGTTGTTTCTTATATACTATTTGGGATGCATAATAGATGAGGCGTTTGGCAATACACATCGGGATTGGTTCCACCGTTATGGTCATCTCCCTTGACCATATTTGGGAGCCATCTTCATTGTGTGTATGTCTTCGCTGGGAGTAAGACGTGTGAGGTTTCGTTAAGAACCGAACACGAATATCTGAGTTTGCGGTTTTATATATTGGGACATTCGTATAGTTTGAATCAAGTTGTGAGATTATAATGGGTAGTTATCTCACAAGAACCGATATTCAAACAATAGTTGGCGATAAAATGACTGTCAATGTTACAGTACTGTTCACATAAGTATGCAAAAGTATTACTCACTGCGAACACCCCATGGTTAATGCTAGCATACCACATTTCATTAACTGAATTTAAAAAAAAAAAATATCGAGGCATGAGTTTTCATGGAGTTAGACTTTTTTTTATAGATGCTAGGATTTTACAGGTTTCAGGCTCATATTTCAAATTGTTTCATGATTCCTCCCCACAATTGGTACAGTTAGGAAATTCCAAACCACGGGGTGGGAAGCAAATGAAATTACACGACATTGCGAGCTCGGTCTTGTTAAAAGGGGCAGGATGCAGCCGGGAAATCACAGGAGCCCTCTAGTCACGTCGCTGATGACTAATCAATTATATATTGGAACGATATATATAGTCACTATTTACGCGATTGTACTGTATGCCGTTTCGAAGAAAAGATAATACATGTTATACATTTGCGCACTAACCATTTGTTAACTTCTGTGGGTGACACTTAAATGTACATGTAAGGTCATCGTGGTGAGTGAATATTTGGAAATCATGCATATACGATGGGGAATTGCTAACAACGGGGGTGGCCCATGTCATGTAAGAATTGTCCAATAACTGGAAATGTTATGATACCTTTTGAAACATCATGAAGGGGGTGGGTGTGCGAAACTAAATTGTCATGTTGTTCTGAGTCACGTCTAGCCACGCCCATGTGTGTAAACCATAGGATGATACTTAAAATTCAAGCAAGTACATGTACATCATGTACCGTAGGTTTCCTTCTGATAATAATTGAAAATTCAAAATACCCCATACGATTGAACACTATAATACTTCTATTCATGCGTATTCTACACAAGACAACAATGAGAAATAATCAGTAAACCCATTTATGCAAGATTCTTGTGTGCTTTCGACTTATTAATAATAAGACAGTTTTACCAGGTATCGTGTTGTTTTGGCGCCAGAATATTCGAAAAATCACATTTTATAAAGAGCGTTTTTACACCATTACCAGGGGAGAGTCTGCTAAAAAAAATGATGTATATAGGGTCGGGGTGGGTGGGTGGTCCAGAGGCCGAAAAAATCGTGCTTGTAATTTTTTTCCAAAATGTTTTTTTTTAAAACAATTTACAAGTACTGACCATGTAATGTTGTTTGTAAGCATGTTAGTACCATGCTTGTTGGTATAGGGCTATATATGCAGCTACATGTATAGTGACTCTTTAGCCTCAGATTTTGCATCATTCTGGATTTCACAGGATCCCGGCCCACTTCACAGTGGACCACCGTAATAGCGTTCAGGAAACTTAACCCATGGTTGCGTTATAATAATGCAAAACGTGTTTACGGATGGAACAAGGCCGTTAGCTCTGGTATGGATTGATAGGCGAAACCTGTGATATGCAGGAATATGTGCATACATCCTTCCCCTATCATTCTGGTCTATCACCATACCAAATCAAAATTCGACAACTGACACTTAACTTATATTGCAAAAACTTTGTACGGACTGAATTTCATATAGTCGAACAGGGCCCATAACTCTGGTAGGCATTGATTGTCACAACCCGTGATATTATGCATTTTCGTTCCCCATTTCTGATTCATCACCATGCCATAGGGCATCAAAATATGACAACCGAGTGAACCGACTCTTGAGTTATAATGCAAAATGTTTGTACGGACGGACACACGGACGGCTCGAGACGTCAACTATATACCCGCCGACTAATATCAGGGGGTATAATAACCATATATCTAGGTGTATAATTATACCTAACCAAAAACAATTCCCCTCCCCACCCTTGTGGATAAGACTAAACAGTTCTTTGGTCATGCACAAATAATTGTGGAACCCCTGACCTGTTTACCACTATTTACACTGGCCATTGTTCTATGTCAGACACAACGCACTCGATATATTAAGGCTATAATGGGGTCTAGGGCGATTTGTGACATATAGTGTACCTACACAATGCTTTATTATTGTTAGATACTGAAAACACCAGGAAACACCTGGAAATACAGTTTATTTTTCTGATCTGTGTTTATAAGCATATTATTGCTTGATTCGTAATGGTAAAAGCATAGTGGAATGGGATTGAAAGGCAATTAACACAGTTATTGAAGAACGGCTAAAAAAAACCTCTGAAATTTTGATAAAAACATGAGAAAGGGGGTGGGTCCCCAAAATTTTGGAGGAAAAAAATATTTTTTTTGCACAAATGGGGTGGTGGGTCCCTCGGGGTCGGAAAAAAACTTTTCCAGATCCCTCCCTGCATTACCATTATTTTTCATGTTTTATTGCCTGATAAATTATTATGGAATGTTAACGTATTTGATTTCAAATTAGATGGGGCATCTTTAAATCAAGAAAGAAATATAGTAATATATTGCTCACATACACTGTCCGAATCCATAGCGCAACGACAAACTTCGGAAGAAACGTCCCTCAACTGGCGAGTCCTAATTCGAATTAAATAATAATTGAAATGTGTTGCTTTTCATCGTGGACAACACGGACATCACAAAGTGTCCGTGCTGAACTGTGGGCGTGTACTCAGGTAATCAAGGCAGAGTTGTGGGCCAGACACAATTGATAGTAGCTGTGGCTCCAACAACAATTCAATGAGTGGGTTTTTAGTCAGATAATATTCTCAGCGTCGGGAATTCGGTAAAGAATAGACTCGGGCAAGCCCTCGTCTATTCTTTTACCGAATTCCCTCTGCTTCGAACATTATCCTTTACTGAATAAAAGGACTTTCTGGGAAAGTTTTCCAAGCAAACTATTCACATGCTGAGCTGATGCTGGTGGTAGATTTATGGGTTGCTTTTACAACCAATAATCTGTAGTGACATTGCATGTTTGAACGGTTAATGGGATTTTTTACAAAAAATTCCAAGGCCCAATCATACATGTACCCTGTAGATGGAATGTAATTTTCAATATAGTATGTCGTGTTTTCCAGCAAATATCATAATTACGGTATTCATGATGGCATGGACATCATTTTAATTCAAATCATACCAAGCCTCATTATACAAGTATTTCCTTTGACTGTCAATCTTTGTTTACTTCTCGGAAATTATCAGCATTATCACATGTACACACCGGTATATACGGTACATGTACCTGTACATGTAATAATCACTGGGACAAATAACATACATGTATTTATGTTTCAAAAAGCAAAACATGTCCATTCACTTGTATATGCACATACATTAGCAGGGAATTTGATAACAACAACTTCCAACCCCTCAACAAGATTGTTCAGATTGTTAAGTTTTAAGGATTTAGTCGGAATTATGGCTTGTTGCCATTCATCGATGAATGGCAACAAGCCATATTTCCGACTAAATCCTGAAAAATTACCCATCATTCTGCTGTGGTTAAGTGGTCAATTACTGTGGGAATTACTGTATATGCATTTTGGCATTATAACGACACCAGAGTGTTTGTTTATGTCTGGCATGGCATCAATTTCAAGAGTTATTTTCATAAATTTTGACTGATATCAACAATCTCTCAATCGAGTTCAAAAACCGACTGACCACATCCATTGATTCATTGACTATGGCTTGAACATGAGTAATGAGGGAATAATTTTGGTATAACAATGTGTAATACCGGCATATTTTATGCTTGTTTCAAGGTACATGTACATGTACATTGTATGTTAAATTAGTTATTGCTCATAACTAAATTTTCCATTAATTGTCACCAGTGGTAGAGCTCAGAATTCTTACAAAGTACATGTACTGATTAGTTTCTACATTAATGTCCATGTACAGTAATGCCCTAATTAATCGATTGCTTAACGACAGCAGAATTATGGGTAACTTTTCAGGATTTAGTCGGAAATATGGCTTGTTTCCGGTGAATGGCAACAAGCCATCTTTTCGACTACATTTCTGTAAATCCTGAAAAGTTACCCATAATTCTGCTGTCATTAAGCAGTCGATTAATTAGGGCATTGCTGTACCGGTAAATGTTGGTAATCGTACCCTTCCATAATTTTCGCGAGTTAGAATTTTCCTATACCAGTATGCGCCTCTTTCAAAATCCACCCTGATTGTTGTATTCTAATGAATACATGTTACATTTCTCTTTTAGTCATGGAATTCCTTCTCGTTGAGATGGAGCAAAAGAATGGGCAGAAGGACTGTTCTGTTATATCGTCGATGTGGTATATCGAACAAGACGACAGGTCAGGCGAGTGTTACTGGCCCTCAAAGTGAATCAGCACTGCGAAACCACAATCATCATGGACAAATCACAAAGCGAGAGTATTGAGTCGATCAAGTGAGTAAACAGTCCCCATATGTTGGTAATGCTATTGAACAAGGAAATAATGTTATAACTAATTGTATAAGTCAACAAGGCAGATCTTAAATTGCTGTTATACCGTATGACAATGTACATGTATACACAGTATCACTGCTGAAGGAGACACTTAATATGTGCACGTTCGAAATGTTGAACACTTACTAATAACCTTGCATCATTGACAATATGCATGGTTCAATTTAATAATGGACCATAATACCCTGGAAAATCTGTACCGACCTACTGATACACTCAAATATGGTATGCACACTATGATAGCGCTATTGTACAGTATATTAATGTCTAACATTGTTAATAAACTAAGTTTATTCATATTTCAGCGAGCTACACAAAAATTCAACAAAAGTGGAAGCTATCTGAGATCCAGTCAGATGTTGGGTCTACCACTGATGATGGGGCCGCTAAAGAAAAGCAGCGACTGTGAGTTGGTTCATTAATTTCACCAAACCGTGCTATTGAATACTATCCAAAACAATTTTCTAGCATAACAAAGTCAGATTTACGACTTCCAGGGCTGCCTTGGCTACTTTAATATTTTGTTTTGAACTTTTGATATCAGAGGTCAATTGTATTCAGTCGCATGACATGGTGGCATTGATAGAAATTAAAACATGCATCACAGACTTTATATTTAAATGTTTTCATGAACAGACCATTCAGGAAATACCATATGGCGATGATAACATTATTTAGTTAGTATTTACTATTTATAGTACTAATCTCTATGTTAATTTTTCATTTGGTATTATGAGATCCCACCTGATAACCAGGTTGATTCGATCAAATTGTTAATGTTCATGTACTGCATTTGATTGAAATACTGAAGTCTGAAGGCTGAATCATAACACACCTGAACTGAAACTATTTGAAGTTTTCACAGATGAAAGCTAGATAAAGCCAAACATACTTTACAGTATGATTCCAACTGTTAAACTTATATCTTTTTGGAAACTAAAATTTCTTATGTCAATATATGTATATGTTTTGATCTTGTTATGATATGAATTAGGACCTAAAAAAATTTTGGTCCAATTTTTTTGTTGCAATGGCAATACAAAGTTTAGGGTCGGGGGTTTAAAATAGGGTCGGTCGGGTTGGCGGAAACAAACGTCTTTTTTGTTTAGGCCTAACCCAAATTAAAGCTATCATCCAGAAACCATTGTCAGATGAATGCATGCATATACACATGAAGAAACAATGAGCATTTGAAGGGCTAATTGATCTGTTGAAAATTAAAATCTCATTATTTTCCAGTTAGGAACCTGCTATTGAATAAAAAGAAATATTTAAAACCCTGGATGCATCTTTAGAATCTTTGTTATTAAATTTATGTGCTTTTATAGTTACAAAATTAGGCACGTGACAGACGCAGTACATAGCGCTAGTGTGTTAGTTTATCGAATGCGTTGATTCACTTTTTTCACTTGTGGTCGGTATGCAATTGTATGACACTGACATAATACAACCTTAATGTACTGAATGGGGTTTCCTGCCATTTATACTAGTGTATCTGTTAGAAATAGTCTGGGTAAATGTTCACCAAGAATTGAAATATCATGTGTGAATAGTTTAGTCTACTATTTAGATATCTACCGGTATGTCACAGAAACAATGTTTGGAAACAAGATGTCAGAGCACTATTGCATGTGAACAAGATGATGCCACTAATTAATAGCTTTCAAATATCTCTTTTATGAAAAAAATTCTGATTCATCTCTGTCCTTTCTTGAATAAAATAGCCACATTTAGAAGTAAATTGATTAACCTCACAAAAATATAAAAAGCAGTTTAATTTGATGGTAACATTTCTTTCCTGCATAAACGTTTGATCAAAGGTCAAATGTTAAAAATAAAATCAGCTATGATTAAGCGATATATATTATATTTCTTTAATTCCACCACTGAAGAGGGTATTAATGGTATTCACAAACTATTTTTTTCCAGGCATCTCAATTGAATGCGAACGGCGGGACAGATGACCACTGGATTGTCTACAACATAATGGCAAAAGCATTACACAATAATCTGGGATTGATGTTTAATTGGTCTGGCAATGGGGCATCAAAAAAGAGGGGGTTCAAATTTTTTCCAAAGATCATACAGTGCATGTTGAGTTAGTATCTAACATCTATATCATTGAATTATTGACCTTCTGTTTAATCCTCATTATTATCACTTTACAGTAGATTCTCTGTCCACACCAGCTTGGGATATTGGTTGGGTTGATTCTGTTTTGGATATCGGTTGGATTGATTCTGTTTTGGAATGTGTCTTGTCCTGTTAGCCTTCTATAATATACTGTATGCCCAGCATTGAAGGTTGGACTTTTTATGCATGAATGTCATTGTATTAGATCAAATAGACGCTTTGCGTATATGAAGAGCCTCTCCCAACCATGATGATATCAAACATGCATATATTAGAGGTGCGTTGAATGTCAAAGTAATAAAATTTGTAAACAACAATGTATTTTCCAGAAAATTTTGATTTTTCGTGCTATCAGAAGATATCTGTTTTCAATATATTAAACGCTCGTATAATCGCATTATCTTTTTATCATGGTAGGTATATATGTGTTATATACACAATGTGTTTGTAACGATTCATGTATCGCGACGAGGCAAGTTTTCGTGGCCATATAGCGACGAGGCGACCTTGGTCGCCGAGTCGCTATATGGACACGAAAACTAGCCCGAGTCGCGATACATGAATCGTTACAAACACATTGTGTATATAACACATTTATCTACCATTGGTGTGACAGAATCCACCGCACAAATTACATTTCAGGAGTTTCTTAAATGCCAAATCTGTTGAATTTGTGTCCGATGATTCGCTTTCTTGAGTAAATTCTCCCAACCTGCAAAGGTATCTGTGTCACGCGATTAGCTTGCTTTGCTAAATTCTCACAACCTGCCTGTTCACGCGAATATGCCTAACGGAAATGTATTCAATGGACACAATTTCTTACACTTATAATACATACTGAACACATACATATTAGTTCCCTTGTGATGTGTTATACCATAATACCCGTGATGGTTACCCGGTAGGCAATCAAATAATGTTAAAACATTGGAACTATTTGTTTATAGTACGCAAGAATATACGTTGGAATGTCGTTTTGATTTTTCACGCGATTGATGTGACGTCAGTTCATTCATGATTTTGATCAGTCAACGACGTCACGAGCGCCTTGTATCGCAACTGCAGTAACGACACGGATGCTTTTATCGCCCATTCGTTATCGCCCATTGTATCAGGGAATTTCATAGGAAATGGTAGATAAATTTATATATCATTTTGAAGACAGATTAATCACCAACATTGTTAAATGATTCGTAGCATTCCTGGGTGCTTGTGAACATGTGTCAATATACATAGTACATCTGTTCACTGAAAGTCTGTCATAGAAGAGTCTAAAAACAGTATTAACCAAACCGATATCCCAAGCTGATGTGGTCTAGGCATCCATTAACTGGTATGATACAGTATTTTAATACCCAGCCAGTAATGAACTAACTGCCATTCACTTGATGTCAATGATGTCACAATCTTAAAACTTAACTGTAATTATCTCCCCAAAATGTATGGATCAAACTTAATTTTTTGTTTGTAAACAATTGATCAAATAATTTTGGAATATTTGAGGAATGTTTCAGGAACAAGTATCATGTATTAAACATGACTATTATTTGGTTGTGTCACTCGCAGTACAGGAGTGGTAATAATATGTCACATTTTGTTGGGCAATAGGGTTCCTCTACGTTGTTTCTGGCTTCTAAAAGGATGTGCAGCTGTTAATAAGTTCTGTCCGACTGCTAATAATGCCCTCAAATCTTATTATTGTTATTTTATTATCAATTTAGAGGGCATTCTCTACTGGATTAACTGTATTTTATCTGCCCAGTAAGATTCCATAATTTTGAGGCTGTGTTGACCAGACGCGGGCATTAATGAACCTATGTTTTCAAACAGCCCCCCTTTTCTGGTTAAGCCACCGATAATGTGAGGACGGAGTGGTAATACTAGTAATAACATGATTTTGTCAGGCGTGATGGTTTATTATCTGCCCTCCAGGAATGAATAACAGCCCTAGGGCCATTAACCATTCCTATCAGTTCATCCCTTAATAAACTATTAATTGATTCTCAAAATGAAAATCTTGACTAATCATAGTTAAAATGTCAAAATAGCCATGTCGACTTTTTTCGACCTTGTTTTGATTCCATGTATTTATAATTGAGACCACAATAATTTAAAAAAAAATGGTACTACATATATTGTTAGTCTTACCAAATTCTGGAAGTTTTCTGAATCGCTTTGAACCTCCCAGTAATGTACTAATGTATATATATATATGTTATGGAGTGTGCAAGATGCATTAAAGGTACTCAATCTCATCAGATGGTCCTATATTACTATATCTTTGGCTTTGGGGGTAAACCATAATTGATTCGAGTCGAGGAACCTACCAATCAACGCTCAGGGTGATCAGATATCGATAGTTGAAGTTTCGTTATTTATATTCTTTCTGGCCCAGAACACAGTCAAAACTGTGTTATTATTACCACTTGATTTTAGAGTTATCCATCCTTGCCTGTTTGAATAGTGTTTTGGTGTACACATCTCGAGCAGATTACGACGTTAAGGGCAATTATTAGTACTCATCTCGAAAATAACAAATTTCAAAAATCAATATCTAATATCTCCGAGCTTTGTTTGATGGGTTCCTCGACTCGAATCAAATATTTTTTACCCCCAAAGCCAAAGAAATAGTAATATAGGGCTTTGTTTGATTGGTTCCTCGACTCGGATCAAATATTTTTACCCCCAAAGCCAAAGAAATAGTAATATAGGACCCTCTGATCGGATTGTTGTTATTGAAATCTGTTGAGATGGGGACCCTCTGATCGGATTGAGTACGGTACCTTTAAGGGTAACAGATCTTTAGTTGTAACAGTAACAAACCATTTAATTTTGTATCACAGCTGGCTTTATTCCACTGACCATTTGTTAAATCCCTTACCTGTATGTGAAATTTGAACTGTTATTTTGTTTATATTGAAATGGTAACTTTAATAGTTTTATGTCCCAGTAAATCATAAAACGAAATTCAATATCCACAAGATATTAACTGGATCCCTGAATATATATTTAATATATGTTTTGTTCTTAATTTTAATTTTATTAACTTCAGGCAGTGCTAAACAGAGAAGCAATACGAAGACAGAGAAATATTTTATCGATTTTGGAGGGCGGTGGCTAAGAGGAGCTGCAGACAGGCTTGGTGGGCGAAGCAGAAGAGCAAATGAAAAGAAAGCTCACCAGGTATGTATTACATCTGACTGCTGAGGTCCTACTCCCATATGCCTTAAATTCATAGTTTCATTTAAAGATACATAATCCTAATTAAATTAACGCTCAAAATTACCATTTCTTAGACTTCCGGGGTAAACAATATTTGATTAGAGTCGAGGAACCCACCTGTCAAAGCTCAGAGTTATCAGATATAATTTTTTGAATTATGTTATTTTTCACTACCTAGAGTATGGACGGACCAGCAAATAATTGATAAACTGACCAACATACTCTCAATTCCAAATTGTGTTGAACAAAATGTTTTGGGAAATTGTATGCTATTGTTGACAGTGGTTAGCATTATTTCTTTGTAATTAATCTATTCTGATAACTGTAGTGTCTTTTGAAGAAATGTTGTAGGAATCTGATGATATGGGGACCATCAGATTGGATTATGTACCTTTAATCTGGTTTCAAAATTTTATATTCGAACAATACATTCTTGATTTACCTGTCTAGTTCTGCGTAATTTGACTAGAATCACTAATGTTCACCTTTATGGTATCTAGTTCTTAGATTCAGCTGATTTGATCGCACATGGTGCTGACCGTACACCCACAAATAAACATGCCCACTTAAGGTTTCTCAAATACTGCTTCAAGAAATCATAGTAAAACAGCTTTTTTCTTGAATCTATGAAAGTCGTACGCGTTATTATTAGTTTTGGCATATTCAGAAGACAGTTGTTCACAAACATCTTTATTGCATTCTTCAGAGCATTAGTTTATGCTCTGTCGATACAACACATGAGTTCTTTTTTGCGCACATTCCTTACTTTTGGCACATCCTTTACCAGTTTGATCATTTTTATCAGTTATGTAGGCTCACCTGTACCGGTATATAGTTTCCTATGAAGATGTTTCTGATCCAATTTTATCAAATTAGGTCAAGTAAACTCACAGTAATGTAACCATGCTTCTTTATTCCATCAAATACTGGATGCTATAGTTATACCTAGTATACATATATCTTATCCAAATAATATTCACACCTTAAAGATGCATAATATGATTAAGCGCCCTTCTATTGCTACTTATTTGGATTCGGGGGTAAACAATATTTGATTCGAGTCAAGGAGCCCACCGATCAATCCTTATTAGTTATTAGATATTGATTTTTTTAAATCTATATTTTTTTCACCATGAAGACTTATTAGTGGCCCAGTAAAAAGTTAACAAGCCGATGGTCTCGGCAAGCCTTGAAATAGTGTGTCTGTCGTTTGCAGAATGAGGTTCCCAGAGGGTGAATTTAGTGATGCTACCCCGCATAGCGGGCTAGCATCACCAAATTCACCCTCTGTGAACCTCATTCTGCTCAGGTGTAAGCAGAATGAGGTTCACAGAGGGTGTTGCTAAATTCACCCTCTGGGAACCTCATTCTGCAAACGACAGACACACTATTTCAAGCCTTGGGTCTCGCACCAAATTGCGGATAAGATTGGAAACTCTAAAATCAAGAGACATTGTGTTAATAATAAGGCCTAATTTTGTTGAACATGTTGATAAATAACATGTTTCGGGCAATTTTATACTATAGTTGACTGCGGTTAGCTTTTTGGGCAATTGTTGGAATCTGATTACATGGAGACCATCGAATCGGATTGAGTACCTTTAAGCATCTGCAACACATTTTGTGATATAGACATAAAATTTACACTGACCGACATCCAATACCGGTATGATTCCAAACTGATTTTATCCTTTTCATCAAAAAAACACTGTCGATAACTGATTAGCATGTCAGAACAAACGCTTCACTAAGAATAATAAGAATTGATTATGACTCACAAGTTGACATACTGAAATATTGGACAAAGTTCCGGTAATAGAAACAATGTTTCTGTAGCAGTAGAGATAGAATATTAACACCCATAGTCCCATACGCATGTTGTTAGGTTATTTCCCGACATTATTATCTCTGACTTAACTCATCAGTATCTATATTTGGTAGTGCTTGATTTTTTACGCGAGTCAATCAGAGCTTGGGATTTCCATATTGATGGAAATAGAATTGGTGATACTCCCTGTTCAATGGTAATTTGGACAAGCCTTGAAATAGGGTGTCTGTCATTTGCATAATGAGGTCCACAGAGGGTGAATTTAGTGATGCTACCCTGCATAGCGGGCTAGCATCACCAAATTCACCCTCTGGGAACCTCATTCTGCTGAGGTGTAAGCAGAATGAGGTCCACAGAGGGTGAATTTGGTGATGCTAGCCCGCTATGCGAGGTAGCATCACCAAATTCTCCCTCTGGGGACCTCATTCTGCAAATGACAGACACCCTATTTCAAGGCTTGAATTTGGAGTGTACATAGTATATGCCATCAGATCTCAATTCGAACTGGATATCAGTCATCAACGGAGTGAAAATATCAAACGTGCCAACCATGACTGTTATATCTATGGAAAATGTTTATCTTAGCGAAATTGCCCCCAACTTGAAATTTAAAGATAATTTTCTTGAATATCCTTCTGATATCAGTTTTAATATGGCAGTGATGTATCCTGTGAATAATATATTTTTTCACTAAAATTATCATTTTCAACCATAAATTGTGACAATTGTATGCCTGATTATGTGTCTTAAAATTATTGTTTTGATTTTTCCAGGAGATGGCACAACAAGAATCAACTCGAACTGGAGATTCAGACACGAAATTAGTGGTACTTGAATTAGGGAATAAACAAGCTGTCTGGTGTGACGTTGATGAGTGGGTTTTGATGACGGATAATATAGTTTTACTGGCGACCTTGGTAAAACAGATATTTTAATTGGATTATATATAATGATCTATGTCCCAAAATCTTACCATATAGCTTGTTTATCCCCATTTAATTCACCGACCAAAATATCATGCAAAAGACATTTCAAATAATCAATATCACTCTCATGAAAATTGTGCCCCACTCCAAATATACAGAATCTACTATGAGTTCCCAGTTTAACGAAATTTACAAACGAGTCCAGACATACTTAACTGGAGTTTTATACATTTCGCTTTTAACTGGGGACAAGTTATAGATACTATTTATTACTTGATCCAAAAACTTAAAAAAAACATACTTTAATCAATACATGGGATGTGAAACTAACAGCAGCTTCTATAAGGCCAAAACAAATTGAATGCATGTTTCCCATATTAAACGAGCCCCCATAAAAATAGGGGCGGGCGGTAGGCTTTTCATTTTATTTTTGTATGGTCTCTGTGAGCCATGACTAACCACCATCAAACACAATGACCCAGAGCAACCAACAAATTGAGGGGAAACATATAGAACAGATAACAGTAGACATTACTTTAATGAACCTGAAACGGGCACTGCCTTGCAAGGCATGGAAACAATTAATACAAATAGGGGAAAAACTGTCCAGTAATGGTTTTTCAGAGATGTTTTTACGTCCCCATTGGGACATGCACAATGGGCACAGGTATCAATGGCCCCAACGGCTGCCCTTCATCTTGGACCTTGTGTCGGCTCTGTGAGCATCAGCTATTACATTGTTAATTGCTTTGATTTCTATTATCTTTAAAATGGGGGGTTTTTTCCCACAGCAGTCATGAATTATGCACATGGGAATCGACCCATGTGCGACTGCCATCATTGAAAAGAACTTGTTCCCGCGTTCGAATTTCTGAGAACATCCATGTTATAAATACTCCATATCAATACAAACACATGCTTCCAGTCAGTGTAGAGGGATGATAAATCTTGATCTTCCGGTAAAGCGTGCGGTCGTAATTTGACTTTCCGTTTGAAGAGTGATGATGTGGCTTTCCGAAAAATATATAAATATATCAAAGATATCATTTATCTCTCGAGTTGAATCAGATAAGATGGAACCACGCGTACACAGTTTGGTTAATGCGGTCGGTTTATGGATTTTTTTTTTTTTTAAACCAATAAAATGAACTCGTGCCGTCGGTCGGGTTACGGGAAACACGCATTCAATTTGTTTTGGCCTAAAGCCTACAATGATATTTCACATAGCTATGCATTGGTTACCAGTGTAAAGATATAGTTCTTCATAAATAAGACTCTTCGAAGTATTTATTGGCGTGAATTAAATGAAATAATTTTCATTATCAGCCAGAGACACCTATTGCATTTCATTATTATAGAATAGGTTTCATGGATGGAATTAAGTTATATATTGTTAAAATAGAAATAAAACAAGCAATCCAAAGGAATTCAAATTTATATCCCACTTGGTTTAACATGGGACATGAATAATTTATATTAACAAATGTTAGTTTTGTGCAAGTTGCCCCAAGGTATTAAACTACTGACATGTCCTTTGAAAGTTTCCCACCCTTAATAATGGAATCAAGCCGATGTGCGATTCAATATAAGTTTCCTGCTTTTTACATGTAGTTCCCTCGGAACTGCCGGTGGAATTTGCCTTATGGGATTAATATTTTTCATCTGTGAACAGGGCTGTAAGTAGCGTAAAATGATGTTATGTCGTTTGACCCTTGATGGGGTTGACCCACCCCCGCTTCCATAATTTTGTCTTTTTTCGCCAGTGGTGGTGGGGGGGGGGGGGTGTTGGAAAAAAATTTCAGGCTCGTATGCTAATTTTGTTCTTTGACTATTAAAAATTGTGCCCACCCACCCCCTGCATCTAAAAGATTTTCCCTTTTTCGGCATTTTTTCCAGACCATTTTTGGACACCTACCCCCTTTTAACACTAAAACAGAGATTTGCATGGGAAATTCACTGTAAACAGCTGCATATGAATTTTTGTGCATACTACTTGTCATGGGTGTTTATATTGACATGTAAATAGGAACAAGTCATTTTGGGGGTCATACGGCCAAAAAAAAATGGCTGCCAGTGGCCGTCTTGGAATTTCAAAATTTGCAACAAAATACAACTCGATAGCTGCCTGAAGTCAGTTTAGCAGTTAGAATTACATTATTTCTCTTATTCTAAGGTGTTATAAGCCAAACTCATTGCAAAAACAGTAAAAAAATCTTGCAGAAATTTTTTGAGTTACCGGAAAACAAAAATGTCGGTCCCATACGCGTCTGGAAAAAATTCACCTCTGGTTATGCCACATATTCTCACCTAGGTAACTGACAAAATTGGATTTGCCTGCCAGATGGCTGACTGAGTGAATTACAATTTAGATATAAGTTCCCATTACTGAATATACATGATATATGTAATTTCATATTCAAAGTTTTTGTCTGCTCTTTTTTGATGAATGCAACATAGTGTACAGCTATCAAATCGTGCTAACCAGTTTTTGTGTTAATCATTTTATTGTTGCCTATTAAATATTAGCAAGGTTTAGATCCAATGACTTGAACTTCTCACTTCCATATTATAATAGCATGTATGAGTGGCAGAGGTTTATTATGGTACCTTTGTGAAATTAGAGACCTAATATTTCAAAGATCTTATACTATTTACTTATGAACCTCAGTACAACACAAAGTGAGCCTTATCAAAACTGTCCTCGCAGATTAAACCTCAAATTTCTAGGATTTCAACATTTGTTATCCATTGAAGCAATTTTGTATATGTTTCTTTTGAAGATGTCATACAGCTTTTTGAGTTTATTATTTCATGAATTCTGGAAAGTTCTTATTATTTTTCAACAATAATATATTGTTCCACTTCTGGTTGATTAATTTTAAAGCCATGCATACATACTGTCCTAGTTTTTCTATTCCTGAAGTTTTAAGTTACAATGCAGAGTATTAATACCTTGCTAATGTTTCATTGTTCATTAATGTTGCTTAATCTTTAATTTAATAAATATGTTAGTTATACATTCATCTCTGTCTTTCAAAGCCCTTCATACAGATCCACTTGTATCCTCCTTTCACATGGAATTTAATCAATTATATCTTATCTACTCATATGAAAACAACATCGCCTCATGTTTAATTTAATTAATTTATATGCATTTACTATTTTCATGCCTGGCGTGATGTGCATAGATGACAGAGGCAATGGGCAGGTATTGTCTCAGTTTGGTTATCAATTAAGACCCACTGATTGCTGGTAAGCGATAAGTCAGATTATTGCCAGTGCCCCAGCATTGTTATCTCCCACTTGAATTTTTTTCAGGGGAAGGGGGGTTGGGCGATTTAGGAATGTCTGTCTGTCCCGAATAGTTGTCCGAGGGTCATTTCAAACAATTATCAATGGAAATCAAAGATTTTTAGTACATGAGTTAACAGTTGGCTTGACATTTTCAAAAGAGTAATAGCCCTTTGTCTTTTTAACATTAAAATGCCCATCCTCAACTTTTGTGACTGCATATTGCTGGTTTCTTTTTTTCCCCTTGATGGAATGGGTTCTGTCTAGAAACGTTGCCTGTGGATTATTTCAAACAAATGACAACCAATTTCAAAGATTTTTGTTACACGAGTCCACAGGGAGAATATGTTAAATGAGTTTGCAAACTAGGCCCGACTGGAGATTTTAACCAGAGTTACGGTTCTTTGATTGTCAATTTTGTGGCATTGAAATTGCCATCCTTAACTTTGCGACAACTTGATCCTGGTTTTCTATCGTATTTAGCTTCATTGTTATCGGGATCGGTATATATAAATGGGTTCCGTCCATCTGTCTGTCCATACATGTACAACTGTGCCAAAAAGTTGTCTGGGGGGTATTTCTAACAATTATCAACGGATTTGAAAGATTTTTCGTATTTGATTTCAGAAGAGGAATATCTGAAATTAGTTCACAAACTAGGCCCGCCCAGATATTTTAACCAGAGTTACAGTCTTTTGATTGTAATTTTTTGCTGTCTTGCACACACGAAAATTGTTTTGTCGTTGAAATGCCCATCCTCAACTTACGGCTGCTTATTGCTGTTTTTTTAACAATTCAATTGTATGCGCATCACAGGAGATGTCCTATTTCAAGTGTTTATTGGCTTTGACAATATTTCAGAAAGCTAATCTTTTAGATTGAAAGCCTCATCTTTAAATCTTTCGGATTTAAAGCATCATCTTTAAATGGTGGCGTGCCAATTCTAGCTGATGCTGGCATTCCAACACCAGCCGATGTTAGCATCCCAATACCAGCTAATGCTCGCATGTCAATATTGGCCGATGCTGGCATGCCAATATGGGCCGATGCTGGCATGCCAATATGGGCCGATGCTGGCATGCCAATATGGGCCGATGCTGGCATGCCAATATGGGCCGATGCTGGCATTCCAATATGGGCCGATGCTGGCATGCCAATATGGGCCGATGCTGGCATACCAATATGGGCCGATGCTGGCATGCCAACACGAGCCGATTCTTGCTGATTTCGCTATAAAATTAATTTGTGCCATCTGATTTGCACTATATTTTAGAATTAACTATAGGGCTATAATATTAATTGGAAGTATATATATATATATATATATGCTTTGATATGTGCCGGCATGTTGCCGGTTGCCAGTAAAGGCCAGCACTGGCATGCCCGTACTGGCCGGTGCTGGTTGCCATTATCATGTTGCCTGTCACTCGATTTGATTTCTAATTATGCATATTTGACAGAATATTGGGCACTACAAACAAGAGGAAAACTGCAATTCAATGAATTTAGCCATAACCCCTTTATTTCTGCTGCCAGCATTTGCCGTGCCGGGCCGACACCGGACCAGCGTGCAAAATGTCATGGCGCCGGCGCTGGCAGCCGGCACAGGCCGGCTCGGCAACCGGCATGTGGCCGGTACCGGCCACAAGCTGGCATGTACATCAAGCCATCCATGTACATCAAGTACATCAAGCTGGCATGTACATCAAGCCATCCACATTTCAGCACTGACTGCAATGAAATTTGGCATGGATACCGGTGTACCACATCATCTCCCCCAAGATATCTCCCCCACCCTGGATATCTCCCCCCCCATATATGACTAAAAAATAATTTCACTCATTTGATATTGTTTGACACTGAAATGGCCAGAATTATTTTTTTTGGAGATTTAATATATTTTATTTCTTTAAATTTTATTTTCTCAAGTGACAATTATTTTGTTCACACTTTTCATAGTTTAATCCCGAAATGGCCAGAAAAATGACTTTTGAGATTTAAATTTATTTGTATTTAATTGTCCAGGTCTTGATATCTTCCCCAACGCAGCACCTACATGTACATGACAAAAAAATCATCTTATGGTTTTATTGCTTTATATAGTCATGAAACAGCAAGAAATTAACTTCTTCGGAGAAAAATTTGTTTGAGTCAGGGTTTGGGTTGGGGCGGTGAGATTTCCAGGTCAGGATACCAGTATTTCACCCCCCCCCCCCCAACCCAGCACCTACATGACAAAAAAAATCACCTTATCATTTTATTGCTTTATATAGTCTGACATCAAACAGCGAGAAATTTACTTCTGAGAAAACTTGTTCGCGTCAGGGTTTGGGGTGGGAGAAGATGTCCAGGTCAGGATATCTCCCCCCACCCATGAAACAGCGAGAAATTAATTTCTTTTGCGAAAACGTTGTTTGAGTCATGGTTTGGGGGGGGGAGATGTCCAGGTTATGATATTTCCCCACCCCCCCCCCCAATCCCAGCACCAATATGACAAACAAATCATCTTATAGTTTTATCGCTTATTTTGCTTTATATAGTCATGAAACAGTGAGAAAGAAACTTTTTCCAAGAAAAAGTTGTTTGAGTCAGGGTTTGGGGTGGTGGGAAATGTCCAGGTTAGGATATCTCCCCCCCCCCCCACCAGCACCTACATGACAAAAATCTCATCTTATGGTTTTATGGGGGGATGTCCAGGTCAGGATATATTCCCACAACCCAGCACCTACATGTACATGACAAAAACTCATCTTATGGTTTTATTGCTTATTTTGCTTTATATAGTCATGAAACAGCAAGAAATTAACTTCTTCGGAGAAAAAGTTGTTTGAGTCAGGGTTTGGGTTGGGGCGGTCAGATATCCAGGTCAGGATACCAGTATTCCCCCCCCGCCACCCAGCACCTACATGTACATGACAAAAAAAATCACCTTATCATTTTATTGCTTTATATAGTCATCAAACAGCGAGAAATTTACTTCTGCGAAAAATTGTTCGCATCAGGGTTTTGGGTGGGAGAAGATGTCCAGGTCAGGATATCTCCCCCACCCAGCACCATCATGACAAAAAAATCATCTTATGGTTTTATTGCTTATTTTGCTTTATATAGTCATATATATCAATCCTGGACATTTGAAAAAAAAAAATTGAAATATAAAAAACAATATTAAATCATAAAAAAAAAAACATTCTGGCCAATTCAGGGTCAAACAATATCAAATGAGTGAAATGATTTGTTAGTCATATATGGGGGGCGATATCCAGGGTGGGGGGAGATATCCAGAGGGAGATATCCTGTTACACCGATACATGTACATGTATGTATTTCGGCACTTTGTGTAACATTGTCTGCATCTGGTTTCTTTCCATTTTCACATTTTGACGTCATATCTGCATGGACAGACTGGTTTCTCGGGAACTAATGGCCAGATCGCACTATAGTGCATTCTCTTACGGTGTATATGCGAGTGTCACGTAATGAGCCTCGTATGTATAAGAGAATGCACTTGTTTACAAGGTTGAGGTAAATATTGTTAGGCGAATGTATTCTCTTCTGCATGTAAATAGATGTGAGGGTTTTCGCAAATTTTCAGAAAGCCACTAGTATACATGTACCGGTGCATGTATGCATACCAACCTTATTAGCTCAACTTTACTTTGTAAAGCCTTGGCTTAGTATACGTCGTCCGTTTGGGTGCGTGTGGGTGTGTGATGCGTCAACAATACAGGCTACAGGTCGTACCTTTGGTCGGATCATTATGAAATTTGTCATAGCTGTTGACATTGACATGCAGATGGGTACAAGTCATTTTAGGGTCATGCGGCAAAACAACATGGCCGTGGCCATCTTGGATTTCAAAATTTAATCGCACGGGCTACATGCCATACTGTTTGTTTGATCATCATGAAATGTGTCATGGATCATAATATTGACATGTAGATGGGAACGAGTCATTTTGGGGTCATTCGGAAAAAACATGGCCGCCAGCAGCCATCTTAGATTTTAATCTTTGCATGACGAAATCTTTTGAACACTGTTAGATGTTGGGAGTTTATATTCTATAATAATTTGTACAAAAGGTATATACGGCTTTTAAAAGTTTTGTTTAGACTTTAAGTTTGACGTGGTGAACTCGTAGTCTGTTTGCATTGTGAATCTCCGATTTTCCACATGCCCTGATTAGGGTTGCCACGACTATGAGTTTTCACAATCGACTAATCGACTGCTATAGTCGACGGTTAGTCGATTAATCGTTTATATATGTGGCCTATATTGCACCCAGGTAAAGACGTGATCAAATCGATATTACAATGACTACATTACATCCAGTCTGAACACAGTTATAATCTGTCAGTCAGCAGCTGGTCATTCTGAGACCCCCGCCCGTCATCGGCCACCTAAACTCAAATTTACGCAGCAGGTTAACGCCCTCCTCATCGCTATTCCCGCGGACGAGACATTAAACAAATATCTGTCCAGTCAATCAATGTTCCCCGTGAACATGCATCGCGGTCACGGTGCCAAATGAGAGCATGCGGAATTGTCGCATACTTATTGAAAACGGACTATATAAAATCCCATTGTGTACCGATTGCGTCAACTGACATATTATAGCATTTAATTTTATTTCGCGGGTTTCGGTGTGTGCGCGCTGCCTGGTACTGTACTTTTAGTTTTGTTATTCAAAGTGCGTACAACGCATCGTGCAGCGCGGTAGCGGGTGGGGGTATATACGTTACCAAGTTGGAGAATGTGATGTATGTCTAACTAATAAGTGATGACACCAACTTGTTATGGATTAACTGTCTAGTAACACTGAACATTCCATGTTCCTCGAACTTTGTGACTTTGTCAATTATTATCACGTTTTACAGTATGAAATTTGAAGAAAAAAAATATAGATACAGTTCCATGCATGTCGTCCATTTTGGATATGATGATCGCTAATTACAGATCCATAGGAAGATACGTTTACAGTTAAACATAATATATAAACAATGGCAAGCCTGTAACACATCAAAGGCACACCAAACTCGTTGAAGATGACCGCCAAACGTCGGTTGCGTTATCAAAGGAAGCCGTATCAGAAGTGGCGACAGAACAGGCTGTCGGGTGGTAAATTGTGCTATATACACTGTTAACTTTTACTTTCAGGCATTGTATTTGCGCATAGTACTGCTTAAATAGACAACCATACCCCCCCCCCCCGTTTGGGCGATTAGTCGACGAAAGTAAATAACCGTCGACTACCATGCACACCTGCCGAAGGTTAGTCGAATAATCGTGGCAAGCTTAGCCCTGATGTGTGATTGGCCTAATTGATATACGAAATTTAATGAACCATTGTGCATGTCTGAAGTGTAATTAATCATACCACGACTTAAGGCCTAATTGAATCTTATTTGATGGGAATATGAATGTATGAAGTTATTTTTATAAGATTTAAACAAGGCAGATATATCCTAGCTTATGCGTGTGTTTTAGCTGTGGTTCGTTAATTACGCTAGCGTATGCTCATATTATATCTTGAGTTCAAAGAGTTGTGAATTCACTTAAGTTTAGAGAGAGAGAGAGATAATTTATTGACAAAGAGCAACTCCAACAAGATATGCACAAATAATAATGAAGATAATAAAGTTAATACAGATTAAAAGAAAATACAACAAAATCTATGCTAACCCATCTGGGATAACTATCCACCAGATGGGCTGATTGCTCCTTGCCTGGGGAGGGCATATCCAATAATTGGCTGTCTTACTGCCCACCCCAATTAGTCATTAAAATAACACTCTGCTCTGCCTGGAAGCTGCGTGAACGATGGTATATTATATAGAATAACTGTGGTCAATTATAAAATATACAATTTTGTATATAGGATAATTTAGGAATGAATTCGAAATCAAGGGAGCATACGGATGACCACGCGAGTTTAACCTATATATGTATGTCGATTGGTCATATCACGCAAAACTTTTTATGTATTACTTGTATTTACAATCATTAATTAGAAAAGCCACGGTCATAAATTTAGGTGAATAACTCGCGAGGTTCCATTGGATGAGATCCAGTCAGAAAATCATACATTAGCTGGAGCAATGTACGACGGGAAATGTCATTGGTGTAGGTGAATAATATGGCACGAGAGCCATAAACATTTATATAATACGTGTATATATACATAATAGATGGGGATATTATTATGGGCATTCCGGGCAATATGGATTTGTACAAGTTACTTCAGTGGGATAGGAACTAATACATTCACTAATGAACTTTCTCCTGAATATCTCCCGAAAGGGCTCTTCTCGAAGCTTTTTGTTTAAGTCATTCCATATGGCAGGAAATTTAAAAGTTGGAAAGGAGTCAAGCGATTTTATTCGTGATTTGGCAATTTTGAACAAACCCTTTTGACGAGTGTTCCCTTGATTAATTGCAAAGTAGAATTTAAACGATGCAGGCAGTCTATCATTTCTCCAGTCTAACATTAAAAGGGATATTCCAAGTTTGTAAATGTCATTTAATTTTAATATGTTATTTCTACTGAAGAGGGGGTCAGTGTGTGAATTATATTTTTTATTGTTGAGAATTCTTATTGACTTTTTTTGAAGTAGGAATAGTTTGTGGGCGTGCCTACTATGACCCCAAATTTCTATGCCATATAAGAGATAACTATGTACAAGCTAGTGGTAAAGTGTCTTCAGAGCATTAAATGGGAGAATTTTTTTTACTTTGTTCAATGCGAACTTTGCATTCGCTACTTTAGAGCAAAGTTTGGAGATGTGCGCATTATAGTTGAGGTTTTCATCCATTTCAATGCCTAGGAATTTTACACTTTTCTCCCTAAAATCTTCGCCTACTCGCTCAACAGGAATATTATTGATTACAAGATTAATTTGTGCGCTTTTCGGTACCAATTTCGAAGGATCAAATAGAATGTAGCGTGTTTTGTTAGCATTTAAGGAAAGGCGGTTCGCACAACACCATTGGAAGAGCTTTTGTAGTTCAAGGTTTATTTCACGTTCTAGTTTCAAGATATTGGTATCGGATTTGTACACTGTTGTGTCATCAGCAAATGATAAGGGATTTAAATTTGTTGAGTTTCGAATATCATTCGCATACAATAAAAAAAGGAGAGGACCCAATATGGACCCCTGAGGGACCCCAAGACTAATATCCATAGTAGGAGACCGACAGTCGTGCATGACAATGTATTGCTTCCGGTCAGTCAAGTAGTTCCGGAACCAATCGTTCGATATACCTCTTATACCATAATGGTGAAGTTTTTTCAAGAGAATACTATGGTTAATTGTATCAAATGCTTTTGATAGGTCTAAGAAAACTGCCATGGTAAAGTCTTTTGATCTTTTGTTGTTCTCTATACAAATATTTTCGAGTAAATGGAAGATTGGATGGATTGTTGAATGGTTTTTCCTGAATCCATATTGATGCTGGTGTAAGATATTATGTTTTTCGACAAAGTGAATAAGCCTATTATGCATAGCCTTTTCCAGTAATTTAGAAAACGAAGGTAGGATACTGATTGGCCTATAGTTGTCCAGAATTTGACGATTTCCAGATTTATGAACTGGTACTACCTTTGCAATTTTCATTTCCGAAGGAACTAGTCCAGTTTCAAAAGATCTATTAATTATATGTGATAGAGGATTAGCAATTTCGGGACTAATCAACTTGACCAGTGAAATGGATATATTGTCGTGTCCACAACTCTGTTTGGAATGTAATGCATTTGACAATGTAACTATTTCTGCGGATGATGTCGGGAACATACAAAAGCTCTTCATATACGAACCCTTCAGATATGATTCTGCCGTCCTGCCAGCGATAGGTATATTGGAAGATACACGACTGCCTACATCTGCGAAAAATTTATTAAATTCTTCAGTAATGTCATGGGCATTAGTTTTATCAACTCCATTAACAGATATTATATTCGGCATGCTTTGCTTTCGTCCCCGTTTAATAACTGTATTTAGAATTTCCCATGTTTTCTTCATATTGCGCCTATTATATTCCAAAATCCGCTTATAATAAGTTAATTTACAGTAACGTTTTGCTTTATTGAAAACTTTACAGTAGTTTTTGTATGTTTCTCTATTCAGGCTATTTGGTGTTTTAAGATATTTTTTATACAAACGATGTTTCATATCTGATGAGGCTAAAAGACCATTTGTCATCCATTTATGCTTCTTAACATGCTTCTTTGATTTGTTGGAAATTAATGGAAAGGATTTCTGAAATGCAGTCTGGACTATCTCAGAGAATTTAGTATATGAATAATTTGGATCGAGTTCATTGAGTATTGGAGAGAAGTCGGCAGCAAGCAAGCAGCGTTTGAAGTCATCCATATGTTTTTTGTGAATTGCCTTCTATATTTCATATCTGGTATACATAAAGTATCATTGAAATTTTCCATGTAATAGACTGCAAAATGATCAGATACATCAGTCAGAATAATACCAGCTTCCATCTTGTTTTCGCAATTATTGCTATAAATATGGTCAATGAGTGTAGCAGAGTATCCAGTTACTCGTGTCGGTTTATAGATAACTGGTTGAAAACAGTCAGAGTACATGTTATTGAGAAATTCATTCGTTTTGGAATGCGATTCTGATTTTAAAAGGTTAATATTAAAATCACCTAAAATCAGGGCACGTTTTCCGGAAGATCGCAGAGAATTTGTAAAACTCTCCATTTTCTGTATAAAGGCATCCAAATCAGCAAGTGGTGGGGTATTTGGTCGATATATCGATGCACATATGAAACTTTTGTTTCTTCCAAAAAATATTTCTACAACATTTGATTCAAATACGTGGGGAATAAAAACAGACAAGTCATCTCTAATTGTGAACTTCAAATCATCTCGAATAAACATGCCCACTCCCCCTCTACCGTCGTCCCCCTCTGGTCTAGTTTTATATAAAAGAGAATGGTATCCCGACATTTCATAGCTCTCGCTGTCTCGGATTCTAAAAATCTCTTGTAGAGCGATCACACACATCTGGGTTCCATTTCCTTGCATTTCGCAAATCAATTGTTGAAAGTCGTCCCAATGAGCATTTAGACTTTGACAATTTAAACTAAATGCAGAAAAGGTTTTGTCATTGTCTTGATGTTTAGACTGAAACTCAGTTGGAGAATGATAGTTACAGTGAGTTATTGTTTCCGAAATTACCGTCTCGTCTGCACTTATGCTTAGTTGGGTTAATGTATTTTGCAAATTGAATTCATCGTTATTCTGAATCTCATCCAATGAAATGTTACCTGCCATAATTATTAGGAGCTCCCTCGATTTCACAACAAAAATTAGTTAAATATTCATCAAATCGTAGTTCAGATAAAGATATGAATAAGAGGTCCACGGTATTCACACAAGTAGGCAGCAAACTGGCAGAGCAGGGGTTATATACATGGTGTAGACATAAAACATTGCAAACAAATAAAAAAATAAACTGAGAAAAAGAAAACATTTTATGTACGGTCATTATAGTGAAAATGCCGCCAAACTGGAGACTATCGACTGGCATGTTTAAATCGCATTATAAATACTTGGAATATAGTCAGGAAAAATCATGTTATTTCTTTAATGTTGAATCGTGACATGTCCCAGTATTCCATAATATTTCGAGACAACGAACGGTGAAATCACGAAACAATTTTCGCGGGGAAAACCAGCTGTCATTAGCCTTCAGCCACCGTGGGAAAAAATCATTTGGAACAGCCAATCAAATCGACGGGAAATATCCGCTCAATCATGACATAAAATTATCTGTGTGAGAAAGGTCACGCGACCATTATCGTTGAACAATTCAGCCAACCATGGGGAAGCCGTAAAATAGTTAAATCGCGGACAGCCAATCAAATCAACGCGACGTGACCATGCTCATTTACACATTGTCAACAATAGTAAAGGCGACCACGTGAATTATCAAATAGAGCGGCAAAAACAGGCACGACTACATATTACCGATATCTGCAGATATATACCAACATACACATATAAAACTGAGACTGATCAAAGACAGTATGCGTAATTTGCACTTAATAAGAAATAGCCAAAGCATATTATTATATAATGTAGATTTCTTCAAGTTGGAAGTTTGGTAAAGTATTTATATAAGGATTAACTGTCATGTGGACCGTTTTTATGGATATGTAACCGTGAGGTAAGTGGACATAACTCGTGTAAAACCCGAAGGGTTTTACATGCAAGTTATGACCACTTAACTCACGGTCACATCTCCATAAAAATAGTCCACATGACAGTCAATCACCATATTTATATACATTTAGCGAAAAAGCCACCTTTGCAAACGTATTCAAATCGAAAAGTGTATCGTGACAAAAACAGCCCAAAATACCCAACAGCACCCCTGGCAAAAGTTAACGCGAACAACCTCTCTTCATATTGAAACCCGATGATGTACAAAGCCGATCCTGCGCGAGTCCAAATGCGCCCAAAACATCACGCGCTCGTCCCTCCAAACCCAATGACGTATCGATGTTGTTATGATCTTGGTGCCATTGAGCCGCTGCGCATTCACCGAGAAACAACTGCAACCAGCCACGCGGGCGCCGACCAATCAGAACGCTGGATTTAGTGATGACAACACTCAGTATGTAAATATATATAAACACAATCAATTTCAATGCCCTATGTATCATGTATCTATATTTACACACTAAGTGTTGTCATCACTAAATCCAGCATTCTGACTGGTCGGCGCCCACGTGGCCAGCTGCAGTCACTTATCGGTGAATGCGCAACGCCTCATGACACCAAGCTAACAACACCAGCGATACGTCACTAGGTCTGGAAAGACGAACGCGCAATGCTTCGGGCGCATCTCGACCCGCGCAAGACCGACTCAATACATCATCGGGCCTCAACATGAAGAGAAACTGCTCCCACCAACCCTTGCCAAGGGTGCCACTGGGTACCCCGGGCTGATCCTGTCACGATACACTCCTCGACCCAAATACACTCACAAACGTGGCCCCCTCGCCAAATGTATACAAATACAAGGATTAAATGTCATGTGGACTATCCCTATGGAGATGCAACGGTGAGGCAAGTGGACATAACTTGTATGTAAAACCCTTCGGGTTTTACACAAGCTATGTCCACCCACCTCACCGTCACATCTCCACAAAAACAGTCCACATGACAGTTAATCCTTATATATCACCTGCTGATATCTGCAGATATATATACCAACATTCACACATATACATAAAAAATTGAGACTGATCAAAGATAAAGCAGTATGCATAAATAGCACTTAATAAGTACTAACCAAAGCATAATATTTTATAATGTAGATTTCTTCAAGTTGGAAGTTTGGTAAAGTATTTATTTATAAACACAGTCAATTTCAATGCCATATGTATCCATATCACGTGCAGACATGTGCATATAAGCCAGATATATACCAAGTTACCAACATACACACATATACACATAAAATTAAGACTGATCAAAGATAAAGCAGTATGCGAAAATAGCACTTAATAAGTAATGGCCAAAGCTTATTGTTATATAACTTAGATTTCTTCTAGTTGGAAGTTTCGTAAAGTATTTATATATAAAACACAGTCAATTTGAATGCCCTATGTATCCATATCACATGGCCCATTTCAGTCACCCTTGATTTCATCATTAATGTCCTCGTCATGTTCACTGTCACTTCCTTCTCGCAAGTCATCAGCAAGAATTCGGTCCAAGTCACCAGAAGTTGTAAATTTCTTCACATCACCACATTTAGGTTTTAGAAAAAGTTTGGCATTGGCCATCCAAGCGTTTTCAACTGAATCCGTCTGATATGCACGATTGAGGAGTTTTTGGTTGATTGAGGTGATATCCTCTGTGATATAAACCTTCCCTGATGTCATCTTAAGAACCTTAAAGGTCTTAAGAGCACGACGTTTTTTTATAATATCTGACATGATGAATCTGTTATTGAATTTTACAATAATTGGGCGCACTGACATACTTTTAGATTTATTGGGCAATGCATATGTCACTGTCGTTGATATTAATGCTGAGAGCAGTTTTTGCAAGCCAAATAACTTTATTGGCACACATTCGGGCAGTTTCTCCCTGTTCCTCATTGAGACCCATAATACGAAGACTGTCCTTGCATGAGTATTGTTCATTCCTATTTATTCCATTGGCATTTTCTTCTATTTTAGCATCCATTAAGATCATCTGATTCTTGAACAAATCCATTTTCTTCGTACATTCATCAAGTTTTTTGTTTAGTTCTAACTCTCTTTGGTTCAGTTCAGTTTCCTTTTTTTCAACTTTTATTTCCTTTTCTTTAATCTGTTTAACTACCTCTTCTTGTTTTTTTTCCATCCCGGATAACCTCTGATCCCATTGTTCAAGTTTGCTATCAACTAGCTTGGTAACAGTTTCATTTAAGTCCTCCTTTGTTATCATTTTACTCTTTATTTCATTCACTGTGTCAATCAACTGCAGTATATATTCCGGTGTTTGGTTGGCACACTCATCCTGTGAGTTGTCTTTGTCAGAATTCATTTTCTTGTCCGGTTGATCGGAGTCTTCGTTGAATGATTTTTCTGCCAACTTTTGTTTGAGATCTTTTTTACCTTTCCCCATGTCGACATCAAGAATACAAATATCAAATAGATTGTTCCTACTCAGTAACAACAGCGCAACAGTGCACAGTCATATATAATAGCCGGTAAACAACACGAGTCGAGGAGAAAGTAGGTCATGTTTTGTCGTTTGATCAACAACACAGAGTACATCAATGATTGAGTCAATTTGGCGTAAAATGGCCGACCATCGTGCGATTCACACAGAATACATTATGTTTCGAACGATGTCAGAATGCATAAAATATCATGCGACAATATCAGTTTTTACCAGCCTCCCAGAATCAGCGACTCCTTAAATCACCATGATCCAAATAGCGTACACAACGAATCCTTCATTTCAGAAATATTTGCTCATCAAAGCACCGAGAAATAAAGCATCTTCACATTGTCGACACCGGAAGTATCATCTCCAAGAACATATGAACAGAGCCTGGTGAAATGTTACTGTGTGGCGAATCATACTCGTCTTCGAGCTACATGTATGCATGGTTTTATTAACGGTTTGTATTGTGAAGAGGTGAAATTGCCCGAAACCTCCACTGTTCCATTTTGCACCAGGTTCTATTCATAAACAATTTTTAATTGAAATTTTTATTTTTACTGTGTAATATTTGGGTTAAGTCTAATACATCAAAAGTTAGAGGTTTGAGGGAGTACATGTATGAGGATGCCACGGGAATTTTCAAAATGTTAGCCTCTGTAGCCCAAGCCCAAGTAAAAAAAAATTGCAGAAAGGTTGCTGTTTTTTTTGCATCTGGCATTTAACTAATTTTATGTCTAAAATCCGCATAAAACCCCACTGATATCACTCACATAACTGGGAAATTATCTCCTTTATACCAAACGACAGTTTCATCTGTTTCAGAAGCTGTTAAATAAAATGGAATATACAGGTAAATATTTTTGTCTTTAAATATGGGCTGATAGGCATATGTCTACCACATACATATCCATTCAATGGAGTTTCCAAGTCAACGTGTGATGAGAGTATGCTATAGTTCTTCCTGTGTGGTCAAATTCCAATCTGCTAAATGGAAATTCTAACGCATCAATATAGTGGACAAATACACTTATACAGTAAGTCAGTAACCCATCAGCAGTTGATAGTTGCACATAAAACACTATTATAAGGCATATGCATTCAATTTTACAAAAACAAATGATACATCTCCCAGCATATCCCCTGTATATGCAGTGAGGTATCATTTCCACCAGCAAGCTATTACACAAACCGAACATGTGTTTTGGCTATTTGACTCTAACACATTTTAAGCTCATAACATCTCAGGACAGTGAACTCAATCTTGACTTTCGAGTCACTGTTGATGTTATGTAGACATATCCATGACATATCAGTTGTTAAGCTTCAATTCAACTAGAGTTGACATATTTTGGAAATAAATACATACCGGTATCTAGAGAGGATACATGTATTTGCCAGGATGCAATTGGAAATATTATTTTATAAATTGCTGATAGATGTATCTGCAAACCTAGGTCGTTGTGCAGGATAGACACAATTTATAACTAATTCCAGATTGATTAGTCTGTCAACCAGCACATTATCTACCATTATTTGATACAACTTGTCTACTGGAACATCTTCTTTATACAAATATATACAAATAATTCATTGATTAGCTTGATGCACTGATGAACGTTATTTTCTAGCCATTGATAGTCACATTAATGTTTGAGAGCTGCTCGCTCTTTTCCATGCACACATTGATCTAGGTTTAAAAGTCCTACAGGTAGTTACATGAGGAAAAGTTTATTTATTTCAGTTTTACATTTCTCGAAGCTTCTTTCGAAGGGTGTCGGGAAGGAAGTTTTTCACCTCACCGTCCCATATGCAACATGTCAGCTTTATGTCACCTCCAATAAAGCCCATGTACGGGTCCAGTAACATAAATAAGGTGTTTTTGCAGCTATAATAAGTTTTAATCTGTTAAAATGTTAAATATGAGCACAAAAGGTCTTTAGTAAAACATTTGTATGAGGTTGTAAAAAATATGATTTTTTGCCTCTCGGACTACCCACCCCGACATACCTTCCTGCATCCCTACAGTGTATAATATCGGTAGCTTTGCGCAAGTCGTCATCTCTATGAGTGCATTCTAGTTTCACCTTGCTTAGGCATCAATACACTCTTAAACGCACATACACGACCCATTGGCCTTAAATTAAATATACTCGGTATTTATTATATTACTTTTGTATTGCTCAGTATAGAGTTAGACCCTCGACACCTGTCAATATATTTGGGCTGAATTCATCTGATGTGGTAGTATTCCTCGAAATTAACAACAAAGCCGTCGTTACTTCGAAATATAGTTTGGGCTAACATTTACACAAATCCTGCATGTGTTTTCTGTCGACACAGACATCATTTCAGAAACCACTGTGAAATAAACACCCAAGGTTGGGTGAAATAAAACACATAGAGGGATTATGTTGACTGTTGACTAGAATTTGGCTTGTGATTATCACAAATATATAATAAGCATTCTGTGACTCCATTTGAAGTGTCAGCTTTTGAATTGTGATCCCAAACCCCACAACCCATGCTACTACGCCTACATCAGCATATTTGGTATATGTTTTGATTGTAATAATAAATATTGCTATACGGGTAAAATTGGATAAATTAGTTTGATTTAACGGGTTGAGAAAGCCTTTTTCGTTCAGCTTATGTAATATGGACAACACACCACCCGGCCTACGTGTCTGTAGTCAATAGTTAACCCCTCCCCATGTGCAAATGGAATTGTTCAATTATATATATAAGCCTGTATTCGATCCGCATTCCACATAGACGCGGATACAAAAGATAAATGCATCACATCCATAATATGGAGTCTATATATAGGAACATTTATGACAAGATTGACTGTGTTCCCACAGGGCGTATTATACGCGTATACCGTCTGCATGTGAATTAACTACACGGATTTGTAATCGATGTACATCTAACGTATGCTACCCGTTCACGGATCACTCGATGGTATATATACAGGACACAAGGCGTGCGTGTAATTAACTGCACAGATGTCTATTCGACGTACCTAGAACGTATTCTACCAATACAAGGTTAGTTTATACCGACACAAATATTAATTTAATATGATTCTACATTGTTACAGTGTCACTGTTGTCGCGCCATGTCTATTGTTATCCGATAAGACTGCTCTCCAACATTGTTCAATGATAACTTATCTACATAATTAGTTATATCTCAATGCTCCTGACATATTCTAAACACGAATAACATACCCATCTTTAATTTCGTATGAACTTATCAGATTCTCGTTTAGTAGGTCTTAGAAAACAACATATTGATTTTTACTTGGATATGTGTATTTAAGGGTTAGGCGCATATATACTAGATTTGTCACGAACGACCCGGACTGCACCGCACCTGTGGCGTCTATAGGGTGAGTTTAGTAGCCAGAACAGTGAGAGCAAGATAGAAGAGAGAGAGTGAGGGACAGCGTGGGAGAATGGGTGAATGTTGTTATGTGTATTCGAGTTGTCAGGGGTCCGTATATAACTGTCTGCGTGCTGCGAATATACCATACGTGTGATTATGTGTGCGATTTCAAATAAATAAATAAATAATAAATAAATATCTGATACGAAACAGGACCGTCATGAACATATATAAACATTTTAAATAGTTAGAACGAACCTGATGTAAACAATGTAACTACATACCTAAATATATACCAACAATTATACATTCCCTCCGCCTAATTCGTATATAAATGTAATGTCATGCATATATACATGATATTTGGCCAACAAAAAAGAAACACGGTTGTGGACAAATACTATTACTATAATATATTAGGGTGGTTGGGTTAATAGTTCAGAGTTGGTGTGTTAATTGTTTAGGGTGGGTGGGCTAATAGTTTAGGTTGGTGGGTTCTGGATAAATTATTTATTTGTATTTCAAAATTGATTTTCTAAATATCTGCCAGGAATTGTATTTGTAAAATTTAGTATAGGCGATTACTGTGACACAATATTTAAGAAACATCGACCCATTGGATCTTATAACCCCATTTACTTTATGCCATGAACAATAGTTAAAATTGCACCATTTCCAGGTACCAAGAACTTCTGTAAATTAGATATGTTTTCAAACGTGCAGTTCGTATATCCATGATATCATATCTCCAGATCATGAGAGGAGACTTAATTATTCTTGAAATTTAATTATAACTTAAAATTTATGTAATTGTGTGTGTGTTTATATGTATGTATATGCGTATATATGTATGCATATGCGTAGTTAAGTATGTAAGTTAGGGCCATCCTGTATGTGCGCCCGTTTTGTTTGTAACTGCATATGGACGCTTACACTGTGTGTGAACGGACGTGAACGCTGTATCGCGGTAATCGGACATAAATAAAAGTCGCTCGCCTCAGCTTGACTACGGTACGTATATTTTCGTCTTTCTCTCCAATTGTGTAACAATCCCAGCCCGGGTGCCAATCTGCCTCGATGAGAGTTATGTTCAGCTACATTTTCGTACTAATTGCGTTTCAGTGTCGTGTCTAGTTCTCTCCGAAATCAAGGTTAAACCTCCTATTTTCGTGCTAAAAACACGTCACGTTTGCGATCAAAAGCACATTTTTCAATCTATACCATGTCTTATTTTATAACAAAGACATGTTTTGGATGCCTTAATATCACATTGAAAGCCACGCTTAGCGATTGTCCACTGTTTCCTGAGTTTTCTCGACATACGAGCCCGATTTCAAAGCGTGGTGCTCCAACAGAATTGAACGCACGGTAAGTTCTGACAAAAAAACATTGAACGCACGGTATTTTTTTATTATTTGTATTGAACGCACGGTAACATTTCGATTACACCATTTTACGGCCGGTTAGTATCATATCGCACGTTTCTAACTTGATTTTCACATGCCACAAATGTACATTTTTTCCACAGCCAATAGTGCTACCTGTGCTAACAATGTTTATTAAAATGGTCAAATGTCACAGTCAAGATATGAGATGCATTAGATCATCCTACAAATAGTCCTTGAATGTCCAATGTTTGAGAGTTTCTCTTGTTTGTTATCTTAACTAGCACTTTAACTATCATGAGTAATCATGAAAACCCACACTCTTTTGTCAGTGGTAGTCATTTATATTTAAAAAAAAACTATAGATTAACTATAATTTACAATGTGCTAGAATTTATCCAAAATACGACAAATTGTATCTTGTTTTAGTGGAAATAAGTCACATCATAGCATTTTCTAGAAAATAACACAATATAACACAGTATAAACTATATATATACTAGTATTTTATAAATGTAAAATATTACATTCGACCAAAGATGGTGGGCTTCCAATGTTACACTCGAGAAAGCGATACCATTTATTTGCACACGATGGTTGGTATACAATAATATCGACACATAATTACGTGGCAACCTAAGTCCCAATGCGATGTACCACATATGGGCGTATATTTAAAGAGAGGAGGTACTCATAAGTGAGTCAGCACTTGTCCTCCAATCCCATTGTCTGTATAAAAATGTATGTATCATTTCCTATATGTGTTATTGAAATCAGACAAATAAATATGTTTAAACTATTTAAAGAGCTCTTTATAATTACAAAAGTTCCATCTACTAGTAACATAAAAATACAAGGTTTTGTTTGAACATAATTGTCATGGCAGCGCACGAAAATATATAATTTAAACGAGTGGCCAAGCATAATTGTCCTTACCACGCACAGTTTGGACACGTGTGGTAATATTTTAACAAACAGTATGATACATAATTATATAAACTGTAGTCTGTCTGGACTATTTTATGGAACAATATTTTTGAATCTTCCGCTGACATAATCAACCCATTGGATTGTATAAGTAGAAGGAAGAAATGTTGATATTAGAAAGTAATTACCCGGCTAAAGCAGGTTGCGACATGTTACCATTCACTCAAGCCCATTGGTCGACTATAGTTTTCGCCTTGCAACATCCATATCTCGTGTGGTAATTTCTAACTAATGTTATTATGCATAGGCCGATTATACACACTGACAGCTAACCCGAAAAAATCACCCGTCAGTTATTCATGTCAGTCGACAATATGTTCTCTTGAATTGGTGGTTCATGTATACGCGCTGGTATTTTATACATTTGAGTTAACATAGTAGTTATGGCGCGATAAGTTGGTCTCTCAATCCTCTACAAATAATTCCCTTACCTCAGCTATATACCTAATTAATTTTAAGAGTTAAATTGACCATCAATAATGTCTCCGTTGTCCGATTTCGGACATATATTTATGTTTACCGCCATAATATCACTTCTTGTGGCTATATATATATATGAATACAAACCATGAACACAGCAATCCTTTAGTCATTATTTAATCTATATATTGCAGAGATGGATCCGGCTGATATGCAGTATTGCAGACATATGCCATCAAATTGGCAACACTGTCAAGCAATCTATAAGAAGCCACACAGGAGAAGAGTTGGCAAAACAAATTAGCCATAAAAATCCGGACTCCACAAATCGATAGTTCGGCAGTATGGTGTAACACCCGAAACGATTGAAAGTAAAGACAGGGAGATTGTGCCAGATCAAAATACGAATTCCGTAGGATCATTTGCACTCGTTGGATTATAATTTAATTTCCCAACATTCTCTGTGGTTAAAACGTTTCCAATCCAACGGATGGCCATTTCATGATAAGAGTTGGTGAAATAAAGCGTAATGTTCGACTGTTTGTTAGAAGATAGAACACACTCTACACAAATGCAGGAACAGTAAATGACATGATATAATTACTGTTGTAATTTCGTTCAACACTATACGCGGTCTGCAGCCTGTAATTAATCCATACCCTACGCGGTTTGCAGCCTATAAATTAGTTCAAAACCCTACGCGGTTTGCAGCCAGAACATTAGTACAATACTCTCCGCGGTTTGCAGCCTGTAAATTAGTCCAATACACTACGCGGTTTGCAGTCTGTAAATTAGTCAAATACCCAACATGGTCTGCAGTCTGTAAATTAGTCCAATACCCTACACGGTCTGCAGCATGTAAATTAGTCAAATACCCTACACGGTCTGCAGCCTGTAAATTAGTCCAATACCCTACACGGTCTGCAGCCTGTAAATTAGTCCAATACCCTACATGGTCTGCAGACTGTAAATTAGTCCAATACCCTACACGGTCTGCAGCCTGTAAATTAGCACAATACCCTACACGGTCTGCAGCCTGTAAATTAGTCCAATACCCTACACGGTCTGCAGCCTGTAAATTAGTCCAATACCCTACACGGTCTGCAGTCTGTAAATTAGTCAAATACCCTACACGGTCTGCAGCATGTAAATTAGTCAAATACCCTACACGGTCTGCAGCCTGTAAATTAGTCCAATATACCCTACACGGTCTGCAGCCTGTAAATTAGTCCAATACCCTACACGGTCTGCAGTCTGTAAATTAGTCAAATACCCTACACGGTCTGCAGCATGTAAATTAGTCAAATACCCTACACGGTCTGCAGTCTGTAAATTAGTCCAATACCCTACACGGCCTGCAGTCTGTAAATTAGTCCAATACCCTACACGGCCTGCAGTCTGTAAATTAGTACAATACCTTACACGGCCTGCAGCCTGTAAATTAGTACAATACCCTACATGGTTTGCAGTCTGTAAATTAGTCCAATACACTACGTGGTATGCAGCCTGTAAATTAGTCCAATACCATACGCGGTCTACACCTTGTAAATTAGTCCAATACCCTACGCGGTCTGCAGCCTGTAAATTAGTCCAATACCATACATGGCAGCCTGTAAATTAGTTCAATACCCTACGCGGTCTGCACCTTGTAAATTATTCAAATACTCTACGCGGTCTGCACCTTGTAAATTAGTCAAATACCCTACACGGTCTGCAGCATGTAAATTAGTACAATACACTACACGGTCTGCAGCCTGTAAATGAATACAATACCCTACACGGCCTGCAGTCTGTAAATTAGTCCAATACCCTACAAGGCCTGCAGTCTGTAAATTAGTACAATACCTTACACGGCCTGCAGCCTGTAAATTAGTACAATACCCTACATGGTTTGCAGTCTGTAAATTAGTCCAATACACTACGTGGTATGCAGCCTGTAAATTAGTCCAATACCCTACGCGGTCTACACCTTGTAAATTAGTCCAATACCATACGCGGTCTGCAGCCTGTAAATTAGTCCAATACCATACATGGTCTGCAGCCTGTAAATTAGTCCAATACCATACATGGCAGCCTGTAAATTAGTTCAATACCCTACGCGGTCTGCACCTTGTAAATTAGTCAAATACCCTACACGGTCTGCAGCATGTAAATTACTACAATACCCTACGCGGTCTGCAGCCAGTAAATTAGGTCAATACCCTACACGGTCTGCAGCCTGTAAATTAGGTCAATACCCTACGCGATCTGCAGCCTGTAAATTAGTCCAATACCCTACACGGTATGCAGCATGTAAATTAGTTCAATACCCTACACGGTCTGCAGCCTGTAAATTAGGTCAATACCCTACACGGTCTGCAGCCTGTAAATTAGGCCAATACCCTACACGGTATGTAACCTGAAAATTAATACAATACCCTACACGGTCTGCAGCCTGTAAATTAGGTCAATACCCTACGCGGTCTGCAGCGTGTAAATTAGTCCAATACCCTACACGGTATGCAGCATGTAAATTAGTTCAATACCCTACACGGTCTGCAGCCTGTAAATTAGGTCAATACCCTACACGGTCTGCAGCCTGTAAATTAGGCCAATACCCTACACGGTATGTAACCTGTAAATTAATACAATACCCTACGCGGCCTGCAGCCTGCACATTAGTCCAATACTCGCCGCGGCCTGCACCTTGTAAATTAGTCCAATACCCTACACGGTCTGCAGTCTGTAAATTAGTCCAATACCCTACACGGTCTGCAGCCTGTAAATTAGTCCAATACCCTACATGGTCTGCAGCCTGTAAATTAGTCCAATACCCTACACGGTCTGCAGTCTGTAAATTAGTTCAAAACCCTACATGGTCTGCAGTCTGTAAATTAGTCCAATTCCTACGCGGCCTGCAGCCTACAAATTAGTACAATACCCTACACGGCCTGCAGCCTGTAAATTAGTACAATACCCTACACGGCCTGCATCCTGTAACTTAGTCCAATACCCTACACGGTCTGCAGTCTGTAAATTAGTCCAATACCCTACACGGTCTGCAGTCTGTAAATTAGTACAAAACCCTACATGGTCTGCAGTCTGTAAATTAGTCCAATACCATACACGGCCTGCATCCTGTAAATTAGTCCAATACCCTACATGGTCTGCAGCCTGTAAATTAGTCCAATACCCTACACGGTCTGCAGTCTGTAAATTAGTCCAAAACCCTACATGGTCTGCAGTCTGTAAATTAGTCCAATACCTACGCGGCCTGCAGCCTACAAATTAGTCCAATACCCTGCACGGTCTGCAGCCTGTAAATTAGACAAATACCCGACATGGTCTGCAGCCTGTAAATTAGTACAATACACTATACGGTCTGCAGCCTGTAAATTAGTACAATACCCTACACGGCCTGCAGTCTGTAAATTAGTACAATACCCTACACGGCCTGCAGTCTGTAAATTAGTAAAATACCCTACACGGCCTGCAGCCTGTAAATTAGTACAATACCCTGCACGGTCTGCAGCCTGTAAATTAGACAAATACCCGACATGGTCTGCAGCCTGTAAATTAGTACAATACACTACACGGTCTGCAGCCTGTAAATTAGTACAATACCCTACACGGCCTGCAGTCTGTAAATTAGTACAATACCCTACACGGCCTGCAGCCTGTAAATTAGTCCGCTACCCTACACGGTCTGTAGCCTGTAAACTAGTACAATACCCTACACGGTCTGCAGCCTGTAAATTAGTCCAATACCCTACACGGCCTGCAGCCTGTAAATTAGTACAATACCCTACACGGCCTGCAGTCTGTAAATTAGTACAATACCCCACACGGCCTGCAGTCTGTAAATTAGTCCGCTACCCTACATGGTCTGCAGCATGTAAATTAGTCCAATACCCTACACGGTCTGCAGCCTGTAAATTAGTACAATTCCCTACACGGGATGCAGCCTGTAAATTAGTGCAATACCCTACACGGTCTGTAGCCTGTAAATTAGTGAAATACCCTACACGGTCTGTAGCCTGTAAATTAGTGCAATACCCTACACGGTCTGTAGCCTGTAAATTAGTGCAATACCCTACATGGTCTGCAGCCTGTAAATTAGTCCAATACCCTACATGGTCTGTAGCCTGTAAATTAGTGCAATAACCTACATGGTCTGCAGCCTGTAAATTAGTCCAATACCCTACATGGTCTGCAGCCTGTAAATTAGTCCAATACCCTACATGGTCTGCAGCCTGTAAATTAGTCCAATACCCTACACGGTCTGCAGCCTGTAAATTAGTCCAATACCCTACACGGTCTGTATCCTGTAAATTAGTGCAATACCCTACATGGTCTGCAGCCTGTAAATTAGTCCAATACCCTACATGGTCTGTAGCCTGTAAATTAGTGCAATACCCTACATGGTCTGCAGCCTGTAAATTAGTCCAATACCCTACATGGTCTGCAGCCTGTAAATTAGTCCAATACCCTACACGGTCTGCAGCCTGTAAATTAGTCCAATACCCTACATGGTCTGCAGCCTGTAAATTAGTCCAATTCCCTACACGGTCTGTAGCCTGTAAATTAATCCAATACCCTACATGGTCTGCAGCCTGTAAATTAGTGCAATACCCTACATGGTGTGCAGCCTGTAAATTAGTCCAATTCCATACATACGCTTCGTCGTAGTAGTTATGTTTATGTATTACCCGTGGTCACCTGATGGTGTGCACTTGTATATAGTTGTACAATAAATTTCATCAACGTGTTTCCAAGAATTCCGACTTAATGGTTAGAACCTGTGGGACCAGTAGCCCGAGAGAGTGGTACAGCAAACGTATTGAGAACCTACTAGCATCACAATGACAGCGACTTGAGTGCAATAAGAGTGTGAGACTTGACAACGTAGGAACGCAATGGGAGCATACTTTGTTTTAAAAGTTTGACAATTTTGGACAGTTTTCGGCGCTCCTCCTGAATGTTACTCATATTTTGGTACTTTTGCAGCGCAGTGCAAACACCGGCCTGGGTGTGACAGGGGTTTAACACGGGTTTTATTTACTTCTGCATACGGCGAATGGGAAAGATGATTTGTGGAAGATTGTAGCTGATCAAATTCGTTCATGTATCGTGCAATAGCGGTCGTTATTTACGCACAGGCCCAAGGCGTTTGTACATTAAATTGCCGCTTTCAATCAGGAAATTACTGGTGTAGTGATCGGGCACGGTGCCAAGCAGGCGACTCAATATCAACCGAAATTAGTACGCAACATAGTAAAATCTTCGACAATAGCCGCTGGAAATTTTAGAATGTTCATAATTGAAATCGCGCATTCTGGTGCAGTTTGGCATTACACAAGCTGGTAGAAAAGAACGAAATATATATATATATCTCTTTATTTACGCCTCCCGATCGGAGAAATCCAGAGAAATCTCACAGAAATGCAGAAAGCCGGGTCATATTGTTAACAGGATATAATTAGACGATACAGACCCTTTTGGGCGGGTATTACCATGAGCGATCCATCAGTCATCTCCCGTTTGTATCCAGATGGTTTCATTTATTTCATAAACTTCTTGAAGTACCTTGTCTGTTCCTCTTTTGAGTTGGAACTCCGTACATCCAGAGACAGTGCAATGCGCTTGAAATCCTTCGCCATTCGATGTTGACCAAATCTCACCAAACTGCGCCTCAATTCCGGGGATTCTCCATTTATGAGATCATAAATTTTCGTCACCAAATCCGTCAAATTATGTTTCTTCCAGTCTACATCTTGCTTCAAATTGTGGTTCAAACTTTCGTAGTTATTGTTTGTCCAGTTGACTGTAATTATGGTTGCGCATACACCTTGTAAAAATCGCTCGGCACAAGCTGAATAGACAGGAAGAATTACACATATCTGAAACAGTGTGACCAGATTGGGGAAAAGTTCCACATAGCAACAATGAACTCTTTTGACATGCCTTTGTACATCATCAGGATTTTCCACGTTTGATATGTAGTCGTTGTAAGAAGCCTGAAAGTATGTGAATTCATCCTCCAGGGCTTGTGGGTTAACTTCCTTCTTGTAGAATTCGGCGAGTTCATGTATTCGTTCAGGTTCGCTTTCTTCTAAATTCCCGAGCCAGCGAAAGATAGGAAAATCCCATTTTAAACGAATATCTTCTATATATATTTGCGAATGTCTCTCTGTCTATCTGTCTGTCGGGTTAGGGATGATCAGGTGCGGGCACCAAAATCGATGACTTTATCTCGCTGATTTCCACCAAATATATTAATTTCCATGATACAGACACATATATTGGTGACTATCTCAACTTATAAACTCCCAGTATCTTCGATTACACTCAAACGACAGTTTAGTTAAAATTGTTGGGTTATCCAAAGTTGGGTTAATGTTGGGTCAAATTCCAGAAGTTCGGTTCAATTATTTGGTTATATTTTTTGGTTACATTAGTTTAGTTAACAGTCAATTGGTTTCAGTTGCTCCATTGATAACGATGTGCTACATGTGAGCTTCCTGTGTCATAATTTCTTCTCTTTATTGTAAACTCAAATAAATAAACGGTCAATGCATCTGTTATATCGGAATTATATAGTTGTAGCATTGCTTGTGTCTTTGGTAAAAGTATTATGTTCTTGGTTTGTTAATATATTACCAAAACGGAAGTCATTATATGTTACACCTTGTTTCATACATTACATATTACATACTAGGTTCGAAGTCTAGTTTAATTCCATAACTCTGAGCTATTCAGACGAAATGAATCCTTTGATTTGACTTATTTTTGGGAAACTTAATTAATTACCAGAATCTCAAAACTCATCCATTGAGATGAAGATAATTATATATTGATACAGTTTTCTCTAACCCATGTTTAATTACTTCAAACCCAATATTTGGTTATTTTAACCCAACGTTTGGTTACAATGTTGGGTTACCATAACCCAATGTTTAGTTATTTTGTTTCTAAACCAACTAGTTTAGTTAACAGCACTCTAACCCAACGTTGAGACGGATTCGGTTGACTAAAAGTCGAATAAGTACAAAATACTTTTTTCTGTATGTAACTAATATAAAACATGCCCTGGAGATGACCCTGGGTGAGTTTTAGACCTTTGATGTCCGATCACTAATATTACACTGATATTAGCTGATCGCAGCTTTCAGTGCAAAAGGGCCCTGACACTGCAATAGGGAATCTTTTAAATCTACATTATGTTTGCTAAAATACATCAAGTTGAATGCTACATGTCTTATAAGGGAGTGTAGTGACCAGTTACGATGCAACAATGTTAACTGGGTTTCACAAACATTGCGGTACATAACTCAACTGACCATCACACCCCCATGACACTATCTGACCGACCGCCCATTTAATTCTTACTTGTAAAGTAAGTGACATTAATATGAAACTCATGAGTATTGCCAGTGGACCCTGGGGTAATTATTCTGAAAGTCCATTATTCCGAGGTCATAAGCACCATATTCATTAACACACCAATGCTACATGTGCATCACACTTTCAACTAATTAATTATTCACTAAGTTTGGCTAAGCCCTATATAGTATACAACGTGGTAAAATGGTGTATAATTTAGGTTATTTCTGTAATGTTTGTTTGATTCATTATTCCGATCCCAAATTATCAGTGACATGGGAATTTACTAGTATTCTAAGCCATATAGAAGGTATCGGAATATTGAAATAGTCGGAATTATGAACCCTCATGGAAAAGCTGAATAATGAATTCTCAGAATAATTAAGCATCGGAATAATGACTCATATATACCCGAAGACCCCCCAATCTACAAGAAGGGAAAAAGAGTCATGTGCAGTGTGTACTGTAGAAAACAACAATCAACACATAACACAATTTATGCCAACTATATATCATATGAGTAATATGTAATTGCACGCATGGTCATACATAATCATAATGTATGAATGGGGTAAATAAGATAGTGAAGATACATGATGCATAATACATAAATTTCACTTCCTCCACACAGGTATGATTCCCTGTACTATATAAATGTACACATACGCCTTCATGTCTCGAGTTTTAAGCACACTACCATGAAAAGTTAAATCCGTTTGACTGTTTGACTAGAGATCGGCCGTATACAGTACTTTAGCAGTTCGGCTAAATTGCAGTATATGGTACTCTAGACATGGCCTATTTTATATTTGGACATGTACGACTGTTCTTTCCATTAAGGGGACTTGTAAATGTCAAAATATTAAAATACCTCTTATTCAATTAGTCTACTTTGGTCGACTATTTTGTACCAAGACTGGACGATCGATACTGTGTGGTATTGTTTTTTTCATAATATAACATGAAGTCATACATAAACTTTAAAATTGTTTTCAACAACAAAATGGAGACAAATTTTCTGAATTATGTCTTTCAATGGTATCTGGAGAAGTCGGCCCCGTGCGAAGTCGGCCCCACACGGAGACTGTCCCGTTAATTAGAAGCGATTAAATCGGTTTGATTCGATTGAGTTAGTGTTTATGTTGTTTATGAAGTCAGCAACTTAATTTGATTGAGATAGTGCCGTGATGACAATCCAAGACCATCCTTTGAAACTTTGTATAGAACACTACAGACAAACTCAACACCTGCCATGCCTCCTTCAATCGGTCATGTTCCTTTGAGCAACCAGCCATTCAAGAACCACCATTAGACCTCTACCTGAGACATTGAATAGTTTTTTCCCCAAGTGATGGTCACTTGAGTCCAAACATTTGACCATAATTTGGATACTATTTGAGTTAACCCTTTACCCAACAAACCGGCCAAAACCGGCCAAATAAAGCTTCAACAGCCTAAAATATCTTCGGTCTGTCTCAATAGAACCATACAAATATGGATATCATTGGAACCGGCTGCTTGACCACATTGTGATAGTTACAGTTAGCCCTGTGCCAATGCATTCTCTTATATATGCGAGTCGACCATAGGTCGCCTCGCATATATAAGAGAATGCATTGGCCTAAACAAAATCTTTTTTTAACACTTTTTACCATTTTTTCTTACATTCTTTAACAATTTTATAATTTTTAATGTGTTAAGCCAATGCATTCTCTTATATATGCGAGGCGACCTATGGTCGACTCGCATATATAAGAGAATGCATTGGCACAGGGCCGTTCTGTTGGGTAAAGGGTTAAATTGGTCAAAACCAATTAATTTCATTTGTTATGTTATTTCGTGATTATTATCATCAGTTTCATATATCATAAAATAAATAAAGAATAGTTTTAACCCTTTACCCAACATAACGGCCCTGTGCCAATGCATTCTCTTATATATGCGAGTCGACCATATGTCGCCTCGCATATATAAGAGAATGCATTGGCTTAACACATTAAAAATTATAAAATTGTTAAAGAATGTAAGAAAAAATGGTAAAAAGTGTTAAAAAAAGATTTTTTTTAGGCCAATGCATTCTCTTATATATGCGAGGCGACCTATGGTCGACTCGCATATATAAGAGAATGCATTGGCACAGGGCTAACTGTAACTATCACAATGTGGTCAAGGAGCCGGTTCCAATGATATCCATATTTGTATGGTTCTATTGAGACAGACCGAAGATATTTTAGGCTGTTGAAGCTTTATTTGGCCGGTTTTGGCCGGTTTGTTGGGTAAAGGGTTAAACACTGGTGCTGTTATATGTGGTGCCGACTTCTCTGGGGAGGTCTTCACATGGGACCGTCTTCGTACGGATCCGACTTCGAGCGGGGTCGACTTCTCCTGTATTCTTTTCAACTTTTTATGCCGCCGAAATTTTTGTACTTTATTGAATTCTGTTCAAACATGCCATAGTTGTTCCTAATGAGGAGACGATGTGTCGCACCCAATTTCGCTTTTCCAATAGTTGAAGGTCAAGGTCACCGATCAAGGTCGTCCTCTCGATTAAGTCACCACACTGGCACACTCTACCCTTCGTGTCCACTCCATAACTTTTGTGTACATCACATGATTTCAACGAAGCAAGGTGTGCTGGTTAACCTGAGGGTGACGGTGTGTGACAATATGTGTGCATTGTGGTTAACCTGCATTTGTGGGTTAGCATCACCAAATTCACACTCTGTGAATCGCATGCTGCTTAGCCCTCAACTGCTGTGGGAGACCAAGGGCCAGATTGAAATTGATATTCACCACTTAGTCACCTTGATTATGAAATTCATCTTCTGCAAATTAGGGGATATATAAACTGAACAGTAGCAACTAAAATCGAAGTTAATTTTAGACTTTAGATACATTTCAGAAGATAAGGCCTAAGCAAAATGAGGCCCCCATAGGGTGAAATTGTTGATGCTAGCCTGCTGTACCTCTGGGGACCTCTTTCTTCAAATGTCAGTCACACTAAATTAACCCTCTGGGGACCTCATTCTGCAAATGTCAGACACATTATATCTATGGGCAATTCCATTGCAGAACTGGACACGACCACCAAAATTTCAAATTCATTGTCATGTCATGTAATCTTCTTCATTGTATAGGGAAATTACTGTAATTTCATGACATATAATGGACTTAATTCTGGTTTGAGGCTGAACAACTTCTTGTCTCTAAGTAAATAGTGGGGAAAATTCCCCAGATTTTCCCCTATTATCCTATAATTTAAGAAGCAGTTAATTTGTTCCATTTTATAATCTTGACCAATTAATTGTTACCAAATTACTCGATACTGAAAGCAGATGTGATATTCGAATGTGCCAGTCGACCGTTTGAAAATTGTTAATTTTTATGTAACGTCAGTCACATATGTCATCTATATTCTCCTGCCTGGAGAAGATTTTGAAGATAAACCTTCACCCAGCTAGTAAAGCCATGTCCTTGTAATGCAGAATAACACATATGTGACCCGCCATATCAAATCCAGGCGTAAGTCGGGATTTTTTTTACCTGTGCCAATGCATTCTCTTATATATGCGAGTCGACCATAGGTCGCCTCGCATATATAAGAGAATGCATTGGCCTAACAATTTTTTAAAAATAAATGTTTCTTACAATTTTTAGGACATAAAATAAAAAACATCCATTACCCTGCAGGGATCCCCACACATATATAGAAGCACATAGAAGAGTGTTGTCTGCTCATGTTTGTCTGGGGCTATGTATGGGTGAAATTATAAAATTGTTAAAGAATACAAGAAAAAATTTATTAAAATTGTAAAAAAAAATGTTAGGCCAATGCATTCTTTTATATATGCGAGGCGACCTATGGTCGACTCGCATATGTAAGAGAATGCATTGGCACAGGGTAAAACAAATCCCGACTTCCGACTGGATATGATATGGCGGGTCACATAGAACTAGAATTACCAGATCGATCAATGTAACTATTAGTGTGTGGCCTCAAAGTAGTGTAACGTCAGTCAACTGGATGTAACGTCAGTCTCATTGGAAAATGGCATGGGCATATAAATTATTGCAAGCATCAGGCAATTTTTTGCAATGAAAATGCATTCGCATATAGTTGACCTTGTTGTGTTTGATTATTTGAGGAAGGTATATCAAACTGATTATACTTAGGCAAAATACACATTAATTGTGGGCGACTTAAAACTTCACCAGTGCCAGAGAAATGTCAACTTATATACATGTACCTTCCCCAAATCATCAAACACAACAAAATAAATCCTTAATTCCTTGAAAAGTTAAAATGAGTGTGCCACATTGCTATTATCGCTCCCACATAGGTGTATAATTTTAAAAGAGTACTTTTATGGCAAGGCAAGGTCTTATATAAATTCAATTATCTAATATATAACATGTTACAGTGCTATTAATATACATGTAGATAGGGAAATTCGGTGCCCATATTAATCCTTTGATAACGGGAGAGTTGTTGACAAGTAGTCATTTGTAGGGATGTTCAGATAACAAGATCAAAAGATAGCCTATAATCTGAACATCCCTATATGGGAATGGCCTGGGGTTCCTGAGTGAGACAGATTCAGTTTAGTTCAGTTTAAAATTACTGGTATACATGTGCTAGTAGCAACCTAATAGTGAGGTGCCCAATGTCCGTATATAGCAACTTATTAGTGAGGTGACCAATGTCAGTTTTGATGTCAGAAACTGATTCCGCATGTTGAAAAACTCCCGGTGAAATTGTTTTGTTACTGACAAGAGTAACGATATATAATTACCAATGCACAGTTTTTTTTCACCAAAAGTCACATTAAAATGGTTCTGAACTTTTAAAGCTGTAGACAGGATTTTACAGTACTAAACCTAAAAAATAAGCCTGGCAAGGCAAAAATTAACCAATCTGAGTACTGCAGCACTCATGGTCCGAACTTGCTACATAGTAATTTGGCTTACAATGACATGCTGCAAAAACAGGTGTCAAATCGTGCAAATTTCGCACTTTTTTAACTTGGCTTTTTCCAACATACATATTTTTTGCATTGTTTTAAGGACTGTAATTGACTGGCTTGTGAACAAATCATACCGGATAAACATACTGTTCATCAAAATTTACAGCCTACATGTACATCGCTATCTTGAACAAAACAAAGTAGTACATGTAAGTAAAAGTTTAGCTTTGTCTGGTATCAAAATGAAGGCCGTTTTATAGGGCAATTGTAATTTAACGTCAGTCACGGTAACGTCAGTCACAGAAAAAAAGGATGGCAATATTAAATGTTTTCATAGATTAGCAAATACTTTGTGTTCTATTGAAGAGTATCCTCGTACCAAGTTTGGCGAATAAAATCTATTTCCAGAATGCCCTAGTTGTGAAGAAAGGTTATCACTATACGGGTGCTCAAAATCCATGTCTTTTTTTGTATATCGTCAGTCACGGCGTCATTTTCCAACATATTCAATTATCATAAAGGAACTAGCACACTTGTATTATCTCCTTGAAGTGTCACCAAGGAACTACTTGTAACTTTATGACTATTCAACAAGTATGTAGAATATATTGTTTCAGTTGTATAGGCTAATGAAGGAATGGAAAATTCATGTCGTAACGTCAGTCACGCGTGAAATTGCCCCTATGCTTGGCACACCCAATACAAGATTCCTAAGCAATTGTTTTAGTAGTGTTTAAAGTGATGTAGACACTCCGGTATGGTGAGCAAATATAAATTGGGAACAATCTTGCTCACATTAGTTATTTGTCATGAATATTAATCCAAATTGATGATACACACCTTCATTCTTATATATTAATTAAATGCAATGACTCTCGATGGCGAAATCATTTGTGTTAGATTTTCGCCGATAGTTGCGTCCCGAATCGAGATGTAAATATTTACAATTTGGCATAATTCAGACAATGTTTTCTAATGAGTGGTATGGTCGATTTTTTTTACATTTTCGACGATATTATCATATTAGTATAATGCTGCAATCGCCAGGTTGGCATGGCATATGGTCGATTTCTTTCAAATTTTCGCCGATATTAGTAGAATGCTACATTCTCCAGGTTGGCATAGCACCTGAGTACTAACTTATTAATTTAGCGCACCCGAACAAGTCTATAATATGTCTTTAACAATTACTTTACATGTGATTTACAGGAGATGTTGAGTCAGTATGGAAGAACTAGAAGTGTTACACGAGAATCCCAAATGGCTAGAAAAGACGGCAGACCTTTTAAATGAGGAGTGGCCAAGAAGTAAATATGCGAGGTGAATAATATTTGTTTATTGTTTCTATTATCCATGGACCAGCCTAGATGGCGACTTGGCTTGGGAGAGACTTCTCCCCTGATGTGCCACTTCTCGAAGTTCTCCATATTTTAATTATCTTGGGTGGTCATTGCTGTAAACATTAAAGGTACTCAATCCAATCAGACGCTCCTAAATTACTATTTATTTGGCTTCAGGGGCGACAATTATTTGAGCAGAAACACGTGCTGAAACTGGCGGTTTTGCAGATGAATGATGGATAACTCTAAAATCAAATGGTTATTATTACCACTTAATTTTAGAGTCATCCATCTTCATCCGCAAGAACGCCCGTTTGACCACATGTTTCTGTGCCGCTTATTACTGCAGATCTTGAGAAATAACAAAAACTTCAAAAATTGATATCTGATCACACTGAGCTTTGATGTGTGGGTTTCTCTATTCGAATCAAACATATTTTAACTCTGAAGCCAAAGAAATAGTAATTTAGGAGCGTCTGATCGGAATGAGTATCTTTAAATGTTGGTTGAAGTCTCTTACACAAATCCTTTTACAATATTCATGCTGGGCAATCGCGTGGTTTCGGGGTTGGTGAGTATCACACATTCAAAATGACCGAGGTGAATGAAAATGCACAAAAACACATAATATATGAGAAATTGACACAAAACATATCATTTTGACTGTTACAAGCATATGCTAGTTTATTTTTAAAACAAGTTGATACCTTATTTGTTCAGAAATACTGAGTAGTTTTCTGTAACATTCTGACCAAAGTTGCCAGTCAGAGGTTCCTGGAATACGCAAGTCCATACATCTATAGGAAAATCCTTCTACTGACAACATTGGTCAGAATGTAAGAGCAAACAACTGTGAGTTTTGACATAAATGGGGCTATCAGCTTGTTTGTAAAATAGTATAGCATATCCTCGTTGCTGCCAAAATACTATGTAATATATTATTATCCTAGATTATTACCCTTTTCCTCGTTTCTGGTCGTGTTTGTGAATGCGTCGGTCATTTTGAATGCTTGGTACTCATCAACTCGAAACCATAGATAAGATAAGATAAGATAAGTTTAATAGGCAAAACATCCTTATAAGGACAGTATGCAAACATATTAATATATAGTTGTACATTGAACAATACAATAAATGATATAATAATAGATGGTAATATATAACCATTTAAGTACAGCTGAATGTGCATAGGGTCGTCTCGTCTTCATTTATTCATTGCTTATGAGGCGAAGCTCATCGCGTGCGGAAAATAATTTTCGGATTATATGACATATTGAAGTGCATGAATTTGAAATATTGTTGGATAGGATTTTGACAAGCTGTTCAGTTTGTGTCATGTTTTCAAAGTCTGAGAACTGTGTCTTCATAAGAGTTATTAGTTCGAGCCGCGGTGTGCGGTAAGCACTACATTCCAAAAGAAAGTGTTTTTCATCTTCAATAGCATCATCGGAACAAAATATACATAGTCTTTGTTCCAATGCCGTCGGTGGTTGGGTGTGGCGTCCCTTTTCAATAGCCAGTTTATGATTACTTATACGCAGTCTAGTAAAAACGATTCTATTTTCTATTGATGGTGTGTGAAGAAGATAAGGTTCTATTTCGTACTTAAGTTTGAAAAGTCGGTATGTTCGTAATTTATTACTTCCCGTTTTTGAGCATTCATCAGTGAGACTCTGTCTGAAATATATATAATAATCTTCAATAAGATTTCTTTTGAATTGACTCAGAACTGGACCCGGATTGTTTAGGTCTGCAATATTCCACCCCAGTGATTCTGCCGTTTTGAAGATTGATTTCTTAACCGATGCCACTTGTTGTTCCAACGCAGCATTACGGAGCAGATTACAGTCCGACCGTGAAATTATCTTAATTACATAAGATGAAAGTCTGCATGCCACGTCAATAAATAATGGATGGCTCCCTAACTCGGCGCGAACCGCGTTGTTCGAAGAAAATCTGCCGACTCCGAGTAACCGCTTACAATATTTTATGTGTACCTTCTCACATGGAAGGCGGTCGTGATTTTTAGTGGTTATTTCCACACCCCATATTTCGCTACCATATAACAATATCGGCTTAATTAATCTATCGAAGAGTTTTACAGAAGTCACTAGTGGAATCGGTGCGTCGTTTGTACATGCGTTAAATAAAGAATGCATTGCTTTGAGTCCTTTAGCACTCAATTCTTCCATTGCATGTGAGAATCTACCCGTATTACTAAATTTAATTCCAAGATAATTGTATTCATTAACAATTTCCAACTTTTGATTTCCAATGTGAAAGTCTGGTAAAGTTTTTGTTTTCCTACTTCTAAACACCACACATTTAGTTTTATCAGTGTTCACGGTGAGTTTATTGTTCTCAGTGTATCTATTTAGTCTGTTTAGACAGCACTGTAGCCCACTTGGAGTATCAGAAAGTAAAACCAGGTCGTCAGCGAATAAAATGTGATTAAGTGTATCATTGCCTAAATGGACAGCCTCGCAAGGACTGTCAAACTCTTTTTTAATGTCGTCAATAAAGATTTTGAACAGGTTTGGGGACAATATGCATCCCTGCCTAACACCTATCGTGGATAAGCATGGAGGCCCCAACCCTTTGTTTGTTTTGGTGATATAGTAGCTATTGTCATATAGTGACTGTATTATCCGTAGTATGAGTCCCCTAATGCCCGCGCATTTTAATTTTTTAAAAAGTAATTGTCTGTTTACTGTATCGAACGCTTTTCTGAAATCTATGAATGCAGCATATAGGGGCTTTCCCAATCGTTTGTATTTTTGAATGGCCGCGTGCAGAACAAATGCTCCATCAATGGTGCTCTTCCCTTTCGAAAAACCAAATTGGTTTTCGCTGATAATATTGTTTACATGTAAGAAATCGATTAACCGACGATTAATTATTTTGTTAAACAATTTACCGACCGTCGATGATATTGCTATTGCCCTGTAGTTATTGGGATCACTTTTGTCTCCTTTTTTGTGAATTAAAGTGAGGGTAGATTCGCTCCAATCACTCGGATAATGTCCTGTCTCCAGAATTAAGTTAAACAATTTTACAATTTCATCAATTATCAATGGAACGAGTGACTTCAGCAATTCGTTCGAAATTTGGTCGGGTCCAATCGCCTTTCCGTTTTTTAGTTCTCTTGTAGCGCCAAGAACTTCCTCTGTCGTGATATCATCATTATTGATAGCTTGATTACAAGTTTGATATGTGTCCGAAGATAATCCACAATCTGGATTATCAGGTTTCGGACAATAAAGCTCAGTGAAAAAATCAACTGATCGATCAGCATCAAGTTCATTTTGTGAGAGCGGTCTCTGCCGCATTTTTGTTATGATTTCCCAATATTGTTTTGGGTTGGTTGTTTCTAAAGTATCTAGTTTACAATATATATCTGCGTAGAATGCTCGTCGTTTAGCCTTCAGCGCCTTTTTGTACGCTTTTCGTTTCACATGGTATCGCGTTCTTAGGTTTGGGTCAAATGGGTTATTCCTCATATCATTAATGATTTTTCCGAGATCGCGCTTAAATTCCCTACATTGTCCGTCAAACCATTTTCTTTTACGCGGAGTTTTCTTCCTATTAACTACCCTTCGTACACATGCGTACATGTTTACGTCTTTTACTATTTGCATAAGGTCTTTGGTCGCATTTTTGGCACCATAAACATCATGCTGATAGTGATACGTTTTATAATCAGCTAAGCGTCCGCGAATGGACGTATTATGCATGGCGTTGCGTAATTTCTCCTCACTATGCTCTGCCCATTTAAGATGTGTTCTAAGTTGGGTATATTTATATTTGTTTTGTGCTTGGCATCGTTCATTGTCATATTTTAAGTGAAGAACTAATTGACAATGGTCAGAGAATTCAGTTGGAAGTTTAACACAAAAGTAATCAACCGCGCAAAGAAAACTCTCTGTTATAAGGATATAATCAACGACGCTCGCCCCATTATATTGATAGCTTGTGAAATGACCAAGTCTATCGCCTGTAGATCGTCCATTAATTACACGAATACCACAACTTCGGCTGAGATTTATGAGCTGGCGACCAAAAGAGTTTATACGACTATCCATACTGGCTCTATTGGGGCACGTGTCAATTATGTAATCAGCTGGGAGTGGCGTGTGCTTATCACTGTCAGATACCACGTGGTCTGGCAATTCACCTGTGCGTGCATTGAAATCCCCGCCGAGAATTAATAGTTCACCGCTCTTGTATCGAGCTAATGCCTTCTCGACACATTCAAATATATCATCGTCTTTATCTTTCGTCTTCCAAAAACTAGAATTGCTGGGCGGAATATACAATGACACAAATATTACTTTTGTGGATTGGTTAAGCATTTGACCATCGAACTCTACACATAGTGCTACCTCGTTTACAGTGTAGACTTTTCGCATGTACTTTTTGAATTTTGAGAGAAAATAAAAGGCTATACCACCCTTTTTCTTGGCCTGGGAACGACTTAAATTTAGATTTTCATACCCTTCTAAATGAATATCTGGTGAATCTTGATGCCACGTTTCTACCAGAGTAATAAACTCATATCTCTCTATTTGGTTTCTAAAATCTGGATCTCTTATTTTTTTACGGATCCCTTGCACATTCCAGCTTGTATATCGGATTGTATTACTGTGATCTGTTGAACTAGTGTCAGACATTATTTCAGTGTACTAGCCATGGAGCTGGTAAGATTTCCTATTCTCCCTACAATTGTACAATTTACCTAAATCAAACATTTGAAGTATACGTATATAATGCGTTCATACTAATAAAATTTAACAACAATACTAAAAAACAAAGAGTATACCATTATAGTGCTTCATCGTGCATGGCAACAGCATAATCTACAGAGGGACACATTTTACTTAAGGAATATTTTGAAATCATACAGAAATGAAAGTTACTTATCCACTGGGCGAAATGCTTTTGTTTGCTTTCATAACACATATTGTTTACACTGATGGCCTGTTATTGTATCCACATTGGTTCGTATGAAGATCGTTATAGATGATTTGATAACAAGCTGGTGGTCATCATTTAATTGATACATGGTGCTAACAAGTGAGATTATGGTAGATAATTACCAACAATGCGTTCATTGTCGGTACATAAAACGTGCCGACTTAAAGGGTCGATGTCGGATGTTAAACAAGTAATTAAAACGTTATTCAATTTGTATACAAGTGCGATGAAACCAAAGTCCATCTTACTGGAGATTAAGCTGTGCCATGCCTACAAAAACCACATGGAACTAATTTGTCCCTTTGATGCACGCTCTCAGTTCTGCTATCAAACTACCGAGTTCAGAAGCCATTAAAGTTTGGGAGTCTTTCAAGTCACCCGCTGGGGACTGGTGATTCGTCGCAGGTTGTGAGTGTGACCACCGACCATGCTGATGAAACGAAGGGTCAAAGGTCTGTCGACTATTCGTCCCGTGGCGAATGTTTCTGCCCAATCGTTCCACGCCATCAGTGTTGGGATGCCATTTGTCATGGAACAGATGTACTGCTATGCGGGTTGATCGTGGTTCCACAAATGATTGGGCGTTATCTATGTATTCACACCCAATGTATATGATTCCCTTAGGTGATATTTCTGTCCTCTGTGTGTGTGACGTCATCTGATATTATAATTAGCAGTAACAGGCCATGAATATGTATTTACCATAGTTACATGTATTTACCATAGTTACATGTATTTACCATAGTTACATGTATATTTCAACACCAGAATACTCTAGGATGATAATATTTATGATGATAATATTTTATTTCACAATACAATAGTACATGGTAAGACATGATACTCTGAATGGGATTCATACAGTATTGTGTGGAATGCCGTGGCCAATATATGACGGTCTTCGACCCGACACCCCTGAATGCGGCCGAATTTCAACAATAATGGCTGTTTAATAATTTCACTATTTCACTTTAATTTTCAGATTAAATTTTATTTATTTAAATTTGAGTTTAGATAAGATTCTAATGAATATACAAAATATGTAAAATGCATGGATATAAATGGATATGCGATGGTCAGTTTTCTCAATAACAAGTTTTGGAGTATATTTTGGCTGAATATATATATTAAGGGAAATTATGACTGCACTTTGTTTACTACAGTATGCATCATATGATAATTCAAGCTGTCCAATGATGAATAATGCTCAACTTTAACCATTCCATAACAGGAGCTTTCTGAAATTTTGCAAAAACCCTGTGCCAATGCATTATCTTATGTATGCGAGTCTCCACTAGGGAGCCTCGCATATATAAGAGAATTCATTGTCCTTACAATATTTACCTCGACCTTGTATGCCAGAGCATTCTCTTATATATGCGAAGCTCGCTATGTGAGACTTGCATATATAAGAAAATGCACTGCTACAAGCTCTTTAATGATGTACCAGTGCTGCTCCCTTCATGAAAAGATTAATGACCATTATTTTAGAACTGCATTCCTACTTTGATATTGTTTGTATGTTTGGCTATTCATAACACTGGAAGTAATCGCAACGTTCGTTCTAATGAACTCAAATATTATAACATCGCCGAAAACTGTGTTGGTATTGAATTCATTGTGTTCATTGGTCATTATCAGTGGTTTATCATGCACTTTGTTAACGTAAAAATTACACCAGCCAATGCCCCAAACAACCAGTGACAGTGCAGTTAACCAGCACCCAGCACATATGCCAATGCCCATATTATGGAATACTTCCTCTGATGTTATAACCTACGAATAATCGATTATAGTCGATTATTGACGACCGATTATCGATTATCAACATCAATAATCGTAGAACCTCTACTGTCCGTCTGTCCGTCCGTCTGTCCGTTAACATTTTTGGTTTCCGATCGATAACTCCAGATTGGATCTTAACCAAAGTGGGTATGTGTATTCCCCAGCTAAAGATACAGGCCAAGTTCGAATATGGGTTCCGTCCAGTTATTTTTACATCAGTTACGGCCCCTTTTCGACTTAGAATTTGATCTCTGTTAAAATGTTTGGTTTCCGACCGATAACTTCAGTTTGGATTATAAGATATGAACCAAAGTTAGTATATGTATTTCCCAGCTAACGATACTGGCCAAGTTCGAATATGGTTTCCGTTCAATTATTTTTACATGAGTAACGGCCCATTTTCGACTTAGAATTTGACCAATTTCATAACATTTCGGTTTCCGACCGATAACTCCAGTTTTTATTATTTGATCTGAACCAAAGCTGGTTTGTGTATTTCCCAGCTAAAACTACAGGCCATGTTCGAATATAGATTATGTCTAATTATTTTCACATGAGTTACAGCCATTTTTCGACTTAGAATTTGACCTCATTTTGGCAAATTAGGGGTATATCAGATTGTCTTCACATGTAAGCTCCAAGTATTATTTTATTTTGCGGTAGAACAATTCGAAATGTCTAAAGGGCGTATTTTGCCACGCCCTAGCACTGCTCTTGTTGAAACTTTGTCTTGACAATCCATGTTGAATTAAAGGTACTCAATCCGATTCGATGGTCCCCATATAACAACGTTACAACATTATTTTGAAATTCTGCCTTGATTAATCAATTAATTGCTAGTATAACATTGCCTGAAACGTGTTATTTATCAACATATTGTTCAACAAAATTTGACCTTATTATCAACACAAAGCCATTTGATTTTAGAGTTATCCATCTTCATCCGCAATTTGGTCCGAGACTCGTCGCCTTTTTACCAGGCCACTAATAAGTCTCGATGGTGAAAAATAATAGATTTAAAAAAATCGATATCTAATAACTCTGAGCTTTGATGGGAGATTTTTTGACTCGAATAAAATATGCCCCTGAATCCAAATAAATAGTAATGGGGTGCTTGATCAGATTATGCATCTTTAAAGCTCTGGGTCACCTTAATTATCATGACTGAATAAAGACATATTAACTATGGCTATCTACAAGCATGACCGTTCATTTGATAGAATCCATTGTTTGAGCCAGTCATGTGATGATCTTCCGATTAACCTGGTGTTACTGTCAGATGATGGACATGAGGTCATAGGTCACAGTCAGTTATCAGATGTACATGGGAGGAGCAAAGCTTGTTATTTGGAACATGGTAAGTTTTAAAGGTACTCAAGGCCTTCGAAATAGAAGAATTATTGAGCTACGTATCAACCGTGACAGGTGTCTCCATGAACATAATCTACAGGCTTTGTTTAAATGCAGAACAATATCTATGTCAGATTGAGACATCTCTTAGTTTGATATTTCCAGATTAATTGACTGGGATTTATAATATCTAGAATGTTGCCCACCAGTATCCCTAAAATTCTAAAAGAGTATTTATGACTATTATGCATAAAATATAACATTTTTTGGATACATTTGCCTTAAAACTGTACAAAAATATATCAATAATGAGCATTCTATTTTTGCGTTTCAGCTTATCTGCCTTCTATAGCATTACTTTGTTGAGAATATAGAAACCAACTACAACATTTGAGTACAGTACCCCTTTAATTTCTGAAAATTAATAAACTTCAACAACAAGCCATCTTCGTGGTGCATACAATCTGCGCTTGTTCTGGTTTGGCACTCCACTGCAGTAATATCATATCATATCATGTCATACATTGATATGTGCATAATATAAGAAACGTATGATACGATATGATATTACAGCTCTGTGCCAATGCATTATGTTATATATGTGAGTCGACCATAGGCCTAACAATTTTTATATTATTTTTTATAATTGTTAAAGAATGTAAGAAATTATGAAAACCCTTCTCTTCCTCACTGATTTCAAATGAAAAAAATACATATGAAGCAAAACAAAATTATACCCCCTTTTTTTAAAGGGGGATATACTGTTTTGCACCTGTCCGTCCATCCGTGCGTGCATGCATCCGTGCATGCATCCGTGCATGCATCCGTGCGTGTGTGTGCGTCCGTCCGTACATCCGTCCGATGTATGTTCATGTCATAACTTGAACAGTAGTGCTCGGATCTTAATAAACTTAGGTACGGATGTTCACTACTGTGAGGACATTCAATAGAGGGTTCCATTATTTTGTTCGGATTTTCCATTCTTTTGTTATTCATCTTTGTTTATCTGAAAAGTCATAACTTGAACAGTAATGCTCGGATCTCAATGAAATTGTGTATGGATGTTCACCACTATGAGGACATTTAATGGCACATTCAACTGTTTTGTTTTGGTTTTTTTATCTTTATTTATTCATCTCAGTTTATATGAAAGCTGGTTTTTTGGTCCATCCGTCTGAGTATAGCAGTCATAAGTTATAGATATGCCCACATTAGGCGGTATGCCACAAAGGGGTATGCATCGACGACAGTCCATCTCTTGTTTGTTTTGCCTAAATCTCAGCATGTCATGTGTGATTGTTTCTATAATCTCTTCCAGTTGTTGTTAAAAAGTCTCTGCGTGGGAAAGGGCTTGGAAGAAAACTCTCGGAATTAACAGAAAACTACTGTATAAAGTGAGTATCGCATGATTTATATCACAGACTGCCTGCCTATGTTTAATCCTTTTCATGGCGGGAGCTGCGCTGCTGCAGCACTAAATAATCCTGTGCCAGTGCTTTTCTTATATATGCGATTCTCCCGTAGGGAGATTTGCATCCACAAGAGAATGCACTGGTTTACAATGTAAATATTGTTAGGCCAATGCATTCTCTTATATATGCGAGGCTCCCTATGGGAGTTAAAAAGGGTTAATATTACATCGTAAATCTCCTCCAACTAATACATCTAATTGTAACACCAAATGTTCAGCCAAATTTCATAAATCAGCAGTCTGCAATCTGGCAAGTCCAGGAGCTTATACAAGTACTCTAATCACAGTAATGCTCTAAATGATCGACTCCTTAACCACAGCATAATTATGGGTAACTTTGCAGGATTTAGTCGGAAATATGGCTTGTTGCCAATCATCCGACGAATGGCTACAAGCAGCTTAGCCATATTTCTGACTAAATCAGTTACCTATAATTCTGCTATGGTTAAGGAATCAATTATTTAGGGCATTATCTGTACACCCACAGGTATAATGACCGTTGGTGGGCGATCTTGTACGTCCAGGAGCATGTACTTTAATATATCCTCATGACTGTAGGAAATAGTGGGTATACTGAATTACATGCGTCGATCCTCTATCCATTCAGAGCAGATATCTCAACGATAGGTTGTTTTATCTTAATAAAATTTGGATATGGATGTTCACAACTATGAGGATATTCAATGGATTGTTCAATTGGTTTGTTCATATTTTCTGTTTTCGAGTTATTCATCTTTTTTATCTGAAAATTTGGATTTTTGTTGTCCTTCCGAACAGATATCTCAACCACAGGTCGTCGGATCTCAATACAATTTGGTATAGATATTCATAGGAGAGTTCAATCGTTTTGTTCGGGTTTTCCTTCTAGAGTTATTTATCTTTGTTTATATGATTATGTCTCAAGAACTTCTATATTATTTGCAAGCCTGAGTTTAGTGTGTATAACCCATAGAGAGCCCCACATAGACTGGAGCAGACGACACTCTGTAGTGCATGCTTCTATCTGTGTGATGCTCCTTGTGGGTTAAACATTAATCATCAGTGAGGTTTGAGATGGATGTCTTAGATTTCTCACCAAGCCTGAGTTTAGTGTGCCTGTCATTTTTAGATTGAGGTCCCTAGAGGGTGAATTTAGTGACACTATCCCACACAGCTGGCTAGCATTCACCAAATTCTCCCTTTGGATACCTCATTCTGCATGGCATCATCTGCTATGGGAGACATATACTCAGATTGAATTCCCTAAATGGTGAATATTGTTATGTACACCCATTAGGAACCTCAATTATGCAATGTGTAAACTATGAGGACATTTGACAGATGAGTGTTCAATCGATTTATTGATATTTTCCATTCTAGAGTTATTCATCCCTTTTTATCTGGAAATTTTGATTTGTTTTCCGTCTGCCTGAGTATCTCAGACATGTGTTTGAGATATGACCTCACATAGGTGGTATGCTACATCTGGTATGCGCTGTGCGAAAGCTCAGCTCTTGTAAATGTTCAAGTTTATTGTGCATGCACATTCATCAAGTTCGTCAAACATTTCCACCCTACTTATTTGGGTATGCATGTAAACACAAAACACGTATTTCCAGCGCTATATATTATTATTATACTTCCATATTTTAATATTGGAGTATATTGTATTTCTGTTGAGGCCGTTGCCGGTTAATTGGACATACAGAGAAAAATAAATGCACTAGTAACGCGAAATTTCTAGGGAATGTAGACATAAAAGAGCTACTGGAGATATATGCATCAGAATTTCGGTAGACCGTTTCTTTGCAGAGTTATTGCCCTTTAACGATTCTCCATTTTTATTATTATTTTTTTTTTCTGACTATATTTGTACCCTTATATCTCAGGAACCGCTAAATGTAGAATGCTGAAAATGTCTGTGTGTACAACTCATACAGGAATCGGCCTTTAAGGCATTGAGAAGGATTTCAAATTATTGACCGCGGAGTGGGGAGGGGTGTTCAATGTCGTGAAAACTAAATTCTCTCAGATTTCGACCAAACTTACGCATCAACGTCTACATTTCACCCCGATAACGATGCCGTAAAAAATTTGTAAATCGGTCGCAAAATTGACAGAGTTACGGGTCCCGGAATAATAAATATATCTCCCAAATGGAGGAAAATAGCTAATGAAGGAGCTGGAGCGCGGGCGATGGTGACACCAAGCCCGGGAAGGTGGTTGGACCAGACCGGGTGGTGAGACCAGACAGACCGGTGACGGATGTAAACGTCAGATTTAGCAAATAAAAACAAACAAACAAACAAAACAAGTCCAGCGCTATAATTTATTTTTTGCATATTCCGAATGGGGAGAGTGATGCGGATCGGACTGTATATACGACCGGGGAAAAAATTAACTATTAATATCGCCAAATCAAACGGGCTAATTAATAAGCAAGGTTAATGCAGGAGCAGTTACGCCGGTATCATTTAGGTACGACACCAAAGTTTTACCGCACTGCTATACAAGCAACCCGCCCAACAGCGAGGGAACTTCGGGTGGGTTTGGCAAATTTGAACGAGAATCAAAGGGGGGAAATTGTCAAAAAATCAAACATCGAGATAAAAAAAATTTGATGGGTGGATGTGATAGATAATGTCCAGGAGCAACTTGGTCGTGTCTATTCAAATCGCGCTAAAGCCGAAGTTTAACTAGTGGCGAGAGTGTATAACGCAAATAGGTATAGTTAAGTGCTGTATCACTAAACTATTTTCCCCGCCAAATTCAAACGGACTAGTGAAGGAGCAAGTACGCCGATATTATGTACTTAACTTCCCAAAGTTTGACCGCTCTACTAAACACACAACCTGCTCAACGGATAGCTCGCGTGCGGGTGGGTTCTAATTGGCAAATTCCACCGAAAACCAAATACTCCAAAAATTTAAACATGGAGATACACATTTTTTGACGAGTGTATGTGATAGTGAGAATCCATTCGTAACTAAGTAATACGATTTTATAAGTTTTAGAGCGAACGGTATACTTGTGGCGGCACTATATAGCATAACACGTAATGCATACAAATTAACACAGCCCACCACACACTTCACCTCTTTGCTCCTAAATAACGTTATGATGTCGTGTGCTGGGGTGATGACTTTATGGTCGCCGTCAAATGGAAAAATATGATGGAAATATTACAAAAACCCTAACAATGACTTAGTTGAAAAGTTACCAAGAGTCTATATATATGTCCACTGCATTTTCCAATTTTAAACGGTTAGGCTGCCAGTCTTTATTTCGGCTATACAGCTGAACCTCCTGGTGCTAGTTCTGCTTTTATAGTAAATTCAGAAGAAGAAATGCTTGTATAAACTGAAGGAAACAGAAACAGCAAACTAAAGGTGAGAATGTATTTCTTCCCAACTGCTTGCTGTCTACAATGATAAACCAAAGCGATTGTTCATTTACGGATAAGTAGTCAGCGAATGAGTGAGAGCTACCGACAGACAGACAGAGAGAGAGTGGGAAGGTGGGGACACGGAAACGCGAAAAGAATGTAATGTATAACATGAGAACCGGAAAACATGATATATGGAAGTATCCAAATTTCCTACATGGAATTTGAAGCTTACTTATTATTAATATTATAGATACATTTAGAGCGCATTATACAATAAATTAGTTTCAATGCGCTTACAATACAAACATGGCACACATCCTAAACTAATAGTAAATAGCGAATGATTAAATTATATACAAAGAACCTAACTAGAAAATACGCAAACTTAACCTAATTCTCAACCACAGTAAAGGCAATATATAAATAAATAAATAACAGTTTTGTATTGCGTAAAATCCACCGAAGTGCTCTAAAACGATTGACATGTTAAACATAAAATACAATTGCAAATATAAGACATAATTATGGAGATAAACAAAAATGTAGAACTATAAGTGAGACGTTACTAAGAAATACAAAAGCGCATAAAATTACAAATCGAAAAAATATTTTAAAAGTTATTGGTAAATTGGGGGTGGTAACATGCTAAAAAATGCTAACAGCGAAAAAAGGTGGTAAAATGGCGAACGGGTAACAAGCTAAAAATAACATGAAAAGGGGGTAAAATGGGGAAAGATCGGGAACGAGTAAAATTGAAACGAAAAAAATTGATGAGACTAAGGTGCTTAATTAGTGATCCAAACAGTATAAAAGATAGAATATTATCAACAAAGAGTGTTTGCATTAATATTTTTTTGTTTTGTTTTTGTTTTTGGTATTTTAAGATATCAAACACATATGTACACGAGTTAGGTTCAGCTATACACAGCTATAGACAACTTTGTTCAGAAATCTTCTGTGTTACCCTGTTACCAAAGAGAAGCTTACCAAAATATATATACATATTTTTGGGGTGTGAATGAGTAATGTCAGTTTAAAAGTATGTTATGTGTTTATTTTAATTGTATGTGCTTGTTTGAATGAATTTACCCTTCAAACCAGCAAAACCTTATCTGATTTCCAGATTCACCCACTGGGGACCTCATTATGCATGGCCTCATATGCCACGGGAGACATTGACTCAGATTGAAGTTCCCAAATGGTGAATATTGTGATGAACACACATTGTGAACCTCGATTATGCAATGGTGTCATCTGCCAATTTGGGGATATAGAGAAACTAAACTAAAACAGAAATAGAATGTGAAGAAGTTTCTATAGAAATTTCATGATATAGACACTTTCCAGAGAAGATGAGGCCTAAGCAGAATGAGGTACCCAGAGGTTGAATTTAGTTATGCTAGCCTGTTATGGGGGATAGTGTCGCTAAAATCACCATCTGAAACCCGATTCTGCACATGACAGGCATACTAAACTCAGACTTGAAACCAGCTTTTCAATCAAGAATTAAATCTGAAATTGATTATTACGTCATCTGCAACTTACTTGTCATATACCCCCCTGATATACTTGGCTGATAATGAAACTTGAACCAAAATGAATATAAATTGAACATAAAATGAATATAACATGATGAGATAATTTGAATATAACATGATGAGATAATTTGAATATAACATGATGATATAATTTGCTTGCAGGAAAGGATTTGAGACGATTTATCTGACAATATGTGACCCGCCATATCAAATCCAGTCGGAAGTCGGGATTTGTTTTACCCTGTGCCAATGCATTCTCTTAAATATGCAAGTCGACCATAGGTCGCCTCGCATATATAAGAGAATGCATTGGCCTAACAATTTTTTATCATGTTTTTTAAAGAAATGTTTCTTACAATCTTTAGGACATAAAATAAAAAAAACATCCATTACCCTGCAGGGAGCCCCACGTATATATAGCAGCATATAGAAGAGTGTCGTCTGCTCATGTTTGTCTGGGGCTCTGTGTGGGTGAAATTATAAAATTGTTAAAGAATACAAGAAAAATTATTAAAATTGTAAAAAAAAATGTTAGACCAATGCATTGGCACATGGTAAAACAATCCCGACTTCAGACGGGATTTGATATGGCGGGTCATGTTTGCTTTCAGGAAAGGATTGGAGACGATTTATCTGAGTAGCATCGACACGGGGAAGTTCTATGAACATCTTGGATACGAGTATTGTAAACCAATCATCAGCCTCGGAGTTATAACACGGGGTCAATTAGCTCTGGTAGGTTTTGACATGAAGATGATCAATGGACTCCAATAATAACAGTATTTATTGATGAATTCCAAAATTATATCAGGTACACACGAATTGAACAGTATATCGGGTGCCGGTGAAATGCAATAAAATCCGGGTGCCGTGAAGAGAGAATAAGAACCGGGTGCCGCAAAGAGTGAAGCCTAAAGATGAATTTCTTAACTTACATTTTAGAGGTTTTGATATATATATACAACTTAGTGAAACAAAGGATTTGATTAGCCAAAGAAGTGTGAATGCCTGAAGCATACTAAATAACAGCAGGACTTGCAACCTGGACATTTAGAATAATAGGTGTAAAGATTTATGTCAATTGATAAGAATTATATGAAGCTTAATTGGAGAATTAGCAATTAACGTAGCAAGCCCTGGTTAGGATCATAAAGATAAAGAACACTGGAGGCATGATTGATTGAAAGTAATGAACAGATTGGAGAAGACATGAATATGAAGTAAAGTAAATAAGAAATAGTTTGAATGGGGGGATATGGCTTGGTGATTGCTACATGTTGTAAGATTCCTGAGCACATGGTAAGTTAGTGTTTTCCAGACAGGCTTATTTACACATTATGTTAATGTGTACTCGTACCATAGTATGGTACACATACTGTCGACGTCCGGATTGACCACTCATCATTCATCAGTTTATCTGTCTATCCAGCCGTGTGTAGACACTTTACACATAATGCGATAACTCAAACATTTTCCCTCCAATCGATATGAGTTTCTCAGCCCAAAATAAAGATCGAGTTCGAATATGGGTTTGATCCAAGTTTTTTTTTTACAGAGTTATGGCCCTATTTCGAAAAATATTCACTCTTAAAACAAAATTAGGTTGATTTCCTTGCTCAATTTAAGCAAAAAAATATATATATAACAAAATATATATATTTTTAAATAATTAAAGGAACTAACTCCTATCAGACAGTCCCCATATCATCAAGATACAACCACAACAACATGTCTTCAAGATATGCTTTAGTTATCAGAATCGATTTATTGCAACAAAATAATGCTAAACACTGTCAACTATGGTATTAAATTTCCCAAAACTTGTTATTTATCAATATTTTTTTCAACAATATATGGCCATATTACGAAATTTGACCGTATTACCACTTGATTTAGAGTTATCTTCATCCGCAATTTTGTCCGAGACCCTCTGTTTGACCACGTGTTTCTGGGCCACATATTATTACACATCTCGAGAAACAAAAATCTATATCTGATCACTCTGAGCTTTGATGGGTGGGTTCCTCGACTCGAATCAAATATGTTTACCCCTGAATCGAAAGAAATAGTAATTTAGGAGCGTGTAATCGGATTGAGTATCTTTAACAACAACAATTTTTTTTTAATTCAGATTGAACTCCTTGCTTAAGTGTGTTACATACTGGTACATTTGTTTGGAGCGATATTAAATCCAATTCACCAATTCCATCCAATGCCTTTGTACTACTTTGGCTAATCATATGGCTATATCGTTTTCTGATGTCTCTTATGCCAATGTGCAGTTAAAGAAAGCTATGGTATCTAAATTAAACAAAAATGTTTCAACAATACCCATGCTATTAACAGTAGACTACACAATATCTGCTGCACTGGACAGCTGAGTACGTATTTTACTCTACAGATGGTCTGAGGTCATTATCAATGTTATAGGTTTAATAGAGATTCCAAGGTTCAGCATAAACAAAAACCAGTGATTAGTTGACAGCTCTGCTACATAATTTATAGTAATTATCAGCAGTGAGGTGGCTTATCTTTATGACTGTGTTGTTGGTAGAATTTGATAAATTATTCTTAAATTGAATTTTATTAACCCAAGTATTCCATGTCTGGGTCACTATGTCACATTTAATCCAATGCTGTGCTGGTGCAGCATTACCTAGCCTGTGCCAATGCATTCATTATATATGCGAGTCTCCCTTTTTGACCCATAAGTTCCAATAATTTGTGTTATTATGTACATTTGTCTATACTAGTACACAAGAGTATACACTTTAATTAAAGATCAAAACTCTAATTTATGATTCTGATCATAGTAATTTACTGTTGTCAAGGGATCGTGATCGGCCTGTCGTTTTCTTCTTCTTGATAGCAGGTCCCCCTTAGGCTAACTGAACTCCAACTTATAACAGCTAGACAACTGTTAAAGGTACGCAATTTGATCAGACGGTCTACATGTCATCAAGATAGAACAACAACATTTATTCTTGATATCAGGTCCCCCTTAGGCTAACTGAACTCCAACTTATAACAGCTAAACAACTGTTAAAGGTACGCAATCTGATCAGACGGTCCACATATCATCAAGATAGAACAACAACATTTCTTCTTGATATCAGGTCCCCCTTAGGCTAACTGAACTCCAACTTATAACATCTGAACAACTGTTAAAGGTACGCAATCTGATCAGACGGTCCCCATATCAAGATAGAACAACAACATTTCTTCAAAATACACTTTAGTTTTCCAAAATCAATATCTGATCACTTTGAGTTGTGATGGGTGTGGTCCTCGACTCAAATCAAATATGTTTTATCCCGAAGCCAAATAATAAGTAATTTAGGAGCGTTAATTCGGATAATGCATCTTTAATTTGATCATCCATTTTGCTGTTTTCTTGCTTAATTGAAACAAGCTGAATAAATCATATGCCAAAGACATTTAATTTTGATAAGTAGTATTACTATAGGTACTGCTGGATTTGATTGCCGATGCCGATTTTATAACGATTACCCAAATATCGGCTGATTCTGACTGGTATTCAAGTTAAATGTACTCAATCTTATCAGAGGGTCCACATATCATCAAGATACAACCACATTAACATTTCTTCAAAATATGCTTTAGTTATCAGAATCGATTAACTGCAACAACATAGTGCCAACCACTGTCAACTATGGTATCAATTTTCCCAAAATGTGTTATTTATCAACATTTTGTTCAACGAAATATAGCCGTATTATCACTTTGTTATTCACAAAAATTGCTACTTGTTTTTAGAGTAAACCATCTTCATCCACAGTTTTGACCGAGACCGTCTGTTTGACGGTGTGTTTCTGCGCCACAAATAACTTAACATCTCGAGAAATAACAAACATAAAACATTTAATATCTGATCACTTTGAGCTTTGGTGGGTGGGTTCCTCGACTCGAATCAAATATTTTTTACCGTCGAAGCCAAATAAATAAAATAATTTGATACCCTAGTTGACAGTGGTTAGAATTATTTTGTTGCAATAAATAAATTCTGATAACTAAAGCGTATTTTGAAGAAATGTTGTTGTTGTATCTTGATGATATGGGGACCATCTGATCGGATTGAGTACCTTTAACTGAAATAAAGAAATTTGGTTTGGTTTCTATTTTTATAAATACAAACTGATTATTTATAGATTGAGAAGATGTTTGGTCTCGACCTTGGTGAAACTGACCAGAAAAAAGAGAAAAACTCAACTGTGCCACAAAAAACACCGACCAGTTGTGCTTCATCATCATCAGTGCCACATCCACCTGCGCCGCCGCCACCTCCACCTGCTCCGCCACCACCTCCACCTCCATCCAGATGTGCAGCCCCGGGCAATGAATGCAGTATTGTAAACCGCTTTGACCCCAGTAAGGTGTCGTGGATGAGGAAAAATATATCTTGTTAAAATTTTATTTTATTATGGTGATCAGGGGTCTAATTAGATCATGCCATTTAATTTAGGGTCTATCATCTGGAACATCTATATATATAAAACCCAAATAAAGGCTCCAGAAATGGAGCCTGGTTCAGTTAGTATATATAGTAATACAGTAAAATATCTTGATTGTCGCGATGCATATGTGTATGCATATGTGGGTTGGGGAGAGGTGGAGGGGGGTATAAAATGCAGTCAAAATGTGCCGCAAGCTCCCTTCGTCATTGAATTGAGTATGTTTCAGTTAGTATGTAGTAATATTTAAAAATAATATGCTGATTTTCTTTCGTTCAATATGTACATATGCATATGTGGGTTGGGTGTGTACAAATACAGGTTTTTTTAGTGAAATAAAGTGACCGCGGACACTAGAAAGTAACAAAGAACATTTGTATACCCGCCATTTTGTGACGGGCAACCCCCTACAATATTACACGTTGTAACTGAATATTAAGGGTTAAGATCGAAAATTTGGTGTTCATACGGTTAGTATGGCGCGGGTTAGAAAATGATGAAGATCTTATTGACTTTTGAGCTCACCTGAGACGAAGTCTCCGGTAGAGCTATAGTCATCACTCCTCGTCCGTCGTCCGCCCATAGTCCGTCCGTCTATCGTCCGTCCGTCCGTTCTTAGGAGAGGTACCTCGTGGGGTTATTTCATGTACTGCCATTTACTTGTGAGGTTATTTCAGACTGTGGGGTTAACCCCACAAAACTTTATATCTAAAATGGTATAAAACGTCTTTGTGAGGTTACATTTTCATTAATTGAGAACGAACCCCACAAGGTTTTTCCCATCGGCAAAAATGTCCATCGATCGATTGTCCATCAGTCTCACTTGGACGTTACCGCAAATGTTAAGAAATTCTCGGTAGTCGTCGGTATAAATCGTGTGTTTCCGGAATTGAGCCAAGTGACACGACGCTTCATGTTCGCCATTTTCCAAGGTGAGTGATCACTGATCATCAACTATTTTAAATCAAATTTAATCTACGCACATCACACTTCACATACTTCATTTGTTATACCGCTGGTGGTGCTAAAAATAGTAACATTGTAGACGTTTGTATTTTTGCCAGTTCGTGTGACTTTGATTCTCGATGAATTGGCGTCGTGACTTGTTGAGAATGTGCCATATATCCAATTGATATACATACATTGTATTTATATATATTAATGTAGATTAGCTTAGAATGAGGTTAAATAATGTATATTTAGATTATATACTAAGATAGGCATTGCTAATTGTCAATTGATAGCCGCTTAGCGGACAATGTCGGCAGATCACAATGGGGATTTCGATTCTGATTCTTTACGTGATTAAATTAAAATTCATGGCATAATAATTGATGGTTTAATTATGAACCAAATTTATTTAGTTATATATGCACATTTTTATACGACGAATGTACGTCTAGCAGGTTAATATTTCAAACATGGCGCAGGAGGGGGTGTGTCTGGACAAAAATTTCACATATAGGGCACAAAAAGTTTTTTCCCGACTCCGATAGACCCACCACCTCATTTGTGCAAAAACAATATTTTTTCCTCCACAATTTTGGGGACCCACCCCTTTTTCTCATGTTTTTATAAAAATATCAGAGTTTTTTTTAGCCGTTCTTCAATAACTGTGTTAACTGCCTTTCAATCCCATTCCAATATCCTTTTTGGTGCAAACTCTTGCTGTGTACCATTAAGACTTAAGCAATAACATGCTTCATTGGTAAACACAGATCAGAAAAACGAAAAATAAACTGTATTTCCAGGTGTTTCCTGGTATTTTCAGTATCCAACAACAATAATAAAGCATTGTGTAGGTACAATATATGTCACAAATCGCCTTAGACCCCATTATAGCCTTAATATATCGAGTGTGTTGTATCTGACAGAGAACACTGGCCAGTGTGAATAGTGATAAACAGGTCAGGGGTTCCACAATTAGTTGTGCATGACCAAATAACTCTTTAGTCTTATCCACCGGGGTGGGGAATTGATTTTGGTTAGGTATACACATAGATATATGGTTATTATACCCCCCGATATTAGTCGGCTGGTATATAGTTGACGTCTCTAGCCGTCCGTGCATCCGTCCGTACAAACGTTTTGCATTACAACTCAAGAGTCTTGCCTGTATTCTACATGAGAGGGATCAGTCAAGAGTTATAGACGCCTGAGATTGCAGAACCATCCTTCGTTTCAGTTTCAGTTGTCCCGTGAAAGTTCTTGATTCCGAGAAAGAGAGAATTGTTAAACACTAACCATCAGAATATTTTTAATTCTTAAAGACTGAATCTCCACTATGTCAACTCATGATCAACATTGTCTACTTTGTAGGCCTGGCTTAATTGTGTTCGGTTTTCCACAAAATTAAATATAATTTTATCTGTTGCATTGAATGCACCACCCTTATCATAATTGTGTAATAGCTTGGGTCAGTATACCTAGTTGTAGTGTAATGTGTACATATCATTTCGATGACTTTATAGCCATAATGCCAATTTTAATAATATTACATATATCGAGCGAATCCACTGTGGCTCACAACGTGACTGCTTTTGACTAACCATATCAGTAACTTTAGGCAAATAGAATTTGTTGACCTAAATGTTATCAAATGTTCAAGAACTGTTGAGTTTTAGTGGAGCTTCAGTTGCTATGGATTTTAAATTATTGTATGTACATTTGTGCACTAGAGTCTTCAGTATAGTCTCTGTCATATTTTATTCTTGATTTAACTTTTAGTTTGAACTTTGAAGACATTGAAGAATGTCATTTCTCAATGCATCTGAATGCATCTCATTATTTCAATTCATTTATTACAGAATACAATTAGTATTTTAGTTTAGTCTTGTTGAGCAGTAAAGCTCCAAGATGAAGTTCGGAAATTCAATGAGAATAGCGTCACCTTCAGTTGTGATTGTCTGAGCAGTAAACAGTAACGGTCATTCATCATAACCAATTCAGTTTTATTTGGATAATTGTTGCAAATTTACATTACTTGCAATCATTCAAGATGAGAAATAACCAGAAGGAATGAATTTGATTACATGCCAGAACAAATCAGTATTTCAGATATTGGAAATTTATGAGATACCCTTTTCAATTTCATGTTATGCAACAATCAGGTTAATGATATCCAGTCATCATTGAGTATTCACCATGTATTATTTTTTGTTTTATTACTTTTATTCAGATAATACAACTGGGTAATATATTAGTTTTTATACTAAATATTTCTTCCGTTGATCATAGGTTTCTTGAACGCTATTACAGTGGTCCACTGTGAAGTGGGCCGGGATCCTATGAAATCCAGAATGTTGCAACATCTGAGGCTAAAGAGTCACTATAGCTGCCTAAATAGCCCTATACCAAAAAGTACGGTACTTACATGGTTACAAACAAAATTACATGGTCAGTACCTGTAAATTGTTTGGAAAAAACCCATTGCACGATTGTTTCGGATTCTGGACAACCCGCCCACCCCGTCCCTATATACGGAATTGTTTTTTGCAGTCCCTACCGTTTGGGTGAGAATTGGGGGTAATAACTATGATAAGAATTTGTTAAGTTGCCGATTACCACCAAACTTATATATAATCATCTCCATTATATAATGCATGCATGAGTCTAATAGACGTTGTTTAAATATGACAAACGTGGCGCGGTTCAAGTCATGCATGATGGGAGTTGCACCAAAGTTGATACAAATATATTTAGCACTGATTCTACAAAATTCATGCACGTTCTTCTCTAATGATATGATGAATTAAATCACATTTGGGGTCGTTCGGGATGGCGAGAGGAGATTCACTAGCATTTAGAATATTGTTCAATTCGCCGACATCCAACAAAGTTATATATAGTCATGTCACAGGCCATCTCCATGTCGTTCTATGGAGTTTTTGGCATTCCAATTTCGCAATCTCGAGAAATGGTGACCAAATTAAGTCACTTGGACAATTATATCTTCTCAACTGTCATATTTATATGGCGATGGAAATCAGGGCATTCCTATAATGATCTAGCAATACAGATACACAGAAGAAAGAATTAAAGGTATATTTATATCAATCTATTTAAGAGATACATATATTCATTAAAACTGATGGACCTTGAATCGTCAATATAGTTTCCACAAAAAAATTTACAATTGCCAAGAGATATGGAATGTAGAGCAGGCCTGTTCAAAAATAATCGTAACAGTGTGCAGTCAAATATGATTACTTCTGAGATAAAGGAAAACGCAGTCCGTAGCACATGACTTTTCAGGATCCTCCAATACTGACATCTGACAAGGGTATATCTGTCTGATAGAGAGGATTCTTTCATTTTTAGAACAGACTCATTGCCTAACATAAACAACTCAAAATATCGCTGTGTCGGGCACATGTAGCTGCTATACGTGCATAACATTAATTATGTTAAACTGAAAATGATTAGCCAGTATATAGCACCAGACCAGAGGAGCCCCTGGACATATTTTTAAAACATCTGTATCTTCATGAAGATATGATAAACTTGATTGATTGGTTGATTGATACATCTCTATGTAAAACACAATTGTCGTCTTTTATTTTGTCGAATTAATGTGTTTGTGATGTTCATGGTCCATGATATAACGTCTGAAGCATACGCTGTTGTAAATAAATAAATACTTCTTTATTGGTGGGACGATTAAACAAGATAACATAATGATCACTCCGACCTGACAAGGTGAACCATTACTTATATTACATGTGTAAGAATCATGTTTTTTATGCCATTTGGATATACAATTTATGAGAATACGTGTAACATTTTGAGAGCAAGATAATTCTCTATTCCCACCAAATATCTACAGAGAGTTTCACATCACTTTAAACTGGGCAACGCCGGGTAACCATGCTAGTATTATATGTGAACAATATATATAAATATGAAATGTACAAGAAAACGGAATATATAATATATGCTTTATCGCGATCAGTTAGCTGCCGGATCTCTGACCGCAGGAGTCTTCTTCTTCCAATCATTTCACTGATTTGTCACCCAAATATTATTTAGAATTGGTACAAGAAAAGCACATATCTAAACTGTCCACATTTTGATAACTTGATAAGAAATCAATTAATTTATTCGAGTTTTAAAATATAAATTTTACATTCCGAAGAAAATATAAAAAAAAACATTGTGAATATGATAAACAAATATTTAATTCAAAAATGGGACAACTCGCCCCGGAAAATCGAGACAACCAGTCAAAAAATATGGCTGGGCTGGTTATTCATGTGGCGTGTGACCCTGCTTCCCATGGGGGAACAACGATGGCATTAGGAATGGTCCGAAAGTTACAGTGAGACAAATGTGTTTTGATTCGAGGAACACACACATGAAAGCTCAAAGTGATGCGATATCGATTTATTAAATCGATTATTTTTCACCACCGGTACTTTTTGGCGGCCTGATGAGCCAACGCTATGGGACCAAATTGCGGATGAAGATGGATAATGTGTCGGTAGTGGCCTATTTGTTTTTTTCTGACATATATTATATGCTATAATTTTAACTATAAATTATCAAATAAAGGTAGATAGTACATCCAATAATATGTTATCTGTATTATTAATACAGGAAATCATTTTTGGCTAACCGTAATTTTATTACTCGATAAATCAAAATGTTAACTGTTACAACTTACACTTAGGTATTTTAACTTTCATAAGTTATTTTAACTTGTATAAAATTGCTATGCTATTTAAATGTGTATATATGTATTTGTTTTACAGCAGGTCAAAATCTCTTCAAAGCATATGTTTGTATAATGTTTTAACCTCTTTTTAATGAAAAATAGATCTATCTTATCTTATCTTGACTCTAAAATTAAATGGCTTTGGGTTTTAGATATTTGACAAATCGGCCAAATTTCGTTGAACAAAATGTTGATAAATAACAGATTTTGGGTAATTTTATACTATAGTTGACTGTGTTTAAGCATTATTTTGGGCAATTAATCGATTCTGATAAATAATAGCGGCTTTCCAAAAGTGTTAGTGTTGTTGTTGTTGTTGGAATCTGATGATTTGGGATTGAGTACTTTTAAGTGTGCCTTTAAGTTTTATTAAGAATGTTTATCTTATATCATATATTTTTACATATTAACCCTTTCATGGCGGGAGCCGCGCTGTTTCAGCACTAAAATAACTGTCAGTGAATTATCATAGCTATGCGAGACTCCTGTAGGGAGCGTCGCATATATAAGAGAATGGACTGGCTAACAAAGTCTGGGTAAATATTATTAGGTCAATTGTATTGTCCTATTTATGCGAAACTCGCGTACATAAAAGAATATACTATGGGTATCACAAGAAAGAATATACTATGGGTATCACAAGAAAGAATATACTATGGGTATCACAAGAAAGAATATACTATGGGTATCACAAGAAAGAATGCAATGGCACAGGATTTTCGCAAAATTTCAGGAACTTCCAGTCATGGAAGGGTTAAAAGGTTTTTAGCCATGGGTTGGCGACCGTCGTCCCTGTGTCCATCCGTGCGTCAACAATTTCCCTTGGCACGCCCTACAGGCCGCATCCCTTAACCGATCTTCAGCAAACTTCATATGTAGCTTCATGGTCACCTATAGATGCTATCGCCAGAAGCCATCTTGGATTTCAAATTTGAATCTATTGGCACACCATACAACCCGTATTTATGGCCGGAACATTTTTTTCACCCACTGCCCGACGCGCGAAGCGCGTCCAGTGGGTGTACTATAATCGTAGGACTCATGCGTTTCTGCTGAATTGAACTAGTGCCTATGCGTTTCTGCTGAGCTGCACTGACGTTTGATCGCAAAATAAAATTATAATCATTATCAAAGCACAATTTTGGATAACACCGCCATAAACAGTGACATATTATGATGTTGAGCTCGTATAATTAATGAAATTAGAGTTATAACTTATAAAACTAAGAATTACTGCTAAGGTATTTCTACCAATTGAGTAACTAGATTCAGGTTGAGCTAGAACTTGAGAACTTTTTAATTTCAACCAATTGAAATGTCGTTGAGAGCGGAAAGGGTTAAGGTTGGTAAGCAACGCAAATGACGTCATTAGAATTCCAATTGCCGATAGCGGTCTCGCAGTGATAATCGAAGCGGAGGCGATGTGCATTTTAATTCTTTCATCACGACTGTTTTGGCGTCCTAATCTATTAAAATATTCTTCTATATCTTGGAAGGTGTTCTGGAAGGATTATTTCAATATGTGTATATCAGATTAACCTTCCAAAAAGATGAGTTTGACGCCTGCATTTCTTGGCATGAAAATTAACGAGCGCTCGTCTGCAAGTACAGTCATTGCCGAATCGGCGTGTTTTTGTGAAAATTTCACCAATATTTATCCACTCTATTCTCTTAAAATGTACACTAATCGGTCAAATCCTTTTGATAATTCTATCTAAATACATCTTAGCTACTATTCGGATCCGCTTTCCCGGTCTAAAAAGGGATAGTTTGACCAAAACGACTATTGACAAATCTTTGTTTACAAATTGAGCGCACTCGGCACTGGATGACCCGTCCACGTGCAAATTTATTATCGAAAACAAATTCAATTTCTTCCATCTAAAACATAATTACGCAGTGGACTCTGTCATTTTAGGAACATATATGTATCCCACGCACATACACCAAGTCTCAGCCTAAAATTTTGAAAAATGACAGTTTTATCGACATAAATAGATTTTAATGGTAAATTCTATGTTAAATTTTATCATTGAAAAAAATTAATTTCTTCCATCTAAAACATAATTACGTGCTGTACTCTGTCATTTTATGAATATGTAGCTATCCCACCCACACACTCCAAGTCTCAGCTTAAAATTTTGAAAAATGACAGTTTTATCGATTTTAATGGCAAATGCATTGTTAAATAAATTTTAGGGCCCTGCGAATGTTTTCTGAGCTGTTCTATATAGGTCACTAGAGTCCATATTTGACTGGTTACACCTGATAATTATGCGACAGTATAGTCGCGTTAATTTATAGGTCAACATTGGTCATTATCACCCGACAAATTTATTTTGGTCTATCGTATCAACCACTATTTTCTACCGCGTAGCCTGACTAAGTGTCAACATTGGTCTTTATCGCTCCACTAATTTGTATCGTTTCATCGGTATGAATTCCATATCCAATTATCCACATATAACCAACCCAACCTCTAATCCCGGTCCAATTTATTTCTTTCTTTCATCGGTATAGTCACGTTACGTAATATTTTATCACGTGATACTTGTACTTATATGTCTATGGTATTACTATAGTATACCGTATATCAATTGCTATTCCTTTCTATATAATCCTGGTGCCATCTATAGAGATAGATAATTTCAGACCCCCCCCCCCCCCCCCCAATTTTATATCATTGCTGCTTTAGTACAGTCGCGATGCAACATTGCTCCACTAATTTATGTCAGTTCATCGGTACAAACCACTTTTTCTCCGAGTCCATATAACCAACCCAACATCTTATAGAAGTCCATAAATGACTATTCTGGCACTATATAGAGATGACTAATATTCTTATACCACCCTATTTTATAGCCTTGTTGCAACAGTAGAGTTCAGATGCATAATATGTCAACATTGGTCGTTATCGCTCTACAAATTTATATCGGTTCAACCCTTAGTTCCCTGTATCGCCCACCCCTCCCTCAATTTATTTTTTCAGTTGTATTATAGTCTCGTTACGTACACATTTTATCTTTTGTAACTTTTGCTTCAACGCGTTGAGTTCCGCTGCAGACAATATAAAACTGACAACATTTTGAAATGTAAGCAGGCTTCAAACTCATCTTATCCAAGAAAAACTCTGGTTACATATATAAAGAAATTTGTGTATAAGGTGTACGCGCATTTGTCGCGTTAAAAACCAAAGGTCCCAAGTCAAGGTCAAAATCCCCAACACACTGATGTGAGGTTTAACTCCATCTACATACAGTAATGTCCAAAGTAATTGATCACTTAACCACAGCAGAATTATGGGTATTTTTTCATGATTTTAAATCCGGAAAATTACCCATAATTCTGCTGTGGTTAAGTGGTCAATTACTGTGGGCATTACTGTAACCAATATAAGGATTTGAGGTGTAATGATAACTCAATTCTCATACAGTAATGTCCAAAGTAATTGACCAATTAACCGCAGCATAATTATTGGTAATTTGTCAGGATTTTAAATGCTGAAAAAATACCCATAATTCTGCTGTGGTTAAGTGGTCAATTACTTTGGGCATTACTGTAAAAAATATAAGGATTTGAGGTGTAATGATAACTCAATCCTCATACAGTAATGTACAAAGTAATTGACCACTTAACCACAGCAGAATAATGGGTAATTTTTCAGGATTTTAAATCCTGAAAATTACCAATAATTCTGATATGGTTAAGTGGTCAATTACTTTGGGCATTACTGTAACCAATTTAAGGATGTTAGGTTTAATGAGAACTCCATCCACATAAATAATAAATATGTGTGAAAATTAAACAAACAAAAATAAATTCCATGATGGCGTCCAATATGGACTGCCTAATTCTTCTCCAAAACATGTATATTGAATATATGGTTGTTTATTGGGGGAAACCGATTATTTCAATGATATTTTCATTAACTGCATGGGATCCAAAACCCGACTTACGGGAGCTCGCTTCGTGCGCGACTGTATCTTAAGCATATATGCATATTTAATGAGCCAACAATTGGAACCCCAAATAGCGAAGATTGGCACGTCGCCCCTGAGCATAGACATCATTGATGATCTCTATGGGAATCAAAATTGACATTTAATAGACAATTTCGATTAACCGCAATAACTTAAGGAATCTCTAATTACGCTTCAGCCCAATCCGAAAAGAGGGTCCCCATCTCAACAGATTCCAACAACAACAATCCGATCAGAGGGTCCTATATTACTATTTCTTTGGCTTTGGGGTTAAAACATATTTGATTCGAGTCGAGGAACCCATCAAACAAAGCTCAGAGTTATAAGATATTGATTTTTGAAATTTGTTAATTGCTCGAGATGGGTACTAATAACTGCCGTCAATTTGGTAACTTGCTCGAGATTTTACGCCAAAACTCTATTCAAACAGACAAGGATGGATAACTCTATAATCAAGTGGTAATAATAACGAAAGTGTGACTCTTCTGGGCCAGAAAGAATTCCCGATAATGAAAAATAATAGATTTCTAAAATCGATATCTTTTAAGCACAATTAACTCTTCTTGCGCTTAATTATAAAAAGGTTATAATTGTATTGTAACTATTGGTTTGTCCTTTAATATTTCCATACATCATGCCCACATATATTATAAAAGAATAGTACTATTATTAATGGTGTTCATAGTAGTTAGTACTACCTTACCGTCAATATTCTAGCATGGTTAGTTTCAAAATCACAACGTTACTTGTTATTACTATTTGTGTGTATTGTATATGTACATCAGTCATCAGTTGAGAAACTTAAAGATACTCAATCCGAACAGAGGGTCCCCATCTCAACAGATTCCAACAACAACAATCCGATCTGAGGGTCCTATATTACTATTTCTTTGGCTTTGGGGGTAAAAAATATTTGATTCGAGTCGAGGAACCCATCAAACAAAGCTCAGAGTTATTAGATATTGATTTTTGAAATTTGTTAATTGCTCGAGATGAGTACTAATAACTGACGTCAATTTGGTAACCTGCTCGAGATTTGTACCCCGAAACTCAATTCAAACAGACAAGGATGGATAACTCTATAATCAAGTGGTAATAAAAACGCAATTTTGCCTGAGATCTGGGTCAGAAAGTATTCCCGATAATGAAAAATAACAGATTTCTAAAATTGATATCTAACAAATCTGAGCTTTGATGGGTGACTTCCTCGACTCGAATCAAATATTTTTGACCCCCGAAGCCATTGAAATAGTAATTGAGAGGAGTTTTATCGTATTGAGTACCTTTAAGCACATCCTGGTTGAATATCTACCATATATGGTGGGTTATTCTCACATTCAAGCTGTTGGTGTCATTCATGTTATTTTGCATGCGAAGTGATAGACCCCCCCCCATAGCTTATCAATACCACTCAGGACAGTGGGTGTTTTTCCTCAATTAATTGAATTTCTTGTTATTATGCAGGGACGATTACGATCACCTGTAGATGGGAGCTGTAGAATTTTAACGATTTCGATATAAAAAAAACATAGCCGCCGGCAGCCATCTTGGGTTTTACTATTTGTATGACTAAATGCTTTGGCGCACCCTACAGACCACATGCCTCATCCGATCATCACCAGACTTCATGTGGATCTTCTTTATCATTATATTCACCAAAACATTAACTCCTTTCCAGGTTTAGCTACAGTGTCATTGACACTTTCATTATTTTGAAGTTGAAGTTTCTTGTCTCAAAAGTGCATCAAGAAAAACCCTGATTTATTACACAATATAGGCCGTGGTCAAAATTTGGGCCAAATTGGACGCTTGGCTGAAAAGTTATAAACGCGCCAATAGCGTGATCGAGTTATACACACACGGATAAACAGCCAGACGACGGGTTATATATATATATATATATATATAGATAAGAGTTACGGGACTTATTTTTATCTATTTTAGCGATTTTGATGGTTTGTGACCGTTAGCACGATAACTCAAAAAAACTTTGACAGATTTCAACGATAGTAGGTGTATGAGTCTAGGAGCACCTCTAGATGGGAGCTATCGAATTTGAACGATTTTCGAAAAAAACATGGCCGCCGGCAGCCATCTTGGATTTGACTCGTTGCATCGCTAAATCATTTAACACATCATACAGAGCATATCCCTCATCCGATCATCACCAAATTTCATATGGATCATCTAGTGGGTGCTTAATATTTTTCCGAATTATGTATAAATAAAACATGTGAATCCATCAGCACACCCTGTAGCCACATTTATTGGGGAAATGTTGGCGAATTTGAACATGACCACCGGCAGCCATCTTATATTTTAATTATTGCATTACTAAATGCTTTATTCCAGAGCATATCACATATCCGATCATCGCCAAACTTCTCACGGATCCTCGGATGACTTCTAGATGGGTTCTTTCTTTTTATTCCAAATTCTGATACAAAAAATGGCTGCCAGCAGCCATCTTGGATTTTACTCTTTGTATGAATAAATCCTTTAGAACACCTTACATGTCACATTTCTTATCCAATCGTCACCAAATCATATGGATCTTCGGGGTGACCTCTCGGTGGGAGCCGAAATTTCCCGAAATTCGTAAAAAAGAAAGAAAAAAGGTGGCCGCCAATAATTTTTGCGACAGATCCACTCTTTCAGACAAAAACAAAATGGACGAGCGCCATGTTTCGAATCGCACCCGTGTTACCCACTATTTTGATGAAGATATATTCTTCTTTTTTTAAATGCCGAGTTCTTTCCGGTATAAGTAGTAAGGGCGACCACTCTGGCCCACCCCTGGACTCGACGGCCACTCTGTCCCATGGTCCTGAGTCGCCGTCGATTTCAGAAGTGGCCAGATTGGCCGCCGATGACGGAGCCCCAATGGTACTCCAGAGTGGCATCGAGCCCACGGGTGCCCCAGAGTGGCATTGAGCCCAGGGTGCCCCAGAATGGCACCAAGCCCGGGGTGCCCCAGAGTGGCATTGACCCCAGGGTGCCCCAGAATGGCACCCAGCCCGGGATGCTCCAGAGTGGCATCGAGCCCAGGGTGCCCCAAAATGGCACCGAGCCCGGGGTGCTCCAGAGTGGCATCGAGCCCAGGGTGCCCCAAAATGGCACCGAGCCCGGGGTGCTCCAGAGCGGTATCGAGGCTAGGAGTGCCCCAAAATGGCACCGAGACCGGGGTGCTCCAGAGTGGCATCGAGCCCAGGGTGCCCCAAAATGGCACCGAGCCCGGGGTGCTCCAGAGCGGTATCGAGGCTAGGAGTGCCCCAAAAATGGCACCGAGCCCGGGGTGCTCCAGAGTGGCATCGAGGCTAGGAGTGCCCCAAAATGGCACCGAGCCCGGGGTGCTCCAGAGTGGCATCGAGCCTAGGAGTGTCCCAAAATGGCACCGAGCCCGGGGTTCTCCAGAGTGGCATCGAGCCCAGGAGTGCCCCAAAATGGCACCGAGCCCGGGGTGCTCCAGAGTGGCATCTACCCCAGGAGTTCCCCAGAGTGTCATCGAGCCTATGGGTGCCCCAGGGTGGCACCGAGCCCAGGCTACCCCAGAGTGGCATCGATCCCAGTGGTACCCCAGAGAGGCATCGAGCCTAGGGGTGCCCCAGAGTGGCATCGAGTCCAGGAGTGCCCCAGAGTGGCATCGAGCCCAGGGGTGCCCCAGAGTGGCATCGAGCACAGGCTACCCCAGAGTGGCATCGAGCACAGGCTACCCCAGAGTGTCATCGACCCTAGGGTGCCCCAGAGTGTCATCGAGCCCAGGGTGCCACAAAGATGCATCGAGCCTAGGGGTGCCCCAGAGTGGCATCGAACCCAGGGTTTCCCAGAATGTCATCGAGCACAGGGTGCCCCAGAGTTGCATCTAGCCCAGGGGTGCCCCAGAGTGGCATCGAGCCCAGGAGTTCCCCAAAATGTCACCGACCCCGGGGTGCTGCAGAGTGGTATCGAGGCTAGGAGTGCCCCAAATGGCACCGAGCCCGGGGTGCTCCAGAGTGGCATCGAGCCCAGGTGTGCCCCAAAATGGCACCGAGCCCGGGGTGCTCCAGAGTGGTATCGAGCCCAGGAGTTCCCCAAAATGTCACCGAGCCCGGGGTGCTGCAGAGTGGTATCGAGGCTAGGAGTGTCCAAAAATGGCACCGAGCCCGGGGTGCTCCAGAGTGGCATCGAGCCCAGGTGTGCCCCAAAATGGCACCGAGCCCAGGGTGCTCCAGAGTGGTATCGAGGCTAGGAGTGCCCCAAAATGGCACCGAGCCCGGGGTGCTCCAGAGTGGCATCGACCCCAGGAGTTCCCCAGAGTGTCATCGAGCCTATGGGTGCCCCAGGGTGGCACCGAGCCCAGGCTACCCCAGAGTGGCATCGAACCCAGTGGTACCCCAGAGTGGCATCGAGCATAGGGGTGCCCCAGAGTGGCATCGAGTCCAGGAGTGCCCCAGAGTGGCATCGAGCTTAGGGGTGCCCCAGAGTGGCATCGAGCACAGGCTACCCCAGAGTGGCATCGAGCCCAGGAGTGCCCCAGAGTGTCATCGACCCTAGGGGTGCCCCAGAGTGTCATCGAGCCCAGGGTGCCCCAGAGTGGCATCGAGCCCAGTGGTGCCACATAGTGGCATCGAGCCCAAGGGTGCCCCAGAGTGTCATCGAGCACAGGGTGCCCCAATGATGCATCGAGCCTAGGGGTGCCCCAGAGTGGCATCGAACCCAGGGTTTCCCAGAGTGTCATCGAGCACAGGGTGCCCCAGAGTTGCATCTAGCCCAGGGGTGCCCCAGAGTGGCATCGAGCCCAGTGGTGCCACATAGTGGCAATCGAGCCCAAGGGTGCCCCAGAGTGTCATCGAGCCCATGGTGCACCAGAGTCGCATCGATCCCAAGGGTGCCCCAGAGTGTCATCGAGCCTAGGGGTGCCTGAGAGTGGCATCGAGCCCAAGGGTGCCCCAGAATGTCATCGAGCCTAGGGTGCTCCAGAGTGGAATCGAGCCCGGGGTGCCACAGAGTGTCATCGAGCCCATGGGTGCCCCAGAGTGTCATCAAGTACATGGTGCACCAGAGTGTCATCGAGTCCAAGGGTGCCCAAGAATGTCATCGAGCCTAGGGGTGCCCCAGAGTGGCATCGAGCCCAAGGGTGCCCAAGAATGTCATCGAGCCTAAGGGTGCCCCAGAGTGGCATCGATCCCGGGATGCCACAGAGTGTTATCGAGCCCATGGGTGCCCCAGAGTGGTATCGAGCCCAGGGGTGCCCAAGAGTGGTATCGAGCCCAGGGGTGCTCCAGAGTGGCATCGATCCCGGGATGCTACAGAGTGTCATCGAGCCCAGGGGTGCCCCAGAGTGGTATCGAGCCCAGGTGTGCTCCAGAGTGTCAATCGAGCCTAGTGGTGCCCCAGAGTGGCATCGAACCCAGGGGTGCCCCAGAGTGGCATCAAGCCTAGGGGTGCTCCAGAGTGTCATCGAGCCTAGTGGTGCCCCAGAGTGGTATCGAGCCCAGGACTATCAGAGTGGCATCGATCCCAGGGGTGCCCCAGAGTGGTATCGAGCCCAGGGGTGCCCCTGAGTGGCATCAAGTCTATGGGTGCCCCAGAGTGGCATCGAGCCCAGGGGTGCCCCAGAGTGTCATCGAGCCTAGTGGCGCCCCAGAGTGGTATCGAGCCCAGGACTATCAGAGTGGCATCGATCCCAGGGGTGCCCCAGAGTGGTATCGAGCCCAGGGGTGCCCCAGAGTGGCATCGAGCACATGGGTGCCCCAGACAGGCATCGAGCCCAGGGTGCCCCAGAGTGGCATCGAGCCTAGGGGTGCCCCAGAGTGTCATCGAGTCTTGGGGTGGGACAGAGTGGCCGCTGGTGCGGGATGGCCCAAAGTGACCACGAGTCCAGTGTAGGTCATAATTCCCCACGAGCTAGGGCCTTAGTCAAGAATGTTCACAAAACAGACAATTTATTTTGACAGAAAAGTAACACAGTTCGCACACCTTCCGAGTTTTCGGCTTCTAATGACAGTGTGGTAGGTGAAGGGCGTTCCCCTTCGTTGTACAAACTGGATTTAGAAGAAAAACCGAGAAATCGGAACGTTAGCGAAATGTGTTATTTTAACAGTCCATTTTTAACAAAAGCGAAAGTGTTCAAATATATATTCGAAGACGGAGGCGTTGTGAAATGTACAATCTTATGTAAGAGTCATCTTTAGTCGATTTTGTGCGGCCCTCAAAAGGGCCGTTTTTATGATTTATTACAGGACAACTGGACAAGGTGTCTTGGTCAATGTTATTTCCTCCTCATTCCAACGAATCAGTAATAAAACTATTCCCTAGATTAGTGGTGACACTATAAGCATCAGTAACAAAACCATTCCCTCGATGAGTGGTGACACTATAGCTTTCAGTATGTTCACACCTTCCACTGGAAATATGTCGTATCTGAGTTGCTGCTTCTGTGCCCAGAACCAGATATTTCTCTGTATCATAATTTCCGCTACACGCAATAGCAGTTATGCTGTACCGAGAAATCCCATATGGCACTTTTTGTATTTGATGAAAGCGTTAGGATTTGAAGCCCACGGCGTTGAGACAGCAGTTAAAAGTTAAAGCATATGTGCCATACGCTGCCCAGGAAAGAGCCCTCCATACCATTAAACCCCTCTGATCAGATACACGGATGACACTGAAAACAGAACCGGTTCGTTGTATTACATCGTGGACAAATGGTGAATTATAAGGGGCTTCGTTTATATATGAAATGTGCGGACTGCTATGTATTTTTTAGATTTTGTTTTTCAAATTCATTTGTGTTTCTTTTTGGTGAGTTACGATCTTCATCGACATTGCGGAAGATGATCACCAAAAACAGACAATATTTTCAAGAACATATTTCGGAATTAAAAATGAAAATATTTACAACTAATGATGATATTAACATAATGTTTACAATCAATATTTGGTAATTCTGTGAACATATTCACAAACAAATAGTAGGTAATGCAATGAACAGATTTTCATTTGGTTATACATTTCATCAATACTTATGTTCACAGTATGCTTTACAAGTTTGTAAAGTACATGTTTTGGTCAATGTTTCTACTTCATATCGTAAGGGTTCGTAGTTTCTTTGGAAACAATCGAGTACTTTTTCTGTCAATTTTGCAATCGTCGCCATAAAAATATATTTCAGCTATTACATCTATAGCGTAACCGCTTTTCAAGAAATGAAGTTATGTAAAGCAAATATGCAGTAGATACCACACACGGTTGTTCCGTGGTGTTGAAGACGTCCAACTTTAATCTCACGTTCGATAGCGTTGCTTTGAGTGAATGATTTGATAAATTCATCAATAACTGTTAATGCAAACGAATCGAAATATGTTGCAATGTTTCCATTGAAGAAAATGCCAACTCAGTGTTCCCCCGGTTTTTCTGATGTATGCGTATTAACTATGTATGTTTTTACATGGTGAGGTTTTTCGTGTGGTAACTGATCTTTTGAACGTACTGCACCGTGCAATGTGTAGAGGTAAGACGACTTGTCTATTGTATGCTGAAGTTCGCTAGTGTTCATCTTCGTAGTATTTTTTCACTGTTTCAGACCACAAGTCAATAAAAGCTGAATTAAATTGGTTAGAGTTTGCAAGGACAGTTTCCTTTATATCTTTCCAAAGTCTGAATGCTTCACATTTCTCTTGCCGTGTAAACGATTATATTTCTGGATACCATTGTTCCATAACTCGATAAATGTCCACTGTGAGTAGTACTAAATTAATGAACATATCCGTCAATTGCGCTGATGGTATCAAAAGACAAATTAAAGGTCGAGTCTGATTTGGGTGATATATTTCATCAACGAAACATATCTAGAAACGTTTCCGAACTTTGCCACGGGTATGAACACAATATGTAATGTAATTGAGTCCTCCAACTTGCTATCTCAATTGTTTCTTCCAAATTGGTTTCGTCACAGGTGCACTATTCGACTTACTTCGTTTGCGAGCAGAATTATTTTTCAAAGACTGTGGTATTCTATTTATGCGTTTTGATGCTGATGTGTTCTTTATGGTTTCCTTTCCAAAAGTATTAAATGCTTCTTTTCCTTGATTTAAAAATACTTATTTTGTAATGTTACCATGATGAATGATATCTTCGACTGCAGCAAGTCCATGTTTGAGTACGCGTTGTTTAGCAATCCTACCAATATGCTTCAGAAACGGTACTACAATTCTCATTGCAGATTTGAAAAGTGAACCAATTCCATTTCCATATTGTATGGACACACCTCTATACACGGGAATCATCATAAATACAAATTACTTCGGCGTCGGAAATGCAACTTTACCATGGAATTTCCACCGACAAACTGAATTGTTTGCCAGTATCACCTGTTATATACGCATTTATGCTATCGAAGTTAGACCTTGGCACTGATACACAAGGGCAATGTTTGACTTCATGCTTAATATTTGACCATCATGTATTCTTTTACACTCGAAAGATGTTGCTCGTAATATCGGTGCCTCAACATCACCAACAATTGTATAATCAGAAACATCAAAATAAATAAACAAATGATTATATTCGGCATTCAAATCAACTCGATATGGAAATGTGATCAAATGAGCAGAAAATGTGACATTGTTTGGTTTGGTTTTGTAACCAAGTTTAGCCAAAAGAGCTTTGGGGAGTAGAAGACCTATTCTGGTGTAAATATAGGTTGAAATGTTAAAGATGGATTATCTCTTTAAATAACAAATTTTAAATAGTTGTGTGGTTATAAAATACTAAATATGAACTGAAGACCCCTTTCCGGAAAAGCTTCTATCAATTAATATTGATTTTATTTCGAATATTGTATTGGGACCGTTTATTTGTCTATTTTTAGAACAGACCATTCGGGTGATACCATATAGCGATATAGAGCATTAGGCTGTTCCTGTGGCTACTTACCGAACGTCAAATATCCCAGATTGATTGGTTGTATTGTTTTATTCAATAGTTATAAGCGATAATAATTAATGTTTATTTGTGAAACAATTACACCATAACATTTCTGTCTCTGTTAACAGTAACCAATATTGTTCGTTTGCTAAACAAACACACCTTTTTAGACCAGAAAATGTTCGAAATAAAATGAATATTAATCGATAGAAGCATTTCCGGACAGGAGTCTTCGATTCAGATATAATATTTAAATCCCGGTAACTATAAAATACATGTTTACAAAGAGATAATCCACCTCGTTGTGCTTCGGAAAATCAGAATTCGTATTCCAGATCTTGAACCATTCTGCTTACTGTACTACCAATCACACCTTCAATTGTTTCTGTCAAATGTGATCCACCAGAATATGCTCCTGCTGGTATTTTCAATTCAATACCATTTTCTGGTTATGAAGTTACTACAAGACATATTGGTAGCGTGTACAGGTGTGATGCAATTCTTGGAACATAACTCTTCTTTTTTATAATGCAAGCATCTCCAATAATGTTGTATGTTTCTGACGGTACAATTAGATTAATCATTGCGACTTAACAAAACTCTTTATCAATATGTATAGTTGTACAGTGTTGGTAGTTCCACTGTGAAACAACATCGGGAATTGTCAGGATAAAGTGACATTGAACTATCACTCAAGAGCGTTATGTAGAATGAATTCATTTTTTCTCTGTTTGTTTCAATAACTTCAACCCAGGTGATCGTAAAATTTATCCCAGAGAGCTACTTAAAAGAATAAGCCACAATTATTTGTTTGCATTATGGAAACTAATGTGTACAATAGATGTAATTATTATGGTATAAATAATAATTATCTGCGTGAAGTATGTGACTTGGTTCTCAGCAACGTTTTCACCACAGAACTGACATTGTGATGGTTCCTCGAAATTAATCGAATCTGAATGAGTTTGAGACATGATGACTTCTGTTTAAAACTACGATTGAAGGTGGATCCCAACTATCAATCTTGTGAACGTATCCAAGCCAATTAACTTTAATCTCTTTGATTGTTTTTCGTCCTACTCTCCTCGTTCTTCTGTCAACAACTGATTCTATTTCATACACTCTGACCTTCGAGGCGAACGGACGTATTTTCAATTAACTCCTACGAGTAGCCATGCGCAACTAATTAACGAGGCCAATGGGGCTGGCGAGCCGACAGATGGAATTTTACACTGGAAGTTTATAATCTTAGTTATATTAGTTATATTCTTAGTTAGCTTGGATCATTAAATCGAACATATTGGATATTTATCATGGAAACATTCGATTACACGGATTTTGAAGACACATTTGATATTATTTAGGACACTGATGTAACTACTGTGGTGCCAGGGTCGGTATGTATGCTTTGACAAATTAAAGTGATTCTACCAGAGGAACAGTGAGCGATAGGAATTATATTGTTAACCTCGATAAACTGATAAAGAAAAAGTTAACGTACGATGAGGAAAATAAGTACCGAACAGAAATCAAAGATGGAGGTCGTTGTGTAACCATCGACTTAGACTCGGACAGTTATGAGAGATACTATAGTGGACTGTGTTCAGGGTATTGGGACGATACATTGAAAATAGAAAAAAATAATTCCCAGTGGATAATCGGAAAAGACAAAATGAACGTTACAGTGGACGAAAGAATAGATGTCCATCGAAACGTTACTGGTAAAGGTGGCAAAGTGACAATACACGTGTACCGGACTAAAAACAAAATGATGATTCAAGGATCCAAGAAAAATATAACTTGGTGGACAAACAAGGAATTACCCACTATCTGGGAATCTGGTTTTTGTGAGGACGAGACAGTGCCCTCGGAGTGTGAGCAGGTAATATCCGCGTCAACAAAGGACGAGGATGGAAATTACATTTATTGGGAGAATATTCCAACTGCACACTCCCTAATTACATTTTCAGCCACGCCACAGACTGAAATCAAGAAGGTTCCTAAACATGTGCTTGGTATAAAAATAAATTGGTATAAATCTGTTGTAGGGACTCATAATTTGGTACCACTTATCTTGTCCCCAACAGTTATATATATTCAAATTACATTTACTGGAAACACATACTGAGAAAACTTACACCAACAATGAGATGAGGGCGTGTATATGGTATAATAAATACATTTGGCACGGTGATGCTTGGCCTAAGTGAATAGTTGTCTGTATGACCACCGTTAAGGAAGAATAATTGGGTTGGTTTCAGATTTGGACATATTCAAAACTGATAGTAATGCTTTTGATGAATATAGTGCTGCCATGTTATAGAGCTTATAAACTGTTTGCACATATTCAAAACTGATATTACAACTTTATAAAGTTGTATATAAACTGTATAAAGATGTACTACTGGTTGATCTTTAACATTTTCAGACAGTAATTACATTTTTATATTTATACTTTTGGCAATCAGTATAAAGATGTATTTCTGATTTATGCCAAGCCATGGCAATAGCTCAAACAACTTACAAAGAAAGTTGAGCTAATAACCGACATTTTCCAACGTCCGAAATAAATAACGCAGATTAATCGACGACGGAAATGGTAATCGATTATCGGCTTTATCAACAGTTCATCGATTATACGATTAATCGTGGCACCCCTACTCGCTTTGGCAGCTGGGGTCGGGCTATATCGCGACATTGCTGGTTTTATGTGATGGAGGAAACGCGTGTGCGCCATACTAGTAGGGTTGAAACGATTAATCGACTAGCTGTAGTCGACGCTGAAATGTCAGAACGTCGACTCTGAATTTTGCCGTCGACTAGTCGGAACATAACTAGTGTATTAGTTAGATGTATAACGTTTTCAAGATCGATTCCGGCATAAACGGTGTAAACTGCGCGTAAGTTACGGTAAGTATAACGTTTGGTGGCACCCGGAATTGACAGTGTTACTAATATAGACACACATGGTGACCCGACTATTAATTGAAAGAATGAAATTGACAAGACAATGTCTCACTCGTCGTTTGAGGTCAAAGACATCACTGCGACATGATGGCAATGATTTACACGGCTTTATCGTTTGTCGGAGACCGCTTTGATCTAGACACTGAGTGTATTTCACCGTCGGGTTATGATGCGATACTGTGTGAAGGTCGCTTAAGGTGACGTCATTGGTGCTACCGTATATACCGGTAAATGATACTGGCATTAAGAACTGGTTATCGTATTCTACAACGTAGCCTATACAATAGGGCGTATTTAGTCGGAACCTTAACATTGTATAGTGACACCGCTCGGCACCGGTTTATTGGTGATCACGTGACTAAACGAAATCTCGAACGCTGATAATAAATTTAAAACCTGTATAAATGATCGTGTTTCTAATCATTATCCGCCACATGTCTAATTATATAATTACATGCAGTGTGTTGGATAAATAATATGACCATACGTAAACGTAATAAAGCCCACGTAGATTAAATGAACATGCATGGCGGTTTGCGATCCAAAGTAAAATTATATTAATAATCGCTTTTAAATAATCCCGCGTTATCAAAACAAGTCACCGCAATTGCATGCTTTGGCATCGATAGAGAAAATAATGACATTTCTTTCCGTGTTCGAAAAGAACTTTACAAGAGGTTGTACTTTTGTGAGACTCTTTTCCCATAACATCTACACTACATGTATATATCTAACAATATATTCGCGTTGGTAACCCTGAATATATGGCCTGCTTAGATATAAGAAAATTACTTTGCTCCATTGTGTGTTGAAATTCGGCAACGTTGGAAATATGCACACCGACAATGTGATAAATAACTAATGAGAACATGATGTGACACAACCGCATTATACAGTGTGATGTATAGGGCTCAGGATATGTTGATACACTGAATCATATACAGTAATGCCCTAAATAATCGATTCCTTAACCACAGCAGAATTATGGGTAATTTTTCAGGATTTAGTCAAAAATATAGCTTGTTGCCCATAATTCTGCAGTGGTTAAGGAGTCGATAGTTTAGGGCATTACTGTAGTCCCAAAAAATTCAACGCCTATCGAATTGTGAGTTGCCTGTGCTTCTGTGCATAAGTTGGAGGGAGTCGGATGAGTTCATGGCAACTTCACATAGTACAGTAAAGTTCACAGAACAACGCCCCGTTACATGTCGCAAGCATATTGGCACACTTCCCGGAATATCAACACATTCAACTCGGGAACGCATTGTGACATTAAAAACTAACCACGATTGAACATAGCTCCATTAACGGTTTGACACACTCATACAATAGTGTATGTCGCAAGCATATGAACGCATGCATACACTAGATAAATATATCAACATCACTTGGTGTGGAATATATACACAAAACCGCACGGGTGTGCTACTGTTGTTACTGTTACTATCTGTATATCGGACGACTGCAATGAATAAGGACAGCACGATGTGTGTGTGTGTGTCGCCGACACTGAACCAATACCGCACGTTTGGGATGGAATAAATACACAAAACCCCAATAGCGAGTTGCTACTGTTTTCAGAATGTTATCCTTACGCAATTGCTTGTCCAACATATTCTAACTGGCCCCTCCGCCGTTGTCTCAAAACGGGTGTTGCCTAACTCTGTTTTTGCAACGAACCGCAAAATTTCAAGTTCAAGACTCATATATTTAACCACAAAACATGGAAATCTTAAGCATTTTAGCGACATTTATTGTAATTTTCTTGCAATAATTGACATATCTGTTTAAATTTAAAAGACTCCAAACACCATCGGCACCAAAACTCATGGCAGTCATACCACGCAGCATCGAAAACATTGCACCAAATTACTGGTTGTCACAACTTTAAATCTGGATTTTTTTGATTTTTTTCAATACGTTCCTACATCTATCATTTTTTAAACTGTGTTACTACATCAATAAATAACTTCAGTTTGTATTCTAGGATGCGTTGATCAATGTCGCAACCATGTGGACACTCCTTCTGGAATTTCGATAGATTCCTACTTAGGAACGCATTGTGAAATTTGGATATAGCCATGATTAAACTATATTAACGGATTAACAGATTATTGCCATATATGTCGGAAGCATTTGGACGCACTTGCCATTGTATCAATACCACATGCTCGGTATGAAATATATATACAAAAACGCATGTCTGTGTTCATGTCGCAAGTTGATCGGACAAGTGTAATGGCGTAATGATAGCTTGACACATCCCAAGTCTAGAATGCATTGTGAAATTAAAAATAGCAATGCCTTACAACTTTTCAGACTCTTGCCACATTTTATGTCACAATCATATGGACGCACTTGCCACTATAACAATATGATACGTTGGTATGAAATATGTACACAAAACGGCGTGGGTGTGTTACTATCGCAAGTTTATATGACGAGTGTAATTGCGTAATGATAGGACAATCAGTGAAATACCCTACGTGGTATCCTTACGTGATCGCACGTCATAACGTTTCGGCCAGTAACACACGTGTACTGTTGTGATTACCACAAGCTCTGCACACATCTCCAACTGACCCCCTGTGTTACGCCAGCTATTGAAGTAACTGACCACTTTTGAAGTAGGTCTCCACTTTTGAAGTAAAAATCGCAAGCTTTTGAAGTACCTCACCACTTTTGTAATAGCAACCACCCCAGTGGGTGTTTATACCTAAATGCGTGTGAATTATGACGTCATATAATTTTTCTATATTTCTATACCAAGAGCGAAAATAGCGTGTATGCTTTTTTGTAAATTTCACACGTGACTTCCGGGAGGTTACTGCGCAGACTCCAGCAGAAACTGATCGAAGAATTACGTTTTCTTCACTTCAACTTCAACACAATCGACTGTTAGTAACGGTACTGAGTTAGGAGAGCAGCGTGCTCCGAAGACAACCGCGACGGAGGAATTTACATACAAGTACAACAACAACGATTGCCGATGATCACTTTTTAATTGTCCTCACTGAGTCATTCAGAGACTCAATCAAATAATAGATTAATCGAGGATTAATCACAGCCTTTCTAGTCTGATAACATGGCATTCGGTAAAATATTACCGTGGCACAGTTTGTGATTAGCCATCTCGATTGTAAACAAATCTTCTACTCGAAATTTGTAAATTAAAAAAACAAATCAAATTTAAATGTGCATGTGCGATAATCAATATCATCCATGACCCAACCCGGACACACATACCAAATCGCATTCACATCCACTGAGAAACAACGAAGAAGCTAGACATTACACTTTTATTTAGAGCCGGCATCGGCGTCGACAAACACTTTATATACACCGATTTCTCCACTACAAGGTCAAGGCCCCACATGGCACGAAATTGAAAAATCAACGAGTGATTGATCTGTGTTTCATGTAATTTGCAACAATGAATGTTGTTTTGAGGATTGTATGGATTATTGTGTACCACAGATACACGAAGACTAGGCAATTCAATGTTAGGTGTATTCAATTTCATGACATCATGTGTAAACTGTGTTTGTGACATGATTATTGCACTTTTACTTTCGACAGGAGCTTGGAGGCATTGTTGAATTTGTTCTCTAATCATCAAAGGTTGCACAGGTATTTGCTTATCATTAATTTAATCATTTGATTTAGGACTGAAAAAGAATTGTTTCTGTTTTCAAATTGAAAAGATCAATCGTACTGCCCTGCTGGACAAAACAAGTGTCCATTGGCACCGCGGTGTGTTTGGCGTTCGGCGGCGGTGTCAGAGTTTGTAACTGCAGTTGAGCACCGCGGCCAAGCGGCAAGTACACCATGGCCGACCGTCAAGTACACATGTACACCATGGCCGAAAAGTAACTACAATGGGGCCGAATGGCATGTACACCGTGGTTAGATTTCTGGTTTATATTGTCTTTTTTCAGTTTAATGAATGCACACAGCGGCAACTACACCATGGTCGAATGGCAAATACACCGCGGCCCAACTGTAGTTAGCTGGTGGAGCCGCTGTGCAGTTGCATTTCAGCCGCAGTGGCAATGCTAAGCGCACCGTGGTTAAGTGGACACTTGTTTTGCCGAGCAGGGTAGTACATGTGTATTCAGTTCAAATTCATACAGATATCTTTCAGACTTTCATGTTTACAAAATGTAGGCGCGCATAGTCCCGCTCGCTGGGTTTTGGCCAGCCGCGCGGTTTCTATCAAGATAAAATAAACAGCGGAAATACATTCATAAATGTTGCGTAAATTGAATTAGTTTACTCACGATGGATGTCCATTGAAACTCTTTGATGGTTTAACACTGCTTAATCCACTATCCATTAGCACAAGTGAATGTTACACACTGTGTTTTCATATTGTACATGCTCCTACCCCGGTATATTAATTGTAATTCATAATTATTAATAAGGAATTAATTTAATACTCCGATTCAATGCTGACGAAATAAATACGGTAACATCTCCCGGCCACGTGGTCTCGCTTTGATTTTCCAGGAATTTATGTGACGTTATAAGCCATACATAGAAATCGTTCAAATGTATTTTTAGCTTCGAATCATTCAGTCTCAGACAGATAGTGCATTTGACACTTCACATCGTGTGACGTCAAAAAACTTAAACTGCCAATCATCGTGGCACGAGGGATCACCTTTTGATGAATGCCGACAATGAATGTTGGTTTTGGAGAATTCATTTGATATTTTGCTACAACATTCAAGCTGTTTCTTTATTCTTGTACGCTCTCCGTATTTGGCTAGGCGCGCAATTGATCGCTCACTGGTTTTCAATTTTAGCCGCGCGATGGTGCGCAAGAGCGATCGCGCGCCTCAAAAATTAAAGTCTGATCTTTCTGTTGATTCCAACGTTAACACTATTACTTAATATTTTTACCACTTTAGAGGGCGTTCTTTATTAGATGAACATTATTTTACCCACACGTCATGATTCCATGATTTTAAGGTGAAGTTGAACAGAAGCGAGCGCTAAGCTTTGTTTTCATTAAAGCATGCTCACACCAGGACGGTGTGGTAATAATAGTAATAGCATGATTTTGTCGGGCACCTTGGTTTCTTTACAGCCCTCCAGGAATGATTAACTCCGTCTCGGGTCTATAAATAGGCCCTCGGGCTGTTAATCATTCCTGTCGGGTCCAGGTGCTACCACGGCCGAGTACTAGTAACTTTATAACCCTGTGGCGACTGCAGTAGCGTTCTTTAATGTGCACACACCAAGGCGGAATACAGGAGAAGTCGGCCCCGCTACGAAGTCGGCCCCAGAGAAGTCGGCCCAGAAGTCGGCCCCGTACGAAGTCGGCCCAGCTATTAACATCAGTTAGTGACATGTTTACTCAATTGAGTAACATACATGTATATCAGGTGTCACGGAAACCTTGTTCAACACTACATTGTATATGACTTAGTGTTGATCTTTATCGGCGTTTCGCTGACTGCTTCCATGTGGAAATCCCTCTGGCGCGACGCCCATTATAATTATGACAGGACATTGTTTAGGTCTATAGATTAATTGGCTGACTAAGTTTGAAGGTTCGTATCTGGTCTAATACCATGTCTTGTATATATGGCTATTTTTCCGGTACAGATTTAAATTTCCGTTTAACGAACCCTATCGACATATCTGCGTAAAGCCATGACAGTGCGCGATAAGAAAATGGATTGCCAGGAGGTGATATAATCCTCCTTGACACCAAAACATGGTCACATAAAATGGAATGCTACGAGGTGATGTAATCCCTTATGACACCGTGTGGCGAAATGTCGGTCTCATCTTATTGTGCCACAGGCATTAACAAGCAGTAAAATAATAATGGGGCCGACTTTTCTTGACCAATCTTTAATTTACCCGGGCCGACTTCTCTTGTGGCCGACCTTGTTTTGGGCTGACTTCTCCAGATACCCCGAGGCATGTACACAGGTTAGCCATTAATGTCTGCACCCCCAATCAGACAGCATACTGCAGAACAACAAAATACCTGGATAGATGTTGTAATGGGGGAAGTCGGTATTTTTGCATTCGGATCTTTATTCAGTGATCTCAAATGAGACTTTTCAGCTTTACAAACTTGGTATCTGACCGAGTTCTGATTTTTGTCAGAATACCCTGACCAGGTTGCGATCCCTGGTCCGCTACCACGAGAGACCAGTACACTACAGTACCTCTCGGCTATCGACTTCCCTAGATTTAAGTAATTGACCCCCTCTATAGTGGTGTCACCCCATGTAATACTGCTGTATTATATAAGAAATGAACGGCGGGTTCAATGTGGTCATCGGATTTTTACCGCAAGAAAAATTCAGCAAACTGCATGAACCCCGAAGTAGTAAAGCCAAAAAAATATATACCTGTGTTTCCGGTGACCTGCCCACCCCTATTTCGGAGCTCCTGAGGGTTTTCATTTTATTCATTTTGCAAAATTCCAACGCATCCCGTTTTATTAGCTCAACTTACAACTTTGTAAGTTTGAGCTATTGCCATGGGTTGGCGTCCGTCATCCGTGTGTCTGTGTGTCCGTCAACAATTTACTTTGTCGCGGGATACAGGTTGTGCCTTTAGTCTGATCTCTTTGAAATTTGTCATGAACAGGGTCCGCGCTGGAACGAAATTTACATTTGCCAAATAATTTGCCAAATGAAAATATTTTTTGCCAAATTCTTTTAGAATTTGCCAAATATTATTCCCAATAGCATCATTTTCTGCAACCTTGACTGAGTCTTATGTTTCGACACTCACTGTTTGATATCGATAAAAAAGCAGTTAGTTAATGATTATGATCTCATCTATTACGGTTTATCATACAACAATAAACCGATTACCGAACAATACAATAGTAGAAGTGTTGCTTGATCAAAAGCGAACATCATATGAAGATTAGCTATGTAAGCACCACCATCACACTAAATAGAGGTAATCCCTCCACCCGTCGATACTAATGATATCAGATTAACTGCATCTTAATGGAGGTGTTAACTTTTGCGAAACCATATAAAACACAACTAATATAATTCCATTGTAATAATTTCCGAAAATGAATGGTATTGATTGACCGATATTTTTTAACTTCATTAATAAGGAATTAAAAAGTGACTTGCCAAAACTTTTGCCAAATGAAAATATTTTTTGCCAACTGTGAATTATTTTTGCCATTGGCAAGTGGCAGAGCGAACCCTGGTCATGAATGTTGACATTGACATGTACCCTGCTGGACAAAACAAGTGTCCATTGGCACCACGGTGTATTTGCCATTCGGGTGCAGTGTCAGAGTTTGTAACTGCAGTTGAGCGCCGCGGCCGAGCGGCAAGTACATGTACACCGCGGGCCGAACGACAAGTACACATGTACACCATGGCCAAAAAGCAACTACAACGGGGCTGAATGGTATGTACACCGTGGTTAGATTTCTGGTTTGTATTGTCTTTTTTCAGTTTGATGAATGTACACAGCGGCAACTACATTTGTACACCATGGCCGAATGGCAAATAAACCAATGCCCAACTGTAGTTAGCCAGTGGAGCCGCGGTGTAGTTGCATTTCGGCCACGTTGGCAATGCTAAGCGCACCGTGGTTAAGTGGACACTTGTTTTTCCCAGCAGGGTAGATGGGAACGAATCATTTTGCGGTCTTTCGATCGAAAAACATCTTGGCGGCCATCTTGGATTTCAAGGTTGTGCCTTTAGTCTGATCTTCATGAAATTTGTCATGGATGTTAATATTGACATGTAGATGGGAACGAGTCATTTTTGGGTTGTTCGGCCAAAAAAACATGGCCGCCAGCAGCCATCTTCCAAGGATGTTACTCTTTGCATGACTAAATCCTTTGGCACGAGCTACAGATCGTAGCTTTGGTCGGATCTTTATGAAATTTGTCGTAAATGTTGACATTGACATGTAGATGGGAACGAGTCATTTTGGGGTCATTCGCCAAAAAACATCGCCGCTGGTGGCCATCTTGGATTTCAAAATTAAATCCATTGGCGCGTTCTACAGGTCGTACTGTTTGTCTGATCATCATGAAATTTGTCATGGATGTTAATATTGACATGTAGATGGGAACGAGTCATTTTGGGGTTGTTCGACCAAAAAAAAAATGGCCGCCAGCAGCCATCTTGGATTTTACTCTTTGCATGACTAAATTCTTTGGTGCAGGCTACAGGTCGTACCTTTGGTCTGATCTTTATGAAATTTGTCATAAATGTTGACATTGACATGTAGATGGGAATGAGTCATTTTGGGGTCATTCGCCAAAAAACATCGCCGCTGGTGGCCATCTTGGATTTCAAAATTAAATCCATTGGCGCGTTCTACAGGTCGTACTGTTTGTCTGATCATCATGAAATTTGTCATGGATGTTAATATTGACATGTAGATGGGAACGAGTCATTTTGGGGTTGTTCGACCAAAAAACATGGCCGCCAGCAGCCATCTTGGATTTTACTCTTTGCATGACTAAATTCTTTGGTGCAGGCTACAGGTTGTAGCTTTAGTTGGATCTTCATGAAATTTGTCATGGGTGTTAACAATGACATGCAGATGGGAACGAGTCATTTTGGGGTCATTCGGCCAAAAAACATGGCCGCCAGCAGCCATCTTGGGTTTTACTCTTTGCATGACTAAATCCTTTGGCACGGGCTACATGTCGTACCTTTGGTCTGATCTTCATGAAATTTGTCATGAATGTTGACATTGACATGTAGATGGGGAATGAGTCATTTTGGGGTCATTTGGCTAAAAAACATGGCCGCTGGCAGCCATCTTTGATTTCAAAATTAAATAGATTGGCGCGGTCTACAGGTCGTACTGTTCGTCTGATTATCATGAAATTTGTCATGGATGTTAATAATGACAGGCAGATGGGAACGAGTCATTTTGGGGTAGTTTGGCCAAAAAACATGGCCGTCATGAGCATCTTGGATTTTAATCTTTGCATGACTAAATCCTTGGCGCGGGCTACAGGTCGTAGCTTTGGTCGGATCTTCATGAAATTTGTCATGGCTGTTGATCTTGACATGTAAATGGGAACGAGTCCTTTTGGGGTCATTCGGTCAAAAGACATGGCCGCCAGCAGCCATCTTGGATTTTACTCTTTGCATGACTAAATCCTTTGGCACAGGCTACAGGTACTAACTTTGGTCAGATTATTATGAAATTTGTCATGAATGTTGACATTGACATGTAGATGGGAATGAGTCATTTTGGGGTAATTTCGCCAAAAAACATGGCCGCTGGCAGCCATCTTTGATTTCAAAATTAAATCCATTGGCGCGGTCTTCATGTCGTACTGTTCGTCTGATTATCATGAAATTTGTCATGGATGTTAATAATGACAGGCTGATGGGAATGAGTCATTTTGGGGTAGTTCGACCAAAAAACATGGCCGTCATGAGCATCTTGGATTTTACTCTTTTCATGACTAAATCCTTTGGTCAGATCATTATGATATTTGTCATGGCTATTGACATGTACAATGTACCGTAGATGGGAACGAGTCATTTTGGGGTCGTTTGACCAAAAAACATGGCCGTCAGTGGTCATCTTGGATTTCAAAATTCAATCCATTAGCACGGGCCACAGGTCATATCTTTTGTCGGATCATTATTAGCTCAACTTACTTTGTAAGTTTGAGCTATTGCCATGGTTTGGCGTCCGTCGTCCGTGTGTGCGTGTGTCCCTCAACAATTTCCTTTGGCGCGGGCCACAGGTTGTACCTTTGGTCTGATCTTTATGAAATTTGTCACGAATGTTGACCTTGACATGTAGATGGGAACGAATGGCCGCTGGTGGCCATCTTGGATTTCAAAATTCAATCCATTGGCGCGGGCTACAGGTCGTGCTGTTCGTCTTATCGTGAAATTTGTCATGGATGTTAATATTGACATGTAGATGGGAACGAGTGATTTTGGGGTCGTTCGGCCAAAAAACGTGGATTTTACTCTTTGCATGACTAAATCCTTTGGCGCGGGCTACAGGTCGTACCTTTGGTCTGAACCGTCTGATCTTTATTAAATTTGTCATGAATGCTGATATTGACATGTAGATGGGAACGAGTCATTTTGGGGTCATCTGGCCAAAAAACATGGCTGCTGGCGGCTATCTTGGATTTCAAAATTCAATCCAATGGCGCGGGCTACAGGTCGTACTGTTCGTCTGATAATCATGAAATTTGTCATGGATGTTAATATTGACATGTACAAATGTAGATGGCAACGAGTGATTTTGGGGTCGTTCAGCCAAAACACATGGCCGCCAGCAGCCATCTTGGATTTTACTCTTTGCATGACTAAATTCTTTGGCGCGGGCTACAGGTTGTAGCTTTGGTCAGAACTTCATGAAATTTGTCATGGATGTTAACAATGACATGTAGATGGGAACGAGTGATTTTGGGGTCGTTCAGTCAAAAAGCATGGCCGCCAGCAGCCATCTTGGATTTTACTCTTTGCATGACTAAATCCTTTGGCGCGGGCTACAGGTCGTACCTTTGGTCTGATCTTTATGAAATTTGTTATGAATGTTGATATTGACATGTAGATGGGAATGAGTCATTTTGGGGTCATACGACCAAAAAACACGGCCACTGGCGGCCATCTTTGATTTCAAAATTCAATCCATTGGCACGGGCTACAGGTCGTACTGTTCGTCTGATCATCATGATATTTATCATGGATGTTAATATTAACATGTAGATGGGAACGAGTGTTTTTGGGGTCATTTGTCTAAAAAACATGTCCGCCAGCAGCCATATTGGATTTTACTCTTTGCATGACTAAATCCTTTGGTGCGGGCTACAGGTCGTAGCTTTGGTCGGAACTTCATGAAATTTGTCATGGATGTTAACAATGACATGTAAATGGGAAACGAGTTATTTTGGGGTCGTTCAGCCGAAAAACATGGCCGCCAGCAGCCATCTTGGATTTTACTCTTTGCATGACTAAATCCATTGGCACAGGCTACAGGTCGTACCTTTGATCAGATCATTATGAGATTTGTAAAGGCTGTAGATGGGAACAGTTCATTTTGGGGTAGTTCGGAAAAAAACATGGCTGCCATTGGCCATTTTAGAATTTACTCTTTGCATCAATAAATCCTTTGGCACACCATAATCACCACATCCCTGATCCGATCATTATGAAACCTGTCATGAATGTTGATATTGACATGTACATCTAGTCTTACTTAGACATTTCAATTAGCACCTTTCCTATTACTCCATTTACTGTCAACCATTAAATCATTCCCCTACTAAGTTGAGCTACAGTGTCATTGACACTTTCATTACATTTGTCATGGATGTTAATATTGACATGTAGATGGGAAACGAGTAATTTTGGGGTTGTTCGGCCAAAAACATGGCCGCCAGCAGCCATCTTGGATTATACTCTTTGCATGACTAAATTCTTTGTCAAGGGCTACAAGTCGAATCTTGTATTTTACTCTTTACACAACTAAATCCTTTGACACGGGCTACATGTCGTATCTTTTGTCGGATCATCATCATTTGTGAGGGATGTTAACAATGACATGTAAATAGGAAGGAGTCTTTTTTGGGTCATTTGCCAAAAAACATGGCTGTCGTGGCCATCTTTGATTTTAATCTTTGCATAACTAGGCCTTTCAACTTTCCACATTCCTAATCGCTCCATTAACTGTAACACATGAAATTATTCCCTTTCCACGTTAGCTACAGTGCCATTGACACTTTGATAATTACATTTCAGTCAATTCACATTTTCAGCTGCATATACATGTATATGTAAACCAATTTCATCATTAAAGAAATTGCAAATTCATCGTTGATTCCATCATCTCAATATTTCATTAAAGTGAGACTTTATGTTCACACATTGATTCATTCAGGCAACATTTTCTCCATTTCTACACTGTTCATTGCATTGATCGTCTTCAATGGGGATAATCTATAATTCTATATGTATATCATCGTTAACTATTAAAGTGACATTTCTCTTCCACCCAATCGATATTGCATTAAAATGACGCTTCATATTCATTACACTTCATTCAATAATTTCTGTTTCTACATCACTTATTGCATTGATTGCCTTCAGGTAAGCTAAGCTATGTCCGACTCAAATATTAAAGTGACGCATCATATTCACTACACTTCATTCAATAATGTCTTTTTCTACATAGTTTACATGTATTGCATTGATTGCCTGCAGCTAAGGTAATCTATGTCCGACTCAAATAATACAAATATTAAAGGCATTCCATTTCCATCCATTAATTCTAAGGAAACTTCTGCTGTGATATATATATGTATATATGCATACAGGGTACTACATGTGCTACACCACTCGGATAAATGTCTGTCATCACACTAAAATACCATGTTATAACTTGAATTGATATATTCGTAATCGTATATAGTCACCAATAGCTGGGTTACTACCGTAGTACCTGACATTGCCCATCTAGCGAACTATTCAAACCCAACAGGCCTGGTTGATTTCGCTGTGGGATGATGGTTCACTTCCATCCTCAAGCTAATTATGCCATTTCATGGCATAATTTTGTTCTGACGTGCAGGGGTAGATATGCTTGAGGCCCCACCACAGTTCAATTCACACCAGGTTCTCAGCTATTATTATCTTATGTTCGAACTTTACTCATGTTTGGACTGATCATAACCATGATTTTAATGCTGGGTTTGAATAGTTCACTATATGGGCAATGTCCGTTACTACGGTGATAACCCGGCTATTGGTGACTATATACGATTACGAATATATCAATCCAAGTTCTAGCATGGTATTTGTGTGACGACACAGACATTTCTCCGAGTGGTGTATTACATGAAGTACCCTGTACGGAACATCCTATAATTATTGTAACATTGAACTTAATGATCAACTTGGTGGTTGCTCCATTACGTGTCACGTACGATCATATTAAAATCGCCAGTTTTTGTAGTAAAGTGAGGTCTCCGCTTTTGTATATAGTAAAAAAACCATGTCTCCACTTTTGTAATAACACAATTACAGCTTATGAAGTAAACTGTCAATACATTTTGACGGGCGCTGGACGATTTTCATGACAAAGTTAACCCGATAATACATAGGGGGTATCGCCCATACGAGTGTGACTTGTGACCGAAGGAATTTAGTGAGTTCGGTTCCGTGACAAAAGAATCCACACCGGCAATCGACCATACGAGCGTGACGTTGGTCGTAAAGCTTTCAGTCATACAAACACACAAGATAATCCACACAGTCGATCGCCCATACACGTGTGACATGTACCAGAAGGCATTTATTGAGTCCGGTTCCCTGCCTGAGCATGTGAGAACACATATAGGTGATCAATCATACGAGTATGTAAGATTGTTCCCAGTCAGTCTGACAACCCACACTGGTGAACGCCCTTACAAGTGCGACGTTTGTCAGAAGAAGTTCGATGTGACATTGAGTCAGCCATGACTTATGAGAATCCACCGGATGTGTGTCCGAAGACGTTCTTATGTGATGTATTAGTTCCAACGGAAAATAGTTGGTATATTTGGCCTCACTTTGGAAGGCGATATTAATTGCATATTCGAAAATCACTACAATGCTTAAAATATCACTGATATTGTTTGTATTTGTCCTGGGATAATTTCCATGTCTCTACACCCATCACAAATTCATACCATCTAAAGAAGTTAAACACTGAACTAAATTACTATGAAATCAACACATTTTAATACTTTATACACCTGCCACCAAGGCGGGGGCTCGTGCACGTTTTTGCTAAAACAAAATGGGTACTGGGCTTACTCACGAGGAACCACCCCCTTGTGCAAACATTCAGTTAGCCTTCATGTGCCAACCTACATTCATATTTTATACCAATACCACGTTTTGTATTGAATAAAGGTATAAATATGATCCAACAACTAAGAACAGAATAAGATGTGTACTATTATACATCTTTATTTTTTAAGAAAAACAACTGTAAAAAATAATAGAAGCACAGATGTGCTCGAGTATCTTCTCCTATTATACAGGATAGAACGATGTGATTGTATTCATCTTCCAAATGCTCAAAAATGAGGGTGGGCTTATCTGCGAGAACCATCCCATGTTTTATTTAGGGTAAAACCCCAGATTGGGCTTATCTTCGAGGGTGGGCTTACTGACATGTGTATATAGTATGTGTGCTAAACTAGAGTTTGGTGGGGGTAAACAGGTTTGGTAGGGAGGCCAAATTACAATCAGCTTGTCCTATTGGTATTTATGGCTCAACTCAGTCCCCTGGAACATGACAAGCATGGCAAGAATAACAATAATACTACCGGTATTTCATTCTAATAACAATATACCCCATTGTGATATTCTGGTTTGTTGGTGATTTTGGAATTAGTTTAAAATATTGTGATCATATTGTTGGAACCAATATTTTATTAATCAGAAGGCAATCATATCATCTAGGAGTCTTTGTGTCTTCTTTGATTACACTTTCTGTAAGACACACACCTTCAAATGTAAATTACATGGCGTTTTTCAAACGTTATACAACAAGAGTTATGCTCTTCAGATTTGAAGGAGTGTATATTTTCTTTAGAACAAGTGAATAAATAGCCTGTAAATGTATAAGATGTTTTGCACTGGAGAAAAGAAATATGCATCAGCGTCCTGTGTTATTTCATTTTGTGATGACAGGTTCAAGAATCACAATATGTGCAATGTACACGTGGAAGCCTTGCATTGCCTCCACCACAAAGGTATCCATTGCACATAGGACTACCTCAAATAATTTGGAAAGATAGTGTTTCCTATATCTTGCATTTCCCAAAACTTCATTCTAGTATTATGAGGAAGCTGGAATGGCCAATTCTTTAACAATCTCGGTTCCTGTTTTGTCAGTTCATGTCGATATTGTCTTAGCCAGTAGCACACATTCCATCATGAGAGCTCATAGGGACACATAGAACATATTGGCTTTGGCCTGTGTGTCATCATAGTCAGACATGATACGACAGTTCCATTTAATCACTGCTTGAGAATGTGAATTTTACACCGGTTCAATGAAGTTGTCTGACACCATTTTGCAAATTTAGTCAGAAACCAGTACATGTCAGATCAGAGTTGAACTTCTGATAGTTTGTGCGATATTAAGGCAGCTTGTAGATCTAAAGTATCTGACACTGAAAATAGAAATAAAACACTTTAAGTATACAATGCACATACATGTACAACATCAATATGGACATGAATTTACAAGTCTGGTTGAACAACTGATCAACTGTATGCTGCATTATAAGTCTAGTAAGTGCTATGGCTTCTTTTCGAGGCGTCTGAACTGTTAAATAAAAGGAATGACTAAAAGTACTTCCTGCTTAGCTGACCGGTACATGCAAATGATTCAGGTAAGTTAATTTTGTTTTAACATGAAAAATTAATAGTATTGCTGTCTTCATTAAAAACAACATTAGAATCATTACTAGCTGGGTACCGGGAGTTGCTCAGTTAAGTGCGGATTAAATTATTAGTTTGCATTCAATACTTCTATCCAGGTCGTTTAAATTGATTATTAGTGATTTTCTTTAGTCAACTGAGATAACCGGACCTACATTTTCCATGAGACACCAGGGGAAAGTTCCACTGATTCTCCCTCCATATTATCTAATCTGAAGATAAACACTCTTTGTTGCTAACTATTAGTGCCACTTTAAGTCATCTGAGCACCTATCCCATGGCAATCCCTTGGTCAAATTACCCATTTGAATAAATTTTCTTATATATCTTCTAATCTGATACTAAATACTCTTTATTAATTATTTATCTTTGTTCATATAATGTATTAGTCCTCCTTTATATCATATGAGGTCAAAGGGACCTATGACATGACATTCCCCTGGTAAATTTAAACGTGTGTAAATATTTCAGCTTGATGGGTCCAACCATTTTAGGTATATAATTATTTAAACTAAATCATGACAGCCCCTTTAAATCAGCTGATGGCAGGGGAAAATGTATCAATGTACCTATTTGTAAACATTTTCAGCCCCTAGGCCTACCCACCATGGTTGAACCGCCTGGTCGCAGACAAAGGAACAATCAAAATTGAGTTTTATTAGCATACTGATACTAGATATAGGAAAGTAGAAAGGTTAGTAGGGAGTCCCTGTACATTTCAGACCCCATGCCACATGTCAGCATGACAGTTTTAAGGCATCATATTGTTCAGTTTTTATTATTTCTGAGCCAGTTGACAAATTTGATGAAATTAAATCTGAATCTTCTTGATTTGTTCAACATCATTGAAAGTATACAAAATATGGCGTGTTAAAACTGGTATCTATTCTAGTGTGTAATTGTGGTCTCTGTTGGAAGGTTGTCCAATCTGAAATTTCCAACTACACCTACCCAGGGACCCTCCTCCCACCATAAAACAGATCAACCTCCCATATTCACTAAATTCCACATGCACAGGTCTCTACATGGTACAGCCTTGGGTTGGAACTTTCAAACTGGTACATCAAGTTTCCACATCCGTTTGAAATTTCCAACCTGACACAGTGACCCTGCACCCACCCCCGACCCAGTGTTGGTTTAAGTTAAACAATTCCTCACTAATTACTAGTTTTTACTTGTGTGAATAGATTTTTTTTTTCCAAATGTCCAACTTGGATATCACCCCCCCCCCCCCCACCCAGCACCTGCATGACAAAAACAATCATCTTATGGTTTTATCGCTTATTTTGCTTTATATAGTAATGAAACAGCGAGAAATTAGCTTGTTCCAAGAATAAGTTGTTTGAGTCATGGTTTGGGGTGGGGGGAGATGTCCAGGTCAATATACCCCCCCCCCCCCCCCCACACCCAGCACCAACATGACAAAATAATCCTCTTATGATTTTATCACTTATTTTGCTTTATATAGACATGAAACGGCGAGAAAATTAACTTCTTCCGACAAAAAGTCGTTTGAGTCAGGGCTTAGGGTGGGGGGAGATGTCCAGGTCAGAGAAAAAGTTGTTGGAGTCATTTCCCCCATCCCAAACCCTGACTAAAACAACTTTTTATCAGAATTTATTTTTTTTTAATCTCAAAAAACATTTTTCTGGCCATTTCAGGACCAAACGATATCAAATGAGTCATATTATTTTTTAGTCGTACATGGGGGCAATATCCAGGGTGTGGGAAAGATATCCAGGGTGGGGGGAAGTTATCCTGTTACACCGGTACCAGTAATATCAGAATATTGTTCAAATTTAAATACCAGCAAGGTGTTATTAGGATGAAACTATAATAGCGGAATCCAAGACAGAACTTTAGTTTCCAATATGGTACATTACCCTTTGGCGTTAAGCGGGTGGCACACGAAGCGATATTTGTTGCACGATATTTGTCGCAGACCCTTGCGATAATAGGATCAGTATGCGGCACAGTCCGATTTTAGTCTTGCGACTTATAGCAACCACCCCAGTGGGTGTTTATACCTAAATGCATGTGAATTATGACGTCATATAATTTTTCTATATTTCTATATAGCCAAGAGCGAAAATAGCGTGTATGCTTTTTTGTAAATTTCACACGTGACATCCGGGAGGTTATTGCGCAGAATCCAGCAGAAACTGATCGAAGAATTACGTTTTCTTCACTTCAACTTCAACACAATCGACTGTTTGTAACGGTACTGAGTTAGGAGAGCAGCGTGCTCCGAAGACAACCGCGACGGAGGAATTTACATACAAGTACAACAACAACAACGATTGCCGATGATCACTTTTTAATTGTCCTCACTGAGTCATTCAGAGACTCAATCAAATAATAGATTAATCGAGGATTAATCACAGCCTATCTAGTTTGATAACATGGCATTCGGTAAAATATTACCGTGGCACAGTTTGTGATTAGCCATATCGATTGTAAACAAATCTTCTACTCGAAATTTGTAAATTAAAAAAACAAATCAAATGTGCATGTGCGATAATCAATATCATCCATGACCAACCCGGACACACATACCAAATCGCATTCACATCCACTGAGAAACAACGAAGCAGCGCGACATTACACTTTTATTTAGAGCCGGCATCGGCGTCGACAAACACTTTATACACTGTTATATACATCGATTTCTCCACTACAAGGTCAAGGCCCAAATGGCACGAAATTGAAAAATCAACGAGTGGTTGATCTGTGTTTCTTGTAATTTGCAACAATGAATGTTGTTTTGAGGATTTTATGGATTATTGTGTACCACAGATACACGAAGACTAGGCAATTCAATGTTAAGTGTATTCAATTTCATGACATCATGTGTAAACTGTGTTTGTGACATGGTTATTGCACTTTCACTTTCGACAGGAGCTTGGAGGCATTGTTGAATTTGTTCTCTAATTATCAAAGGTTGCACAGGTATTTGCTTATCATTAATTTAATCATTTGATTTAGGACTGAAAAAGAATTGTTTCTGTTTTCAAATTGAAAAGATCAATCGTACTGCCCTGCTGGACAAAACAAGTGTCCATTGGCACCGCAGTGTGTTTGCCGGTCGGCGGCGGTGTCAGAGTTTGTAACTGCCGTTGAGCACCGCTGCCGAGCAGCAAGTACACCATGGTCGACCGTCAAGTACACATGTACACCATGGCCGAAAAGCAACTACAATGGGGCCGAATGGCATGTACACCGTGGTTAGATTTCTGGTTTATATTGTCTTTTTTCAGTTTAATGAATGCACACAGCGGCAACTACACCATGGTCGAATGGCAAATACACCGCGGCCCAACTGTAGTTAGCTGGTGGAGACGCTGTGTAGTTGCATTTCGGCGCAGTGGCAATGCTAAGCGCACCGTGGTTAAGTGGACACTTGTTTTGCCCAGCAGGGTAGTACTAGTACATGTGTATTCAGTTCAAATTCATACAGATATCTTTCAGACGCAGTTTCTATCAAGATAAAATAAACAGCGGAAATACATTCATAAATGCTGCGTAAATTGAATTAGTTTACTCACGATGGATGTCCATTGAAACTCTTTGATGGTTTAACACTGCTTAATCCACTATCCATAAGCACAAGTGAATGTTACACACTGTGTTTTCATATTGTACATGTACATGCTCCTATATTAATTGTAATTCATTATTATTAATAAGGAATTAATTTAATACTCCGATTCAATGCTGACGAAATAAATACGGTAACATCTCCCGGCCATGTGGTCTCGCTTTGATTTTCCAGGAATTTATGTGACGTCATAAGCCATACATAGAAATCGTTCAAATGTATTTTTAGCTTCGAATCATTCAGTCTCAGACAGATAGTGCATTTGACACTTCACATCGTGTGACCTCAAAAAACTTAAACTGCCAATCATCGTGGCACGAGGGATCACCTTTTGATGAATGCCGACAATGAATGTTGGTTTTGGAGAATTCATTTGATATTTTGCTACAACATTCAAGCTGTTTCTTTATACTTGTACGCTCTCCGTATTTGGCCTAGGCGCGCAATTGATCGCTCACTGGTTTTCAATTTTAGCCGCGTGATGGTGCGCAAGAGCGATCGCGCGCCTCAAAAATTAAAGTCTGATCTTTCTGTTGATTCCAACATTAACACTATTACTTAATATTTTTACCACTTTAGAGGGCGTTCTTTATTAGATGAACATTATTTTACCCACACGTCATGATTCCATGATTTTAAGGTGAAGTTGAACAGAAGCGAGCACTAAGCTTTGTTTTCATTAACGCATGCTCACACCAGGACGGTGTGGTAATAATAGCATGATTTTGTCGGGCGCCTTGGTTTCTTTACAGCCCTCCATTTGATTAACTCCGTCTCGGGTCTATAAATAGGCCCTCGGGCTGTTAATCATTCCTGTCGGGTCCAGGTGCTACTGCAGTAGCGTTCTTTAATGTGCACACACCAAGGCGGAATACAGGAGAAGTCGGCCCCGCTACGAAGTCGGCCCAGCTATTAACATCAGTTAGTGACATGTTTACTCAATTGAGTAACATACATGTATATCAGGTGTCACGGAAACCTTGTTCAACACTACATTGTATATGACTTAGTGTTGATCTTTATCGGCGTTTCGCTGACTGCTTCCATGTGGAAATCCCTCTGGCGCGACGCCCATTATAATTATGACAGGACATTGTTTAGGTCTATAGATTAATTGGCTGACTAAGTGTGAAGGTTCGTATCTGGTCTAATACCATGTCTTGTATATATGGCTATTTTTCCGGTACAGATTTAAATTTCCGTTTAACGAACCCTATCGACATATCTGCGTAAAGCCATGACAGTGCGCGATAAGCAAATGGATTGCCAGCAGGTGATATAATCCTCCTTGACACCATGTGACCAAAACATGGTCACATAAAATGGAATGCTACGAGGTAATGTACATGTGATCCCTTATGACACCGTGTGGCGAAATGTCGGTCTCATCTTATTGTGCCACAGGCATTAACAAGCAGTAAAATAATAATGGGGCCGACTTTTCTTGACCAATCTTTAATTTACCCGGGCCGACTTCTCTTGTGGCCGACCTTGTTTTGGGCTGACTTCTCCAGATACCCCGAGGCATGTACACAGGTCAGCCATTAATGTCCGCACCCCCAATCAGACAACATACTGCACAACAACAAAATACCTGGATAGATGTTGTAATGGGGGAAGTCGGTATTTTTGCATTCGGATCTTTATTCAGTGATCTCAAATGAGACTTTTCAGCTTTACAAACTTGGTATCTGACCGAGTTCTGATTTTTGTCAGAATACCCTGACCAGGTTGCGATCCCCGGCCCGCTAGCACGAGAGACCAGTACACTACAGTACCTCTCGGCTATCGACTTCCCTAGATTTAAGTAATTGACCCCCTCTATAGTGGTGTCACCCCACGTAATACTGCTGTATTATATAAGAAATGAACGGCGGGTTCAATGTGGTCATCGGATTTTGACCGCAAGAAAAATTCAGCAAACTGCATGAACCCCGAAGTAGTAAAGCCAAACAAATATATACCTGTGTTTCCGGTGACCCGCCCACCCCTATTTCGGAGCTCCCGACGGTTTTCATTTTATTCATTTTGCAAAATTCCAACGCATCCCGTTTTATTAGCTCAACTTACTTTGTAAGTTTGAGCTATTGCCATGGGTTGGCGTCCGTCATCCGTGTGTCTGTGTGTCCGTCAACAATTTACTTTGTCGCGGGCTACAGGTTGTGCCTTTAGTCTGATCTCTTTGAAATTTGTCATGAATGTTGACATTGACATGTACCCTGCTGGACAAAACAAGTGTCCATTGGCACCGCGGTGTATTTGCCATTCGGCCGCAGTGTCAGAGTTTGTAACTGCAGTTGAGCGCCGCGGCCGAGCAGCAAGTACATGTACACCGCGGCCGAACGACAAGTACACATGTACACCATGGCTAAAAAGCAACTACAACGGGGCCGAATGGTATGTACACCGTGGTTAGATTTCTGGTTTGTATTGTTTTTTTTTCAGTTTGATGAATGTACACAGCGGCAACTACACCATGGCCGAATGGCAAATAAACCAATGCCCAACTGTAGTTGGCCAGTGGAGCCGCGGTGTAGTTGCATTTCAGCCGCGGTGGCAATGCTAACCGCACCGTGATTAAGTGGACACTTGTTTTTCCCAGCAGGGTAGATGGAGCTACAGATCGTAGCTTTGGTCGGATCTTCATGAAATTTGTCAAGGATGTTAATATTGACATGTAGATGGGAACGAGTAATTTTTGGGTTGTTCGGCCAAAAAAACATGGCCGCCAGCAGCCATCTTGGATGTTACTCTTTGCATGACTAAATCCTTTGGCGCGGGCTACAGGTCGTAGCTTTGGTCGGATCTTCATACAATGTACATGTAGATGGGAACGAGTCATTTTGGGGTCGTTTGACCAAAAAACATGGCCGTCAGCGGTCATCTTGGATTTCAAAATTCAATCCATTAGCACGGGCTACAGGTCGTATCTTTTGTCGGATCATTATTAGCTCAACTTACTTTGTAAGTTTGAGCTATTGCCATGGTTTGGCGTCCGTCATCCGTGTGTGCGTGTGTCCCTCAACAATTTCCCTTGGCGCGGGCTACAGGTCGTACCTTTGGTCTGATCTTTATGAAATTTGTCATGAATGTTGACCTTGACATGTAGATGGGAACGAATGGCCGCTGCTGGCCATCTTTGATTTCAAAATTCAATCCATTGGCGCAGGCTACAGGTCGTGCTGTTTGTCTGATCATCATGAAATTTGTCATGGATGTTAATATTGACATGTAGATGGGAACGAGTAATTTTTGGGTTGTTCGGCCAAAAAAACATGGCCGCCAGCAGCCATCTTGGATGTTACTCTTTGCATGACTAAATCCTTTGGCGCGGGCTACAGGTCGTAGCTTTGGTCGGATCTTCATGAAATTTGTCATGGCTGTTGACCTTGACATGTAAATGGGAACGAGTCCTTTTCGGGTCATTCGGTCAAAAGACTTGGCCGCCAACAGCCATCTTGGATTTTACTCTTTGCATGACTAAATCCTTTGGCACAGGCTACAGATCCTAACTTTGGTCAGATTATTATGAAATTTGTCATGAATGTTGACATTGACATGTAGATGGGAATGAATCATTTTGGGGTAATTTGGCCAAAAAACATGGCCGCTGGCACTGGCAGCCATCTTTGATATCAAAATAAAATAGATTGGCGCGGTCTACAGGTCGTACTGTTCGTCTGATTATCATGAAATTTGTCATAGATGTTAATATTGACATGTAGATGGGAACGAGTTATTTTGGGGTCGTTAGGCCAAAAAACATGGCCACCAGTAGCCATCTTGGATTTTACTCTTTGCATGACTAAATCCTTTGGCGCGGGCTACAGGTCGTAGCTTTGGTCGGATCTTCATGAAATTTGTCATGGCTGTTGACCTTGACATGTAAATGGGAACGAGTCCTTTTGGGGTCATTCGGCCAAACGACATGGCCGCCAGCAGCCATCTTGGATTTTACTCTTTGCATGACTAAATCCTTTGGCACAGGCTACAGGTCCTTACTTTGGTCAGATCATTATGAAATTTGTCATAAATGTTGACATTGACATGTAGATGGCGAATGAGTCATTTTGTGGTCATTTGGCTAAAAAACATGGCCGCTGGCAGCCATCTTTGATTTCAAAATTAAATAGATTGGCGCGGTCTACAGGTCGTACTGTTCGTCTGATTATCATGAAATTTGTCATGGATGTTAATAATGACAGGCAGATCGGAACGAGTCATTTTGGGGTAGTTTGGTCAAGAAACAAGGCCGTCATGAGCATCTTGGATTTTAATCTTTGCATGATTAAATACTTGGGCGCGGGCTACAGGTCGTAGCTTTGGTCGGATCTTCATGAAATTTGTCACGGCTATTGACCTTGACATGTAAATGGGAACGAGTCCTTTTGGGGTCATTCGGTCAAAAGACATGGCCGCCAGCAGCCATCTTGGATTTTACTCTTTGCATGACTAAATCATTTGGCACAGGCTACAGGTCCTAACTTTGGTCAGATTATTATGAAATTTGTCATGAATGTTGACATTGACATGTAGATGGGAATGAGTCATTTTGGGGTAATTTGGCCAAAAAACATGGCCGCTGGCAGCCATCTTTGATTTCAAAATTAAATAGATTGGCGCGGTCTTCATGTCGTACTGTTCGTCTGATTATCATGAAATTTGTCATGGATGTTAATATTGACATGTAGATGGCAACGAGTTATTTTGGGGTCGTTAGGCCAAAAAACATGGCCACCAGTAGCCATCTTGGATTTTACTCTTTGCATGACTAAATCCTTCGGCGCGAGCTACAGGTCGTAGCTTTGGTCGGATCTTCATGACATTTGTCATGGCTGTTGACCTTGACATGTAAATGGGAACGAGTCCTTTTGGGGTCATTCGGTCAAAAGACATGGCCGCCAGCAGCCATCTTGGATTTTACTCTTTGCATGACTAAATCCTTTGGCACAGGCTACAGGTCCTAACTTTTGTCAGATTATTATGAAATTTGTCATGAATGTTGATATTGACATGTAGATGGGAATGAGTCATTTTGGTGTAATTTGGCCAAAAAACATGGCCACTGGCAGCCATCTTTGATTTCAAAATTAAATCGATTGGCGCGGTCTTCCATGTCGTACTGTTCGTCTGATTATCATGAAATTTGTCATGGATGTTAATAATGACAGGCTGATGGGAATGAGTCATTTTGGGGTAGTTCGACCAAAAAACATGGCCGTCATGAGCATCTTGGATTTTACTCTTTTCATGACTAAATCCTTCGGCACAGGCTCTAGGTCGTACATTTGGTCAGATCATTATGATATGTGTCATGGCTATTGACATGTACAATGTACATGTAGATGGGAACGAGTCATTTTGGGGTCGTTTGACCAAAAAACATGGCCGTCAGCGGTCATCTTGGATTTCAAAATTCAATCCATTAGCACGGGCTACAGGTCGTATCTTTTGTCGGATCATTATTAGCTCAACTTACTTTGTAAGTTTGAGCTATTGCCATGGTTTGGCGTCCGTCATCCGTGTGTGCGGGTGTCCCTCAACAATTTCCTTTGGCGCGGGCTACAGGTCGTACCTTTGGTCTGATCTTTATGAAATTTGTCATGAATGTTGACCTTGACATGTAGATGGGAACGAATGGCCGCTGCTGGCCATCTTTGATTTCAAAATTCAATCCATTGGCGCAGGCTACAGGTCGTGCTGTTTGTCTGATCATCATGAAATTTGTCATGGATGTTAATATTGACATGTAGATGGGAACGAGTAATTTTTGGGTTGTTCGGCCAAAAAAACATGGCCGCCAGCAGCCATCTTGGATGTTACTCTTTGCATGACTAAATCCTTTGGCGCGGGCTACAGGTCGTAGCTTTGGTCGGATCTTCATGAAATTTGTCATGGCTGTTGACCTTGACATGTAAATGGGAACGAGTCCTTTTCGGGTCATTCGGTAAAAATACATGGCCGCCAACAGCCATCTTGGATTTTACTCTTTGCATGACTAAATCCTTTGGCACAGGCTACAGATCCTAACTTTGGTCAGATTATTATGAAATTTGTCATGAATGTTGACATTGACATGTAGATGGGAATGAATCATTTTGGGGTAATTTGGCCAAAAAACATGGCCGCTGGCACTGGCAGCCATCTTTGATATCAAAATAAAATAGATTGGCGCAGTCTACAGGTCGTACTGTTCGTCTGATTATCATGAAATTTGTCATAGATGTTAATATTGACATGTAGATGGGAACGAGTTATTTTGGGGTCGTTAGGCCAAAAAACATGGCCACCAGTAGCCATCTTGGATTTTACTCTTTGCATGACTAAATCCTTTGGCGCGGGCTACAGGTCGTAGCTTTGGTCGGATCTTCATGAAATTTGTCATGGCAGTTGACCTTGACATGTAAATGGGCACGAGTCCTTTTGGGGTCATTCGGCCAAAAGACATGGTCGCCAGCAGCCATCTTGGATTTTACTCTTTGCATGACTAAATCCTTTGGCACAGGCTACAGGCTACAGGTCCTTACTTTGGTCAGATCATTATGAAATTTGTCATAAATGTTGACATTGACATGTAGATGGCGAATGAGTCATTTTGTGGTCATTTGGCTAAAAAACATGGCCGCTGGCAGCCATCTTTGATTTCAAAATTAAATAGATTGGCGCGGTCTACAGGTCGTACTGTTCTTCTGATTATCATGAAATTTGTCATGGATGTTAATAATGACAGGCAGATGGGAACGAGTCATTTTGGGGTAGTTTGGCCAAGAAACATGGCCGTCATGAGCATCTTGGATTTTAATCTTTGCATGATTAAATACTTGGGCGCGGGCTACAGGTCGTAGCTTTGGTCGGATCTTCATGAAATTTGTCATGGCTATTGACCTTGACATGTAAATGGGAACGAGTCCTTTTGGGGTCATTCGGTCAAAAGACATGGCCGCCAGCAGCCATCTTGGATTTTACTCTTTGCATGACTAAATCCTTTGGCACAGGCTACAGGTCCTAACTTTGGTCAGATTATTATGAAATTTGTCATGAATGTTGACATTGACATGTAGATGGGAATGAGTCATTTTGGGGTAATTTGGCCAAAAAACATGGCCGCTGGCAGCCATCTTTGATTTCAAAATTAAATAGATTGGCGCGGTCTTCATGTCGTACTGTTCGTCTGATTATCATGAAATTTGTCATGGATGTTAATATTGACATGTAGATGGCAACGAGTTATTTTGGGGTCGTTAGGCTAAAAAACATGGCCACCAGTAGCCATCTTGGATTTTACTCTTTGCATGACTAAATCCTTCGGCGCGAGCTACAGGTCGTAGCTTTGGTCGGATCTTCATGACATTTGTCATGGCTGTTGACCTTGACATGTAAATGGGAACGAGTCCTTTTGGGGTCATTCGGTCAAAAGACATGGCCGCCAGCAGCCATCTTGGATTTTACTCTTTGCATGACTAAATCCTTTGGCACAGGCTACAGGTCCTAACTTTTGTCAGATTATTATGAAATTTGTCATGAATGTTGATATTGACATGTAGATGGGAATGAGTCATTTTGGTGTAATTTGGCCAAAAAACATGGCCACTGGCAGCCATCTTTGATTTCAAAATTAAATCGATTGGCGCGGTCTTCCATGTCGTACTGTTCGTCTGATTATCATGAAATTTGTCATGGATGTTAATAATGACAGGCTGATGGGAATGAGTCATTTTGGGGTAGTTCGACCAAAAAACATGGCCGTCATGAGCATCTTGGATTTTACTCTTTTCATGACTAAATCCTTCGGCACAGGCTCTAGGTCGTACATTTGGTCAGATCATTATGATATTTGTCATGGCTATTGACATGTACAATGTACATGTAGATGGGAACGAGTCATTTTGGGGTCGTTTGACCAAAAAACATGGCCGTCAGCCGTCAGCCGTCATCTTGGATTTCAAAATTCAATCCATTAGCACGGGCTACAGGTCGTATCTTTTGTCGGATCATTATTAGCTCAACTTACTTTGTAAGTTTGAGCTATTGCCATGGTTTGGCGTCCGTTATCCGTGTGTGCGTGTGTCCCTCAACAATTTCCTTTGGCGCGGGCTACAGGTCGTACCTTTGGTCTGATCTTTATGAAATTTGTCATGAATGTTGACCTTGACATGTAGATGGGAACGAATGGCCGCTGCTGGCCATCTTTGATTTCAAAATTCAATCCATTGGCGCAGGCTACAGGTCGTGCTGTTTGTCTGATCATCATGAAATTTGTCATGGATGTTAATATTGACATGTAGATGGGAACGAGTGATTTTGGGGTCGTTCAGCCAAAAATCATGGCCGCCAGCAGCCATCTTGGATTTTACTCTTTGCATGACTAAATTCTTTGTCGCGGGCTACAGGTTGTAGCTTTGGTCAGAACTTCATGAAATTTGTCATGGATGTTAACAATGACATGTAGATGGGAACGAGTGATTTTGGGGTCGTTCGGCTGAAAAACATGGCCACCAGCAGCCATCTTGGATTTTACTCTTTGCATGACTAAATCCTTTGGCGCGGGCTACAGGTCGTACCTTTGGTCTGATCTTTATTAAATTTGTCATGAATGTTGATATTGACATGTAGATGGGAACGAGTCATTTTGGGGTCATCTGGCCAAAAAACATGGCTGCTGGCGGCCATCTTGGATTTCAAAATTCAATCCAATGGCGCGGGCTACAAGTCGTGCTGTTCGTCTGATCATCATGAAATTTGTCATGGATGTTAATATTGACATGTAGATGGGAACGAGTGATTTTGGGTTCGTTCAGCCAAAACACATGGCCGCCAGCAGCCATCTTGGATTTTACTCTTTGCATAACTAAATTCTTTGGCGCGGGCTACAGGTCGTACCTTTGGTCAGAACTTCATGAAATTTGTTATGAATGTTGATATTGACATGTAGATGGGAACGAGTCATTTTGGGGTCATACGACCAAAAAACATGGCCACTGGCGGCCATCTTGGATTTCAAAATTCAATCCATTGGCACGGGCTACAGGTCGTACTGTTCGTCTGATCATCATGATATTTATCATGGATGTTAATATTAACATGTAGATGGGAACGAGTGTTTTTGGGGTCGTTTGGCTAAAAAACATGTCCGCCAGCAGCCATATTGGATTTTACTCTTTGCATGACTAAATCCTTTGGTGCGGGCTACAGGTCGTAGCTTTGGTCGTAACTTCATGAAATTTGTCATGGATGTTAACAATGACATGTAGATGGGAAACGAGTTATTTTGGGGTCGTTCAGCCGAAAAACATGGCCGCCAGCAGCCATCTTGGATTTTACTCTTTGCATGACTAAATCCATTGGCACAGGCTACAGGTCGTACCTTTGATCAGATCATTATGAGATTTGTGAAGGCTGTATATGGGAACAGGTCATTTTGGGGTAATTCGGAAAAAAACATGGCTGCCATTGGCCATTTTAGAATTTACTCTTTGCATCAATAAATCCTTTGGCACACCATAATCACCACATCCCTGATCCGATCATTATGAAACCTGTCATGCATGTTGATATTGACATGTACATCTAGTCTTACTTAGACATTTCAATTAGCACCTTTCCTATTCCTCCATTTACTGTCAACCATTTAATCATTCCCCTACTAAGTTGAGCTACACTACAGTGTCATTGACACTTTCATTACATTTGTCATGGATGTTAAAATTGACATGTAGATGGGAAACGAGTAATTTTGGGGTTGTTCGGCCAAAAACATGGCCGCCAGCAGCCATCTTGGATTATACTCTTTGCATGACTAAATTCTTTGTCAAGGGCTATAAGTCGAATCTTTGGTCCAATCATCATGAGATTTGTCATGGATGTTAACAATTACATGTAGATGGGAAAAGATTCATTTTAAATTCAACCAAAAAACCTGGTCGCCAGCAGCCATCTTGTATTTTACTCTTTACACAACTAAATCCTTTGACACGGGCTACATGTCGTATCTTTTGTCGGATCATCATGAAATTTGTGAGGGATGTTAACAATGACATGTAAATACATTGTAGGAAGGAGTCTTTTTTGGGTCATTTGCCAAAAACATGGCTGTCGCGGCCATCTTTGATTTTAATCTTTGCATAACTAGGCCTTTCAACTTTCCACATTCCTAATCGCTCCATTAACTGTAACACATGAAATTATTCCCTTTCCATGTTAGCTACAGTCAGTACAGTGCCATTGACACTTTCATAATTACATTTCAGTCAATTCACATTTTCAGCTGCATATACATGTACCGGTATATGTAAACCAATTTCATCATTAAAGAAATTGCAAATTCATCGTTGATTCCATCATCTCAATATTTCATTAAAGTGAGACTTTATGTTCACGCATTGATTCATTCAGGCAACATTTTCTCCATTTCTACACTGTTCATTGCATTGATCGTCATCAATGGGGATAATCTATAATTCTATATGTATATCATCGTTAACTATTAAAGTGACATTTCTCTTCCACCCAATCGATATTGCATTAAAATGACGCTTCATATTCATTACACTTCATTCAATAATTTCTGTTTCTACATCACTTATTGCATTGATTGCCTTCAGGTAAGGTAAGCTATGTCCGACTCAAATATTAAAGTGACTCATCATATTCACTACACTTCATTCAATAATTTCTTTTTCTACATAGTTTACATATATTGCATTGATTGCCTGCAGCTAAGGTAATCTATGTCCGACTCAAATAATACAAATATTAAAGGCATTCCATTTCCATCCATTAATTCTAAGGAAACTTCTGCTGTGATATATATATGTATATATGCATACAGGGTACTACATGTGCTACACCACTCGGATAAATGTCTGTGTCATCACACTAAAATACCATGTTATAACTTGAATTGATATATTCGTAATCGTATATAGTCACCAATAGCTGTGTTACTACCGTAGTACCTGACATTGCCCATCTAGTAAACTATTCAAACCCAACAGGCCTGGTTGATTTCGCTGTGGGATGATGGTTCACTTCCATCCTCAAGCTAATTATGCCAGTTCATGGCATAATTTTGTTCTGACGTGCAGGGGTAGATATGCTTGAGGCCCCACCACAGTTCAATTCACACCAGGTTCTCAGCTATTATTATCTTATGTTCGAACTTTACTCATATGTTTGGACTGATCATAACCATGATTTTAATGCTGGGTTTGAATAGTTCACTATATGGGCAATGTCCGTTACTACGGTGGTAACCCGGCTATTGGTGACTATATACGATTACGAATATATCAATCCAAGTTATAGCATGGTATTTGTGTGACGACACAGACATTTCTCCGAGAGGTGTAGCACATGAAGTACCCTGTACGGAACATCCTATAATTATTGTAACATTGAACTTAATGATCAACTTGGTGGTTGCTCCATTACGTGTCACGTACGATCATATTATTTTTATCACTTACGGTAGACACACGATCAGATTATACGATCTGGTTGTTTACTTTCTCAGTAATGCAATGGGTTATATTAACATGGTATAGGCTATAGGTATAGGTCTATAATTATGTGTATTTATTGCAGATATTTAAAACAAATTTCCAATACATATTAATAATATGATCATGTACGTAAACGTAATTTGCGCCCGCTTGTTACTGTTCATGGGATTATTGGATGACTTGTTATCTGTATAGAAGGATTTGATGATGAACCCTAAGGGTGGATACACACATGCATGTAATCTTTGTAATTATCGTGTATATGGCGTTTTACATGAATCATACAGACGATGTAATATGTGTACACTGACAACACAATCATTGCCTATGTGTTGAACGCACTGAGTTCTAGTTTCAATTAAGTCGGAATGTAGATACGTCGTTATCTTGGACCGAGTCGCCAGGCCACTTAAAATAATTTGTTCGTGGGATAATCCATATGGTAGACTTTCTATTTAAATAATTACCAGTCCTCTCTTATTTATAGCAGTGGTGGATTAGGATTTCCCCGACACATGCAGGGGCTATATATGACCCCGAAAGCTACCAGGCGGGGTGGCTAACTCTGAGCTATTTAAGTAAAACATATCATATTGTACCTTCTTGCACAGATTATTCCGACCGATACATGGCGTTTTGTCCGTTGTTTCTCAATGGATATTAATGAAATTTGGTGTATATGTCCGGGCTGGGACATGGAATACAATAACGTTTGAATTGTCTTTAAATTCACAAATTTGTTGATTTTATTAAACGTGTTCGTTCTGAAACACACTATAAAGTGTAAACGGCCGGCTCTAATTAAAAGGTGTAAGCGGCTTATGTGCTTGGCGATATAGGTAATCGGATTAACTAACTGACGACTCTAGACTATTAGTCTTGGGTGTTTTGTATCATTTGAGGTTTTTGGGGAAATAATAATTTAGAAAGTGAAATACATAATAAAATAAATTTAATCACATTGCATAAAATTTAAATAATATAAAGACATTAAATTCATAGAATATAATATATCGTTGCCGCCTAACTGTATGGCGACGATGTCAGGATTCCATCTTTCTAGTTGTTTCAGTTTGGTTGTGGTGATGGAGAGCGTTGTAAAAATAATATCTTTGTTCGAAATGAATCCAAAATGATTGTAACGCACTTGTGACAAAAGTGGATGCCAGTTTTTTTCTGCTATCATATTGCATGTATATACGTCTACATGAAATTCGTTTAGTAAGTCAAATTCAAAACTATTACGGCTATCACATACGTTTCAAGAATGGAAATAAGACGTGCAACAAGGAGATAAGAATCTTTATGCTTAGGATATATGTAACAGTTTTCCCAAAACACAATAGTCTAGAGTCGCCAATTAGTTAATCCGATTACCTATAACGCAAAGCACATAAGCCGCTTACACCTTTTAATTAGAGCCGGCCGCTTACACTTTATAGAACGAAAGAACGAAAAGTTGAATAAAATCAAGAAATACATATGTTCTAAATTTCAGTCATATCCATTTATAAACAAAGAAGATAATGCGACATCAAGTCCGCTTACACCTTTTAATTGGAGCCGGCCGTTTACACTTTATAGTGTGTTTCAGAACGAAAAAGTTTAATAAAATCAACAAATTTGTGAATTTAAAAACAATTCAAACGTTATTGTATTCCATGTCCCAACCCGGACATATACACCAAATGTCATTAAGATCCACTGAGAAACAACGAACCAAACGCCATATAACACCCCGTGTACACCTTTTATTTGGAGCCGACCTCGGCCTCGGCATACACTTTATAGTGTGTCCCCAACTAAGTCCCTTAGCGATTTGAAGCTTTCGAGACCCCACCCAAACAAGCATCATGGTTGAAAATGTTCTACATCAAGCCTGTATATGCCAGACGTGTGGCTTCTGGTGTTCGTGCATTAATAAAATGCCAGATATCACACAGACTTGACTAATTTCCGCGCCCGTAAAATAAAACATGTTTTGGACTGGCCTTAAATGTACTGATAGAAGACAATTTGACTTCGCATAGCACTACTCACTTGTCTGGCCTGTTAACAATGAACCGCTCGCGCGCAGGTGATTAATGTTGTCAATTATTGGTGTGGCCATGTAAAATACATGTATTTTACATACATAAATTACATGCATGTGTGTATCCACCCTAATTATAATGGGACACAAGAAAATTATATATACAATGTATGTAAATAAGCACATATTATATAACGTAAATGTGGATATTTAGCCTGCCATGTAATACGAGTCTCAGCTGTCTGGCCGTCGACGCATTTCTGTCTGGAAATTTGCGCGCCGGTGTAGGTAGTGACGTCATTATGTACGTCTTGATGTCATGACGCCTTTACTGGTTTCCCAAGAAGCAATCTTAAAATGACTCTGCGATCTTTCAATCGGAACTTAATTTTCTGTTTGTCGGCATTGAACTTTGAGAATATTTCATCAATCTTTTAGGCGTAAATACCGTTAGAAAATTGAAGATAATATGTAAACGGCCAGCAAGGTCGCTAGATTCCTCTTTCGGGGTAAATATTTTTAATAATTTTATGAAATATGTAAACAAAACTTTTTCATGCAATTTAACTTTTTTGTTAACCAGAGCTTTTGTTCAATTTACATTCACTAAGTATAGCTAACAGTTGCTAGATCAAAGTTTTTTTATTTTTGCCCTGGAGCATTTTGCCCAATTACACATTTCGAGGTGGCATTAATCAATACAAAATGGCGGCCGTCGCCAACAATCATTTTTGGACTCAGCTGACCTTTGAATTATGAATAAATTATTCTACTTTAGGTAATTTAATCTATTTCTAGAGTGGGCTGAAAAAGTCGATTAGTATATCTCATATTTGCATACGTATACCCTAGGTCGCGTCGCTTCCGCGGCTTCGCCGCGGGAGAGCGGGCGCTATTACAAGTGTATGTAGTTCTACAGACAAGTAGTATAGCTACAGCTACATGTACATGTACTATAGCTACATGTACATGTTTATGTAGAGCTCAATTGTAGCTTGAATTGACTATCATAAATACAATATTTTACCAATTGGCATGGCACGTAAGCATAACAGCGAGCTGTTACAACTAAGGGTGAGGGGTATTATTTTGTAACAACGCCTGAAACCACTGGCACTGCTGATGTCATTTCAAGTTATACATGTACCTGATTTAATTCCCCACACAAATTCACAATTAGCTGAATATTACATACCCCGCTGGACAAAACAAGTGTCCATTGGCACAGCAGTGTATTTGTCGTTCGGCCGCGGTGTCAGAGTTTGTAACTGCAGTTGAGCACCTCGGCCGAACGGCAAGTACACCGCGGCCGAACAGCAAGTACACTGTGACCGCAAGGCAACTACACCGCGGCCGCGGCCGAACGGCATGTACACTGTGGTTATATTTCTGGTTTGTATCGTCTTTTTTCAGTTTAATCAAACTTTAATGAACGTACACCGCGGCAACTACACCATGTCCGAACGGCAAGTACACCCCGGCCCAACTGTAGTTAGTCGGTGGACCAGTGGTGTATTTGCATTTCAGCCGCGGTGGCAACGCTAACCGCATCGCGGTTAAGTGGACACTTGTTTTGTCCAGCAGGGTACATGTAGACACCAATTTGCTGATGTACAGTCCACTTGTTTTGTTTTGTATTAAATTGTAGTTATATTGCAGAGGCATACATGTATTCTGGTGTCCAAACTATCCTGCTACTCTGACTTTGAAGGACACATGGATCATGTATGCCATGTTGTTGTGAAATAAAACATGCGATCACCGGATGATCATAATTCATATTTAGAGTTGAATCTGAATCTGATTGGCTACTTTGAATAAATCGCACGACTCGATCATAGAAAATCAAAATTATTTGATTCCTTGCGGGGCCGAACGTGCGACAAAATGTCGTACGATTTTCCACGGCACAAGCTAGACTAGCCTGGGGGCTCCATTAGTGTCATATTACGACTGGCGTTGTTTGTCAGTTCTTTCCTATCGAGATATATATTGGTTCATTAAATATAGATATCAGGCATTCTGTTGAAATCCGAGCGGTAGTTACCTTGAAATACCTAACGTTTTGCCATAATAGGTGACGAACATCAAGTTCCACTGCATTTAGTGTGTTTATTTAACAAAAATCCATTTTTTACCGTGTAATTTTAAAAGTAACACGGCCCAATATTTCTGCGGAAGTTGTATCGGTTAATGCACAACACAAAATCCGGAATCGGAGGCGGAACAAAGGCAATGCCAAATAGCGGATAAAAGATAGAGACGATTATGTGTCTTAAGGGTGATTATACCGTAAATGAGCAAACCCATGTCCTGCGTTATTACTTCATCCTATGAAAAACAATGGCCACCATACATAAAAGTGATGGTAATGATTTTGTAGCTCACGATACAGACATTTAGTAGAGACATTTCGGGTTTAGTATGGACGTGTGACAAGATATAGGCCTATGCCACGTGTATATTACAGGATACGTATCCCCGAAACAGCATGTCCCAAATCAAAGGCATTCAACTTCCCTGATTGTTCCCATTCGCCACCGAACGATTTATCTTTAAACCAATTAATATTCTTGTGCGGAATTTTGCACTGAACGCCATGCAATTCGTATAATTTTTATGAAATTAAATATTTAGTTATTGGAAAGCATGTGAAGTCTTCCAAAAGCATGCATGTCCCGTTATATAGAATCATTACCCAAACGCACAATAAAGACGGTTGATATTTTCACAAGAAACATAGCTTGTTCATATCTATGGTTGCATCGTGGAGTAAATATCCTTTAATGTCTAGAACAAATAAACCCAGGTTATGTTTCCTTGAATAATTTTTCAAAATCAACCTTTGAAACTAGAAATCGCTAGCGTAGGTTTATTCAGCGTCATTACACAAACGCAGACCATTTGAATATTACATGCTGTAGGCGAACGATTAAAAGTTTTTTTCGAAAGCTCACAGCGGTTGTTTGTTCATAAACTAGTTCATTTTCATAGGTGATGGATATTCAAAATATAAGAGGGCGCTGAAACGAAACTCGCCATTACCCAAACGCGTCATTACCAAAATACTCCTTCTGTTTGGGTAATGACGCAATGTTAATTTTGAAATATCCAGAGATGCAAAAACGATCTAACAAATAAAACATGTTAAGGGATGATCTGGGTGTAGATAAAAAGAACAAATATGACATATAGATTAGGTTTATTGCATTTATATACAATCGGGGAGGGAGTGAGTGAATGAGTGGTGTGGGGGATGAGTGAATGAGTGGTGGTGGTGGTGGGGGTGATCAACGGAATCTAACGAATTTTCTAAATGGATTGACATTTACATCAAACAATCTCAGTGAGAAGCAGATGACAGTTTGACAGTAAATTATTTCCGTACTTTTCAACAATCGTTCTGCCTGCGGGGCGATTTCCGGATCGTGTGTTATAGCGACGGCGTCAAAATACACATTTTGGTCCATCAGAATATCTCACTGACAATTATATCTGATTGAGCGCACCGAGAAACCCCTAAATACCAAATTTCAGTTCAATATCTCGATGCATGTAAGAGAAATCCATCGACAATGGTTTCTACTCTAAAATATCATTGCAATTTGGCGAACCCCTTGGGGAACAGACTTTGATTGACGTATGTTCACGTTGTCTACATCAGAGTTCCTCGATCGTTTGGCGTCAAACCAAGTGCACGATGGACCAGGGCATGCCCGACTTGATATGAATCGCCTTTTATGCGATCAAAATATGTTTCCAATTATCATATCTGAACACTGTATTCGTTGACCTCTTAGAGAGTTTTAACTCTAAGTCACGCCCTCAAAGCACATCAATTTCCACCACGTATATTCAAATGGCTTTATTTCATAGACGTCTCAAGGGGCAGAGCTACGCAATACGTCGTTTGGACGGATACATCATCGGCTACTCAAATAATATATACTCATAACGATAATTCAACTATTAAAGGGCACATGTCAACAAAGTGGTTCAATTTTGTTTGGTTTCCATTAATCATGATATTCGAATTAAACACAAGTTTAGGAGAAAGAGCGAGTTTGATAATGACGTTGCCCTGATTCAACCAAAAAAAACGTCATTGGCACATGCTGTAATGAACGACCTTGATTGACCTTGACCTGGCCCTATAATTTTGCCAAATGTCATTTCCGTGGTCACCAATATCTGTGCTACATACTCACATAAAATTCATCGGCATGTGACAAACTGTTTTCCCCCAGAATTTTCGGGACGAAATTGTTCATTTAATGGAGAATCACCCTTAAATGTTTTGTCTCAAAAACAAAAACGGGGTAACTTGGTGTTCAAGTTTAAAGTGAATTCGAACACTCCGCTCAGTTATTCAGGGACCCAGTTTCATGAAGGCCACTTATGACATAGTTGGGACTTAAGATGGTCATAAGTTCAAACTTCAGTCGTAAATTAGTTTTACGAACAAGGTCTTAACTAATAAGATGGTTTTAAATTTAAGGCTGGTGTGATGTGTTTTAAGATAACCCGAAAGTTAAGTCCGACGTTATGATCCGAATTAGGTCCGAAATGTGGATGGGATCTAGTTCATGTAAATATTATTATAAACAAATTTAACTGAATAAAGTCTTGCGAACACGGATGGGTGTTTCAGAACTGGTAGTAATTAATAACCAACGGGTAAGCTATATGGCAGTGACGTGGCCAGTGGCTGTAAGATTGACGAGGTGTCCACTATACTAACTGCTAGTGTAAACTGCCAAGACCTGCCTATATATACATTTCTAATTGCTGTAATTGCTGTAACAAAAAAATATATTTCCACAGAGTTGGACATCATTTGCGATTAAAATCACACAATCGTACTGTAGACAATAATCATGTTGAGACAATTAGTCCTAACATTTTCACATCGAGGATAAAGTGAATGAATATATGTGTGTGTGGGGGTGGGGGGTGTGTCTGTGAGGGTGTATGTATATATGTATTACATTTTGGAAATAATAGCGTATATATATATGTACCCCGTATATATATCGACAGGATAATAATACATAATAAGTATTATTTTATTATTATGATGTATATTATCATAATCCACCCACGTGATTCTCAGATCATATATATTTATTACATCTGCATCACATGTTTATTAACTGTGAAATAAAACAAATATATATAGCATGTATACAGTATACGGACCACGGACACACATGTATCCACGAAAGAACATATATCAGTATGAGTCGACAATCTACATGTATTCACGTGTTGTCAATTATAAACGCTCTTTATTAAAAATCGTCGCTTTGGTTGTATTAAAAAATTTCTGCATAATTGTCGTTCAACATAGCTCTGTACGTACTTTCGAAGTTCATACGCGGTTCGCTATTTATAACAGCCGTTTAGCATATTTGTTAACAGAACCAGAACAAATGACATTAGCATTATTTGTATATGGATTCTACAATTATGTCTCAGATTGGAAATAAGTCTATTTGGAGCACGATATGGAGTACTATCCACATTACAGCAATATCAATAAAGAGCGGTCATCGCCCTTGCATTATAACATCATAATTATTCTTAGACATCCCTAGTGTCTATCAGCAGATACTGTAACATACACAGAACCAATTTATATTGTCTGCGCATAGCTGCAATAAACTGCCAAGAGCTTGTCTAAAAGTGCGGGAACTTAAATTAAGATTGTTTTTATGAAACGCCTTCGTGAAACAGAAAAGTAACATCATAAGATCCACCTTACACCTTAGATTAAGTCCATTTTAAGATCATCTTAAGATCTTCCTTCATGTAACTGGGTCCTGGACTATTTTAATATATCCAAAACAAGAGAACACACATTCGTTTTTGTGTTAAATGTGAAAATTATTACAAGTGTCATGCTAAATGAAAATCATTGTTATAATCACGCAGTCGCTGATTGGTCGAAAATATCGACTAATAATTATTTGATCAAAATACTGACTCAGAGAGCCCTAGATTAGCTCTCAATGCAATGGATTATCAAAAATGTTCCAGTGGAGACCACCCACATCAGCAGGGGGGGGGGCACATGCACCCTCCGGTACCTCCCCCGCTCGGGCCGTCGGATATGCCTCCGGTGTATCATTGGTCGAAAACAGCTTTCCCCAAAACGCCCTTGGATCCTTCACTGGAAGTGTGTGAGAGGCAAGTTTTACAACTGATTTAACTTTGCAAAGTCAGCAACCACCTGTGATAAAATACTAAGCTATATTTAGGGTGCGTTCTTACGCTGGCGAGTTTGCACTGCTTTTTAAATGTTTTTTTTAACTAGTGTACTAGTATTAAGCTTGGGGAATAATAGTTCAACGTTACTCAGCTAAAAGGTAGGGTTTTAAATTATATTCGCATATACCTGGCTGGACAATTTGTGGATTGGAACAGTATATTACTAATTTCCTATTATTAAATACATGTCTCTATTTTTATTTATTTTATGACAACAAATGTCTGTTTATTTTAAATTTGAATATTAAAAACACATTTCAAATTCATATTTTATATATAATTATTGTGAAATTCCACAATAAAGTGCAGAAACATTCTTATTAATTAATGGGAAATGTTCATATAATTTAGTTCAATAAGTATCCTATGTCCTTAACGAACTAATAGTCAATGGATATTTAGTACAAAAACGGTTAAAATCCCAACGGAGTTGCCACATATAGCAGTAATTTGCAAATGACTCGTGTATAGTTATGTTGATGATTCATGTGTATTATATTCTAGTAGGGACGTATATACAGGTCATCGAAGACATCGTTCGCAAATATTTGATTCGAGTGGACGAATCCACCCATTAAAGCTCAGTGATCAGTTATCGATTTTTGAAATCTATTATTTTTCACCACCGGTACTTTTAGTGGCCTGGCAAAAAAATCGACGATAAGACGGTTTAGGACCAAATTGCGGATAAAGATGGCTAAATCTAAAATCAAGATACGGTCAAATGTCGTCATTATACGGTCGTATTTCGTTGAACACAGCGTTGGTAAATAACACGTTTTGGGAAATTATTTATCATAATTTACAGTGGTTAGCAATAGTTTGTTGTAATTAATCGGTTCTGATAATTCAAGCGTATATTGAAGAAATGTTGTTGTTGTTGTTGTTGCATAGAAATAGTTCTATCAGATTGAGTACCTTTAAATGATTGGATGCTGTGTAACTCTTTCTTTGCATCCAGGTAAAACTGAAGTAAAATTTATTTGGATCACGGAATAAAATTAAGTTGGTTTCCGTTGAGAACAAACTTTCACTTCACTACTTCGAAACTTGTTCACAAACTTCACTATAAAGGCCAACCCCCATTCTTGGCATCAAATTGTATACATAGTAACACATCAACTTACACACGAAACCCGCTACAGTCGGATTTAGCCATGACTTCGTAGATAAACTTGGCAATTGATTATTTAGACAATGAATTACAGTCGACTGAAGACTTCAACCAGTTTAAAGAGCGTATACACGTCATATTGGAATTATATAGCCGACTGAGAGATAAAGTGAATGATATTTTCATGGGGATATAAAGTTAATTTATCATCTTATTTAATTGCGCTGTTTGGATTTCATATGCATCCAGGAAGTAGCTTATGAAGGTTTTATCTCTTATATATAAATAATTGTATTGCATTCATCTATGGAAGGTCTTTGGATTCTGTGTTGGGGTAATTCAGTTCGACACCGTTTGATGGGTTTGGCCCTCTGCTTATAACATCGTGTAGAGGACTACAAAGAAGAATCAACACGTGACAAGGAATGAGCCCGGTTGATAAGTTATGGCGAGGTTTTGTCGTTTTCCGGAATGTTGAATAATTATTCTTCCGTTTCGGTCGATTTCACATTTGCATTACTCTTTACGCTTTGACTGCGCATGCCTGAACCAGTTGTCATGGGTTCCTCCGCCCAAAAGATGGCGAACGCATCCTCTCGGAATGTGTAGGTTTTAATCCAGTTATTTCTTCCAAGATACAAACAGAAAAACACACGGTTTGTTTGAACATTCTTTGAGATTACATGCCACTGATTATAATTATATGCGGCGTTAGCGTATTTATAGATGCATATGCCTATAAATGGCTATATGATCTTGGTAAATCCTGGTCTAACCTAGCGCGATGTCTCACACGCTCTTGGATTTTCATACTGTCAAAGTAATTAGACAGTATGTATTCAGACTAAAGCTAGACCTACAATTTGACCCGTAACCTGTGCCCAATATTTGTCTTACGATACATATCGCATCATGTGTGGCGCGCTTTATCATGTTTAACTCGAAGTGCATCACCATTTAGTTGAAGATGATGTGCCCTTTGGCATTGCAATTGTAGCAAATGTTGTCAATCATTGAATCAATTTACCAGAATGTGTTCTCAAGTTTCAACACAAACTACCAATAAACTGTCCTTGTTGTGGTGTACCAATGCAGACCAGTGTGTTGTGTGATACTTTCCCAACTCCATTATCACGCTGAAATCCATTTTTATACCATCTTCGTGTGGCAGTTTTCTACTAGTGTCAGTGGAAAAGTTAACAATATCGATTCAATCGTGAATCGGTTTCAGTTTGGTCTACACAACATCTGGTTTCGATAACTGGCACCCTTTACAAGACTTTGTAAGTTTGTTTATAAATTAACCCTTTAATTGGAGACACACTAATAGTTGTAGTCCGAGTCCGAGCCCGAGCCCAGTAAAATGTGTAGTTGGGATTTTCAATTTCGTTTATTGTCGTTAATATAATTCCAATATTGATGAATTTTGGTTTGTGGAAAGTTATGCCAACTACAAATAAAAAAAACTAAAAAGATAATTTATAAGTCTTATATTTCAACTTTTATCGACATTTTTCGTTCTCCAGCACACAAAAAGTTGTAGTTGGAATCAGCCGAGCCAGCCGCGGAGTCGCTAATTAGCTGTTAATTGCTATTGTTAGACGGCTAATTGGATTAAGTCAGTGGTGGGTCACATGACGATCAAAGGGCAAGTAGTGGGAATAAAAACAAAATAAAACGTGATATTAGTACATTATTAATATATTATTTACATAATGACACTATAATAATCCAACTGATGTCTACCTCGTTTTCCGATATGTTTACCAATGAGGTACACGTTCAGCGTGCGTCACTAATGGTGACTGGCCTCAAGGTGAGTTAGGCATCAGTAGAATTATAGTATACTAGCAGGGTTACCCGGCGTTGCTCAGGTTAAAGTGATTTGAAACCCTCTGTGGATATTTGGTGAATACTCTTTCTCTCAACGTGTTACACATGTTCTGTATAAGTTTCGTCGCAATTGGCGACTAAACCAATTTTTATCAAATTTAGTACCCACCCACCTAGGGCCCGACGAATCGGCAATTTCAACATCGAATCGAATCTCGAATCAAATCATGATAATGATTCGAAATCGAATCGAATCTCTGATCGATTATTTTTAGTAGATTCTTTAGTAGATTGGCGGTACCGATCAGTTGGGGTACGAGCAAAAATGGGGGTAAATGTCAGATGATTTATAACGTCAGTGAGATAACTCAGGTTACGAAGGAGTTTCATTAAACTTAATTCCAATGACATAATATTAACAATATTTAATCACAGTTTAAAACAGTTTAATATATGATAATGGCACGACACAACTTCATATTTTGTGCCACTACTGTCTGTCTACTATGCGTGAAGTTCGTGAAAAGTCAGCAGATTGGAACTTTGGAGTCAATGGAGTCTGATTCGAGTCATTGCAAACGGAAACTCTTCTGCGCATGTACGCTTCACCCTGTCGCGCACAGCAGGCACACGCGATATCAGAATTGCGCATCGTGTCTTGGGAATGGCGCATACGCAAACGGCATTACAGATAACTATATATAGTTTCCCAACTTGGGCCTGTTCGTCGGAATGCTAAATGGTCAACAATATTCCATTATGATGTTTAAAGATGTTGGTCGAATTTGGAGACGATATAATGTTTACTTAATATATTTATATCGTTTTAATTTTGAATGATATATAATACAAATATGATATTATTTGATTGAGCTGAGTAATATAGTATAGGCTTTTCTGGTAAGAATGTCAGATAACGAGATACAAATATTTCCCACCAGACATTCACTCGCTTCGGCAGTTGGGGCCGGGCTATATCGCGACATTGCTGGTTTTATTTGGTGGAGGAAACCGTGTGCGTTACGATTATGGTACAATCGCAATGAACACGCGAACCATCACAGACCTATACATGCAAGTTGCACGAGTCGCACAGACGTTCCACGAGTAACAAGCGCTGGGACTGGGAGGCCAATATATATATGAGCAGTGAGCTTTTGGGCAACTTACCCTATACACATTGGACCACGAGGTTCCAGTTGCCCGGTGGGGAATCACGTGGTTTCGAGTTGATGTGTACCACGCATTCAAAATGGCGGAGGCGTCAGAACACACAACGAGAAACGAAGAAAAGGGTAATATACTAGGAGGATATGACATAGTACATAGTATTTTGGCAGCTACGAGCGTATGCTACACTATTTTTTAAACAAGCTGATACCTCTTGTGTGTCCAAACTCACATTTGTTTGCTCTAACATTCTGACCAAAAGTCGTCAGTCGGAGGATTTTCCGCGATGTGTTTACTGGTGTATTCCACGCACATTTTCTAGTTCATCCATTATCTCTGCTTGGACCAAAATATTGTTTCTAATTTTATGTTTACTAAAATAAATCAATGTAGTAGGCAAATTATTGGACCCTGCTTTAAAAAGAAATGTATTTTCCTTGTGAATCGTAGCTTTTTCATTAGTGATGAGTGTACACGCACCACAATTAAGTGATGAGTTACCACGAACTTGTTCAGATTCGATTGAATAAATAGAGGACACCAACTGAGTCAACCGGCTTACAGCGAAATTTACAAAAGGAGTTCAGTAAATTTGGTCTGAACCGTCCATATAGGAAAGGCGCAGGCCTCATTTACCTGGAATTTCGCTATAAACTGAGTCGACTTGAAGAGTATATATATATTGCTGTATTGGCCAAGTAAACCGCAGAACCACGGTACTGTTCAATTGGGGTAATAAATTAAACTGTGTACCCAGATGTAAACATGTGGTTAAATTACATATAATTGTGCTACTTGTGTCAATAATGGTCGTTGGTCACCATTTTGCAATGAGTGCATTGACCGTATATGAAATGTTGGACAAATTAATAACACGAAATAACGGCGGAGGCGACAGAAAACACAACGCGAAACGAGCAAAAATGCTATCAAATACGATATGACATACTACAGAGCATTTTGGCAGCTACGAGCATATGCTACAATAGTTTTCAAACAAGCAGATCAGATACCTCGTGTGTGTCAAAACGCACAATTGTTTAACGCATTGAAAGGTACTCAATCCGACCAAGGGGTCCCCATATCATCAAGATACAACAATAACAACATTTCTTCAAAATACGCTTAATTAATCGATTAATGGCAACAAAATAATACTAGCCATTGTCAATTATGTTATCAAATTTCCTAAAACGTGTAATATATAGAACACAATGGCAGCAGTCCAAATATTTCGCCGCATTGGCACCGATAGGGCGTTATTCTGTCTTTTAATGTCATACTTTTTGGACTATGGTCCTATCAATCACACCTCGTCGAAACGGCATTCCCAAGATAGCTAAAATCATAGGGGCTGCTTTAAAGTGTCCTCGGGCTTATTTGTGGTCAGATCCGTTTATTCACAATACACAGCATGTATAAGCGTCTACACGTTTCTAAATTTGAGGATTATTGGCCATGTGGTGTCGTGGACTTCTTTATGGAGGTAGGCCTAACTGCCAGCGAGGTAAGTATCATACCGTTCGGGTTTCACTAAATGCATGACACATAGCCCATGCACTATCATAATTATACCTCAACAAACCAGTTAACATTTCTCTGATAGATACATAGTCCGTGTAATAATAATATCTTAATTATTAGCCCGTTTTCAATTTACCTCTAAGCTGCATATTCGCATAATTAGTGTTTGAGTTACTCTTATTTTCACATTTTTTGGCAACTTGTCCCCAAGATAATCCCTTTTATATATAGGAGCTTTTCGTACTGCGCCAAGCGCGGAACTGTCTACACTTTGGTCGAGGAAGCCATAGATTCAGAAGACGCGGGGTCGGGTAATGATTATTGCAGGATATGCCTCCAACAACACGGATTACTTCCTGCAGATTTAGTACCCAGTATATGCACTTCGTGTAAAACAAACTATGATGGTGTGACCAATTAACAAAAACAATAAAACAATATTACAAGATTCTCTTTTTATTAAATATAAAAACAACCAGAAACTTTAAATCCTCTTTCCTGTAGCCACGTGTATTGGCACCGATGACTGACTTCGAACCAAACTACTTGCCACAACACAACTGACTTGTTCTCAGACATTTCATCTGAAAAATAAAATTACAAATCCTGCGTAAGAATATTTTGGTGACATTATTTCGTTTTAGTTTATGGTACACTACAGGAAAACATATCAAAGATACATTAGTTGACTACATTCTTTAGATTTATAGCAGTTCAAACAATTTAAAACTGAAAGCAACAGTTTAAAATCAAACGAATTTCAAGCAAAGATATTTAAATCTCGTTTAATTTGAGATTAGATGAACCTGGGTAGCTTATTACGATTTTTCACAGCCTGTGTACCTTTATCACAATTTTCAGAACCTGGGTACCGTTATCACCAAAAAAAAGAGAGAGTTACTAGTATATATCACCAGTAGCATATATATATAACTTTTTAAAGCACATGATTTACATATAGGGTACACAATTTAATGTATTACCCCAAATGAACACTGCCGTACTTTGGCGGTTTGCTTGGGCCATACAGCAATATATAATCTTCAAGTCGACTCAGTTTAGAGCGAAATTCCAGTAAATTAGACCTTCACCTTGCCTATATGAACGGTTCAGACCCAATTTGCTGATCTTCTTTTGTAAATTTCACTGTAAGCCCTTTGACTCGTTTTGTATCCTCTATTTATTCAATCTATTCTGAACAAGTTCATGGTAACTCATCACTGAATTGTGGTGTGTGTACACTCATCACTAATGAAAAAGCTACGATTCACAAGGAAAAATACATTTTTTTAAAAACAGGGTTCAATATATTGACGACTAAATGTGCTTTCTTTCAATAAACATAATTTAGTAACAATATTTTTGGTCCAAGCAGATTAAAAGCATGAAAATAGAAAATGTTCGTGGAATAAAGCATTAAACACGTCGTGGAAAATCCTCCGACTGACGACTTTTGGTCAGAATTTTAGAGCAAACACATGTGAATTTGGACACACATGAGGTATCAGCTTGTTTGAAAAATAATGTAGAATATGCTCGTCGCTGCCAAAATACTTTGAAATACGTCATATCCTACTTTATTACCTTTTTCTTCGTTTCTCGATGTGTTTTCTGTCGCCTCTGCCATTTTAAATGCGTGGTACTCATCAACTCGAAACGACGTGATTCCCCGTGAGATGGTCGCGGAAACACACTCGGGTTAAGTATTAGGGATATAATGAACAAATTTGTATAGATAATGTAGTCTATATCCGGTGATAAAAGACATGTTTATAACGATTCGAAATATCCTGAATCACCCGACCGCTTTCGAATCGAATCGAATCGAAACGTAAGATTCGAAATCGAATCGAATCGAATCTCCAAGCTTCGTCGGGCCCTACACCCACCGCCCGCCCCCACATCTCTCATCCCAACGACACCAATTTGGCGTCTTTAAATAACTCAATAATCATGGAGACGATATCAGAAGAATGTGCATCAATTTTGGTGCAAAATTCTAACCCTCCCCACTGTATTTCTCGTAAAAATTTACCCCTATTGGACCCTTTGTGTGCCATCTAGGTGGTCCACTGTGAATTTCTATAGAAGACAGACAGACAGACAGAAAGACAGACAGACATTCGCAAATATAGATATCAGATAGATATCAACATTTAAATGATCATGATTAGAATTCTACTTAATATGTCCTCGTTTTCCGATACCAAGGAATTCCACGTTCAGCGTGTGATTGGCTTAGTCGATGTTGGCCGTTTTCTATCCAGATTGGGTCTATATCTTCTTCCGCGAAATCATCTGCTGGTCTTAATGTCTGGTCGATGGTTTCTTCTTCGATGCTTGGCAGATCAATGTCAGGAATATGTGGCAACTCATACGTTACACGCATACGTGTAAACAACTCTGTGTTAAGTATTCAGTTAGGCCTATAAGTAGGCCCTATTCATCTTAAATAGGCCTACCGCTATCCGATATACAATCAGCTGCGACATCTTTAAAAAAAACATTCCTGTGCGTGATATGATCACACTTGTAACAACAAGTAATTGTATAAATAGTAGGCCTACTTTGATTATATTTCACTATAAGTTGCAAACACTCTTGTCTTAACTCATAAATACATTGATTTGAGCCGCCAACATATTCCTAACAATAGCAATTAACAGCTTATTAGCGACTCGGCGGCTGGCTCGGCTGATTCCAACTACAACTTTTAGTGTGCTGGGGAACAAAAAATGTCGATACAAGTTGAAATATAAGACTTACAAATTATATTTTTAGTTGTTTTTATTTGTAATTGGCATAACTTACCACAAACCAAAATTCATCGCTATTGGAATTATATTAACGGCAATAAACGAAATTGAAAATCCCAACTACACATTTTACTGGGCTCGGGCTCGGACTCGGACTACAACTATTACTGTGTCCCTTTAATTATACACATAATCACAGATATAATAATAATGAAATATATAATTGATTCGTTCAGAATTGAAATTCGAAGTTTATTGCATGAGTGATGAGAGACTCAGGTCAAGTCAGATTCAGTCACTGCATGAGTCTGCCCAGTGCCCTGGCCTGAAATTGCTGAATGTATTACATTCGCGGACAAACAAGGCCGACTATAATATATAGTCTATATACTCATAACACACATTCTATAGCATGCGTAGGCAGGTTTGTTTCGGTCATCTCGTGTGTGGTAATTCCTCTAATGGGCGAACAATAACGCCGAGGTGGTGCATGATTTTCAGAAACTGTTTGAATGTTATTATTTATCTAACAATCGTCCGTGACTGGCGTGACTAACGTTAATTCTGATTGGGTTAGATAAATGCGATTGTCCCCACATCCGGTTGTAACTAGCAATCTGATTGGCTACAACGCCACGTTTAAATCACCATGTCCCCAGTCACCCTTGACGGCGGGGTATAAGAGAACGTGCACCAAACATCGGGGGTATATGAGCACGTAAAACATCGGGGGTATATGAATGACCCTTGAACTGGCAGTTTCCACCAATCGTGACGTTGCTCTCGCATGCCGAATTTGACCTCACCTGACGCCGGGTCCTTAGGTCAGATACTGAATTATTCTTATTGGTGTGAATTAATCGGATAACCTATGAAAAACACACTTAAATTAAGGAGACATGGTTATTGTTGTGGGGACAAAATCGTTATCTCCGGCAACATCGTGGCGTACATGGAGATTTAATACCTGGATGTCTCTTTTTGAACCCCTCGGCTCCGCCTCGGGGTTCAAAATCGACATCCAGGTATTAAATCTCCATGTACCCCCGATGTTGCCGAAGATAACTAATATTATCCAATCGCTGCATAATTATGTGACTCGGAAAGACGAGATCAAGAGTTCAAAGAGCGTGTCAAAGGTCAAGATATTTTTAGAAACACATTTTTTCTTTTAACAGTATTGCAGATTCAATGCTCTCCCAGCGTCGAGTGTGTGTATGCCTTACTTACAGAGCCCACTACGGGCTGGGCCTTCGGCCCAGCCCTACGTGGGCTTATAATTACCATGTTGTTTGCATCAGTCATAGAACACATGAGTGTATTTTGAACTAATCCATGGCTCAAATTTATTCATTTCTTGCATACATTCTGTTGAGTATAAAAGGAGATGGTCCCATAAATGGCCGGATTTAGTGTACAGTACCCCTTTAAAGATTCATGTCGAGAAAAAAAATGCATTTAGTGTGAGTTAATTCTCGTACTTTATTCGTTTCGAACTGGGGAGAGTAAAGTGCCGGTGTTTTGTAAACAAAACCTCGTCGGTGTAGTGGCAAGTGTGGGTTACACACCGGTGGTTATTGTGAATGGCCCCCGGAATCGTGTTAATTGGTTTATACGGATTTATAACACTTTCCTAGCATGTTTTGCTCGTGTACCGAGACACAGAATATCCCCATTTGTGTATGGATGTATCGAATTTACACTACTATTCGACATTTTGTGGTTTTAACCACTCGCCAAATGCCACTATTGATTCACCCAGACCATGCAGACACAATGGGGATATTATATATGTATATCTTGGCATCCCTGCTGTGCGAATGGTTGTGTATTGACAGTACACAATCGACCATTTGAAATAACACATGTGGATAATCGATATTGCTATTCAATTAACTTTCAATCGAAGGATAAACTGTGGTCTCGTAAGTTATTACTCGTGTGCTACGTGGTAGGTACAGTGATACTATTTCTCAATTTATCGTTATCCCATAGGTTCACATAATACGAATTGTTTTACCTACATGTATGTTCACTGAAATTGGCAATGTGTTTTACCCATGTTGGGGAAATCTCGTTTAGTTGGTACATGTACATGTATATGTCTGATTTCAAATCGTCGTTTCATTAATGTATTTTATATAGCTCGACATTTTCTTTTTATTGACTGTCTTTATTTTAAGTTTTTTTTGCTTGTGAGTCTGAAGAATTTGATCGCGTCTAATTTTTCGGCAAAACCTTTCGGAACCAGGATCACATGGACCACCCGCTCGACCGTATTGTGGTTCGCTTTGTCCCGATTTTCCAGGTCGGGTTGTTCCATGCTTTGATTAAAAACCTTTTGTCATATTTACATTTTTTGTAAATATGACAAAAGGTTTTTAATCAAAGCATGGAACAACCTTTCTTGAAAATAAGAAAATCTTATTTAAAAAAAACGAATAAATAACTTGATTTATTTAAGCTATCACTGAATACGCACATGTTATTCAAAATCAGATATGTGATTTTCTTCGCAGAAATCGCTACTACTTCATACTGGTGGGGCCAAGGTCACCTGAAACATTATTTTTCAAAACTCAAAGACATCCTCTAAAAATCCACAAATTCATAACTAACTTTCTCTCAATAAACATGCCACACCCATGGTGACAGAAAACACTGGTACTATATTCTAAGAAATGTACCTCTACTGTTCATTCGAAACTGTGGAGTGTCACATTAAGGGGAATGCAATTTTATTATTCTTTAATAGGGACCACACCTCCATATTCTCAGCATTATACCGCTTAAAATGATATATTACACCCCATGCGTTATTGCAATCACAGGCAGCAAGATTGGGTGTGGATTTACATGCACCCCCATGAGTTCACCCCTTTTGGGTCTTTCAGAACCCAATGACGTTATGCTTGACATAGTGACAAAATGGATATATTCAACCATCATATATGGCTTGAAAAAGGTCTGAAATGCTAAAATGTTGTATAAAATATATTATGAGATGCATACTTTCCTCAGATATCAAAATAAAACATAATATTTCATACAACAACTATCTTTAATACTCTCCCAAAACCATGGGTTAAACAATTCCAAGTCTTATTTAGCTTTAAGGGAAAGCTTTACAAGGTTATGCCATCACATGAACAATATGTTGTCAAGTGAAATATGACCAAGGAAACCTGAATTATTATATTTCACACTTGTGAATAAGAAAGACTGAATATCTAATCTTGTTGTATACTGTGTAATGTCACAATATCAGCCTTTTCAGCTAAGATTCAAGGAGAATGATGTCATGAATAAGTACACATCATCTAAAAAATCACCAATAACCATATACACGAACCACCACCACCCCACCCCCACCCCACTGCTCCAAGACTCCATATCCCCACCAATTTATATGACTAAAGAAAACCTGTATTGGAATATCCATAGAAGAATGGTGTATCTACCATAAAATGTTCCTTCTAACTGAACAGATTTGCTAAAAAATGATTTTCAGTAACAATATTTGTCAAGTTGACAGATGAAAATGGTGCTATTTTCTGGTCTTGAAGGTGACACTCCACAGTTTCTGCAGGGATTGGTGCAAAAATAAGGGGGCATCAATTCAATGAAAAATAACTGAAATGTGATCCCACAACACATATACAATGTATATATACCTGGGTTGAGCACATACTAGGCTTAAAGATTTTGGTACAGAATTGTCATTTTAATGGGGGAAACAAGAGTTATACCCCTTGATTGTGTGCCTGAAAAATGGAATTTTGATGCAAAAATGACCAAAATAAGCGATTTTCAGGCCTGTGGGACACAAAAATCAGAAAAACTATGGTATAGCCGCCTATGTTGTCCGGAAGAACACTCTTTCCTCACAATAATATAAAAAAAATTCAAACTTCTCACCACTGTAATTTCTTTAAAAATATTGTTCATGCAGATGACAAATGTTAGGTGCTAAATGTCACGCTGGTGACTGGAGCCACTGTTTCGCAGAAATCGCTACTACTTCATACTGGTGGGGTCACGGTCACCTGAAACAATATTTTTCCAAACTCAAGGAAATCCTCTAAAAATCCACAAATTCATAACTAACCTTCTTTCAATAAACACGCCACACCCATGGTGACAGAAAACACTGGTACTCTATTCTAAGAAATTTACCCCTACTGATCATTCGAAACTGTGGAGTGTCACCTCAGTTAAATTATGGGCATGTGAAAAGTTTAACTGGCCATATATCTATCCCACAATCCCACAGGTATTATAATTTTTTAGCCTAATATGCTTAAGGATTATCAGCACTGGCCATGTGTTCTGTGATGGGAACCATTATTTAAACAGTTGCTACAATGATGCTAATTAATTATAAGACATTTAGCTTTCATGCTATAAAGTTTGTAGTAGTACATGTAACTTAAAATGGTTGAGTTATAACATGCATATTTCCATGGTAACTCTGATGAACAGTGCCTTTTCACTGGGGGTCAGTGTCCACTGAGCCACTGACCATGTGCATGAGAAGATAAATTTACTTTCAGAAAAGTTCTCCTTATGCGAAACAAAGGGAGAACAATATAATTGTACTTGCTCTCACCGATAGTTAGCTGACTAAACACTAAAAGAATTGAAAGACAGACCAATTGGGTTTTACCATAACCACACATTATGTAGCGATTTCGCATTCAGTAAGTTGATCCTTTTTATATCTCAGCTTACACAGATATATGCCTACATGGGGAAGCCGAAAAAGTGCATGGTTAACTGATCATGATGGAAGGCTTACATATATATCTTTATTTATCCTCCATATCATGAAGAGTTGATATAATAAATACAAAAGGTGAACAAAAACAAAATGACAAATGAAGATAACCCAACATATATACAGAACATCCTAAATACAAGATGGCGCAGACGATTAATGACAAATATTGGAGTAGAGATGGGTTATTATCGATTTCGTGCTACTGATGCGTCATTTGTTGACGGCGATGAATCGAGATGGGGAACTTTCCATGAGGTTCAAAAATGTACCCCACGCAGACACCGAATCGAAGCATCGCAGACCAAGAACTGGCGCATATATATATATATATCACATAAATGTATGGACGTACATTAAGTCAGTTTCAAGTTTGATATGAATACTATGAATATATCCACATGTGTTTGTTTACAGACTCGGCTAAGCTAATGTAGCATCAGACATAAATAACTGAGTCATAATGTTTCAATTTACGTCTAAGTTATGTATTCTCGTGTAAAATAAGAGTCTATGGACGGTTGGCTTTCCGGAATATAGCTTCTCTCCATAAGCGTGCACAACTTACAGTGAAAAGGTGAATAGCTTCATATGACTCAAGATCTGTATCTTCAAGTGGTAGATCCGATAAATTTCCCAGGAAAATTTCTAATTGTTTTGGACAAGTATATGTATCAAGTTTTAAAAAGCAAGAAATTCCAAATTGTTCAAGAATTGTATACCAGACATCGTTTCTTGTCTTGTTCAGAGACGCGCATTCCAAAATCGTATGTTGAATTTCGTCAAAAAAGACAGACTGGCACAATTCGCATTTCTGTAATAGATTGCACGAAGGTGAACAAATTAGTTGAGCTACGATGCGGTAATCGTCTGAGAAATTTGGGTATTTGCGACAAGTTTTCCATAGAGAGGATAGCGAATGATCTAGATGAACATGACGAAATCTGTTGAATGTGGAATCGTGTGATGTGCGTCTATCCCAATCATCAAAAAGACTTTCTTTCTGTGAAGTTTTAACGATTTGTTTCCACTGTAGTTTTGAAGGGAATAATGACGAAGAACAGAAATTCAGAAAATGAGATGTAAGACCGTACTTATCAATAATTCTGGAAATATCTGAGAAATAAGACGATTGATGACCAGTTACGAGATATTCGGAGATCCGTACTAGAAATATTTCTTTAACTGTCTTCCCTGTACCCAAATTTATCTCACATGGGGAAGCCGAAAAAGTGCATGGTTAACTGATCATGATGGAAGGCTTACATGATAGTTGTTTAGGTTTAATGTATACAGTATAGTGTTTTCACGATGGAGTTGTGTTTAAATTTGTTTTGTATTTATAACATGAAGAGACAAAAGTGTGTAATAGTAAAGTTCGGCAAAAAATTATCGCTGTCGAGGAAAACAAATTAGGATTTTGGTCAGTCGAAGCATGGATATTTGTTTGGCCTTTTTATACCGGTATGTACTGGTGCATGCAGTACATGTACATGTATGTTGTGCATGGCGGTTCTCAAATATATCTTCAACATCGATAAAGAACTGTCTGCACATGTAGCTGCGTAAATTTAAAACTGAGCGAAAATAATAATGTTCATATAATATATGAGAGAGAGACCATGCAATCACGATTAACTTGAAGATGAAGTGTATAAACATACTATTAGTGGTGAATGTGAGGCCATTTGGTATTGCATAAATTCCCCCATAATCAGAGAATTGCAGAATGGTTACCAGGTTTATACCAGTTTACCTGTCCACACCGATATTGGCTGACATATTGAGTACCATTGATTGTGACTTTAATGTATAGAATAAACTATGTGAAGCGTGAATATAATGTCCTGTTTTGGTTTAATTGGCGACGAGGTCACTTCGAATCTATGCGAGGATGATTTTGATGAAATTTTGTTTGAAAATATGACATGTCAAAATTTTGTGAATTTTTATTTTCGTTCGTCGATAATTATACCTTCGACGATCAACCGTGTTTAAATCACGAATAAACAGATATAGTTCATGATATATATGACTGATGAAATGTGTAAATTCGACATTTGTGCTGCCGTTTTCTTAAAAATCTGCCGCGGTGCTCTAAAAATAGACCACTCGTAAAATACAGTTTCCGGACTTCGATTCAACGGTCACCATCCATCCGGCCGGTTTTTGAAGACAGGGGAGAAAGGAGATTGTAATCGACAACTTCGCTGCCCAGTGTAAACAGAATTACGGTCAGATAAACTTTCCTATTTTTCCACAAATGCCAATGACAATGTAGTTCAATCTGAGAAATGATTTGAACCTGCCACAATCATCAATGATCAAAATGAATACAACCAATTAAATGTTTAGTTCTGTTCCACCCATCAAACCAATTTAGATGTCATACAAGTGATATACCAGGGGTGAAAATATCAATTCGGCAGTTCCCAACAAATTGGACAATTTTCAAGTATTTTCATTATACCAGCTCAACCACGATTCAACTGAAATAAAATTCTTGACAAACTTTGAAAGCAGCCTGAAATTTATTGTTCAACCTGATATTAAATATCTGAGTTTAAATTGGACATCAACAATTCTCAATGTTGACTCAACATGATTTTCATCCTCTTGACATTTAATAAATTAATGCGAGTCTCTCGTTTAATATGGATAACCAAGTAGCCTGAAATTACATGTTCGTCCTTATGCAGATATCAACATAATCAAGATTTAACATTGGACAGTAATTTTATCAACATCAGCAATTCACCTGCTGAATTGAACAGCTTCCAGTATAAACATATTAATTAAACCAGCTCAACCAGTATTCAACGAAAAGGAAATTTTTGTAAAATCAGCATGAAACTTCTTGTTCTATCTGGTGTCAAATATTATAGTTTGTATTGGACAGTCCACATGTATAAGACACAGCTCCACATGAGTTCTACTCCATGTGACATTTGAATCAGATATTTTGATAAACTAACCACCTGAACTAACGCGAGTTTTCTCGCTTAATTAGAATTTGGATAACTTAGAAAGCTGGACTATTCTGATCAAATATATCCATGGTATTGCATACATTTATATGTCTATTCTCAGAATCATCTTTCAACAAGAGTTGTGATAAATTAAGGCGAGCTCTCTCGTTTAATTAAATATTTGATAGCTAAGAAAGCTGGACAATTTTTACCAAAAATCTCCACAGAGAATGGTTCTTCTCAGAATCTTCAGAATGTATCAATTATGGTTACCACATACCAACTGACAACAATCTACTTGTTTCCATATCATTTATACCGGACAACCTCAACTAGAATCATCAGCTTTGAACTTATTACCTGTTAGAGAGATTGTCTTATTTATTTGATTTCAGTTCTGATGTAAAGTTGAAATTCATTTCTTAGTTGACCCAATATTGATCCAGATTGTTTCTGAATTGGTCCATACCGATAATTCACATGTATACAACTTCCTCTGTTAAGTTCTATAATTCCATAACTCTCTGACTGAATACATATTTCATTGTGTTCTTAACACAATCCTTCAAGAATAGTTGTGCCATTAGTTGATTTCTTGTTCATTGAATAGCCAACCTCAAATTTAGAGATTGGCGTGGAGATAACGGTTCAATACTTATTTTGCATAATCAGGGAGATTACTCTTATCATAAGAAGCGGACTGGATTAAGCATGTATCTTGTAGATAAATTGATACACATCGAGTCACTTTATCTATGAGTAGCTTTGCAATCAGCTCGCCAAAATAAGTTATGTTTACTTGTTGAGCTGATAAACCTAAAGTTAATTGGTTTTTTGTTTCATATATTTTTGTCACTGTGATCAGCTTCTCAAAACAAGTTATTCGTACTTTAGAGACACTAATGTATATGATATCAATTTTTGTGAATTTCTGATACACATTTGCACAGTATTAAATTAATTGCTTGGTATTAAATAGTATCAGTTATGTATTCTCAGTGCATCAATTGTTTAGTGTATCGGAGTAGGTATATTTATTTCCATTATTTTTGTTCTCTTAAGAATATTAATTAAGTGTTGTGTATTTTCCTGATGCAGATTTGCCGGGAATGATTTTTTGGAACCTAGGTTTGTGTTCAGTCATTCCTGTTGAAATTGCATTATATTATTCATAAGATACTAGTAGCTGCTCAGATTTCTTGTTGGAATATTCCATTATTGGTTTTTTTCCATGTATATTGATTTAGATTGATAGAAATTAATAAATTAAAACGTACCTGCTGAGTTTTCAGAAGTTTAGAGGGTAAATCTCCTATAGTACTTAATTCTTGTACACCAATCAATTGATTTGCCAATCATACTCTGAAACGCTTGAAATTGGGTAATTGCATACCGGGTCGCTTGGTTGATCAGACTTGAATAAATTAATTGATAAACCTGATACGCCTGATTTATTTAGGGTCGGGTTCAATTGAGATTTCCAGGGCTAACCAAGATCGCAACCAACCAGGTCAAATTCCCATGTATGGCGTTAACTCACATCCATATTCATGGAGCTCATCGCCTAGCTCATGTAGCTCATCTGACGAGTCTAGCTCATGGCCAGCTGGAGCCCCAGATTACTATTCACCAAGTGTGCCGTATCCCATCAATCCCCGGTATAGTCCGGAGTATTCGACTGGGTGTCGTCAGCAGCCCATGGCCAATGCTGTGCACATGCCAGTGCCACCTGGATTTGAACAGCCTCCTGGCCAAAAGACGCTACAGGGAGACGACAAAACAGTGAAGATACCAATAACAAGCGACCCACCCCATATAGAAGATAAAAGACGTTCAAATGATAAACCAGTTCTCGAACAAGAAATCGGAATATAGAAGGAAAAAAGAACAGATAAAATCCTATGATGAATATCTGGAAAATTTGGAATTGGATCACATAGCCATAGGAGAAAGTATAAAATCAGTGAACAAATCCCGTGATGAATATTTAGAAAATGGGAAATTGAAACTAAAAATGTTGGATGAAATAAGCAACATCCTGTATGGAGATGAGAGCGAGCGGGTTCGAGAAGAGCAACAAGAGTCAGACAGTCTTGCAATCGAAGCGCTGACGTTAATTCAAGACTATGTTGATAGGGGCTTCAGGCTTGTGTGGAATTAACGTAGAACTCGCCATGCTCAAACTACAGCGTGAGAAGTCGAAAGCTCAAACGGGATTGTACGAAGCCAACGCGAAGTTTGAAGGCATTTACTGGGAGATTAGAGACAAAATTGACCAACATATGGGTTATCAGGAAGTCAAGAACATAAGGAACAACATCAAGCAAAAGCTTCGATTAAGGAATAAGAAAGAACAAGAGTGGAGGGACATAAATTCCAAAATACTACTGATCTACAAACATATTTCCAGTTTGGACAATCATCACACCTCAGTTGGGCATTGCGATAATCCCATCGAATCACCCACATTGAAACCCACTCGCCATGAAACCCCGGTTAAAGGTACCGCCTCTCATCCGAAAGTGATTCCCCACAGAAGATGGCAACCAAAACGGTAGCTATGGACACCCAATCGTGGACGATAACCACTGACTCGGCACATGGGCATGAGAGAGCGAGGGGGAGTCCAATTGATTTAGATAGGGAAGAGGTGGCTGGCAACAATAAAGCCTCACAAACGTCTTCGGCGCAGAGAGATCCTCTCCGTCTTGATTTCCGAGATTTTGAGGTTCCAGTATCGCCATCAGAAGAAATGTCTCCCAAGTCTTCGATACAGAGAAATCATCCCCGTCCCGATTTCCGAGATTATGATGTTCCAGTATCGCCCTCAGAAGAAATTTCTTTCAAGTCTTTGATGCAGAGCGATCCTCCCCGTCTCGATTCCCGAGAGCTTGAGGTTAAAGTATCATCATCATCTTTAGCTCAAATGGTAAGCGACGAGGAGATACATTCTGATGAAGAGGCAGATGTGATTATTCCTGCAAGTGTACTGGATATTCACGTGCTAGCCGGCGATGAGAAAATAAAGATAGCATCCAGAATGGCCGCACAGAACCAACCATTATGGATGAGTTCTATAGAGACCGACATGGTCCCTGCACACCAACAATCAAGTCAAGCGGCCAACACAACACCAGAAGACACTATGGGAGGACAAGTAGCATACAACCAGTCAGCATCCAAACAATCTGACTTACTTGTCAAAAAGTTGCTACAAGGCGGATTATCAGAAACGATGGCATCCAAAACGGCAGTCCCAGACAATAGGTCGTCTAGAATAGCTATCAAGTCGGTACATGGATATAAGAGAGTAGATGGCAGCCCAATTGATTTAGTTGGGGAAGAAGTAGCTGACAACAATATAGTCACACGGCTCCATGTCGACAAAGATTCCCGACAAACTTCTTCGGCGCAAAGAGATCCGCCCTCGGAAGAATGGTTTCCCGAGTCTGCTTCAATGCACAGGGATTCTCCCCGTCTCGATTTCCGAGATTTTGAGGTCCCAATATCGCCATTGACAGAAACGTTGACATCCAGATCCGAGTCTCTCGATCCAACTCTGATGTTTCCCAGCTCTGAGTTGAAGACTGAGGCTCCAACAACCACGAGTCTTCCTATTATGCCGACACCCGCCTTAGCATTGGAGGTAAATGATTCTGCGTCTGGGCCATTTACCAACGACGAACAACCATTGACACTGGTGCAGGAACTGACAACCTTGTCCGACAAACTGCTGAGTGTACAGTCTGAAATAGATGGCATGCAACTCCCTCGGAGGTCTATGACGTAACAGAAGTCTTGTTGGAACTTGGACTGACTAATGACGATGGATGGACGAATTTTTCAACCCTCTCCCTCAGGACCTTCTTTTCAAAGCTTGGGGGAATGTAGCGGTAATAGGTCCCGAAGATTACCGGTTATCCGGTTCGAGTGCACCCGAGGATGTGACGTCACTCCCAGCTACCGAGAATGACAGAACAGAACTGGACACCGATCGAACAAGACGCTTATTGGCTGACATCTTGAATTATTACCGTTTGTGACCATTATATAGAATAAACTATGTGTAAACTGAATAACATGTCCTGTTATTACTTAAACTCTGACAAGTTTCAAAACAAACTGTTAAAGAGCAGCAGGAATAATCAGTCTATTGGAAATATATTTAATGGTCTTTGATAGTAAAACTGTAACATAAACTTGTGATCAAGAATCATGTGCCAAATTATATTTATATATATCGTTAATAGTTCAAATGTTTATTGAGTTATATGTTTATTAAACCGTTATGTCAAATTAAAAATATATCATTTATTTAACTCTTTTTAATGTAAGTTCTCTGTAGGGAGTATTCAGCTGTTGTCGATACCGTGCATCTGTAACAACTACAAACAAAGTCTGCTGGTATCCAGTAAATTTTAAAGTCATTTATTTACACGAGTTTTACCACTTGGTCAATCTAAGCTGTTATATCTGGTGACTTGTGTACATCCGTGTTGTCACCTATTTCTCAGTTGGTTTGTGACTTGGTTTTTCATACTAACATTCCATTTATGGGGCACAATCTCAAATCACAAACCGTCTTAGATATATTGAGACCACATGAATTTGCATACATCACCTGGACATTTAGGGAATACCTGATTTTGCGGTGGTGTAGATCAGTGTAAAGAGTGATATGTTGATTCGATTCTTTGAATTTGCATATAGGTTCGCATTTTATGTCATGTAAAATAATGCAATTCACCAGACAATGGCCAGGCTATAATAAGATAGCATATAAATACAATATATGTACATTGATCTACATTACTTGTGAACAGTGTATGTTTTGTCGATACTCGATATAATATTTTAATTCCTGGCTCTATATAATATTTTAATTCCTGGGAACTGGCCTTTTTTTTTACTGGGAGCTGGGATTAGCTTTTAATTCCTGGGAACTGGTAAATAGCATATTTTTTTCCTGGGAACTGGAATATGCTGATTTATTTCCTGGGAATCTGGGATTGGACCCCCCCCCCCCGTTCCCCCCTCAAGAATGACTTGCCCACGCTTTATACGAGTGACACTGGCAGACGATTAGAAGGCACGAATACTTAAATACTATTCCCCGTGAAAAATAAAATGAAAAAATAAAATAAAATGAAGTACCGCCCGCCGCCCCTGTTTTTTCCCTCATGTTACCCTAAACTCGGGTATTCTTCCTTTTGGCCTAATATAAAACGTTATTGTATTGTAGTCAGTGTAGTCACTGTAGTGTACGGCAGACTTATTGTATTTTTGCATACTTTCTCATCAGGATAATCACCGTAAAAGCCATATATCATCGCCGTGTGTCAGTGTTCTATCATTGGACAAGTCAACAATGCGAGAATTATATCAGCTTCCGTTGTGTCTAAATAATTTCTGGTCGCAGTTAATGACACCTTTGACAAAACTATGTTCATAAATTAATTTTGTCGCTGTGTTCATAGTACTCACAAGTATGATCACAAATGAGGTAGATGCTTGACTCGTTCAAATTGTAATTTCGAAATTTGTCGCAAGAGTGAATCGTGGAATTATGTCTTTCACTTTGTCACTGAGAATCTAGAACTAAGTTAGAACTTAGAATCAACGGTCAAGAGTCTGTGACTCTGTCTGCCCTCGCCTGGTGAATTTGTTACATTTAGTAGAGCGGACAAACTCAAAAAGCTCACTAGAAGTAGGAGTTTAGTCCATCGGCACCACACACGGGCTTGTGATACATCGTTTTGAAGGTTATGACATTCCGCATCGGGTAGGACCCGGTGTGAAATATACAAATGATGCAAAAGATGATTTTTAACTGATTAAGTGCAAAAATTCAGCAAAAATCCCTGTTTTTGTAAAATTCGGCAAAATGAGAAATAAAAGTATAAAAACGCGAACATCTTGCGCTAAAATATTGTAGTCTATATACCTGTAGATATTAACTATGATAGTGGTACGATTTCTCTGATATAACGAAGATTTTTTTTATATTTATTGTAAAAATAGACAAAACAGCGCAATTTTTCAATTTTTTGCCTCACTTAATGGGCGATAGATCAATATTGTTTTGACCAAGGATATCATATATAATCTAGAAAAGTGCGGATGTATATACCGCATACGACAGTATGCTGAATATGTCATCATATTTAACACGTGATGTGTTATGTAAGATTATTTCACTCCTCACCCCATAATTCAGCAAAAAGTCACCGTTTTAGGGAAATTCGGCACACATGAATACACAAGCCCAGGTATTCGGGATATGTTTGTGCTACGATATAGCTGGTTACACATTTACAAATACAAAGTAATGAAATGCCATGATTGCGGTGAAAGATGTAAAAAATTCTTAAATTTACGTGGAAAATAGACAAAAAATCATTCATTTTCAGTTGTTTCGCCCCTCTTAATAGGCGTTTATTCAGTATTGCATTGAATGGAGATCCCGTATATAATATAGAAACTTGTGGAAATATATACTGCATATGTTTGTAGGACAAAAATGCCATTCTTTGCCATATATGATATGTGGTGGTAGATTGTGTCACCCCCACCCCAAAATTCAGAAGAAACAAAATCAGTTTTAGAAATTTCGTTATGGCAGAATACAAAAGCACAACTCCGATTATTTTGTGCTATTATATTGAACTCTACCCACTTCGAGATATACATTATGCTAACGCCGTGGTATCATTTACAGATGGCAACATAATGCATATGAATGTTTTCGGATTGTATCATCTTCTGTCACATTTGTTTGGTTACGTTATTGCACCCAACGCCACAACAATACAATACATTGCAAGATTAGACAAACACTGAATATTCCTATACACATTTATGCATTATACACATACGTTATCAAGCTGGGGCGTTTGATAGTTACTTGAGTTGAAGAAATTACATCATTGTATATGTTTACTTCGCATAATATAGCTTCACAGTTGTATAAGATTATACGTATTGGGAGGTATAGTAATTGTTAATAACCAGGTTCAGCCACAGTACATGTAACTTGTAACGTGTGTTGCCATTACCAACGAAATCACCTGACTCACATGACCATTCCGCTTACACGTACACCACCAAACAACCGTTTAGACGTTTTGTGTCAAATGTGCAGCATTGCGAAATGTGTATCAGAGGGGTGTCCAATTTTTATATCAATCGACGAACCTGTGCTTAGTGAACTTTTGTTAAATTCTTCAGCAGCGGTGACCACGCCGTTACTTTGCCCACATGGGTTGTTGGTACGAACTACTATTATAGTAGTACTATACATATAAGAATTACAAGTATAGCTTATAGTAGACGTATGTGTTTCGTGCGGTCTAAACACATTTTTACAGAAGTGACGACTGCGAGTCCATTTGGGAGAAAATAGTGCCGTTCATTGCATTCAACCTTCTTGCCACACACAGTATTGTGATATAGTTATGTTTGTGTTTAATTCTGTTGTTTACATGATATAATATTGTTAGTTGTACACTAGATGAATGCGTGCAAAACTCGCGTGCCCATATACTTGGGTTTCTCGAAGCCGTAATCGTAACTACAGCTATTGAAAATCGACAACTGATAGAAAGAACACATTTTCTAGTGATGTACCTGTAGCACCATATGCGTAATTCATGCATGCAATAGGTTATTATGCGTAAGCTGTTAAGTGCCAACACAGCAAATAATAATTTACGGTAGGCATGCATTGTAATGCATTGCACTAAATACCACCCGAACCGAATTTGTTCTGGAAACAATTTGTGACACCAGAAAGCTTAATTATGGCACAAAATCATGGTTAGATTACCAAGCACACTTTGAAATTTGTTCCAATATAAATGGATTGGAAATTGATGACATGGGCCTTTATCTAGGCGCATCCTTGAGATGATTGGCACAAGGAACACTCACAGGACGAGAGGAAGACTACAAAGTTCTTGTTGGTACGATAGAAGGCCGATTTGCTGCCAAAAAACCAGACTGACCAGATCGTACAATTGCGTGCACGACGACAAAGGGCTGGGGGGAAGTTACCGACGTCTGACCGATATGTCATATCATACTACAACACCTGAATTGAGAGACACCTTGGCAAAGGACCAATTCATTTGTGAGTTGTATGATCCAGATATATGGCTCATGGTACAACAAGCACGACTGTGAGCACTTGGTGAGAGCATAAGACATGCAGTTGAATTAGAGGCTTTTGCGAAGTCTGAAAAATATAGGGCTAAACACTATGCTAGGTCAGTAAATGAAGCAGACCCAACACACAGCAACAATATAGAGTTTGAAGAACTCAAAAAGATAAGAGATGAACTGAAGCCCCAAACTGGTTCTAATGGGAAAACTCAAAATAGCTCACAACTGTCCCAGGCATCACAGTCCATCTCTGAGATGAAGGAGATAAAACAAATATTGACCGATGTGAAGAGGTGTAAAGGGGAGATTAACAAAGAATTACAAACTCGGAGGACCAAAACAAGGGAAAAAAGAGTAACACAAATGAGTCCTGGCGGGACTGTCGTGTCAATAGACAGTGGAGACATAATTATAATGATAATCCTGATTATAATACAAACGAATACAAAGAACGCACCAGATGCAGAACTTATCACATTCCACGCGACATGTGTCATAATGCCTATCGTGGTAGGGGAGACGAGCAGAACACAAGTGGACATCGTAACTCCAACGAGTTTGTTAGATACAGCTCTTCTGAAGAGGGGGCTGCTGTATTTAGATTGCAATCTATATGGGCAGCCAGTGAGGTTTCTGATTGGTTCTGGAGCAACAGTTTCCATGCTATCAAAGAAACTGTATGACTACTTATCGGAAGATAAACACCATATGTTACATAAATGATGTAGCTCACGACCTGCTGATCATTGAGTCCAACGAAACGAATAAGGCATACCGAGTTGTATCATCTAACTCATCAGAAACTCTGAAGCATCAACACAAATTCACCGGAAGGAATTGGAACTATTGAAACTGAGTATCACGAGCCCAGTTATACCACGATAAGCAGCACGGATCAGGCACCAGCTATGATAGAGAACACAGATATTGGCAGAATATGCCATATGTGACTCCTGGAAGGTCTGGAAATTCACAAATGCTCAGAAAGCTTAACGAACCTATTATGGGTCTCGATGATTACATGGAAATACAGCAGTAGTTTCTGCTACCATAAACAATGGGGATGAGTTTCAAAGAGCTGAACCAAAACCACCCTATCCTGAAGTGAAACCAAATGCACAGGAGAAATATATTCTTCCTGACACATTGACAGACATACATGGTCAGAGAAATTCGACATGTAATGACCATGGCCTTGGAGATATTACGGCATCTGTTCCTCATCATATTCCAAGAGATATGGCCCAACCCAGAAACGGCGCCATGGTACCCACAGGGGGGTTCAAGGACGATAGATAGAATTAAAGAACATCGCAAGGTTAATGACCAGGTTTGATGATTTGATGGCTGTGACCAAGAAGGTCGTGACGCATTAAAACCCCAAATACTGTGGGAAGTCCCCATAGGGCAAAGTCGTGGATGATGACTACCAGATAGGAGAGCCACAGAAATACAGTGTACATACTGTTTGTACAGTACTGTTGATGTAAAACAAATATTCTATTATATGATTAGAGGTAAGTGTCAGCCATGTGGGAACATCAAGTCCCTTGTGGCTGCTGGTTCATTCCAAACGCGACCCCTTGGCTCAACTTGCAGGGTTGAGCCACGAATAGATGTGGTGAGATCGCGAGCTCACCTTAATGGCTGTGCCGTCTCGTGGGTAGTTCATTACCATTGGTCGCTAAAAACCCTCTATGTGTATCGAAGAAGAGTAGGCTATGCGACAGCATTGGAGAACATTTCTGCACCAGATACAAACAAACTTTGGCTTCCATCGGTTCCAGGGTGCAGACGACCTACGGTATGTAAAGGAAGTCGTACCAACAACCCATTTGGGAAACGTAACGGCGTGGTCACCGCTGCTGAAGAATTTAACAAAAGTTCACTAAGCACATGTTCGTCGATTGATATAAAGATTGCACACGCCTCTGATACACATTTCGCAATGCTGCACATTTGACACAAAACGTCTAAACGGTTGTTTGATGGTGTACGTGCAAGCGGAATGGTCATGTGAGTCAGATGATTTCGTTGGTAATGGCAACACACGTTACAAGTTACATGTACTGTGGCTGAACCTGGTTATTAACAATCACTAAACCTCCGAATACGTATAATCTTATACAACTGTGAAGCTATATTATGCGAAGTAAACATATACAATATGATGTAATTTCTTCAACTCAAGTAACTATCAAACGCCTCAGCTTGATAAGGTATGTGTATAAATCACTATAATGCATAAATGTGTATAGGAATATTCCGTGTTTGTCTCATCTTTTAATGTATTGTATTGTTGGGCGATGGGTGCAATAACTTAACCAAACAAATGCGACAGAAGATGATACAATCCGAAAACATTCATATGCGTTATGTGTCTCGTCAACTCTTGAGAGTTTGTCCTGGATTATTGTTCAAAATGGAATTGAATTATCACCCATGTAGAGGGGCAAAACAAGTTTATATTTCACGATTTTCGGTCTACTTTCATCAGAAAACTCCGAAATGTTGCCATCTGTAAATGACACCATGACGTTATCATAATGTATATCTCGAAGTGTGTAGACTTCAATATAATAGCACAAAATAATCGGAGTTGTGCTTTTGTATTCTGCCATAACGAAATTTCTAAAACTGATTTATTTCTTCTGAATTTTGGGGTGGGGTGACACAATCTACCACCACATATCATATATGGCAAAGCATGACATCCTTATCTTACAGTCATATGCAGTATATATTTCCACAAGTTTCTATATTATATACGGGATCTCCATTCAATGCAATACTGAATGATGGCCTATTAAGAGGAGCGAAACAACTGAAAATGAATTAGTTTTTGTCTATTTTCCACGTAAATTTACGAATTTTTTACATCTATCACCGCAATCATGACATTTCATTACTTTGTATTTATAAGTGTGTAACCAGCTATATCGTAGCACAAACGTATCCCCACTACATGTGCTTGTGTATTCATTTGTGCCGAATTTCCCTAAAACGGTTACTTTTTGCTGAATTTTGGGGTGAGGGGTGAAATAATCTTACATAACACATCACGTGTTTAATATGATGACATATTCAGCATACTGTCGTATGCGGTATAAATATCCGCACTTTTCTAGACTATATACGATATCCCTGGTCAAAATAATATTGATCTATCGCCCATTAAGTGAGGCTAAAAAATTGAAAAATTGCGCTGTTTTGTCTATTTTTACAATAAATCTAAAAAAAATCTTCGTTACATCAGAGAAATCGTACTACTATCATAGTAAATATCTAGAGGTATGTAGACTACAATATTTTAGCGCAAAATGTTCGCGTTTCTATACTTTTATTTATCATTTTGCCGAATTTTACAAAAACAGGGATTTTTGCTGAATTTTGGCACTTAATCAGCTAAAAATCATCTTTTGCATCATCTGTATATTTCACACCGGGTCCTACCCGATGCGAAATGTCATAACCTTCAAATGATGTATTACAAGCTTGTGTGTGGTCCCGATGGACTAAACTTTCTGAAATCGGTTCCGTCCGCTCCACTAATTCGTGGTCAAATAAGGCGTACAATGGTACATCCGACATCCGATACGGATCATGTACATGTACTCACCTTATATAACATAATGTAAGCAGTTTTTTCTCGCCCACCGTGTGTGTTGTAGTTGGTAACTCGTGGAAATAATAATCGGAGGTGGTGATTTTTCACTTGTTTGAATAGCATCACTTGCCTAACAACCGTCTGTGAGCAACGTTCATTCTGATTGGTTAAGACAAACACAATCATCCAATCGCTAAATATGTGACTCCAAAAGACGATACCAAGAGTTCAATAGGGCATGTCAAAGGTCATCTACTTTTAGAAATCAAATTTTCAAAGGAACGGTATTGCAATTCAGTTCTCCCAGCGTCGCGTGTGTGCGCCAAGTACACTCAGAGCCCTCTACGGACTGGGCCTTCGGCCCAGCCCTACGTGGGCTTATTAATATGTTTACTGTATTATTTCCCAAATAAATTGGTGTCTATGCAGGGAAATGCGCTATGCAATAGACCGTCATTACATCATTCATCAGTGTACTACGCCATGTACAATGAATTTTCCGTACCAAGTTATGTTTGAAAGTTTTTAAATCGGGTACCGACTAGTCGACGCAACGAGACTTTTGGACCTCGACTAGTTGATTTTGAAATTCACTAATCGTTTCAACACTAGTGCGCCACGATTATGGTACAACCGTGATGAACACGCGAACCATCACAGACCTACCTGCAGGTTGTACGAGTAACACACCGACATTCCACGAGACTCAAGCGGATATAATGATTTCTTTTATATAAATTTATTATGCAGTCTATTCCCGGTGATAAAAGACTTGTAAGTGGTATACAATGATTCGAAATATCCCTAATCACACGACCGCTTTCAAATCAGAATGTAAGAACTAAGATTAGAAATTGAATTGAATCTTCGTCAGACCCTACCAGTACCACAGGGTTATATAACTTATAAAGTTACTCAGCCGTGGTAGCACCTGGACCAGTGTGCCTCTAACAATAATTGGTTGCTGCATTGAAATATCAACACTGACAACAGCTACTGAGCTAGTGACCCACAGGCTACAGTCCAGATGCAGCGAAATTAGGAAAATTTATTTTCAACATGCATAAACTTCTATTTACTGATTATTCGTATTGTCATGCTATTTTGCATACATTAAAATAGTACATCTACATGTAGTTCATTTTGCGAAACATCATTTCTCAATTTATATTATGATTAGCAATTTAGCGGTCATTTGCCAAAGGCGTTGCCGTTGGGTTATAAGCAACTAAATACTTGAAATTATGCCCCTTGGCATTTGTGTAGGGTAACTCGAGTCAGCAAAAACAAAATACCGCCAGCTGAATGGTGTATACTATCTTCGGTTGTTTAATGTGAAAGAAAAAAGAAATTCATAGGCTATGTTAATTCCTCGGCCATTTGTGTGGGATTGTGATCATTGTTCGTCAAGCGGCTACATTCAATTTGGTCGCCAAATTTGGTAGGGGGTGGGGGTATTTTTCTATATTAAAATTTTGTGCACAAAAGGGAGTAGTTGTGGAAATGCCAATTTATTTCCAGGAATAAGTATGGTGAGGCACCATTTCTTTTTTGACAACTTATGTCCGACACGGAGTTCTACACGCAAAAGTTTTTAAAGTTTGGCTCAGTAGGGTAATGAATCGTCGGGATGGCTTAACCCTAACACTGTCGCCTATGGGAAATATTTAGTTGATTGTAACCTATAGGCAAAAATCGTGTTTTGTGGTATCATCGGCTTGTAGGGCAACGAAGTACAGATTTTGGCCACCAATCAAATAAAATCCAAGATTGAACAAAATTAAGGACCCAAAGCGTGTCGAGGCGCCCCATAATCTGACAAATTAACCCTTTGCAACAAAATTCAGATTTTATGCCAAAAATTGGGTGTTTTGTAAAAATGAATTATTTGGAACAGATAGTGCACCTTTAATGTCGAAAAGTTGACAAACGAACCCAGCAGCCTCTCGTCGTATTTAGTGATCCGTCTATTCTCGATTCTTTATTTGGAGTGGACCGGGAAATTCTAAGGGACACAGCGAACCCCAGTTTCGAGTCCGAAAAATCGAGGGGGTGGGGTAATTCAAGTTACAAATTTGTCATTTCCTTCCATGTAATGAAATGCGACTTTTTTGCGTCTTGAAGACTGTTATTACTGGCATCCAGTTACATTGTCAAATCGGCGTTATTATATGTCCCTGTGTGTTTCCCGCGACCAAAACAAACGAAATCGCGCTTTTTGGGTATTTATGTTGTTTTTAAAAATATTTATGTCAAGTACACTTCATAGCCATACGACTTCTATTAAAAAATAGCACGTGGTCATGTAAGACATAAAACAGGAAAAAAGTGGCTAGAGTCCCAATGGTGTGGTGTCTGCTGGGGGTTAAAGTGGAACATAGGTGCTCCGACGAAGTTTTATTTTGCGCCCACTGTCTGGAACAGTGGGGTTAAATACAACCCAATACAGGGAGAAGTGGTGTAGTTCTTGTCTGGAAAGCAGGTTTTTTATTAATATTATGTTTTCGGTGACAATTTGATATATGTTCAAGCAAAAATCCACACATTTTTGGTTGCGTATAGGTTATAAGCAACTAAATACTTGAAATTATGCCCCTTGGCATTTGTGTAGGGTAACTCGAGTCAGCATAAAACAAATACCGGCAGCTGAATGGTGTATAATATCTTCGGTTGTTTAATGTGAAAGAAAAAAGAAATTCATAGGCTATGTTAATTCCTCGGCCATTTGTGTGGGATTGTGATCATTGTTCGTCAAGCGGCTACATTGGTCGCCAAATTTGGTAGGGGTGGGGGTATTTTTCTATATTAAAATTTTGTGCACAAAAGGGGGTAGTTGTGGAAATGCCAATTTATTTCCAGGAATAAGTATGGTGAGGCACCATTTCTTTTTTGACAACTTATGTCCGACATGGAGTTCTACACGCAAAGGTATTTAAAGTTTGGCTCAGCAGGGTAATGAATCGTCGGGATGGCTTAACCCTAACACTGTCGCCTATGGGAAATATTTAGTTGATTGTAACCATTGGCTGTGAACAATTTTGCTTCAACAGACGTCTCGACAGTTTGCATCAGATCTGGCGACGGATGTTCGTTCAAAACAGCAAAACTTCAGGCATGCCCTTTTGGTACCAATCTAGGAATTGTCGGAAGTGTAAAAATTTGTAATGCCTGTGCAAGTAATGGATGTAGGCGTTTGCACCTATTGTTTTCCAGATATAAATCCGTTCAAAGAACCACTTGCTAAGACTCCAGTGTCGACAAGGATATGCGGACAACCGGACTCATCAAGTAAATATCCAAGTGAACCAAAATATGCTTGTTGAATATGGAATGCACCAGAGCATACAACTATATTAACAAACTTCGGGCTCTCAACTGATTGAATTTGTTTAGCTGGTTTAGTTATCGCTAAGTCACAATGGACTACAACCGCCTTCTAAGATATCCTCATGGTTTCCGCAACTACATCTAGACGAGTTGGGTGAGGTTAATGTTCTCCATATATGATATACATTGCTGAGGCAGTGGATCACACTGAAGTCTAGAGTTCCAACCAACCCACATGGGTGTCGATTTAAATAGATGACATGAAATCATCCAGGCTTCGTCGCGTCTCTTCAATTGCTGAAGATTTGTGGGAGGTGGCTTGGTCTTTATTCGGTAATAAAATTTTGACAATTTAGGTTTGTATTCTGTATAGCGCTAGGTCAGTTATATTAGAACATTCCAGGGAACGTTTCCGTCTACGCTGGTCGTGCGCTTGGGGTTCAAAAGTGGTTTTGTTTGACGTAGGCACAATGGCTGGTTTGTTCTGATAACATAATCCGATAGTGTCATGCAGTGTCCCACTCCCATATGTGTTTTCGTCAAAGTTATCCCAGGCCAATGCCGTGGAGAGACCAGGCGCAGTGGTCACACCATCAGGTGTACATTGCTTTTTCTCCGACACCGAAAGAGCCATGTCAGTTTCCAGCTCCTCAATGCAATGGTAATTCAAAGAATGACCAAATCGGTTCAGGATTTCGATGACGCGTCTACTGTCAGTCATACCCTTCAAACCGAGACCAAGACACACGTTCTTAGATGGTTTTAATGCGCCCTTGGTGCAAGAAAACATAGTCGTCAGCCTGTGCTGCAGTATACCGCTCTGTGCGATGGCTTTTTGATGGTCTCGAATATCCTGTGTAAAGCACTCGAAAGAAATATATCAGGAGATTTGGTGGTTGTGCAGTACCTTTATCAAGATCTTCTGGATACAACGGGAAGGGGAAATCTTTCGTCGTATTTTTAAGTTGCAAGATCAATGCTCGTAGATGAAGGGCTGTTTGAAATACCCTGTTATCAAGATAACAGGCCTGTTCCATGATTTTTTCAAGTGTCACATGCTTCTCCATTACAGTTGAGTAAATGACATTGCCCTGCTTGTTATTGAGTTTGCCCATGCGAACCGAACATTGGTAGCGTTTGAGAATATTATCACTCAAAGTAATTACTTTATATGAACTATCTGAGAACCCATATGTGGCCAGATAAGCCATGTATCGTTCATGCAGGGATGTAAGCATCTCGGCACGTTTATCATTTATGATCGCAGACTCTATGTATTGGAATCAGGGAGCTAAATGTGTTCTAGAGTCGGGGAGCGAGTACACCGTGGAACCCTAAAGGTGAAGGTAACTGAAGAATGACCTTCACCTGATACATGCGACACGTTGTTAAAGGATGACATCGCGTTTATTTGATTTGTACATAATATCTAAATAATTTAAACTGGTGAATGAATGGGGGAATGGATTTTTGTGAGCGGGAAATTTATTTAACTAGCTGCTGTAGTTCTGGATTTTTCCAGATCAAATTTGGCTGTGGGATAGCCCCGTCGTACACTTGGGGATTTATTTTTAAAAGTAAACACATGACCTATGATTTTTCTTGCATTTTCGTGATCAACTGGTGTCAATCTAGCTGGGTAAACATCACTGGTATGGCATGCAGGCTTCAATTCTGTGAATTTGGCGGAAACGTTAACACTGTCGCCTATGGGAAACCATTTAGTTCAGTGATTCCTATTTGTATAAATCGTCAGTTGCACGAACGCGTGCTTCCCTCAACGATACGTGCCTAGTCGGTGCTATTGAGTCGGTGGATGGGTGTTGTCTTTGTCGCTGACTCTCAGTTTATTTAGATACTGTATCCGACAGGAGTGGTGCTATTTCACTTCTTTAGCAACAAAGTCTATGCCACAAATGTTGGCAATCATTTCGCTGTCATCGTATTCCATTGTGGCATTTTGTATCACTTCTGCTGCTTCCAAAGTTTCACAAGAACCCAATGGCTCGAAATTGGAGCTTCTTGTTCGATGTTATCGCTCTTTATTACAAAAGAGACAGAGTGGGGTCAGAACTCCCGATGGTGTGTTCATATGATGATCAATATCTGTCATCGGAACCACATTCCTAACAGCAGAGGTACCAACCAAATCTGTAGCAGCAACTATTGTGACTCCTGTGAAGTTTTTTGTGGCAGACGCTGTGATACCCATAACTCTCGGAAAAACTTGCCAGAAAGCTTGGCGCAGATGTCTGAATATTTTGATGAGCCGACTTTCGACAATCTCGATTGACACGCAACTTGGACCGCATCCCGCGTCTTACTGTCGTAGCGTTTCACTGGCCCAAAATCACCAGTTCCGCTAACATGGCATTGCAGCACACATTCTATACCACTTTGGGAGAATGTAGCCATCATGAAGCAAAACGAAAACGAAACTAGATATAACAGAACTATAATAGACAAAGAATACTGAGTTAGAGCAAAATACAAATATTAGAGGCTATGAGTGAGCTGAACGTGGCTGTTCTGTGTATGGACTACCTCGCGATAGTGAAGCATGCCCGCGCATAACGCTCTTTATTTGCCAACTACCTTCGTTGGCAAATAAAGAGCGTTATGCGCTGGCTGGAATTGTTCTGAATATGTCCAAACCAGATAGCTTCTAATTTTTGTATTTTGCTCTAACAGTAATATATCAACTGAACTATTCTAAATGGATTGGCGTATCGATTATATAGGCTTAGTACACAATACAAACGTTCGGTCGCATAACTTCAATTACTGGTGCGGTACCCGTTTCTGTGAACAGTTAAGCGTTTGCATGGTTACATTTGGATGGACGTATTAATCTTCTAGTTTAGTTCAATGTTATTTCCTTCGATCATAATAACTTATACTCTAAATATATTTGCCTTTGCTCAATGGCAGTCTCACGGAAAAGGCAGTTCTCTATGAGCGAGTGACATCACAGTGATAAGAATTATGTACACTGTAAAAATTTGAATCTTGCACAGGAAAATGCTTGAAATGTACACTTTTCGCAATTGTACCGGTCTTGGTGGTCTTCATTTGCCGATTAAGTAATCGAAATATACTCTGTCACATCATGACAACCCATTGTTTTAAGTACGTGACACAAATGTAACCAATATCCTTCCATTATGGAGTCGTTTTCAATTCTTATTAATTTTTACTGTTTTTGGCTATTTTGGCACACATTTTGGCTGACATCTTGAATGGTTGAAATAACGGCTGTGTTAATTTTTGTTTCCACATATCAGAATCTGGTATACAGTAAAGTTCAAAATTATACTAGAACGGATTCCAACCGACGATTAAAAAATTTCTTAAGCTAACTTTCCAATTTGACATTTAAAAAAAAAATGGCGTTTCAAAATATATTTGACCTTTGACCTCTCGTACTCGAGGTCAGTGGTCGAAATTCTAATTCTGTGTGTATTCACTAGAGAGAGTGACTTATTGCCGACAAATGGTATATACAACGTGTTAGCTGGCACTACATATGTTGCATACATTCGAAATTACAAACCCTCCCCCAACACTTAAGTAACATTTTCGCTCTCACCAGGCATCATTCTATGTTAAATATCTCCCAAACACCGCGTTTCCCATTCGCAAGAAATTGGTTTCCGTAAATTGGCCACAAAATGAGCAGAGTGGGTCTTTTGGTCAGAGTGACGACAATAAACCCTTATGGGCTCTCGGACTATGTTGTTTTGAGACATTATCAGAGTGGAGCGAGGGGTGGGCCAGAAATTTTACTGGGGGCGGGCACTCATGGGCCAGAGTGACATCGAGCGAGGGGGGTGGGACCAGAGTGACCCGCCCAGGGTCGGTCCAGATGTTATGTTATATTCCAAAGAGTAAGGTGAGCGCTTCGAAGTGGTTTTTTTGACAGATAATAGCACAATTTACCAATGTATCGATTTTTTCTTGTATTCTAATGCCAGTGTGGTAAGCGAAGGGCCCGGTATACTTGCCAATATACACCACGCGAGGGCGTAATGATGACCAAAGAATGGCCTCAAGTAATGCACTCCTGATAACAACTGAAGATATGGTATCTCATGAGGGTTAATTAAAATACATGTAGGTTCCAAAGGGGTTAATTGTAATATGGTCGCACCCAGAGAGGGTTAATTAAAATATTATCACACGAGGGTAAATTAAAATGTGTTCTAATGGCGGTTAAATAAAATATGGTCCCATGAGGTTTAATAAAAATATGGTCCCATGATGGTTAATTAAAATGGTACCATGATTGTTAATTAAAATATGGTCCCATAACTGATCATGGTTAATTAGAAAATGATCCCATGAGGGTTAATACAAATATAGACCAATGGGGGTTAGTTGAAATATGGTCCCATGTAGGACAATAAAAATATGGTAACATGGGGAGTTAATTAAAGTTGAAATATGGACCCATTACGAGAGTTAATTAAAATATAATAAATAAACATCATAAATAGCATAAATATGGTGTCATCGGTGTTGATTAACTACGATTTCATGGGGTTAAATAAAATATAGTCTAATGAGGGTCAATTAAAATGTGGTCAAATGAGGACTCATTAAAATATGCCCCCCCCCATAAGGAATCATAAAGGATCAATTAAAACATGGTCATAGGAGGGTTAATTTCTGAATATTGTTCAATTCATATAGAATTCTTAAATATGCTGTTTACATATATAAACGGATGTTTAGAATAATGCCACATTGTGTGTTGAACAGCCAATGTCGAAAGGTTAGTGTTGTAAATTTTCTTAATCACATCTGTATTCATAGCTCAGATATATTCCGCACACAAAGACATGGAAAAAAAAGTTTAGAAACCGAGACTAAAGTTCATTAAACGTCAATATGTCCAAACAACACGAATGAGTGATCTGTGAATTGGTTAATAATTACTATCCCAATTCATTTAGAATATAACATGTCGATATTTACAACGTATAAATAAACGAAAAATTTTCACTAAATGATGTTACATAACATATTAAACACCGATATAAACAAACAGGATTCATGTGTGAATTAAATTCCTAATACTATCCTATAGTAGATAGCATTCCGATTTATGTCACGTGAAAACAACAAAGCATGTTAAACAACAATAGAAACACACAGCGGGCAACTAGCTAAGGGTTAACTCGGGAATTCTCGTTCCAATTCGGCACCCACTTTTCATTGTGGCAAACAAGCCACGGTTCAATAAAGCATTTCGACATACACTTAGATCTAGCCGCAAAGGCGTAAGCGATACGAGAATATACATCGCGACGAGATGATATATATATCAGACCACAAAAATAATTAATGCCAAATTACGTTACATGGTTCGAGTACGAAGTACGAACATACCCAAGTACCTTTCTAATCATATATCGTACGAAAATATCCAAGTACCTATTTAATCATATTTCTCACATTCGCCCATACCCCGATTGACAAATAAAAAACACGATCACAGAAATCACCCATAGAGGGCGTAATGAGTTGTCTGTAACCTGTGAGGGCGTTCACATAGTTATTTTCTCCGAAGCCCAATGTTGTTCGACCCGAGTAGCGTTCGCACAACTTTATTACGCCGTTTTTCAAACTCGGTCGAAAATCTGTTCGGCTCAAAATGTTTGGCCGAGGCGGCTATGAACGAATTTGGGATCATTCCTGGCATTTCTTAATTTATGACGAATAAGGGATAAGGAACAACATTCGCGTTCACTTTTATCACATGTGTGGGGAATTTTAATACTTGTGAGGATGGACGTGCGCCGGGGTGTTGGTGTGAATGACTTTGGCAAACATATTTACAAGTTGGAAAGTTTTTCTGAAATATGAGATGAAAATTAGATATAAATTGTTGCGATAGTTTGCTTTTAGTGCCTAGTTTTTGTCATTATGAAAAAAAGTTCAATATTTCCTTCTATCGGTTTTGAAAAGGGATGTGAAGGTGCCGGGTGTTGTGTGTTTGATCAGGTGGGATTGGTGGTGGTAGTTTATAGTAGAGGAGGGTGGATGTTGGATTTATGATGTGGATGCATATGCTAGTTCAGATATGGGGCGAGGAAAGCCGGACATTTTGTCAGTGAAGATTATTTAGGCGAAGGGGAGGACTGATGAATGTGCGATGACGGTAGCTCTGTTGTGAGTGAGTGCTGGAGCTAAATATGTGAGCGGTGAATGGTGGATTGTTAATGTGATATCAATCACTATGTTGTGAGTGTGTGCTGGGGCTGAATGTGTGGGCGGTGAATGGTGGATTGTTAAAGTGATGTGAATCACTATGTTGTGAGTGTGTGCTGGGCGGAACATGGCTGTGAGTGGTGAATGGTGGGTGGATTGTTAAAGTGATATGAATCACTATGTTGTGAGTGTGTGCTGGGACTGAATGTGTGAGCGGAGAATGGTGGATTGTTAAAGTGATATGAATCACTATGTTGTGAGTGTGTGCTGGGACTGAATGTGTGAGCGGAGAATGGTGGATTGTTAAAGTGATATGAATCACTATGTTGTGAGTGTGTGCTGGGACTGAATGTGTGAGCGGTGAATGGTGGATTGTTAAAGTGATATGAATCACTCTGTTGTGAGTGTGAGCTGGGGTCTATTATGTGAGTGGTGAATGGTGGATTGTTAAAGTTATATGAATCACTCTGTTGTGAGTGTGTGATGTGGCTGAATGTGTGAGCGGTGAATGGTGGATTGTTCAAGTGATATGAATCACTCTGTTGTGAGTGTGTGATGGGGCTGAATGTGTGAGCGGTGAATGGTGGATTGTTAAAGTGATGTGAATCACTCTGTTGTGAGTGTGTGATGTGGCTGAATGTGTGAGCGGTGAATGGTGGGTTGTTAAAGTGATATGAATCGCTATGTTGTGAGTGTGTGCTGGGGCTGAATGTGTGGGCAGTGAATGGTGTATTTTTAAAGTGATAAGAATTACTCTGTTGTGAGTGTGTGCTGGGGCTGAATGTGTTTAGCGGTTAATGGTGAATTGTTAAAGTGATATAAATCACCCCGTTGAGTGTGTGAGCTGGGGTCTATTATGTGAGTGGTGAATGGTGTATTTTTAAAGTGATAAGAATTACTCTGTTGTGAGTGTGTTCTGGGGCTGAATGTGCGAGCGGAGAATGGTGGATTGTTAACGTGATATGAATCACTATGTTGTGAGTGTGTTCTGGGGCTGAATGTGCGAGCGGAGAATGGTGGATTGTTAACGTGATATGAATCACTATGTTGTGAGTGTGTGCTGGGGCTGAATGTGCGAGCGGAGAATGGTGGATTGTTAACGTGATATGAATCACTATGTTGTGAGTGTGTTCTGGGGCTGAATGTGTGAGCGGTGAATGGTGGATTGTTAAAGTGATAAGAATTACTCTGTTGTGAGTGTGTTCTGGGGCTGAATGTGCGAGCGGAGAATGGTGGATTGTTAACGTGATATGAATCACTATGTTGTGAGTGTGTTCTGGGGCTGAATGTGCGAGCGGAGAATGGTGGATTGTTAACGTGATATGAATCACTATGTTGTGAGTGTGTGCTGGGGCTGAATGTGCGAGCGGAGAATGGTGGATTGTTAACGTGATATGAATCACTATGTTGTGAGTGTGTTCTGGGGCTGAATGTGTGAGCGGTGAATGGTGGATTGTTAAAGTGATAAGAATTACTCTGTTGTGAGTGTGTTCTGGGGCTGAATGTGCGAGCGGAGAATGGTGGATTGTTAACGTGATATGAATCACTATGTTGTGAGTGTGTTCTGGGGCTGAATGTGCGAGCGGAGAATGGTGGATTGTTAACGTGATATGAATCACTATGTTGTGAGTGTGTGCTGGGGCTGAATGTGCGAGCGGAGAATGGTGGATTGTTAACGTGATATGAATCACTATGTTGTGAGTGTGTTCTGGGGCTGAATGTGTGAGCGGTGAATGGTGGATTGTTAAAGTGATAAGAATTACTCTGTTGTGAGTGTGTTCTGGGGCTGAATGTGCGAGCGGAGAATGGTGGATTGTTAACGTGATATGAATCACTATGTTGTGAGTGTGTTCTGGGGCTGAATGTGTGAGCGGTGAATGGTGGATTGTTAAGGTGATATGAATCACTCTGTTGTGAGTGTGAGATGGGGCTGAATGTGTGAGCGGTGAATGGTGGATTGTTAAAGTGATAAGAATCACTCTGTTGTGAGTGTGAGATGGGGCTGAATGTGTGAGCGGAGAATGGTGGATTGTTAAAGTCATATGAATCACTCTGTTGTGAGTGTGAGATGGGGCTGAATGTGTGAGCGGTGAATGGTGGATTGTTAAAGTGATGTGAATCACTCTGTTGTGAGTGTGTGCTGGGACTGAATGTGTGAGCGGTGAATGGTGGATTGTTAAAGTCATATGAATCACTCTGCCGTGAGTGTGTGCAGGGGCTGAATGTGTGAGCGGTGAATGGTGGATTGTTAAAGTCATATGAATCACTCTGTTGTGAGTGTGTGCTGGGACTGAATGTGTGAGCGGTGAATGGTGGATTGTTAAAGTCATATGAATCACTCTGTTGTGAGTGTGAGCTGGGGTCTATTATGTGAGCGGTGAATGGTGGATTGTTAAGGTGATGTGAATCACTCTGTTGTGAGTGGGTGCTGGGACTGAATGTGTGAGCGGTGAATGGTGGATTGTTAAAGTCATATGAATCACTCTGCCGTGAGTGTGTGCAGGGGCTGAATGTGTGAGCGGTGAATGGTGGATTGTTAAAGTCATATGAATCACTCTGTTGTGAGTGTGTGCTGGGACTGAATGTGTGAGCGGTGAATGGTGGATTGTTAAAGTCATATGAATCACTCTGTTGTGAGTGTGAGCTGGGGTCTATTATGTGAGCGGTGAATGGTGGATTGTTAAAGTGATGTGAATCACTCTGTTGTGAGTGTGTGCTGGGGCTGAATGTGTGAGCGGTGAATGGTGGATTGTTAACGTGATATGAATCACTCTGTTGTGAGTGTGTGCTGGGACTGAATGTGTGAGCGGTGAATGGTGGATTGTTAAAGTGGTATTGTTAAGTGGATTGTTAAATTGATATGAATCACTCTGTTGTGAGTGTGTGCTGGGGCTGAATGTGTGAGCGGTGAATGGTGGATTGTTAAAGTCATATGAATCACTCTGCCGTGAGTGTGTGCAGGGGCTGAATATGTGAGCGGTGAATGGTGGATTGTTAAAATGATATGAATGACTCTGTTGTTGTGAGTGTGTGCTGGGGTTGAATGTGGGAGCGATGAATGGTGGATTGTTAAAGTGGTATTGTTAAGTGGATTGTTAAATTGATATGAATCGCTCTGTTGTGAGTGTGTGCTGGAGTTGAATGTGTGAGCTGTGAATGGTGGATTGTTAAACTGATATATTTACACACTAAATGTTGTCATCACTAAATCCAGCATTCTGATTGGTCGGCGCCCACGTGGCTAGTTGCAGTTATTTCTCGGTGAATTCGCAACGCCTCATAACACCAAGCTAATAACACCATCGATACGTCATTAGGTTTGGAAAGACGAACGCGTAATGCTTTGGGCGCATTTTGACTCGCGCAGGATTGACTTAATACATCATCGGGTTTCAACATGAAGAGAAATTGTTCCTATTAACTTTTGCCAAGGGTGCTATTGGGTATTTTGGGCTGATCTTGTCACGATACACTTTTCGATTTAAATATATTTACAAAAGTGGCTTTTTCGCTAAATGTATATAAATATAACGATTAACTGTCATGTAGACTATTTTTATGGAGATGTAACGGTGAGGTAAGTGGACATAACTTGTATGTAAACCCTTCGGTTTACATACAAGTTATGTCCACTTACCTCACCGTTACATCTCCATAAAAACAGTCCACATGACGTTAATCCTTATATGAATCACTCTGTTTCGCCTCACATCGAATCAAATTGATCAACGCAAGTATATCAATAACTTTTATATCAACACTGTCAGCACACAACTGCCATTCTTTTGTATAAATTAAATAAAGTGACTCCTGTTGTGGAATTCATTCTCATTTTTTTTTTATCAGTGGTCTGTTTGTGACAGACTGAAGGCTGTGTGGTTACATGTTTATTTGTTTATCTGTGGCTTGTTTGTGACAGACTGAGGGCTGAGTGTTTACATGTTAACGTAGTTCAAACGTCTTGTTGTTTAATTATAAATTAGGTTTAGTGGCCAAGTTGTAAACTATCAGTTTGGTGCATTGAGAGAATACGTAAGATGTCTTTACGTGTAGCCGAATTGATAAATAAACGAAAAAGTTCACTAAATGATGTTACATAACATATTAAACACCGATATAAACAAACAACTCGAAGGATTCATGTGTGAATTAAATTCCTAATACTATCCTATAGTAGATAGCATTCCGATTTATGTAACGTGAAAACAACAGAGCAGGTTAAACAACAATAGAAACACATAGCGCGCCGCGCGCTAAGGGCTAACTCGGGAATTCCCGTTCCAATTCGGCGCCCAATTCTCATCGTGGCAAACAAGCCATGGTTCAATAAAGCATTTCGACATACACTTAGATCTAGCCACAAAGGCTTAAGCGATACGAGAATATACATCGCGATGAGATGCTATCTACATTAGACCACAACAATGATTATATATCTCACATTCGCCCATATCCATATTGACAAGTAAAAAACACGATCACTAAAAACAACCATAGAGGGCGCAATGAGTTGTATGTAACCTGGAAGGACGTTCACATAGTTATTTTCTCTAAATCCCAATGGTGTTCGACCCCGAGCAGCGTTCGGACAAATTTATTACGCCCTTTTTCAAACTCGGACGAAAATCTTTTCGGCTCAAAATGATTGTCCGAGGCGGCTATGAACGAATTTGGGGTCATTCCTGGCATTTCTTAATTTATGACGAATAAGGAATAAGGAACAAAATTCCAGTTCACTTTAGCACATGAGTTTGGGGAATTTTAATACTTGTGATGATGATAGGTGCACATATTGAAGATATGGGTCGGGTGTTGGTGTGAATGACTTTGACCAACATATTTACCAGTTGGAAAGTTGTGCCTGAAATATGAGACTAAAAATTAGATTGAATTTGTTGCGGTAGTTTGCTTTTAGTGCCTAGTTGTCATTATGACAAAATTTCAATATTTCCTACTATCGGTTTTGTATGCGTTAATGGGTTCGGTTTGAACGTTGGTTACCAGTGCCTGGTGACATTATGACCGGGACGGTAGCGCAACTGTATAGTAGAGGATACATTGCGAGGAAGGGGTGGTTGTGGGTGATTGGTCAGTGAGCATTCGTGTATGCAAGGGTTTATGTGGACGGCTGATGACTGTGTGATGAAGGATGAATCACTATGTTGTGAGTGTGTGCTGGGATAGAATGAGTGAGCTGTGAATCGTGGATTGATTGTTAAAGTGATATGAATCGCGCTGTCCCGCCCCACATCGAATCAATTTCTTCAACGCAAGTATTTCAATAACTTGTATATCAACATTGCCAGCACACAACCGCCATTCTTGTGTATAAATTAAATAAAGTGACTCCCTTTGTGAAATTCATTTTATTTGTTTATCTGTGGTTTGTTTGTGACAGATCGACTCTGCGTGTTTACATGTTTGCGTAGTTCACACGTCGTGTTGTTTAATTATGAATTAGGTTTAGTGATCGAGTTGTAAACTATTAGTTTGGTGTATTGAAAGAAGCCGAATTCCCTGTCATTTAGTAGTAATATGTCTTTACGGGTAGCCGAATTCCCTATCATTTAGTAGTCATAATTTAAAAATTATTGAATCGAGTTAACACGATTATCATCAATACTTTCAGGAATATATCAGCTTGATGCGTGCCGCCACGACGTGTGGCCGATTTGCATATACCAACAATATCGTATGAGCAGCATCAGGTAGGCCGTATACATCTCTACAGAATCGAACAGCTTATCGCCCTGCACTCACGAACGACGATGTCGACATCACTGGATAACGAACAAAGACGGTATAACCGGATGCTCCTCTCCACTGATATATCCAGAATTATAGCGCGCCATTCGTATGCTGGGATAAAGCACACCTTAGTGGGTAGCCGGGCTAGCGATATCGCTATACAAGGTAGCGACGTGGACGTATTGGCCGAACCAATATCATTTACAATCGACGAATCCCTGTTGGAATACAACGATAAATTTCCCTGTTACGTCAAGATTCCTGTCACCGCATTACGTGGCAACATACCAGACATTCTACGAAGTGATGAGTATGTGCGGAGTGGCCCGGTCCGTGATATGGATGAGAAGATTTTCGAAAAGAATTTGTGTCAGTATCCTGGGTCGAAGGTTGGCAAAATAATATCGAACACTGATGGATCGTCACCCGCAGATATGGTCCCTCAGCTCAGAATAAGTGCTAGACCTCGAACAGCTCAAATATCCCATCAACGAGATCGTTCTTGGCCACCTGAAAGAATAATAGCACTAATTACCAAAGGAGAATTCCACCTGACGCCTCGCCCAGCGCCCTGCAACCCGGACCCCGACCATGACTTCTGCCTTTCGTTCGCGAAGGCGGAAGTAATCCTAACCAATTCGATGTCTAACAACCAGAGGCGTTGTATACTATGGCTCAAACATATCCTACGGTGCATTAACAGAAAGCAAGAGAACAACATTGATAAAAAGGAAGAAAACAAAATTATAACGTCGTATCACATGAAGACCACCTCGTTTTGGTATTTTGAGCAGGCGAGCACTGATATCGGTGCGAGTAATCTCCCGATTATGAACATATTGAAGAGGCTGGATAAGTATCTTGGTGAGAAATTTTTGCCACATTACTTCGTATCTACGATGGACCTTTTCGCTGGAATCAAGGATTTTGATTTACGCGAAGCCCGCAGACGGCTGCGCAGTTTCTTGGGATTCTTCATAATCAGCAGCGAGCCACAATTAAGTATAATTACAAGCGCAAGTGTAGTTATCGCTTTATCATTGTATGATAATTGTCGAAATTTTGAAAGACATGCCGAAACTTTATATAATAATTTCGCAAAGTCCGAACCTAAATTCTGGTTACTAAATGAGGAACCATTTTATTTCTCGGTAAAAAAGAAAATGTTCCCTGTAAATTGGGTAACAAATGATTGCGGTAAAAAAATTGCTGCTATAAAGGACCTCCGATCAACAATAAACGAGATGGCTGATGGGTGGAATTATGGGAGGCGAATCACAGATCTGAATAAATTACATTGCAACATAATAGAGTGTAGTATGGCCATTACTGAGCATGAACCATTGGAGGAATTCTTTTGCATGTGTTTCCTAAAAAAAATTCAGAAAAAGGGATGTGCATGTACTCTCAATGCTGAACTGAAAATCCAGAAACCGGAATACATCATGAATAAATGGCTGAGGATCACGGATGACATCATCAGCAGCCTGAATTCTCACGTGAACTCGGTCACGGACCAGTTACTGACCGGTGTATTGTCGTTCAGATCGAATGGTAGCAGTCAGGTGAGCAGCGATGAACATGATATTGAGAAGTTATTTTGCTTTGATCACTTGATCAGGAAGTTGCTATCGTCTGTTAACGATGCTATTCGGGAGTTATCTCCTGTCGTGGATTCTGACGCACACTCATTCATTCCGATGGGAGAAACGCCGGTGTCAGCGGACACATTAATGCTTGCTATTCAGGAGCTGTTCATTCCCGTGGAGTTTGTCATCGTTCGATCTATTCTTTTACACACAGCAGATGTACCACGTAAATCCTTGATAAACAGATCTCGATATTATTCTGCCCAAGTAGATACACCTGCGCAGGACATTAGCGAGGATGTCCCAATCCCAACGGCACCAATGCTTTCCCCGTCACTATTGGAACGCAATTGTCTCGAAGTTATTGACGTTATCACACAATACGTGGGCCAATGCGATACTCTGTACGATCGCATCGTTTTCTTACATGGCAGGATGGAATTTTTCGGTCATTCTATGTCTAAGCAGAACAGAATCGAAGCCAGGTGACTCAATATCAAGTGAAATTAGGGGGCGAAGAGCAAACATTTCCGACATTAGCCGCGCGTGTGGGATAATCAGTATTACCCACATGTTACTATACCATTGTTATTATGTATAGCGTATTTGGTGATCGGAATATAGGGACAATCAGTGCTTACACTATCTATGGAACTTTCCTGTATCGAGAGCAGCGGTCAGATAAAGGCCAGAACTAATTAACATAAATTATGCGGGCCACATGTTGAACTCATTAACTGAGTCATAGCTCGAACCTATACGAAGCACCGGGGGTATAAAAGGAATATATCACTATTCTAGGATAATTCTCGTTCTCATTTTAATTTCGGTCTATTCTCTTCCCGACTTTCTAATACCCGATTCCGATTCGAGGCAACGTCCACCCAGCAGGCGGCTTAGAGCCGGGTTGTCATTTTATCAACCGTGGACATCTACTATCTCAATATTTCCGGTCACCAACCACACATCTCTTTGTTAGTATCACGATTAAATCATCACCAACTTCATAACCCCACACGCGTGTCCGTAAGTGAAACGTTAGTTAAGAGTACTGATTGCAGCCTGTCCGGTCCTAACTGATGATAAACATTGGCACAAAGCCTGTTCTGATTAATATAGTCTGAATGACAAGTTCAGTCTTCTGGTACTGGTGATACGATTTAGGTTTTGACGTAAACATTTGAAGAAAATATAATAACTAGTTTTATTATATTTTCATCAACGAGTTCCTTATAAATTAATCGTATCTATACTCTCCCAAGAAACCTGAATGGGCTATTATATGTGTCAACTTACAGTGTCAAAATGTTATTATATATTATAATGTGTTATTACATTTGTCAACTAACAAAATGTTATTTTATATTATGTATTATATTATACAGTTATCGCCCGCGATTGAGTGAGACACGGGGATTTGTCGCCCGCTCGAGACCTGGAATGTAACCCGAGGGCCGCCAGGCCCGAGGGTGACATTCCAGGTCGACAGCGACGACAAATCCCCATGTCTCACGAAAACAAGGGTGATAACTTTTGTTATCTGACAAAGGAGTACACACGAACCTCCTTAATAGCAGGCATAAATGAGCGCATATATTCTTTAATCCAGTTCGAAAAGTTACTTTTATGTTGGAATCATCGCTATTTAGAAAATAAAACAGTCATAATATGGATCAATTAACTGACCCGTCAGTCGCGCAGCTATTCTCCGGTCAGTTTGCTGGTTACATGGTGAAAATCGGGTTACGGAAAGAGGAGCAATTTCGAAGTTGAGTAGCCATGCAGCGAAATGTTCGGTTTCGTTTCAAATTTTAATGGCCGTGAAGACGCCGACAGACTTGTTCATTTCCAGATTGCTAAAATGTGAAACTAACACGTTGTAGTGGTGCAAAAAGAATTTGACATCTGTCACAGATTGTTACGCAACATACGGGTATTCTCTGAAGTCTGAGGAATGTATTGAAGAAAAGAAATAGTCAATTGATAAACAGCAAAGAGTGGCTATTTCATCAAGCACATAAACGTAGTTGTAACGTATGTACACCGTATGTGCAATTGTCTGCAGCAAATACCAACTGCATAATAAGGTTTATCCAACTCCTACCCCTGTCTACTATACATATAAAGCCCATAAGATAAACCACGCCTATATCCGTCTACTAGACGTATAAAGCATCCTCTACTAGACGTATAAGAAAGGTTACAATAACTTGGAGCAGTTAACCTCCAGCAGTTCGTGAGTGACGTCACTGGGTCGTAACAACGTTATGGAGCATCATTAGAACGGACTAGGCTAGTTTCAGTTGTTAGTGACAGCGTCCTTAGAAACGTCAACACACACAACGTATTTTCGTGAAACAACTTTCTAAAAGATCAAAGGTTGCGCCCCAAAACGCACTCAAATAGAATTTTTAAATGTTCAGTTTTTGAAATCTATAACTTGATTAAGTAATTGGCAGTTTGTTACTATATAAAGTATAAGATATTCTTCCGTGAGCTGGAATTAGTACATTTGCACTGCCGATCTTATAGTGCTGCCTGCTGGTACTAAGTACAGTACTGCTAAAATTCAGAATTTCATTCAATTCATTAATAAGTTTCAAGCACAAACATCCAAATTCACATGACTGATATATTCGTACATTTCAGTTTTAGATTTGAACGTTACGCAAATAATTTAGATTTTATTAGAAATTACACCATGATATGATATTTTCCGGCATAATTTAGAAATTATATGGCGGATTATTTCACGACGCAGCGCATGAATACAAAACTGTTTCATAATTAATTAGTCTCTACTATACAGATAAAGTCGCTAAGTAGGTCATCGCTTCTCTGTAAGGAGCCTGTGAATTTTGCGATGGTTATTGACAAAAACTGCGATAAAAAACATTTAAATACGTTCGGTGAATAAACAGAACATCCACATAGTGCAGCTGAATAAAGAATTTATTTTTGCTCGTATGTGGGCATCTATTTGGCTCGCCTAGAGGCTCGCCAAATAGATACCCACATACTCGCAAAAATAAATTCTTTATTCAGCTGCACTATGCGGATATTCTCTATTTATCTATTTGTCCCACGGTCTTTATTATTGATATAAACAGGTCCAATAGGAATATTACACCTTATAACAGATATGTGTCTGTGATAACACCATTTATACATAGCGTGCTTTAATAGCAAATAAAAAAACCACATAATTATGCAAATTAGCAAACACCACAGTTCGCGGGTGTTATGAAACAGTGGGGTTTATAAAAACAGTGATTTTCGAAATTATCAGAGAGCTGTCAGAGAATATCTGCGTGGTGAGTTCTTCGTAGTTCTATGTTTGCTGGTAACATCTGAGCGGTCAATAACTGAGACAATGTTACCCTCGAGGGTAATATGGTGATTTATCGCCCGCCATGTGATGCACTCTCAGCCAATCAGAAGAGAGGAAAATGGGATGAAGGATAACAAAGTTTATTAACGTCGTTTGGCAATTGATCTATGGTCGTATATATGTATCAGTAGACGAACAACCAGTGTTCACGCTGTCGGTAGCCAATGGCTAATCTTTTTCGAATTTGGCTAATAAAAATTTCATTTGGCTAAAATTTTGGCTAAACTTTTTTTGACCCAAAATGGAGACGGAAATCATGGAGTCAGAAAGCTAATTAATAAAAGCGCTCAATAGATCGACATTCAAGACGAAGTTAGGTGACGAAAGTACCGGTATTTCGTTATTTTCGTACTTATGAAATATCGTTCTGTGTGGCGGCTGTACAAAGGAAACATTATACAACTGATTGACATCTGATCAGTATTTTTGTTTATATATATGCTTTGAAGAGAGTTGTTATCAGTGAGCACAATTAATAGGTGAATACCTAGTGGTGACGCTGTTGTTTTAAAGAGTGATTTTTTGTTTATACGCCGTCGATGACACCGACTATGTAAACAATACGAAACATGTATGCTTTGAAGAGAGTTGTCATCAGTGAGCACAATGAATAGGTGATTAACTAGTGATACCGCTGCTGTTTTAAGGTGTTTTTGTAATGTCCAATAAATAGGCGGATCGGAATAGTATCCATCATTCTCTGGCAGAGGGTGGAGCGAACAGGTCGTGATTGCTTCGACCTTATTAGTTCCTCTTTGTCAGAGCGTTGAGCACGGGTGAGTTGTTGCATCTTTAATATTAGTAAACACTACCCAACCAATTATTTTAATTCAGTCATGAACCTGCAATTTTTACAACAAAAAACAAGGACTGATAAGCAACTGCCTTAAAAATTGCCGTCGCCAGAATTATTTCGTCGACTAAAAAGCCTGGTACCCACATTGTTGTGTGCTCTTGACGTGGATGTATAACTTTTAAGTTTAAAATAAGAAAACATAAAGTCAACATCATAAACATGCTTAATTTTTTTTTCTGATTAATCTTAATAAAGGCATTAAAATGAGGGATTAAGGGGAGGTGTCTCTCGGCCCTTTCGACAATCCCGGGCTAGCCCCCCGAACCACTCACTCTAATGTATCCATCATTCACAATTTCCATCATCATCTAATCATCAAAACGTATAAGCTGTATACTGGTTATGTAATTAATTAAGCCGTCTGCTTTGTTCGTGATAGAAGAGCAGTTCTTAACTCAGTGGTTACGCAATGTGTGTCATTAAATGTATCCCTGGCTTAACTTCATAAAAGATTTGAATACAATAGCTATTCACCAGTTAACACCTTACTATAATAAGCCATTGTTAGCGGCCGTGGTCCGTGCGCATGGTCCGACGTGAAATCCCGTCGTATTTTATATTAATGTTTTATAAATTGTTCTGCCTGTGTGTTATTTGATATGTGATGATATGTTCGTATAATATTGATTTTAAAGTTGTTTTTGTGTTGTTTTAATTATGTTTTCATTCTGACTATAACAAATAAAGTTTAAAACAAATATTTTAGTCATTAATTGTGAACCGACCAGAAAACGATGATTTAATTTGGCCAAATTGTTTTTAATTTGGCCAAAAAACATTTGGCTAAAGTTTTTTTCATTTGGCTAATAAAATTTTCATTTGGCTAAACTTTTGGTTAAAGTTTTTTTCGGTCCAGCGTGAACACTGCGAACAACACACTGTTTAATTCCGAGAAAGTATAATAGCGTAACTCATGGACTCTTTCTGCAGTTTCTGGTGGATACACTATATATATATAGTATCATCAAACATGATTATTACAGTCATGGGATATAAGTAGTGGCTAACTTTGTCAATTGTCATTCTGTTTGTCGCGATTAATCCGTTTCAACAATAATGAAGTATGTATTTATTTACAACTGGGTATACATTATACGTTATAATATGATACATGAACATCATAAACACATTACTTCGATAAAATATGATAACTGGGTTTTAAATATTGAGATGTATCAATCAATTTTGTGGGTTGGACTAAGTTCTCGAGGACACCTGGCTATCTCCATGAAGATACAGACGTTTCAAAGAAATTTCCAGGTGCTCCTCTGTTCATGGTGCTTTATATTGGCTAAATATTCTCAGTTTAAACGAAATGTTGATGCGCATAAATATTAGCTACATGTGCCAGACACAGAGCGAGATTTTGAGTTGCTTATGTCAGTCGAGGAGTCTGTTATGAAAAACCCTTGTCAGATGTGCAGTATTGGGAGGATCCTGAAAAGTTTTATGCTACTAACTGCATTTTCTTGTATATCAGAAGAAACTATATTTGACTGCACACTGTGACCACTATTTTTCAACATGCCTTCCATATCTCTTGACAAATTGTAACTTTTTGTGGAAACTGATTTGAATGGAACATACTCAATTTTGTTATAATGTATATGCAATCCTCTGACGGTTCGGGGTCTATCAGTTTGCATGAATATATGTATCTCTTCAATAGAATGATAAATATACGTGTAATGCTTCTTCTATGTATCTCTTTTTGCTAGCTCATTTTGTGAATGCCCGATTGCTATTCCCATATAAATATGACAGTTAAGAAGATATAATTGTTCAAGTGACTTAAGTGGGTCACCATATGTCGGGATTGTGAAATGTGAACGTCCAAAACAAATTAAAATGATATGGAGATGGCCTTGGTGACTGTATATAACTTATATGTGGATAAAGTCGAATAGCAATCTTATCAATGATAGTGCATATCCGCTCGCCATCCGCGACGCAAACGACACCAAATGTGATTTAATTCATGGTATATCATTAGAGGAAAACGTGTATGAATTCGGTGGAAATTGGTGCCAAATAAATTTGTACAGCCACATTTGCCAGATATTAGCAACACCATTAGACTCATCATACCATGGGGATGATTTTGTATAAGTGTGATGGCAATCGGCGACTAAACCAATTATTATCAAATTTAGTGCCCACCCCCTCCCAATCTCTCAACCAAAAGACAACAATTTGGCGTTGTTAAAGCGCACAATTTGATTCCTTGTATAATGAAGAAGAATATATATCAATTTGGTGGAGATCGGCGCTAAAATTAGTTTTTCAATTTTGGTTCCCCTCTACCCTTCCGTGCATCCCTGACTCGAACTACACCACTTTTAAACCACACCGTTGGTTTGTTCATATATTGGGTTTGGCGTTGTTAAATCGTACAATTAGATTCCTTATATCATGAAGAAGAATATATATCAATTTGGTGGAGATCGGTGCTAAAATTAGTTTTTCAATTTTGGTGCCCCTCTCCTCTTCCGTGCATCACTGACTCGAACGACGCCACTTTTAAATCACACCGTTGGTTTTTTCATGTCATGGGATGATTATATATAAGTTTGGTGTAAATCGGCGACAGAAAAAAAATCTGCCCCTCTCCCTTCCGGGCACCCCTGACGCGAACAGCGCGACTTTTGCCATATTTAAACCACACCATTAGATTCCTCATACCATGGGAATTATTTTGTATAAGTTTGGTGGCAATCGGCGACAATTTTTTTCTCTGCCCCTCCCCCTTTTCTGCCCCTGACAACAACGGCGTCACTTTAGAAAATTCTAACCCCGATCATTATATTTCTCGTAAAAAGCTACTCCTAGTCTTGAGTGCCCATATGACCATGGTGTGGCCACTATGTATATAGGGAGTGCCATTGCGGCAAAATTAATGGTGAGGTGAATTGGTGTACAATGATTGGTTGTATGATCACGAGTGTGGTTTATAAGTATACATCGATAGGCTGATTTGTCATGGTGGGATCTATATGCACGTTTGGAGAGCATGAATGGCTGTGTGCTCGATGCGCGACATTTGTATATCTAGAAGGACTGTAACGATATAGGTGAGGTTTATATGTATAATATATATATACCTGTAGTCACTCTATTGTATCGGGTTGGGTGTATATGTATATCTTGAGTGGCTCTATGGCCATGGGTGTCGCAAATATATATATATACAGGGGGTGACTTTATGACCACTGGTGAGGCAAATATGTATACAAGTGGTGTATGAGCATGAATGTGGCGAAAATATATACCGGGAGTGACTATATTGCCACCGTTGGGGTGTATATGTATATCTTGAGTGCCTATATGGCCATGGATGTGGCAAATATATACGTATACATGGAATGAGTGTAGTGCCCATGGTGGGGCAAATCGGTATACACGATGTTACTGTATGTTCATCAATGTAGTGAATTGGTATACAGGTCATGACCATATTACCATGGTGGGGTGTAGGGGTATACCTGGTATGTGTAAATGTCTTCTAACGGCTATATGGCCATATATTGGGTGTATGGGCATACCCATGTGTGGATATATAGTAGTGGGTGAGGTGTATGTGTATAAAGCGAGCGACATATGTCAATTTATGTGGTGTTCATGTATATATGGCGTGAATGTATGGTCATGTGTGAGTTGCACTGGTGTATCTTTGGGTGACTATCGATTTTCTCTTGCTATAACTCAATGATATGTTAATCGGTAGAGAGATAACATCGGAGTGTCTCCACCTTAATGGCGTTTAGTATGCAATACGAAGGAAACAATTTTCATGACAGTAGTTTATAAATTAATACATGTTGATGCTAATGGACCAGAGTAGCCACATAATATGATCCATCTCAGTTCCGTTTCAATTTCTGCCCATTTTCGTTCAAACATCACAGACAGAATCTCAAAAAACGTTTTCGGCAAAAATCATACTGCATCCCTTAAAACGATTTGTCATGCCTCATAATGTACTGTGACAACAAGAATATAACATTTAGTTATCAGTTGATCAAGTAGCATGTATTATAACTAGGTGAATCACAATTTGCAACCTTTTCGCAACAGCTTCGAATAATGTTAGGAATAAATGTGACAAATCAACTTTTCACCAAATTTTGTCACCATTTTGCAAGCCATCTTGAGTAATTTTGTCTAAAACTCGTCAGTGTCAAAATAAAAAGCACATTTTATACCAAAGATAGTTCATTTTACTGGAAAAAATGTTGCAAACCCGAAAAGTGATTTATTGGCCGATTTTGATGCCAAGTTTGTGATTTAAAAAACCCATAATTCTGGTACTTCCAGTTGTTGAAATAGTAAAAAATTAATTAAGATGTATCAGAAATGTAAGTGTCCAGTGTATAGAAGACAGAATAGTACATTTTATTCATCAACGACAACTAATAAGCAGTTGCACGGCACGTTGGTGCAATATTTACTATGTTTCATATATTTGCCGCCATTTTGGCAGCCATTTTGAGCCAAAGTGACAATTTTGATAACATTGAGTCGGAATGTCCTTAAGAAATAGAATGCATCATTACATTGCCCAGTCCTTCGAATTTCTTGATGAAATGTGACTATAATCCCAATGTTATTTTTTTGTGAAATGTTACACTGCGTTCTGTAAACTCGATTTATGAATGATCGGAAGGTGTGGGGACCCCACTGATAGAACAATTTCCACTTCTCGTCGCCACTTTGGCTGCCATCTTGGGCGGTTAGTTCCAATTTTGGCGTTATGTCTTAGTTTCACGAAAATGTATACATATGTATACACATGACAAGATAATCTCACTATAATTGAATCGAATAGAAACAAACTGACTTAACGGGAAATGGTAGCCATATTGGACGCCATCTGAATTACAAAAAAAGCTCAACGCGGAGTTTAGCAGATGTGGGATATGTTATAGAGGATATCTTCCTGTTCAAAATGATATATAAATTTTCAAAATCTACTGTATATTTTGAGATTTCCGTATATATATGTGTGTGTATATCTTTGTCCTCTATAGACTCGAAAACGGCTGGCTCGATTGAGCTCAAACTTCCCATCTAAGGGTAAAATCTCACGGGAAATGTCAATGAATCATTCGCATGGTGTGCGACGACTCCTTCACCCACTCCCCAGTCACCGTCAATGGCAGGAGGGCTAAATTGCCTTATACAAAACGCTCTTTATTTTTCCCATAATGGGCTTGTTTAACCGATTCGGTTTTCGCATTACGGCTTTTATTTACGTTATTACGTCAAAAGATACGGGAACAATACTGTTGCAATGGGATCAGACGCAGTTGATTCTATCTATGATTTTTATAATTCTCCATTAATAGCAAGACTGCCATTCGTTCGAATGAATAACACAGACTGCCAACATCTTATGTCTGTCGTTCCTAGGAACGGGGGAGATTTTCAGCGGGTAAATCATACCTCTTTTAGGGATGGGTACCATAAGTTCTCTCGATTAAAAAGGCAGAATTAACTCATTGAAAAAAAAAAAATTCAATTAAAAATTAAAAAAGCAGAATTAACTCATTGAAAAAAAAAAAATTAAATAATTACAAATTTAAAACAAAACAAAATTAAAAAATTAAATTAAATAAAAAAAATTCATTAAAAAATGTCATGTTTCAGATAACCACACCAGTGGTTGGCTAACCTGCTAGTGATATATAAACCAACTTATACCGAATTTATTCTAGGTTGACCCTAAAGTTTTAGATTATCGACCAGACTATATCGGAAAGCCACCCCATGGTGATCACAATTATCCAAGTCCCACAACAATCGCGTAATAAATAAGCCGACTTAGCCGAAAAATAAATAAATAAATACCCCCACCGGTTGTCAGCCCTCTCCGTCGCAATTCGTCATATAACGTCAAATGAGTAAACTATCAATAAAGACATCACCTGTGAATGCTGAAGATGGGGGAAATGGCTGATATAAACGTTGTGAGTTCTGCCAAATCCCATTCTCTAATAATTTGTCTTGATGTTATAGTATACAATTATTTTGTTCATTCGTGTGTATGATTTTGAGAAAAAAATATGAATACATGTACGCATTTATTCAGAGCATTCGTGTTCTCGAAAACACCGGCGGAAAGTTAGGCTCGTATTCAGGAACGGTAATTCTATTCGGAATCTGTGAACTCCCAGAAACACTAAATTGGAACTCGTCGACATTCATAAAGTATGCTATGCCAATTGCGTCGCCATAGAAACTATCTCCACCCAATGACACAAGCACGTAATCAACAAATCCGTAATTCAGAGCCAGTACGTCGCCATTCTGAGACAAAGTCACCTTGATGTCGCCGTACCCTCGATGTGTATAAACTCCTACGTAGTCCGCCAGAGGTCGCACAGGAACTGATCGCCTAGCAACCGAACGCTTCTTTCTCTGCGGGACTGTGCCGAAGCTGCAACCAGTCGTGGTATTTAACCACGGTGTCTCGTTGAGATACACGTCAGCAATGTAGTTGTGTAGCACGGTCCGATAGATGTAGTCTGGGTCCCCTCCAGTAAACGCCGTGTAGATACCCAGCTCCATGTCCGGGATTAGAGTAATAAGTGTCCGGTACCCGTATGTCGTGCCGCTGTGGACTATCGTTCGGTATCCTGGAAATGAAGACATACGTGTATGTGAATAAATAATCCGAATTAACTCTCCTAAATTATTATTTCTTTGGCTTCGGGGTAAACAATAATTATTCGAGTCGAGGAACCCACCCACCAGAGTTCAGAGATATCCGATATCGACGTTTTAAATCTTATTTTTCACCACTTGGAATATTTGAATATACCAAATTGCGTTGAACAAAATGTTGATATATACCGGTAACACGTTTAAAAAAAAAAAAATGGTAATTAATCGATTCTGATAACTGATGGTATCACCACCCCCCAATCCCCCTGAATCCGGAATACCAGTTATTTTGGGGGGGGGGGTGTATCCTGAATACCAGTTAATTTTATAGGGGGCATTCCTGAATACCAGTTAATTTGGGGGGGGGGTGGGGGTGAATCCTGAAAACACGTTAAGAAATAAAATGCGATGAATTACATACAAATTGACTGTTTTAATATTAGAGATATACAAGTAGAAGTGCCGGTCGCGTTATGGGCGTTATGGGGCCGTAATGATACGATTAATGATACTTTATGATGACATGGTGGTCGAATATGCCCAAGAAGCTATTCTACCCACTCATTCGTTGAGATAATTAGCACAAAATATTATTTTGTGCCATCAAAACCTGCGTCCAAGATGTTTTGCTTGAACCCGAATGCCAGTTAATTCGGGGTATGAATCCCGCGTACGGCTTCAAATCACCCTGAATCCCGCGCACAGAAAAGGGGGTGTGATACCCAGCCTCATAACTAAAGAGGAATATGAAAATACGGGGGACCATCGAATCGGATTATGTACCTTTAATAAACACTTATAATATGTTCTCACCGCGGTAGTATCCGAGTTGCCACCCGAGGGCGTTGGCGTCTTTGCTCCGAGTTACCGGCACCAGGGGGCGCTGGAAGTAGGTCGTCAGATGGCCGGCTGTTATCGCGAGGCTCATCTCGTGAGATTTTCCGAGAACATTCGGACTCATCACGAGATTCCCGTTTTGATCTGCCCCGTTGCTGAGCTGGAAGAGCAACCATTTAGCCATGTCGTTAGCGTTGCTGAAAATACCACCCGATCCCACCATATACGCCCATTTTCTGCAAGGTACAAGTAAAAATTCATATATACGCGACGACAGACATGGTGATTGTATCACTCTCAACAAGAATTATATGATTGGCTTTGAAATGAAACGTTAACCCTTCCATCACTGTATAGCTCATTGAAATATTGCTTCCATATGTGGGGCATCGCATACATAAGAGAATCCATTGGCTTGACAATATTTACCTTGACTTTCTAGGCCAGGGATGCAGGGATGTGGCTAGAGGGTCTCCGCTGGGGGGATGTCCACCTTGGGAATGTCCAACTGCACCCCCCCCCCCTTGAGTCGGAATCGCACCAACACAACTTTTTGCATTATTCCATTTGCACCCCCCCCCCTTGTACCTCATGTGCTCAGGCCTAATTTCCTATATATTCATAAGCCATGCTTATATGTTCCCAGTATGAGAACATTAAGATATTTTAACCTGAAAATTGCCCCCAAAAAAACAACTAGTGATCTAATTCCAGACAAATGCACACAGCTACCGACAACAGACAAGGAAACACCGGGCCCACCATGGTTGTTTGGCCCGGTGTGAGAACATTTTGAAAACTATATACAAGAAAATCGCAAATCCTAGCATCAAGACTGGCCTCAACTGAAGCTTTCCTAGTGTTGGAAATTTCAAACCTCATGGAGCAGGTTGGAAAATTCTTGACCATTTATGTCTACAAGTTTGACCAAATGTAGTAAAATATTGTTTTGCTAAACTAATTAGCAGTTTTGTATTGGCCATGTGGATGGGGCAATGACACACCGGGTCGACCATGGTTCGGCCCGGTGTGCGAAAATTTTGAAATCTGAACAAGAAAATCGCAAAATCCTAACATCTAGACTAGCCTCAAGCCTTCCTACTCTTGGAAATTTCAAACCCTACACCCCCACTTAGGTTGGAAAATTTCAAACTGATGACAATTCCAATGACAATGTTGACCAATTGTATGACAATATTGTTTTCTTAAATTAACTAGAAGTTTTTTACTGGCGTCGGGGGAGGGACCAGGACACAACCTTTCCAAGTGTTGGAAATTTCCAACCTGTCACCCCCCTAAGGTTGGAAAATTTCCAACTGATGTCCATTTCTGTCAAAATTTTTGACCAAAATAGGAACATATGCAAATATTGGTCGAAAAACAATAAATTCCCCCCAATAAATTGTTTTATAATCAAACTACAAGAACATTTTCAACCTATTGTTGGTGTGAAATTTCGTTGTGGCAGGTATGAAATTTCCCCCCCCCCACATCCCCCCCCCTCTAGCCACATCCCTGCAGGGATGCTATTACATGTATATATTGGAGGCTCCCAGTGGGAGAATGGACTGGCATAGGATCTTTAAATAATGCTGCACAAAGGCAGCTCCCATCATGAATGGGTTACCACCACCCCCATATGGAGCCCCAAGCGGACCCAAGCAGTCATCAGTGGATTGTTCTCTCAGTCTGGGGCTAATAAAACAAGAAAACCATAGTCAGAAATGGTAATGCACCAAGATCACCAATATAAATTATAATATAAAATATTATTCGTTAGTTAGCGCTAATATAGGCGCTAACGAATGAATAATATTATTTGATTGACTTGTTAAATAACATTTAATAAATATTCATCTTATTTACAACTTTAAGGAGTACTTCTGGCACACGAGAATATTTATCGCCGTTTGATTTGATTTGATATTAAAATAGGTATCCAATTGACATATATCCACCAGTTCCCTTATTAAAATCTACATATATCGCCAATTTTAGGGGATCTCTGGGAATTCGGGGACTTCCGCAAAGTGATCTCCACAAATCGGGACCTACTGCAAATCGTCGCACCCAATGCAATTTGTAAACAAATACGATTGACATGCTTTTTAACGAGGTGAGCTTTAATTAAATGAAAGAAGCAATGCTACATATAAACTATTTGTCATGGACTCAGCCAGTGTGCCATATATCTGTGTCAACTAAGGTCGCTTTGCGTGGTAAAAGTGAAAGTGGAAATTCAGAAAATCCTATTGAAAATGAAAATAGCCTACAATTTTGGGAATTCCGCTGCAGATTCAGAGAATCTATACTATTGAAAGTGAATGTACGATTACTGGAATTCTATCAGACATCGCGATTCTGCTCGTTTTCGTGATCATCTCATATATATTTTTGAAGACCTCTGTATGTTTGTCTGTGTGTATGTTTGTCATTTATACAAATCTACGATTCTCGACCGATCGGGACGAAACTTGGTACGTGTGTGTAGTTTGACCAGGAGGTCGCCCTTGTCGTATTGGCGAGCCCGTGCGACGCCCGTGCAGCGCATGCGCATACGCGATCTCGGAAACGCGTGGATATATCTTGAAATTTGCTATGTGAATGTATCTTGCCCCGGATACGAATTTTATCGGGTCGCCGAGCCCGTGTGACGCAAGATTCGCGCATGCGCAGACAGATCTCGGAAACTGGGGGAGCTATCGACTTGAAATTTGCTATGTGAATGTATCTTGCCCCGGATACGAATTTTATCGGGTCGCCGAGCCCGTGCGACGCCAGCTTCGCGCATGTGCAGACCAGATCTCGGAAACGGGTGGAGCTATCGACTTGAAATTTGGTATCTAGGAAACGGGTATAGCTATCGACTTGAAATTTGGTTTTTGAATAGTCCGGACAACGTCGGGCTCATCGGCTAGTCTACCATATATTTTGAGACTTCCGTATATATACTAGAAGGTGATCCGGGCTTTGACCTTGAATTGTCCATTTTGAAGGTCAAGGTCAAGTGGGGGTCACGATTTGACCAGTCCAATACACTGCCCGGACAAAAGTACCCGACAAACGTGCCCGTCGAAATCCATCCGGTTTTACTCGATTTGACCTTGAATTGATCATTTTGAAAGTCAAGGTCAGGTCGGGATCTATGTATAAAATTTCGTCGAAATCCCATCAAAATTGGCGATTTGACCTTGAATTGACCCGATTTCTAGGTCAAGGTCACGTCGCACGGGCAAATTAATAGGCCCGTGCCACCCCCGGCCGAAATTATGCCCACATGCCAAGTTTCATCGAAATCGGCTGGGCCGTTTTCGAGTTCACCGCGAACACACACACCACGCACAGACACACACACAGATCTTCCAATATATATGTGTGTGTGTGTGTGAGAGAGGGTGAGTGTGTGTGTGTATGTGGGTATTTCATAGAATCGAAAACGGCTGCGCGGATCGAGCTCAAATTTCGTATATAAGGGTAAAAACTCACGGGGATCGTCCACGTCGCATTTTTGACAAGCTCAGAGCACTAATTCTCCACTCCCAATCATCAAAATCACCGCAAACGCCATTTCGGGGGTTAAGGCATAACGATCTTTATATTGACCATATTCGGAGTTTTTAACCGATCAGCGCTCTTTATTGCCATCGACATTGCTAAACGGCTACCCCATGCGTACGAAATACGGATGAAAAATGCAATGCATTTATCTCGATTAAAAAGGCAGAATTGATCCAAGATGCTTAACTCTACATTTTGTATATCGTACAATGGGTTATTGTGTCATTCTTTTGTCTGTCGTTCCTAGGAACAGGGGAAATTCTCATCGGGTAAGTCTTTTAGGGATGGGTACCATGAATTAACTCATGAAAAACAAAAAATGCACGTTGGGTGATTCTTATGGCTGTCGTTCCTAGGAAGGGAAGGGGGAATTTCATCAGGTCAGTTTTTCCGCCCGAAAAAGGCAGAATGAACTCATTGTAACACAAAAAAATCAATTAAAAAAAGTAATTAAAACAATTTTAAAATAAAAAAAGAATTAAATTAAAAAAAAAGAATTAAATTCAATTAAATTTAAAAAACAATTGAATAAATATTAAAACATTAAATGTTAAAAAATAAAAACAAAATAATTTTTAAAATGTCATGTTTCTGACCAACCACGCCAGTGGCGGGCTAACATTCTAGTCTATATATATATTTTGAAAACTCCGTATATATATATATATATGTATATATGTGTGTGGGTACTTCATACAATCCGAAACGCGTTGACAGATCGAGCTCAAATTTCGTATATAAAGGTAAAACCACACGCGGATCGTCCACGTTGCGTTTTGGAGCTCAGAGCACCATTTCTCCACTCTCAGTCATCAAAATCACCGCAATCGGCACTTCGGGATTAATAGCGTTGATATATAAAGAGCGTTCGTTTTCCGCAGTGTCTATATAAAGAGCGTCGTTTCGCTATCTACATATCTGTATGCTGTGAGTTTTATTGTAATATTCGGCTCCATTGACCGTCTCGAGTCGAAATTTCGTACTTAGGAGTTCCAAGGAACGGGGGAGATTTTTATCGGGTCGGTTTTTCCGCCCGAGGTGATCTTCACATTGAAACGGGTACCCACAAGTGATATATATGTGTGTCTTCTTTATAGTCTCGGACCGATTGAGCTCAAACTTGGTGTCTACGGGAAGTGTCATGGACGGGTTAAAAACTTGGTATCTACGGGAAGTGTCATGGACGGGTTAAATTGTGACCCCGACCTGACCTTGACCTTGAAAATTATCAATGCAAGGTCAAATCGGGTAAAATTGAAAAACAAAAAATTTAATTAAAAAATTAAAAAGGCACAATTAACTCATTGAAAAACAACAAATTAAATTAAAAAATTAATTAAAAGCATTAAGTAAAAAAGCCAGTAAATTAAAAAGGCACAATTAACTCATTGAAAAACAAAAAATTAAATTAAAAAATTAATTAAAAGCATTAAGTAAAAAAGCCAGTAAATTAAAAAGGCACAATTAACTCATTGAAAAACAAAAAATTTAAAAAATTAAAAATTGTCATAAATTAATTTTAAAAATTAATTAAAAAAATTAAAATTGTCATGTTTCTGACGATTGCCGCCAGTGGTGGGCTAACATGCTACCTATATATATTTTTTGAAAACTCCGTATATATATGTATACTAGCAGGGTTACCCGGCGTTGCCCAGGTTAATGCATGCTGTGGATATTTGTTGGGAATAGAGAATGCTCTTGCTAAAAGTGTTATACGTTTTCTCATAAATTGTATATTCAAATAGCATCACAAAACATGATTATTACAGTCATGGAATATAAGTAGTGGCTCACCTTGTCAATTGTCTTTCTGTTTATCGCGATTAATCCGTTCCACCAATAATGAAGTATTTATTTATTTACCACTGCGTATACATTAGACGTTATAATATGATACATGAACATCATAAACACATTAGTTCGATAAAAGATGATAACTGGGTTTTACATATTGAGATGTATCAATCAATCTAGTGGGTTGGACTAAGATCTCGAGGACACCTGGCTATCATATCTCCACGAAGATACAGATGTTTCAAAGAAATTTCCAGGTGCTCCTCTGTTCATGGTGCTATATATTGGCTAAATATTCTTAGTTTAAACGAAATGTTGCTGCGCATATATATCAGCTACATGTGCCAGGCACAGAGCGAGATTTTGAGTTGTTTATGTCAGTCGATGAGTCTGTTCTAAACGCCTTGTCAGATGTCAGTATTGGTAGGATACTGAAAACTCTTGTGCTACTAACTGCATTTTCTTGTATATCAGAAGAAACTATATTTGACTGCACACTGTGACCACTATTTTTGAACAGGCCTTCCATATATCTTGACAAATTGTAACTTTTTGTGGAAACTGTATTGAATGGAACAGACTAAATTTTGTTATTATATATAGCAATCTTATCAATGATAGTGCATATCCGCTCGCCATCCGTGACGCAAAGGACACCAAATGTGATTTAATTCATGGTATATCATTAGAGAAAAACGTGTATGAATTTGGTGGAATTTGGTTTATTAAATCAATTGTTGATGCAACGCTGACTCGAACAACGCCATATTGCGAAGGTGACTATGTATTCGTTTGGTGGAAATCAGCGACAAAACTATTTCACCATATTTTTTAATTTCCCCTCCCACCAACAGCGTCATTTTAGAAAATTTTAACCCGCACCATTATCTTTCTTGTAAAAAGTTACCCCTCTTAGAACGCCTTGGTGCCATCTCGATTGTACCGCGTGAAGTTATATATAGAACACACACAGACAGACAAAAAGACAGACAGACAGCACGATTTTATTTCTTGTATCATTTGAGAAGAACGTGTCTGAATTTGATGGTAATTGGTACTAAAAATATTTTGTATCATTTTTGGTGACCCTCCCTTCCGTATTTCGGACTCAAGCTGCACACACTAAGACTCATTAGAGATTAGAGATGCATATATATGAAATTGGTGAAAATTGGCGAGTATACAAATTCGTATCAAATTTAAGGTCCCCATATCTCTCACCCATAGGGCACCAATTTTGTGTATCTAAACCACACGATAAGATTCCTCGTATCACGGAGAAGAATATGTATCAATCTGGTGGAAATCGGCACTAAACATATATATATAATTTGTTGTGTCCCTCTCATCTCTACACACCACTGACTCGAGTGGCCCCACTTGTGACATCCTTAAACCACACGATTACACTCCTGATATCATGGAGATGATTGTTTATAAGTTTGGTGATAATCGGCGACTAAACAATTTTTTATCAAATTTGGTGCCAATCCCTCCTCTCTCACACAAACAGCACCATTATGGCGTCTTTAAATCACGATTAGATTCCTCGTATCATGGATAAGAACGTGTATCAATTTGGTGGAAATTGGCGCTAAAAAAATTATGCATAAATTTTGGTCCCCCTGTCCCTTTCAATGCAACCCTGACTCGAATGAGGCCACACATGACAGATAAAAGCCACACCATTCGACTCCTCATACCATGGAGATGATTTTGTATAAGTGTGGTGGCAATCGGCTACTTATTATCAAATTTAGTGCCCACCCCCTCCCAATCTCTCATCCAAAAACAACAATTTGGCGTTGTTAAATCGCACAATTAGATTCCTTGTATCATGAAGAAGAATATATATATCAATTTGGTGGAAATCGGCGCTAAAATTAGTTTTTTATCAATTTTGGTGCCCCTCTCCCCTTCCGTTCATCCCTGACTCAAACGACGCCACTTTTGACATATTTAAACCACACCGTTGGATTCTTCATATCATGGGGATGATTATATGTAAGTTGCGTGGAAATCGGCGACAGAAAAAAAATCTGCCCCCCCCCCCTTCCGGGCACCGCTGACGCGAACGGAGCTACTTTTGCCATATTTAAACCACGCCATTATATTCCTCATATTATGGGGATGATTATATATAAGTTTGGTGGCAATCAGCGACAAATTTTTTTTCTGCCCCTCCCCCTTTTCTGCCCCTGACAACAACGGCGTCACATTAGAAAATTCTAACCCCGACCATTATCTTTCTCGTAAAAAGGTACTCCTAGTAGACCCCTTTGGCATCATCTAGATGGTACCCTGTGAATTTCTATAGAACACAGACAGACAGACAGACAGACAGACAGACATTCGCAAATATAGATATAGATATATGTGGGTACTTCATACAATCCGAAACGCGTTGGCAGATTGAGCTCAAATTTCGTATGTAAGTGTGAAATCCAACCGACAACGCGTTGGCAGATTGAGCTCAAATTTCGTATGTAAGTGTGAAATCCAACCTCCAACTTCCAAGCTCAGAGCACCCGTTCGCCAATCTCAGTCACAAAACACGGCGCAGACGAGATCTCGGAAACGGGTGGAGCTATCGACTTGAAATTTGCTATGTGAATATATATTGCCCCAGATACAAATTTTATCGGGTCGCCGAGCCCGTGCGACACCAGCTTCGCGCATCCTAGACGAGATCTCGGAAACGGGTGGAGCTATCGATTTGAAATTTGGTATGAGAATGTATCTTGCCCCGGGTACGAATTTTATCGGGTCGCCGAGCCCGTGCGTCGCCCGTGCAGCACGTGCGCAGACGAGATTTCGGAAACGGGTGGAGCTATCGACTTAAAATTTCCTATGTGAATGTATCTTGCCCCGGATTCGAATTATCGGATCGCCGAGCCCGTGCGACGCAAGCTTCGCGCATGCGCAGACCAGATCTCGGAAACGGGTGGAGCTATCGACAAAAAAAATGTCATGTTTCTGAAACAAAGCCATGAGACGAATGCCGCAAAAATTTAATAAATATTAAAAAATAAAAAATAAACATAAATTCAATAAATGTCATGTTTCAGACCAAGCACGCCAGTGGCGGGCTAACCTGCTAGTCTACTATATATTTTGAGAACTCCGTATATATATAAATATATGTATCCTCTATAGACTCTAAAACGGCTGATTCGATTGAGTCCAAACTTCCCATCTAAGGGTAAAACCCCACGGGAATCGTCGTCGCGGCGTTTTGGACAAGCTCCGACCACCCGCTCTCCACTCCCAATCAACGGCACTGCGGGGGTTAATCTGGTTGATAGTTAAAGAGCGTTCCTATCCGCAGTGTAGTTGATAACGAGGGTGTGTGCGTAATGCCATTCTTACATCTGGGTCTGGGTATGTGCATGTAAGACTGTATGCAGACATGAGCGTGTTGTGTGACGACATTCCCAACACCTAGCAGGGACAAATATATATTAGTCAGCATCAAGGCGAGTATGATTCTTTCATTTAAATAGTTCAAATGTCATGGTTGAGGCGAACGTCATGTATACGTCATTTTACGTCAACGACATGCGTATGAAACGTACGGATGGAACGGCAATAACACTGTACTTGTAGGAACAAGCGTGTAATAAATAGACAGAACACAACGCGCATCTTAAATGAGAATCTTTTATCGAATGAGTTGCGGACCGCACAAGGATATATTTCGCGAGAAATATAACTTTGCGCCGTCCGCAACGAGTTCGATAAAAGATTCGAGATTATGATGCAAGTTGTGTGCTGTATTTATTCTACACCGTTCAGTCAGATAAGTTCAATCCATGGATGTCACCATCATTGTTACTATAGCTACCTTTATTGTGATTTAAGTCTGACAAATAACCAGTAATTATGGGGGGAATCACCGGAAGCGGATGATCGACGTAATGTATACGTCATCTTTCTTGGCGACAACGTCAACTAGAATAGTTCCGGCTTGTATTCCACTAGAGGTATACACTAATATGTATTCAATGGCTGGGATTCCGTTGAATACATAGAGAATACCTACGAGTTTTGGTTGAATACCCGAATTATCTCATGAGTGCGTGCAAGGAAGTACAGAATTTCCACGAGCGGCTGCAAGCCGCGAGTGGAAATTCTGTACTTCCTTGCACCCACGAATGAGATAATCCGGGTATTCAACCAAAACCCGTAGGTTTTCTTTTTATTATATGCGCTATAAACCGCACAAAAACTGCTAATTTTGTCCTACAGTTCACTTCAAATTGTTAGAAAGCTTCGACATTTGCATTTTGTTTACATTCCATCAATTGATTTGCTCACCACTGAATGACAAATATCGAGCATAGCCGCCATAAGAAATAGTCCCCATTGTTTTATTCTGAAATGATGCGAGAAAATTAATGTATACATAAATTAGTGATAAGAATATATTAAAACAAATGAGTTAACATTATAACAATTAAATAACAGTTTATGAACCGTGAAAATCAATAATTAAAACAATAGTCCGGCTGTTATTGATACGCTTTGAAACTTAATGTGATTCGCCGCTATAAACCGGAAGTGATCTCCGAAAAAGTAATACTATTGTGTTATCCATCGAGTCGGTCAGTGTTATCCATCGAGTCGGTCCAGGCGATGGATATAACGCTCTACGCCACGGCAATTTCCCACTATTTAATGGGGAAGCATATAATAAATGTGACTCACGTCAATGGGTGTGGAATAAATGCAACATAGAGGAATACGTTCTGCACTTCTGCTTAGGCCTATATGTTTCCTGAACATCCGGGCATCCGGATGAATTATGGATCATGTTTCTTTTTAATTATGGGAGAATAATCAGTTTAGTAAATAAATACACAGAACAACATGGGTTTGTAAATGGGTTTGTTGATACGGCACGAGTTTTAACACAGAATGCTTACAATGTTTATTAGACACACACAGGGCCCTCTTATTCGTGTCTGTGATGATGCTTTTATTTTATAGTTCCGGTTTCATGGTTGAGGCAAACGTCATGTACCGTGCGTCATTAACATTTGACGTCGACGAGATGCGTATGGAAACGGATTTCAAATATGGATCAGCAATAATACCACATACTTCTAGGAACAATCATGTAATAAAGAATTAAAACAATACTCACCTGACAAAGTCCCAAGATATCGAACCATAATTGCCACTGCGCCACTGTAAATACGGCTGGGCGACGTCAATATTATCGAAATCGGCCGTCGTGCCAAACGTCGATGACGTCATCCCGAGGGGGTTGAATATTCGTTCGGTGACTAACGCTTCGAATGTGTTCCCTCCCAGATGTTCAATGATGTGTGTGGCGAGACCATATAGCAGACTGTTATAATAATAATCCTCCCGCCAAGTTCCTTTTGTTCTAAAATGTCGCAACCTCCTGAAAACATATCGAGCCACATGTGACAGGGATGCGGGTAAATTGGGCCGACACCCCTTACTACCACTCTAAGGGTCTAAGCACCCTATACCACGACATAAATGGTCAGGTTACTACGTTTTAAACTTTTCGGTGAACAAAGACAGGGACAAGTCTGTCGCGCGAAATTTGACAGCAACAGTACTCTCTAAATGTCTTATTCGTGGTACTACACGTATTCTTGTTGAAAAGACTGGTTCCTGGTCGAAAGCTGCAACAATCTGAAATCGTAGTAACCTGACCCCTCGAGCCCTACTACAACTCTAAGGATCATGTTACTACGAATTTGGCAAGCTCTGTCAGCGAAACAGTCACTGATATGCGTTCCGGGACGCGAAGCATGGCACAGGGACGCAACTGTATGGAGATTGCGAATTTGGCTGTTGCTCAATTGGGTCAAGGACCAGTCGAAATGCGCGAAATTCGACAACAACTTGCTATACTTTACAGCAATAAATTTATATTTTTAATAATATATTTGTATCTCAAATTAGATGTAGGGGATCTATAATGAGTCGCAATTATAAACGAAATATATTAACCGAATGCACTGAATTCGATTCGAGTCGAGCTTTAGCGAATATAATTTAGTGGACGAGGTTGTGTAAGATGTGTTATGTAAACAGAAGCAAAATTTATGTAACACGAGCAGGATCTTGTTTACGTACACCATCGTACGTCTTGACGACAATATACTATTTACGTACCCCATCGTACGTCTTGACGACAATATGTACTATTTACGCGCTGATTATGTTTGGCATATGAACAAAACTATATATTTTTTAATATTGCTTCTGTTGATGGCGATTTGAAAAATATGAATATTCCTGCAACGAACGCCGCCCGTGCCTTTAACTCGGAATAATTTATGACATTTAACCTCTATTCGAGATTCAAGATTTAGTACAAAACATCAGCAGAGCTTGACTTGTGTCTGTTTATTTGCACTTGTAGTACTGAGCATATAGATCCCCCTTTCGCCGATTTTAAAGATGCATAATCAGAATTAACGCTCCCAAATGACTATTTCTTTGGCTTTGTGTGAAAAGTATTTGATCCGAATCGAGGAACACACCCATCAAAGCTCAGTGATCAGCTATCCATTTTTGAAATTTGTTATTTCTCGAAATGTATAATTATTTGTGGTCCAGAAAAGAGCCGGCAAACCGATGGTCTGGGACAAATTGCGCATGAAGATGAATAACTCTAAAATCAAGTGGTAATACGGTCATTCGTGATACGCAAGTGATAATACGGCTATATTTCGTTGAACAACATGTTGATAAATAATACGTTTTGGGAAATTTTATACCATAGTTGACAGCGGTTAGCATTATTTTGTTGCAATTAATCGTTTCTGATAACAAAAGCGTAAATAAATGTTGTTGTTGTTGTTGTTGTTGCAGTTGTTGTTGTTGTTGTAGTTGTTGTTGTAACTTGATGATATGGGGACCGTCTGGTTGGATTGAGTACCTTTAAGTCATCCGAGATGGGATCCCGGACATATATTTTTTTTAACTGAAATCATTCTAGTGTATAATACATGTAGGGACTTTGGTCCGATAAATTGTGGATATACCCAACGGAGAATCAAATACTGGTTCTACGTTTTGGTTCTCTGAGTAATTTTTTAACGTTGTAGACTGGCTATAACATACTAGAATTTTATCGATGTATGATGCAAACTTACTGTGCGAGGTTGGCCCTGGTGATGTTTGGGTTAAATCTGATGTATTTATTTTCAGGTATAGCCATCCGATGAGCCAGGATGTCCTGCACCGTGCCGTATCGCTCTCGAAGGTAACTCGAGTCCACCGCCCAATCATTGAGAATATGGCGAAGCTGAGTCTTATACGAAAAGCTGAAACATGGAAAACATACATAAACATAAATAAACATACAAACAAAAAAATTAAAGGCCCACTTTTTCGAACCCCCAGGTCAAATTACACATTTATATGTAAAATATATCACAACTACACCCCCCCCCCCCCGCCCCCTTGAATCAGAATCAGACCAAACACAAGTTTTGCAATGGACATTCAGATATTTTAACCTGAAAATTGCATAAATCCTAACATCTAATGGTCTAACTACAGACAAATGCACACGGCTACGGGCTACAGACAATGACACACCGGGCCGACCATGGTTGTTCGGCCCGGTGTGAGAAAATTTTGAAAACTTTACAAGAAAATCGCAAATCCTAGCATCTAGACTGGCCTCAACTGAAGCTTTCCTAGTGTTTGAAATTTGTTAAACCGATGTGCGAAAATTTTGAAATCTGAACAAGAAAATCGCAAAATCCTAGTATCTAGACTAGCCTCAAGCCTCGAGTTGGACATTTCAAACCTGGCACGCCAACTTCGGTTGGAAAATTTCCAACTGACGACAATTCCAATTACAATGTTGACCAAATGTATGACAATATTGTTTTCTTAAATTAACTAGCAGTTTTTGACTGGCCACGGGGGGGGGGGGGGGACCAGGACACAAGCTTTCCAAGTGTTGTAAATTTCCAACCTGTCACACCCCCCCCCCCCCCCAAGGTTGGAAAATTTCCCACTGATGACCATTTCAGTCCAAAAATGTTACCGAAAATAGGAAAATATGCAAATATTGGTCCAAAAACAATTAATTCCCCCCAATGGTAGTGCAAATGTATTATTTTCAATGGAAGGGGAATAACTCTATATCTTAAAGATAGAGTTATTCCCCTTCTATTGAAAATAAATATGTAGTTTGAATTCTGTTGCATTCTGGGAGTCGTAACGGGGAAAATGTTTGCATGTATGATTTCAGCTATTTTCTATTACTCTATATATGCGCACCTTCTGAGACACAGACGTTCTAAAATGGTGATGGATTATAGTATTTTAATCATATTTTATGGCATAGATTGTTATAATTTATTAAAACCGTATAAGAAGGCACTATACAAAAAAATAATCGGTGACTCGAAAATTAAGTGGGCCTTTTATATAAAGTGCAGTGTATGTCAGTGTATATAATAGAAGATACCATTTTAAGGGGCAGACACATGTTTTGCATAAATCCAGGCAAACATTGCAAGAGACTCATCAAAGAATATCTCTGGATCTTTCTGGCGAAAAATCAAAAATTTCACATATCATCATCTTAGTTGGTTGTGTATAATCATAATGTTGAGTAAAAATTTAATAGCATAATATGGCATCATACCCCCATATATTATAATGAAGAATAAACCAGTCACAAATATTCCAGCCCAATGAATATAAATGTTGATATACGCAGTCCATATGTGGTCCACGCAAGCAGTGAGCAATCAACTGGAATTAGGCCATAGTGTTACGAGATATGGTGGTCAGCTTGGTTATGAACACATGCCCCTGGGGAAAATTACTAAAATTGTTTCTGGAATTCGTTTGTTGAATAAAGTTAAAAAATTGGGCGCAAACGCATCTGTTGAAATAAAAAAGGTATGGATGGCTTCGGAATGACTTGCGGAACACATATGAGCATTTATATGTTTATATGTCATCGCGTTTAGCGACAAATAATGCTCGAAAATATTGATACTATAACTATGTCAAAGGCCTCTGAGCGGACAGGGAAATTGACGACCCGATTTATTCGGTATATTTCGCTAGTTTCCGATATGATATCACGAGTTCGATTCATTATTCATTATTTTTTTTATAGTGCCATTATATACGGCTTTAATAACAATTTATGCCATAAAATGTTATTAAAACACTATAATTTGAAACGTCTGTGTCTCAGAAGATGCCCATAGAGAAATAGAAAACAGCTGAAATCATAGAAAGATTTCCCCCGTTATGGCTCACAGGATGCAACTAAAACGTATATTCAATGGAAGGGGATTAACTCTATGGCTTGAGATATAGTTATTCCCCTTCCATTGTAAATAATGAAACTTGAACACATATCACAGTCGATATCTCAACAAAAACAACAAGTTCACAGTTTATTGCATCGAATAAGTTGATAACACAATGTTTTGGAGCTTCCTCTTTCAAATGGTATATACATGTAATATGGCCTATATTTTTTATAAAATTATTTGGGGGTTCGAAAATTTAGTGGGCCTTTAATTTTGTATATAAAGCGTTAATTGGGAACTAAACTCACATCGAGTGTTCTTCCAGAATATCTAAAAAATAAACTCACCTCGCGTGTTCCTCCAGAATATCCAACAATAAACTCGCCTCATGTGTTCTTCCAGTCTATGTAAACATACACTCAGATTCATACTGATACTGCCACTATTTTTTATATGTGGGTATGTAGTTTACTCCAGACTGGTGTTCTTCCAGAATATCTAAAAATAAACTCACCTCGCGTGTTCCTCCAGAATATCCAACAGTAGAGTGGCCGTGAATGCTTTCGTTAGAGAGGCGATCTGAAACAGTGTGTCGGCTGTAACCGGCGCGTTGGTCGCCCGGTCCTTAACGCCGTACCCTCTAGCCATCTTCACCGATCCGTCTTTAACCACGGCTAGGGACAGACCCGGTTTCCCGCGACAAGACATAGTCCCATCAATAAAATGGTCAACATCAGATTCCCGCGTTCCTTTACAGAGATAAATGCTCAACAGAAGCATAGAAATTACGGTCGCTGTGAAATCGAAGCGAAACATGTCAACGACGCTGAAATTTTATTTTAAATGTCGTTTTGAGAAGAGAGAGTTATAGCGCACGAAGAGCTCTGCATGTATGGTCCAAAGGGTCGAGTGATCATCTCATTCACCCAAACAGTCTTTATATACGCGGTCAGTTAATTGTGTTGTTTATCTGGGCGATCGACAACCATGCATATACATTGCATGACTCATACGTTGTATATATACAAAGCGTCGAACCCTGGGGTAAAATCGCTCTCAATGCTTTTTATGTATATTTCCGCCCCAATTAATGTATTGTCACAAATGTTACTATACTGTTTACATAGCAAAATAATGCTGCCACTTCACGTTCAAATTGCTTTATTATGGCACAAGCGACGGGTGGTCGCGTGATGGCAAATAATTGAGGAAGTATAAGAGTCAATATCAATTTTGGTCAAAATTACAGATATGCCACATGGCATTTTTTTAGTTCCGATAATGGGGAAAGTTGTTATCATTTCGAGATATATAGCTATTGAACTGGAAGAAACGACTGAAGTTCGAGCTTAAACATCCAGCAATTATATTTTATGATGCTATGAATGGTGGATGTCTGGAAATTATGTCTCTTCTGTAACAGTATTATCATCTGGTATATCATTTTTCAGAATAGAGATATTGGAGTACTTTTGGATCCGAATTGAGTATTGACCGGTAATGCATTGATCGAGAAAACATTTACCCTTTGTATAGCTTGTTTTCAATGGGGGCCACAATGGAACACATTTTTCTCCGAAAAAATTAATTTCAACACAACATTAAACTTTATTAAATCAAGATAATCAAATGTCACACACTTTCTAACATAATATTGAATTGGACACTCCTTGTCCACCAAATATTGAACAAAACTGGAATTGAAATATATAACGTTTCATTTATAGATGAAAACATAATATGTGTTACACGACGGACTTAAGCGCAACACGAAAGACACATATTTGCTACGGGGTGGACAATATCTGATAAATTTCTGTATAAAAGTCATGTCGAAATCCAGAGTTACGAAATATGCTAACAAGATGATAAAACCTGTTATTCATAACGAAAATACAGCAACGAACTACACAATCAGGATATCTGACGTTTGGTATACGATGTAGGAATAGGCTTTGTTACAGTAAGGACCACAACGTTACACAACTGACACAGTCATATGCGAAATGTCATTTGTATACATATAGGTATAATATTCATGTAATGGCATCAGTGCAAATTCAATATTATGGCGATTCTCGCGAGAATTCATGTCCCAAATACTTAATGATGTTTTCTGACGCGTATTTCTATATCAATATATGATGTGCGTTACAGTAAAGATTACACGCTTGACAAAAAAAGGCGCATAGCATATATACAGGCTATTATAAAAAACGAGGTTCAATTTGTGGAATTTCTTTTCATAATAAATGCCCCACTGTTTTTTACACATTCAGTACACATATGGTATAACGAATATTGTTAACGGAATACCATAGTAAATAAATTGTCGTTACACGATAGACATTGGTTATAGTCGGGAACACTCTATCCCTTGCTTTATCAGATGAAATAATATGAACGTACACTAACATTCGTTTGTGTTTAAATATAATACAACTATGTGGTGAAGTGGTGCCCGCGTACTGGACAATATGTAAGGATAAAGAATATTGTGTGTAGGTTAAACTATTGTGATAGATTCGAGTAACGGACGACAGGGATATGCTATGGGATTTTCCGGATACATGTAAATTAGCACACATTGTATATTTGAATCCCTTTCGTATATACCTGTCTCGTTTAGATTTGTGCTCGGTTGAGATAAATTAAAACAAGTGCATGTCCGTGTTTCATAAATATAAGTACATGTTCCTGGTGTTAGATAAGCTATCCCGATGCACATTGCTCGAATTCATCATTACAAGCATGAATTCCACCTTCATTATATTCACAGGTCCCCAGAACAAAAATTGACCACAATTTTTGTTCTGGGGACCTGTGATTATATTCACATATAAAAAAAGTATATTAGTGAGGTAAAGTAATGATAACTTTTAAAACAGTTTACTCATCGCCGAGTCCCACGCACATTCCCCAACAGCGAAATGTGAATGAGACCCCTCGATCAGTTGTGGATCTGGAATAACCGAGATCACTTCATCATAATTATACCAAGAAATGTCATTACATTTTTTCGGTCAGCAAAAGCAGTTAGAATATTTAACGCCAACACGCTTCATGCATTTAACAAGGAATTCACGCTCAGACATTTCTTCTATAATACCAGGGTGTATGGATTTCTGATACTCAACCAGTACGTACTTATTCACACCAGGAATCATGCTATCTGCCTTTCCATTCACACAACACTCACTCATCGGACCTACGTCTACAACCACGCCTATACCTTTCTCAGCCTTCATCTCCTCACATATCTCCCCATCTCCAAAAACTACACCCGCATCCTGCACGCCGCATTCATTAACCACGCTACCACCTTGCTCAACCACCGTCTTCTTACATATCTGCTCGCCCGTATTTCCGCGGCAACCTCTGCATGTGAACCTTGGTGCATGCTCGACTCATAATTCTTGCAATAATCGTGTTCAACCCATCTTCCATCAACTATGTCCTCATCAACAACAGTCACATCGACGCGCACACCACTCTGCTCACAACTTTCACTGACCACGCTACCTTGCTCGACCTCCACCTCCTCACATATCTCCTCACCACACACAATCACTTCCGCTGCAACATCAAACTCAAACGCGCTAATCTCGCTACAAACTGGATCTGCCTTCGCAATCGTGCATATCTCCTCACCCTCAACGACCACATCGCTCGACTCACAACATGCATTAACCACGTTACCACATTCCCCAGCCTCCGTCTCCTCATATATCTCCTCACATATATCCCGACTCCCCACAACCACATCTACCAGCACATCACTCGACTCACAACATTCATTAACCACGCTACCACCTTGTTCAACCACTATCTCCTCACATATATCCTCACAAATCTCCCGATCCCTCACAGCCACATCTACCAGCACACCACTCGACTCAGAACATTCATTAACCACGCTACCACCTTGTTCAACCACTATCTCCTCACATGTCTCCTCGCATATCTCCCGATCTCTCACAACCGCATCTAACAGCACACCACTCGACCCAGAACATTCATTAACCACGCTACCACCTTGTTCAACCACTATCTCCTCACATGTCTCTTCGCATATCTCCCGATCCCTCACAGCCACATCTACCAGTACACGTCCACTCGACTCACAACATTCATTAACCACTCTACCTCGTTCCTCAACCTCCATCTTCTCACCCTCAATCCCCACATCTACCAGCACACCGCTCGACTCACAACATTCATTAACCACGCTACCACCTTGCTCAACCTCTTCGCGTATCTGCTCACCCCTTGCAATCCTACTTCCATCACATATGCCTTCACCTATGGGGCGCCATCCCGGCAAATATTCGTTTTCGGAGATATCTCCTCGTAATTTGGAGATATCTCCTCGGTTTCGAGGAGATATCTCCTTGGAATTGCAATTCCTAGCAGATATCTGCTTGGAATATGGTCCATTATGGAGATATCTCCTTGGATCCAAGGAGATATCTGCTTGGATTATGGAGATATCTCCTTGGATCCTAGGAGATATCTCCTCGCAACTACGAGATATCTGCTTGAAATATTTCCAACGAGATATCTCCTTGAAACCGAGGAGATATCTCCATAATCCAAGCAGATATCTGCTCGGATTATGCAGATATCTCCTTGAAATAGTTTTCAACGAGATATCTCCTTGGACCCAAGGAGATATCTCCATATTCCAAGCAGATATTTCCTTGAAAATATTCCAAGCAGATATCTGCTTGGATTATGGAGATATCTCCTTGGAAAACCGCGGCCATGAAATATTAATGATTTCTCCACAGTACATATACGTTTTTTCCATTTTTTCGAAATACACCCAAGCAGATATCTGCTCGGAATATGGAGATATCTCCTTGAAATATTTTTCAAGCAGATATCTCCATAATGCGAGCAGATATCTGCTTGGATCCAAGGAGATATCTCCTTGAACATATTTCAAGGAGATATCTCCATAATGCGAGCAGATATCTGCTTGGATCCAAGGAGATATATCTTTGGATCCAAGCAGATATCTGCTCGCATTATGGAGATATCTCCTCGGTTTCAAGGTGATATCTCCTTGAAAATATGTCCGAGGAGATATCTCCATATTCCAAGCAGATATATCCTTGAAACCGAGGAGATATCTCCATAATGCGAGCAGATATCTGCTTGGATCCAAGGAGATATCTCCGAAAACGAATATTTGCAGGGATGGCGCCCCATATTCACCTCTCACATTACTTGTTCTCTTTACACACCGTTTCGCATTCCTCCGAGCCACAATACGCTTTTCGAATTTCTTTGCAACTTGCACAACTAAATTCTCGGCAACTTTTTCGCTCTCATCAATCACATATATTTTATTCGGAACTACGTTCTCACAAATAACTTCAACGCAAGGCGCAACTCTTACTGATTCACCCCTATCTTCAACACAAACTTCTGCATCCTGTTCCCCTTTACCACCTGTCTCGCTCACCTGGCATTCAAAATTAGCAGTTTTAAATGCACGACCCTTACAAATACCGCTCTCACTGGTGACGCTCCATTTGGACACCCGTTCGTTGGTTTTTACGAACGGGCGTTGTAATGTTTTCGTTAAAAGTAGTGCAGGGCCGCTATATTTTCTAGAGAACAGACTGTTGCGTTTGCCGAATCGGCGAATGGGGTTCCAATCGAATGCACCGCTGGCTCAACAATGGCCGGGAACGGGTCGTTTCGGTCCGGAGACGTTTCGGCTCAGACCTTTTCGGTCCAGGGACGTTTCGGCTGGGACGTTTCGGCCGGGACGTTTCGGCCCCATATATTGTGTTAATTGGAGTTGATTGCAGGGGATTAACTCGGCTTATACAGCTTAATCACTACTTAAGCTGATTTATTTCATCACTTTATGGTGTGTTGGAGATTATGACAGATTTGACAACAGTTTTGGTGATATGGATAACAATTTATTTCAGTAAATTTAAACATAAATAAACGACATAGTAAAAGCATTTAAGCGATGTTAGCGATGTTATTTATTTTTATGGTTTTAGTCCGAAACCATAAAAATGAATAACATCGCTAATATCGCTAATATATTGTGACTACAACTGTATATGAAAAACCGAACAATGTCACACAAAAGCACTTTATATACATGTTTTCAGTTCTCATCACTAGTTCTTCTTCTTTCCCATCTTGTAAATTTCGTTGCACTTTCGCAGAAAATCTGTTGTCGTTACGTTCTTTTCTCTATATTGATGCCACAACTCTTCAAGCGCCAAGTCGATCTTGGTGTATTTCGTTCTGTGGTCTGTCTCAAGGTCACGAGCTGCCACGGAGATCGCGACGTGGTCTGCCTCGGCATGCAGAATTGGTGCTAGTTTATAAAAACTTAGCCGCTGACCCGCCTTGCTGTTCATTCGCCTGTGCCAAGCTACAAGTATAAAACAGAGGTTATGAAAATGGCAAAGAATAATATGAAAAAGAGGTTATGAAAATGGCAAAGTATAATAGAACACATTGTAATATTTTTTAATATATTTTATTATAAATATATATTTTTGTAATTTAAAAAAACAACTGTGAGGAACAAAAGTAGATATTTACCTTCAATGTGATTGTTCGTGCGAACAGAATGTTCGAAGATGCACCACTCGGATATCGGAAAGTTGTCGTTATTAATCCATTGATGAGCTACGTATGAGACGAATTCCCGCAATTTATCGGTGTTGGCTTGCGGTGATATGGCGTCGAAGGTAGGTTTGATGTGTGCTGTCGGCAGAAAGGGCAGAGCTAAAAACTGCTGAAGATGTCTCGACCTGGGGCGCATCAAGTCTGTGAAGAATGGCGTTGAGGACTGCGACGTAATCTGATTTCCTTCGACGCGACATCAAGGCGAAGACCATGGGGAATTGCTTTTTCTGATCGCCGCTCTTCACGAAACAGTTGATAGACATCAGTTGGGAGTTGGTGCTGAATGGCTTGCCGACAATCTATAATAGAAAGAACTATGTCAAAACTCACATCATGAACAAAGAGAGGGAGCTTTGAATCATGATATTGTAAAAATATATACAAATTGATTATATATTACTTTGAATAATCTCTTATATATAATGGAGATATGAATTTTGTAGTCACAAAATAGTATGAGGTATATTTAGGATGTGCTAATTGACGGATTACCTCATATCTTATCTCACAGCTTAATGCGTGGTTGGTTGACACCTTGCCGTCGGCTTATGATTAGAGGTATTTGTCGGCGGTGCAGTGTTGTTTCAGTACTGGGACTGGAGTGATATGCTTTTAAGATGCTAGTAATTACCTTAAACGTTCCGTCAATAAACCACCTTCGAGACTGCTGTAGAATGCCTAATTGAAAGGGGGTGGCGAAAACGATGTGTCGGTAGGCTTCCATGTTGAGGTCGGTGACTAGGAAATCGTCGGTATGCAAGAAGTCGGTGTTAATTTCGAAATGTACGTCGGTAGGCACAGGTGGTCGTATCTTAGCGCGATGGCGGTTGGTGACTCTTTTGATGTTGGAGTTCTTCGGTTTGAAAGTGGCTGTTGAGGTTGACACGGTGTCTCTCACGGCTTGTTCCACGATGTCAGACGCAGGTCGAAACATGTCTCTTGTGGCGGCATCTTTAACCTGCATAAAAATATAGATAGTATAATAGTAGTATAATATATTTACAATTGGATTTAAATATATTATTCCAAAAATTATAATTTGTAAAAAATATATAGATAAAATCAGTAATTAAGTATAATAGTAGTATAATATATTTAATATATTTACAATTGGATTTAAATTATTCCAAAAATTATAATTTGTAAAAAATATATAGATAAAATCAGTAATTAAGTAAGTACCTTGGAATAAATTGTTTTCTTTACAGTGATCGATGGTTCAGCCGCGTGGTTGTGGTCGATGTCGACTGGTGTGAAGGAGTCACCACACTGAACAACGAGAGCCCGGCATGGGTCTGTCTTCGATCTGACGCTACATCTCCATCTCGTGACACCAGAACCTGTCTTCGACTGAAAAATACAAATATACATGTCATATATTTTATATTATATTTAATATATTTCTTTATTAGCTTTAATTTATCTGAATTTCTATATTCTTTATTATATTTAATTTGTCTGTTTATATTAAATTTGTCTGTATTTCGTCTTAATATATTTATTATAGTAAAGTAAAAAAATTATTTACCTTGATGCCAAAGGAATAACCTTGGTTAGATAGCAGAAGAGGCTGGCCACGCTTACTGCCCGTTGGCAGCACGGTGTATGTGGTTGCTTCGTCGACTATGTCGTCGTCGGGTAGTGGACTGTCGGATATGTCGTTGTCTTGTGTCTCTGCATGGGTATCGTCGATATATTCAGAAATGTTGAAGCTGATCATCAAAGGGTTGTGTGCTACCGAAGCTGATGGTGGTGCTGGTGGTGAAGCTACTGGTGGTGATGGTAGTGGTGGTGATGGTGATGAAGCTACTGGTGGTGATGGTAGTGGTGGTGATGGTGATGAAGCTACTGGTGGTGATGGCAGTGGTGGTGATGGTGATGAAGCTACTGGTGGTGATGGTGGTGATGGTGCTGGTGGTGAAGTGAAGTGGTTGTCGTCTGGTGGCGATGAAGTGTCCATCGGTTCGTCTGACGTAGGTCGGATTTCATCCTGAATGAAATCGGATGCTGATGTATCGTCATATATATATACTGCAGAGCAGACACCAGACGAGTTGCATTTGAAGCAGTTGAAGTGTATGCTGCATATCTTGTTCACGGCTTCGGTGTATATCCCTATAAATGAACGAATTTAACGAAAGTTAGAAATACTAATAATCCGCAATGATTTGGAGAAACGAGTGAAACGCGAAGAAACGAATAAACGAAAATAACTTGAAACGAATAATATTATTAGTTATATATACTTTGTGGGATGTTGGTATCGCATTTTCGGTGCTGCCAATGACCACACGAGTCGCAGTCTACGGCTTGTTGGTGTGACGAGACGTCTTTCCCACACTTGATGCAAGGGTTGTCGGGAGGGCTTTCCTTGGTTGTAGCTTGTCGACGAAGGTTGTACGGCATGTTGAACGATTTCAAGATGATATGAACAGAGCAGTATCCCATGCTTAATATACTCTAGGAACCCTAAACAAACACTGATAGAAGTTGGCCGGTTGTCAGAAACAACATCTAATCAGTTCTCACTATGTGTCTGAGTGACAGATGTAATGCAAACAACCGAGTTAAAGTGTGAATAACATCAAACAACATCAAACAAAGTCACATTTCATTCACAAATACGCAAAGAAAATCACCGCTATAGTCACATTGTATTCAAATATCTTATTGGTATAAGTCATAAAAAATACATACTGAATTACGCAACGAAAATGTCATCAAAAGTCACATTTCATAAACAAAATCCCTCATAACAACTCATAAATGCACGAAATATTCAAAGAAAATATCATCAAAAGTCAGATAAAGTTGAGACTATTCGGCTCAATAAGTGAGTCGTTTCGGCCTAAAACTGAGCCGAAACGTCCCGGCCGAAACGTCCCAGCCGAAACGACTCTGGACCGAAACGACACGGACCCCAATGGCCGAGGATGAAATTTGTGCTTGCGAATTTCGCGTTATTTACACCCTAAATAGTTATTATTACACAATTATTTCTGCGATAGCTATTGCAGGAATATGCGAGCAACATACTGGCATAAACCGTTGTATCATTTCGACTGATGGAGGTTTTGTGAGTCGTTGCAATTCTAATTCTGTTCACCAAATTTCGAGTTACGCAGTTAGAAATAAAAATTAGCTGATTAGAATTCAATTAGATTCACAATTTGGGTGTGTCGAAATACCAAGCTGAAGAAATATAAGGCAGAAAATGACACTTAAAGCATGTTTTGTGGTGTGTAATGAAGAAATAAACCATAATAATGCAACATGACGTGATTTTATTTGAGTTTTGATGACAATTGACATACCGTACCGGTAGCGAGTGTAAAAGTAGAAAACAGTGTGGCGATTGCGAAAACTTCAGCTTGGTATTTCGTCATTCACAGGTACTGCTTGGTTCATCAGTGATAGGTGATAATTAATTTTCGTGAACATAATTACAGCACTACGCGGCATAGCCTTTGTTTCTGATTAATTACCGATGTGCGATCGCGGATTACTCTGGTTTACCGAAAAGATTTCAGGGATGTTTTGACAGTGATATTCAAGCAACGTACATGATTCTAATATATACTCCTAGTTTTTGTGTGAATTGATCGCCTAGGAAGTTCCAAACTGTCGATCTAACTCAATTTCAATCTGTTTTACTCCATTTAAACCAATTTTCCAATTTCAATAATTAAACAATTTCAATAATCAATTTTACTCAATGATGATAGAAACGCCCTTTATTCCGTGCACCATATCAGACATTTGTTTTCAAATCAAATAAGAAACGCACTTTGTAAATTTAATCAGTTTTCCAAATCAAATAAAAAAATAAATAAATATTAAATGATAATATGAAACGATCTTTATTTCTACCATACAAGGCAATAATAAATAAAGCACAAAGTCACATAACTCCCCCTTAAATGTGGGTAAATGCGCCAAGAAAACTGATCTCAAGTGCAAAATAAGTGTCAAGAAGGCACAGCACTATAAACTTATATCAGTGCAAAATAAGTGCCAAGAAGGTACAGCACTATACATCGTTTTCTACTTTTAGTCTTTTACGCTCGCTATGTCATCAAAACTCAAATAAAATCACGTCATGGTGCATTATTATGGTTTATTTCTTCATTATACACCACAAAACATGCTTTAAGTGTCATTTTCCGCCTTAGTTTTATTCAGCTTGTTTCTGCTTGGTATTTCGACGTTCCGCACAATTTGAGCAGGTCTGGGAAATATGAAAATTCAGCTGCAATAGCTGAAATCAGCTACATGTAACCAATCTGAATGAAGCTATATATTCAGTCGTCAAAATGGCTTCTGGACGATTGGTACCTTTGACTTTAGTACATGTACCGGTACCTGGATGTGTCGTACCCATGGGACGATTGGTACCTGGACGTTTCGTACCCTGTGGACTATTGGTACCATTTCAGTGTGAATGATTGGTACCACATAAAATTGTGTTGGGTTATTAGCTCAACTTTACTTTGTAAAGTTTGAGCTATTGCCATGGCTTTGTCGTCCGTGTGTGATGCGTCAACAATTTCCTTTAGCACGGGCTACAGGTCATACCTTTGGTCGGATCATTATCAAATTTGTCATAGCTGTTGACATTGACATGTAGATGGGAACGAGTCATTTTGGGGTCATTCGGGAAAAAAACATGGCCGCCAGTGGCCATCTTGGATTTCAAAATTCAATCCATTAGCACGGGCTACAGGTCCTACCGTTCGTCTGATCATCATGAAATTTGTCATGGATGTTAACAATAAAATGTAGATGGGAACGAGTCATTTTGGGGTCATTCGGCAAAAAAACATGGCCACCAGCAGCCATCTTGGATTTTGTTCTTTGCATGACTAAATCGTTTGGCACGGGCTACAGGTCGTACCTTTGGTCGGATCATTATGAAATTTATCATGGCTGTTGACATTGACATCTAGATGGGAACGAGTCATTTTGGGGTCATTCGGCAAAAAAACATGGCCGCTAGTGGCCATCTTGGATTTCATAATTCAATAAATTAGCACAGACTACAGGCCGGAATGTTCGTCTGATCATCATAACATTTGTCGTGGAAGTTAATATTGACATGTAGATGGGAACGAGTCATTTTGGGGTCATTCGGCCAAAAAACATGGCCACCAGTGGCCATCTTGGATTTCAAAATTCAATTCATTAGCATGGGCTACAGGTCGTACTCTCATGTCTGGAATAAACGTGCATGCACGTTTATTAAATTTCAGATGATTTTCCACCCTGCACAAGGCTTATTCCAATCTGCACGTATAATTAATTTCGTGTATTGTACTACTAGTAGTAATTTTGGAAGACAGGTCTTGACAGACCAATTTTGTTTTTTCCCCCAACAAATCTTGATCGAGTGTTGTTTATCAAATCCTGTAGGTGTCAATATACTAGTAATATTGTTGACCGGGAGTCACATGTTTGAGACAAAATAACGAGACTTCCGAAACACTGTGGGAACATGGATTTAAAATCTGATATTAACCACATGCGGCTTAATTGTGTATAAATATATCTATATTATTTGTATCTAGCATATATAAGTACCAAGGTAAATAATTTTAGACCTCGTATAACTACATGGGAATAAGTGGCAACCTGTGGTGTCTCTTCGGTCAATGCTTCAGTACATGTAATTAATTTGATAAAAACATGATTGACTTTGCTGAATTTCTTGACTGGCCATGTGATGAACTTACGATATATGGCCGCTCTACTAGTATATAAGATCTTTAAATCGCTGCACTTAGCTTACCCATGGAAGAACATTGGTATTTACTATTTAGGGTGGAAGTTTAATTTATGGTATATAAGAAGCAGTAATACCACAGTAGTACCAGACTACTAGCAGTCCTTCCCATGAGGAAAACACAGTAAGAGCACTTATTTGCTCACGCAATTCAGAAGACGGGTGTATTAAATGCGCCCATGATATAATGATAAGTTTGGTTTTGCTCAAACAAAATGTCTGTGGGATAGACCCATGTCTAGTTACACTTTCACATACCCATAATTTAACTGAGATGGGAAAGGTTCTAAATATACATTCAAATATTTGAATATTGAATCAACGATTACAGTGACCAAGAACATTTTGACAAGAGGGACGACTCTCTGGACGAACTCGTGCAAATTTCAGCACCCGTGAATTAAAAATTGCGAGTGCATACGGGTGCAAGAGCAATCGCTCCCATCTCCTGGGAAGGACTGACTACTAGTAACACCTTGAAACAGAACCTCTGTTTTCAAAAGCATATTAGGACTAGTATATAGTATCCACCCCCACTCTATTTGGTCAGGTACCCATTCAATGCCACCGGTAAAGTGAAAGACTGTATTTCGATGAAAATATCCACCCTGCACTTATATTCCAGCCTGCACTTATATTATTTCTGGTCGGTTTTTCCACCCTGCACTTATATTCCAGACTGCACTTTTATTCCAGACACCAGAGTACTGTTCGTCTGATCATCGTGAAATTTGTCATGGATGTTAATATAGATATGTAGATGGGAACGAGTAATTTTGGGGTCGTTCCGCCAAAAAACATGTCCGCCAGCAGCCATCTTGGATTTTACTCTTTGCATGACTAAATCATTTGACACAGGCTACAGGTCGTATCTTTTGTCGGATCATCATGAAATTTGTGATGGATGTTAACAAAGACATGTAAATGGGAACAAGTCTTTTTGGGGTCATTCGGCAAAAAAACATGGCTGCCAGTGGCCATCTTGGATTTTACTCTTTACATAACTACTAGTAGGCCTTTCAACTTAACACATTCCTAATCACTCCATTGACTGTAACACAAGAAATTATTCCCTTTCCAAGTTGAGCTACAGTGTCATTGACACTTTCATATTTAAAATTACTTGTGATATGATAAGATACGTTTGAATGGTCTTTAAGGCACATTGGTGTAGGACAACCCACATACACATAGATTAGAATAAACAGGAATACATGGTATATATGGGATATACATGTACATGTAACAAGTAACAGATTAACAGAAATGGTAAAGATGTAGAATATCAAATTATTTGATTTATTACTGGACATAGGTCACCTGAGGAAGGACATGGTACATCACCACTTCCGCAGTTGGCCAATGCCCAGCATGAGTATGGCATTTATACAGGGTATGAGACAGTTTAGGAGTTGTCCGGCACTAACAGGTGACCAAAAACCATTGGTGATAGCATAAGAAAACAGTCCGAAGACCATTTATTTCCATTATGGTCCCCAATGGATTCAAGCCACATGAGAGACCGGAACACACCCATACACTTCCTACCATCACAAACCACTGGATTAAAAATATATTATGTTTTATTTAACAAATGAAATGTATATCTGGTCAGTTGAAATTAAAGTCACGATAGGTGACAGTGAGCTAAACAGCAAATATTCCACTAGATATATGGTGAAAGTGGCCGTTTCCCCCTTAATATCACTATAGATTTGCGTATTATCAAGTATTGGCTGAAAGTGAGGAACATGACCGACACTAGATACTGTAAGATTATGTACTTGTTGGCATTGCAGCTCAGTGAAAATGCATCCGCGAAGTTCGAATGGATTGAGAAAGTGAAGACAGTGCTAACCCAATGTGGCCAAGGGCATCTTCTTTACACCGACACACGTTTACGTTCGGAAGAAATACTCACATATGTTAAATGCAGTCTCATTAATCAATATAGGGCCATTTGGAAATCAGCTATAGACAAATCCAGTGGAGGTAATATATACAAGATTTTTAAACACAATATCTGTTTCAAAATGTATTTGGACTGCCTTGACAACAAAAACAGAACATTGTGCCAATTCCGAACATGTAATCATAGACTGCCCATAGAGAGAGGAAGATGGAACGACACTAATGTAATGGAACGAACATGTCCCTTGTGTAATAATTATAAGCTTGGCGATGAACTTCATTACTTGCTCGAATGCAACCACTTTATAGATGTTAGAAATCGTTTTCTCCCGGCTAAATATATCAGAAAGAGACATGCGACCATCGATATTCTTGACGACTTATTTGATGACGATGATGACGACGACGACATTCTTCTCTGGCTAACGCCCATAGAGATCATATTCCATCCGTACAAAACATGAGAACTTTTTTGTCCCTCGAAAAATTAATTTTCGGGGGACTATAGAAATGGGCTCCGTCCGTTCGTCCGTCACACTTTTGAGTATTTTCATGGTGTAATCAACTCCTCCTACAGTTTTTATCCTAGAAATTTGAAACTTCAGAATATTGTTGCCCATATATTGAAGATGTGCAACATGTCTATAGATGACGGAAAAATTATGTTTGACAAAGATATTAACCCTTTTCGACTTTTCTGTATGAGGGTACCTTCATGGTGTAATCGACTCCTCCTACAGGTTTTAATCGTATATATTTGAAACTTCAGAATAGTGTTACCCACACATCGGAGATATGCAACATGTATACAGATGAGGGAATTTTTTTTTTTTTTTTTTTTTTACCGGAGTTTATTAACCCTTTAATCAACATTTTTTTTTAATTTTCTGTATGAGGGTACCTTCATGGTGTAAACAACTCCTCCTACAGTTTTGATCATAGATATTTGAAACTTCAGAGTATTATTACCCACATATTGAAGATGTGCAACATGTATATTGATGACGGAATTTTTTTTTTGGACAGAGTTATTAACTCTTTTCGACTTAGAAAATTTTCAACATTTTTTATAATTTTCTGTATGAGGGTACCTTCATGGTGTAATCGACTCCTCCTACAGGTTTTAAATCGTATATATTTGAAACTTCAGAATAGTGTTACCCACACATCGGAGATATGCAACATGTATATAGATGAGGGAATTTTTTTTTGTTTACGGAGTTATTAACCCTTTTCGACTTCAACAAATTTCAACATTTTTAGCTCAACTTTGCTTTGTACAGTTTGAGCTATTGCCATGGCTTGGTATCCGTCGTGCGTATGTGTGTGCGTGATTCGTCAACAATTTCCTTTAGCACGGGCTACAGTTCATACCTTTGGTCCGATTATTATGAAATTTGTCATGGATGTTGACATTGACATGTAGATGGGAACGAGTCATTTTGGGGTCATTCGGAAAAAAAACATGGCCGCCAGTGGCCATCTTGGATTTCAAAATTCAATCCATTAGGACGGGCTACAGGTCGTACTGTTCGTCTGATCATCATGAAATTTGTCATGGATGTTAATTTTGACATGTAGATGGGAACGATTACTTTTGGGGTCATTCGGCCAAAAAACATGGCCGCTGGCAGCCATCTTAGATTTTACTCTTTGCATGATTAAAATTTTTAGCACGGGCTACAGGTCGTACCTTTGGTCAGATCATCATTTAATTTGTCATGGATGTTAACAATGACATCTAAATGGGAACGAGTCATTTTGGCGCCATTCGGTCAAAAAACATGGCCGCCAGCAGCCATCTTGGATTTTATTCTTTGTATGACTAAATCCTTTAGCACGGGCTACAGGTCGTACCTTTAGTCTGATCATCATAAAATTTGTCAAGGCTGTTGAAATTGGAATGTAGATGGGAACGAGTCATTTTGGGGTCATTCGGAAAAAAAACATGGCCGCCAGCGGCCATCTTGGATTTCAAAATTCTATCCATTAGCACGGGCTACAGGTCGTACTGTTCATCTGATCATCATGAAATTTGTCATGGATGTTAATATTGACATGTAGATGGGAACAAGTAATTTTGGGGTCATTCGGCTAAAAAACATGGCCGACAGCAGCCATCTTGGATTTTACTCTTTGCATGACTAAATCCTTTGGCATGGGCTACAGGTCGTACCTTTGGTCGGATCATTATGAAATTTGTCTTGACTTTTGACATTGACATGTAGATGGGAACGAGTCATTTTGGGTTAACCGACATTAAAACATGGCTGCCAGCGGCCATCTTGGATTCTACTCTTTGCATGACTAAAGCTATCAAATGTTTTTGAATTGTTGGAAAACATAGCCGCCAGCAACCATCTTAGATTTTACTATTATATACATGTATATATATCTCTTCATGTTGATAAACTAGTATTAGACATTCAACTTTCCACATTCCTAATCACTCCATCGACAGTAACACATTAAATTATTCCCTTTCCATGTTGAGCTACAGTGTCATTGACACTTTCATTTTTATTTCTTTAACAAAGCGGCATCGACTTGCCACATTTTCGGGGGACACTGGTCTGTTGACCTTTTATTAAGTTTGGCAGAGAACCTTATAAAGTCAAAAAGCTAACGCAGGGAATATATTCCTTAGTTATTAGCGCCACAGGTTTGGTATATTGTATATACCTTTTTCATGTATAATATGAAGCACACTTATATAGAAGGAAAACACCGGAAGTAGATTAAATTTCCAGTGAGGAATTTAGAATTTCTTTCGTTGTGATACTACTTACCCAAAATATGTTAATTAACAATCGCATGTTCATACAAATATAATTATACCCCCCCCCCCCCCCCCCCCCCCCCCCCCCCCCGCAACGAAGTTACTGGAGTCAGCTTGTCCGTCCGTGGACAAAAATTTGTCCGGAGTTTTTCTCAGTCGTTTTTTGATCAATTTCCGTGAAACTTGGCACAGACATCAACCACCATGGGAACCTGTGCACCTGCGATTATGACGTCTGTCGGACTTTTTTTTTTGTAGTTATCCACCCTTTTTCGACTTAGAAAATTTTCGCAACATGTATACTTTTGTCCGAACTTTTATTCCTACATTTTTGTTAAAACGTGGCACAGATATTTAGTACCATGGGAACTTGTGCACCTGCGATTATGACGTCTGTTCGACATTTTTTGGTGGAGTTATCCCCCCTTTTTCGACTTAGAAACTTTTTTTGCAACATGCATAATTTTGTCCGAGCTTTTATTCCTACATTTTTCGGTCAATGTTTTTTAATCTTGGCACTGATATTTAGTACCATGGGAACCTGTGCGCCTGCGATTATGATGTCTGTCCGACATTTTTTGTGTGGAGTTATTCCCCTTTTTCGACTTAGAAATTTTTTCGCAACATACATAATTTTGTCCACGCTTTTATTCCTACATTTTTCGGTCAATAGGTTTAAGATTAGGGTTATGGTTGTACACCTGCAATGGGAACTGTTATTTTATTATTTTAACTAAATGTTTACTGACATGTGAAACATCTTAGTATTTTAAAAACAGGGGGGTATCCGTAGTCCCATTGGGACAGTCACACCTCTAGTTAACACTAGTTTTTAGCTCAACTTACTTTGTAAGTTTGAGCTATTAATAGCCATGGGTTGGCGTCCTTCGTCCGTGTGTGAATCTGTGTCTGTATGTCGATGTGTCAGTCAGCAATTTCCTTTGGCGCGGGCTAGCTACAGGTCGTACCTTTGGTCTGTTCTTTATGAAATTTGTCATGGATGTTAATATTGACATGTAGATGGGAACGAGTCATTTTGGGGTTGTTCGGCCAAAAAACATGACTGCCAGCAGCCATCTTGGATTTTACTCTTTGCATGACTAAATCCTTTGGCACAGGCTACAGGTCGTACCTTTGATCAGATAATTATGAGATTTGTCATGGCTGTTGACATTGACATTTAGATGGGAACAAGTCATTTTGGGGTCATTCAATTAAACAAATAATCGTTGCACCCATACTCTCCAGACTGAGCTTCGTTATCATTGACACTTTCATTATGTAATCGACCCCTTATGGGTAACTTTTCAGGATTCAGTTGGAAATATTGCTTGTTGCCATTCAGCGGAAAGCTCTCGCCGTATTTCCGACTAAATCCTGAAAAGTTACCCATAAGGGGTCGATTACTTAGGGCATTACTGTATTCAACACAAATATACATTGGGTCATAAATTGAATTATGATCAGAGCCTGGTGGAAATGCTACTGCGTGGTGAGTCATACTCGCCTTCGAGCTAGTGATGACATGTATGGTGTTATTAATGGTTTGTATTGTGCAGAGGTAAAATTTGCTCGTAGCCTCCGCAGTAAATAATTTCACACCAGGTTCTATTCATAATCATTTATCATTAAGATTTCTTAGTCAAGTGTAAATGGCTTGTTGCCATTCATCGGAAAGCTCTCGAGGAGAGCTTTCCTATGAATGGCAACAAGCCATATTTCCGACTAAATCCTGAAAAGTTACCCATAATTCTGCTGTGGTTAAAGGAGTCGATTAATTTGGGCATTACTGTACCTCAAATTTGGCATAGAGAACTGTAGTAAATATTTTATGTCTGTCCACCTATCTGCATGACTTTTGTTTACTTTTAAAAATGGATAATCTGATTTGATGCCCCTAAATTACTTTTTCTTCGACTTTGGGGTAAATATATTTTATTTCAGTCCAGAAACCCACCCTCAAATCAGATTTTGATTTTTGAAATCTGTTAATTTTGTCAACCTTGAATATTTGACACCCCAGATATATACAAACATGATGTCACAAGAGTTTGAAAGGTCGTGCAATTTGTGATGCAAGATCGTTGTTAGCATTGACTGCATGGCAATCACAAATTATTTTTCAGGTATCTTGTGCTACATTTGCAGTTGGCATGTGGATACATACATCTACTAGTACTTTATACTACTTATCTAAGAATCAGTAATCTTGTTTTATTCATGAAAAACAGACATGTTACAGTAATGCCCTTAATAATCCGACTCCTAAACCACAGCAGAATTATGGTTCATTTTTCAGGATTTAGTCAGAAATATGGTTTGTTGCCATTCATTGGAAAGCTCTCGATTATTTTGTTTGTATTTAGTTTCACATAACCTAATTCCACCTGTTTGGTGTTTATGTCACATATATATATACACCGATAGTATTGGAGCCTGATACTGAGAAATAACCTGAGTAAAAGATTCTCATATCATCATCATAACTAATACCAGTATGTCAGCTTAATGTGCATCATTGATGGCCAGAGGCTAATCCACACCAGTGTCGACACCAGTGCTATCAAAACAATATGTGATACATGTACCAGACTTAATTATTGGGATATCAGCTATCACAATCTTAACTGAAACAATTATAGGTACTCAATCTGAATTAACGTTCGCATATTGGTTTAAACAATATTTTATTTCTTTCCAAAAGTATATAATTATAAAACATGACACATGAATAAATAGAAGACTAGAAGGGAGGAATAGGATTTGACAATAAGTATCCGATGCTTATATAGAGCCATCTCCTCAGAACGTTCGCATATTACTATTTCCTTGGTTTTGGGGTTAACAAATGTTTGAATAGAGTCGATGAACGCGCACCCATCAAAGCTCAGAGTGATCAGATATCGATGTTTTAAATCTATTTATTTTAATTTTATGTGGCCCAGCAAACAGTCTACGAGAATAATTTCTCTGACCAAGTTGCAGATAAAAGATGGATAACTCTAAAATCAAGTGGCTTTTTTGTTTCAGATATTTGACAAAGCGGCAAAATTTTGTTGAACTAAATGTGGTTGAATCAGTTGAATAGCAGGTTTTGGGCAATTTTGTACTATAGTTGACTGTGGTTAGAACTATTTTTGGGCAAATAATCGATTCTGATAACTGAATCGGTATTTCAAAAATGTTTGTTGTTGGAATCTGATGACCCGAGGATCATCGAATCTGATTGAGTACCTTCAAGTTTTGAAGATGTCAAGATGTAATATTTGTATACATTGTTTTGATATACATGTACATGTAAATCGTGGCTGCTCATTAATTTGTTATCGGCTTCAGATAAAAATATCAATGAAAAATACTCTTTATATGATGGAACAAATTGTGGATGTGTTCATTTTTTATCCAGTGGCCCCATTCAAAGATGTTTTTCTCACCTTTCTGCAAAATAATCTAGTCATACTTTGGTAAGATGTAATTAAACATATTCAAAAATTATTTGAAAATATTGTTTACAATCACAATACTTTGGATTCTAGAATTCCTGATTACAAATACAATACTCATACTTCTAAATTTGTAATCATTAGAAATACAGAATATGATTAACCCATCCTTGCTTTGATGGGTGTTGTTCATAATATATCTGATTCAGTTGATACATGTACCTGTATAAGCTGAAACATGAAAAGTACACATGCTAATTTGTTTATTGAAACAACCAGATACAATAATGTACATGTAATGATGCAGCAATGGATTAATCATTAATGTAGTCTTACAACATGTGTACATACCAGTAGAATTTATACTGCTATACTCAATATAAGTGAAGATAAAAAAGACATGGTGGCCTGTATGATAGATTCTGCCCAGATAATATACACCTCGACCCATTTTTAGCTCAACTTACTTTGTAAGTTTGAGCTATTGCCATGGTTTGGCATCCGTCGTCCGTGTGTGCGTGTGTCCGTCTACAGGTCGTACCTTTGGTGTGATCTTTATGAGATTTGTCAAGAATGTTAACATTGACATGTAGATGGGAACGAGTCATTATGGGGTCGTTCGGCCGAAAAACATGGGATACTGGTGGCCATCTTAGATTTCAAATTTCAATCCATTGGCGCGGGCTGCAGGTCGTACTGTTCGTCTGATCATCATGAAATATGTCATAGATGTTAATATTGACATGTAGATGGGAACGAGTGATTTTGGGGTCATTCGGCAAAAAAAACATGGCCGCCAGCAGCCATCTTGGATTTTACTCTTTGCATGACTAAATCCTTTGGCACTGGCTACAGGTCGTAGCTTTGGTCGGAACATCATGAAATTTGTCATGGATGTTAACAATGACATGTAGATGGGAACGAGTCATTTTGGGGTCGTTCGGCTGAAAAACATGGCTGCCAGCAGCCATCTTGGATTTTACTCTTTGCATGACTAAATCCTTTGGCACAAGACATTTCAATTAGCACCTTTCCTATTCCTCCATTTACTGTCAACCATTAAATTATTCCCCTACCTAAGTTGAGCTACAGTGTCATTGACACTTTCATTATGCACACAACCCACTTATATGCACAGTAGGACTGACTACATGTATACTACTAGCATCCACACAATAAATTATCAGACTATTGGACGTTGGGGTCTCAAGCATAACTACCCCTTCACATTAGAAGAAAAGTTGAACTATAAATTGTGCCATGAATTTATACTGTAGCGGCAGGTTCAACGTTCCAATTGAACCATTTTTATACAATTTAAAATTCCATCATGACAATCAATGGTGGTTGTGCGGTTTGCAAACACATGAACCATAGGCAATAACTCCTTTGTTTCACAAAGTTTTACATATGTACATGTAGCTGAGTTCTCAAGACAAAACCCAATGACCTATGGGAGGTTGTTTTCACATTTATTCCCTAATCGTGCTTAAGCGCAATTCATTTGCACTTAAGCGCAATTCATTTGCACTTAAGTGCAAATCATTTGAGCTTAAGCACAAATCCAATATTTGCACTGAAGTGCAATTCATTTGCACTTTAGTGCAAATAGAGGTTGACACTATCACTCCCAAAAGATTTGTATAAAGGTAAAGTTATCATTTTCATCAGGAATCAATTTTTCCTCCTTTTTTCCTTTGAACTCATTGTGACAGCAGCTAGATGTAAAATGTGAATTTCATTTCTAATTCTAAATAATTATGAATCCCGCTCAAATTGATAAAATTCTGACCACAATGAGTTGATTGTCAGGAATTGCAAATGTTTTTATACGCCCTTTTGAATAAAGGTTGGCCCCATTAGACCCTTTCGATCCCCTCCAACTCCAGTCCTTCCCAGGAGACAGGAGTAATTGCTCTCGCACCCGTATGCACTCGTAATTTTCAATTCACGGGTGCTAAAATTTGCACCCGTCCATCTTCACATAATACTAATGGAGACTGTAATTGTTGGTTCAATATTGAACTATTTTAAGGTTTATTTAGATCCTTTACCATCTCAGTTCAACTATAGCATATTAAAGTGTAACTCGACATAGGTCTATTTCACAATGACTTTTTGTTTGAGCAAAAACCCAACTTACAATTACAGTATGGGTGCCATATTACACCCGTCTTCTGCATTACGGGAGCAAATAAATGCTCTCGCTGTATTTTCCTTGTGGGAAGGACTGCAACTCTCCACCCAATCCAAATGGCCACTGGTTCAAAATAGGGCAACCATGTGATTTCCCAGTCCCTTGACCAATTTAGGTCAAATGATGGGTGTTGTAAGAGTGGCCATAAAGACTCCCTCCTTTCTAACGACTCCCAATATCCCACTCTCCACAATCTTATACATCAGGATGTGTTCTATCACCGGTATTGTGATGGTTCAGGAATGATTTGTTACAGTTACTTATGATTAAAAATAATTATATTCGGGACAAAATCACCTATAATCATATATATCTTAAATACATTAACATTCCTGACAGATACATGTACAGAGGCTGCATAAGTGCCGTTTTACCAAAACATGAACTTTATATCACAATTAACTCGGAAATAGCGAGTTAACGTGTAAATATCAACATGTAATCACTGAAAATTAAGTCAGGTAAATGTAATTCCTTCGTTTTCGGTGTCATAGAGTGTGAACCACATTCTGAAGAAGAAACACTGAGTACCTGTCTTATTCTTATGTAAAATAGCTGATAAAATATACCGATATGGGTTGATAAATTGGAGCATTAGCCTCATAATCACTATGGAGGGTTATTAGGGTCACAATCCTAACTACAGATTTTAATTCCAACTTTAATAACATTTTAATTCTTATATTTTAATTCTAACTTAATATTTTAATTCTAACTTAACATTTTAATTCTTATATTTTAATTCTAACTTAACATTTTAATTCTTATATTTTAATTCTAACTTAACATTTTAATTCTAACTTAACATTTTAATTCTTATATTTTAATTCTAACTTAACATTTTAATTCTAACTTAACATTTTAATTCTAACTTAACATTTTAATCCTTATATTTCAAGTCTAACTTAACATTTGAACTCTAACTTAATCTTTTAATTCTTACTTATTATCTGCCGGTCATACGCGGGGGAGGTTCTCAATTGTCGATCGAATAATGCAACTTCTGCTGTCCAGTCAGTAGCGGGGTTAATATGTGTGGCTTGGGCGAATATCGGCCTTTCGTTAGACACCAAAAGGAGCCCTCAACGTGCTGTATTCCTCGAGATATCGACCGTTTCACGCAATTTGAAATTCTGTTCCGCAGATTGTCGTTCTATTCCATATTCCATCCCATCCCGCAGATTGGCATATCCCGCCGCCCGATCGCAGCGACACCTTTCGTTACAATTATTATAGAAGTGCAGGCGCGTTATTAGGGCCTTTGATGACCCAAAAAAGTCTTCCAAGGATATGAAAAGAGAGGTACATGCATATGTATGAGATATATTTGAAAATCTTGAAATGGGAACTCTAGGAATTATTGAAGTCATTTGTCTGAAATGACAAAGAAAAGGGATAATAGATTTATGAAGATGCTATTTCCATGATGTGTATAATTTAATTATGTTTGAATTAATACATATACATGTATAACAGCTAGAACTCATTCTTCTGGTGTTAGAGCTGGTGCAGTAACCTGGAATAGAACAAACAATTTTCATGGGTGTGAAGCATATATGTAGAGGATCTACAACGAGTTCCCAGTTTATAGCGGAATTTACAAAATGAGTCCAATAAATTAGGAAAGGCTCGTCCCAGACCTAATTTACTGGATGAGTTTTGTGAACTCTGTTATAAACTGGGATGAGTTGTAGATTCTATTTATTACATGATCCAAAACCTCGACAAAACATACATAAATCAACAAATGGGATGCGAAACTAACATCGGCTTCTATATAAGACCTGCGATGGAGTTTCATGTAACTATGAGTTGTTTGCCGCGTAAAGAAATAGTCCCAGACAAATAAAGACTCTTTGGCGTAAATAATGGCGTATATTTAATGATATAACTTTTCAAACTCTTCATTCATTATAGTTTATTGGAAAAAATATTGCAAACCATATTATTCTGAGACATAGCGTACGGAATGTATAAAGACGACAAACCGGAAGTCAAAGGTCACCTGGCACTATTTCCTGTTATTAAACAAACGTTTAATATCACAATTTATAGAATGGGTTTATTGAATGGAATAAGGGTAGGATCATGTAATAAATCTTGATAATATATCTTGATATAATTTAAACCTCTATTTTAGTATTTACTGTCTCATTTTCCTTGATTCTGATTGGACAAGTCCTAACAATGCCTTAGTTAGTTGTTGCTTGTATTTCTCGATAAAGATGTAAGTGGCCCATGACTGGTGTAGTAAATCTAGAAGGGTTAAAAATTAACATTTGGTGAGTCGATTATCCCTAAGGCAAATTTACCTATTGTGTATCCTTGGTTAATGATCCTTTCTCAGTCAAAATCTCAGTGAATGGAAAGAGTTTGCTGCCAAGTAAAAACTTGTATCTTTCACCATCTCTAATGTCAGGGTACACAAAACCTCCATTTAAACTGATACAAGTGTTGATGAGAACATGGAACATGATTTCAAGTGACCTCACCTTTTTGTTATGGCACCTTGCATTGGTGATCTTCAGGGACAACTTTTAATGCCGAGCTTTTGGAGACAGCTCCTCCCATCTGCGCTTTCGGCAAAATGCCTTGGTGTACTCTGAAATGAAGAAAGCCTAGTCACATGTCAAACAGTGCAGGTGAAATAAACAATGAGGACAAATGAATGGATATTGACTTTGTTCAAGAATATACTAATAGTATAGTATAATGATAGTATTAAACAAGAGATGGACTGTCGTCCGGTGCATACCCCCTCGTGGCATACCGCCTCGTGGCATACCACCTCGTGTGGGCATATCTATAACTTATGAGGGCTATACTCAGACAGATGGACCCAAACACCAGCATTTTCATATAAACAAAGATGAGTAACTATAGAACAATAAAAACAAAACAAACATTTGAATGTGCCATTAAATGTCCTCATAGTGGTGAACATCCATACAAAATTTCATTGAGATCCGAGCATTACTGTTCAAGTTATGAGCTGAACAGACATTGGATGGACCAAACAACCAACATTTCCAGATAAACAAAGATGAATAACTCAGAACAGAACAGAACAATGGAGCCCTCTATTGAATGTCCTCATAGTAGTGAACATCCATACCAAATTTCATTGAGATCCCAGCACAACTGTTGAAGTTTCGACATGAAGAGACACCAGACGGACCAAAAAGCCAACATTTCCAGATAAACGAAGATGTATAACTCTAGAATGGAAAATCCGAACAAAACAGTGGAACCCTCTTTTTAATGTCCTCCTAGTAGTGAACATCCAGACCAAATTTCATTGAGATCCCAGCACAACTGTTGAAGTTACGATATGAACAGACACCAGACAGACCAAAAATCCAACATTTCAAGATAAACAAAGATGAATAACTCTAGAATGGAAAATCCGAACAAAACGATGTAACCATCTATTGAATGCCCTCATAGTATTGAACAGCCATACAAAATTTCATTGAGATCCGAGCACTACTGTTCAAGTTATGACATGAACAGACATCGGACAGACGGATGGATGCACGGACGGATGGACAGACAGGTGCAAAAACTTATACCCCCCTTTTAAAAAAAAAGGGGGTATAATTATGAGTGTGATATTAAACACAAAACACTGCATGTGTGAGTCAAGCGTTTATTTATATACAGCACGTAAATAGTGAGCAATATGCAAAACATTCAACATTTTTTTAGCAGATTGATTCACAGTGACCCATTCAACACCAAAATGTTTAAAGGCAATGATTAGCAAATGCTATACCGGTACATGTATGTTCTAAACAACTTGGGGACATTTCTAAGTGGGTCTCCACAATGTTTTTTTTTTTTGCTTATCACATATTTTTTACGTACTGTTTGTTTACATAACATGTTGTTTGTTTACATAACACAGAGTACTAGTACGACAATAACATGCAATCATCCCAATATTTATGATTGGTATAAGAAAAATATTTGTTTATACTATTACATTCTTTCTAATTATGCAGGGTTTCCGCTATACCGGCAAGTTTTCCCCTCCTGCCATACCCCAGGACATACTGCATGTCTATAAAGGTATAAAGATGTTTAAAACTTCTGAATTTTGTTGGAATAGTACTAAGGAATTTTAAAAGGTGAATTTATTTGATATCTTGTGAGTGTACACACTCTAAACGCGTTGTTAAATTGAAACATGAAGTGATCGGAGCTGACATCACTAGAAGCTATGCCTTTGAGGCTGGTTAGTTACAATGCGGTTAGTACCCGGTTATGTTATGCAAAAGAACAGTATTTTAATCATACCTGTCATGTTTTATACTGCAAAATATATCATTCACTTTGTAATAGAGCGAGAGAAAAATGTGGGAGTAGCCGCACCGGACATCAAGGCATCTTACCACTGCCCACAATGAATACTCGTCGGCCAGATATGTAATCAGCCTTAACATATTCCGATTACGTTATGCATCCAAAATATCTGCTGGGTCTTCAACAGTGAGTCTTTTAACATTAACGAGCATGTTTAACTCAGGATCCGAATTACTGGTGTTCTGTACATGTACTTCGTAAATTAATTTATATCTAATAAATTTACTAGTTTTAAAGTTACAGGTACGTGTATAAGGTTTGATAGCTTGGCACTTGGACAGAAATGGAACAAAACAATCTGCCATTTCTACTCTCACACGATTCTATTGGCCGATATAACGAAAGTAATTCAACCAGTGCTGAAAGTAAAACAGGTTACTTCTACCTGGATTTTTCCCCTTGATGGCTACAGGCCCCATTCCCCTACCCCCTAGCGGAAACCCTGAATTATGGCAGTTTTAAAAGTACTAAATCCGATTCGATGGTCCCCATAACAAGATTTTTTTAAATGCCTTTTCAGTTGTCAGAATCGATTAATTGTTCAAATATATCAATACTAACCATAGTCAACTATAGCATAAAATCGACAAAAACCTGTAATTTATCAAGTTTTTGTTCAATGAATATTGCCAGTTTGTCAAATATCTGACAAAAAAACAACTTAATTTTAGAGTTATCCATCTTTTTCTGCAATTTGGTCAGAGAAAGTATTCTCGTCTGCTGTTTACTGGGCCACTTAAAATTAAAATAATAGACTTATAAAAATTTATATCAGATCACGCTGAGCTTTGATGGGTGGGTTCCTCGACCCGGATCAAATATTTTTTACCTCCGCAGCAGTCCGAAGTCAAGGAAATAGTAATCTGCGAGGGTTAATTCAGATTGAGTACCTTTAACAGATGTGACTGTTTTATGCATCGATAATGACATTGATTGCTTATTAATTACAACAATCTGCATAAATACGTTTTATGGAGAAAATATATTTAAAACACTAAAATAGTAAATCTACCCAGGTGATACTTAAAGTGATATGAAACACTCCGTTTGTGTGATCAAATAGAAATGGAGAATAATCTTGCTCATGGTAGTTATTTTTACGAATATTAATAAAAATTTATAGCACACATCGTCATTCTTATATATTAATTAAATGCAATGACTCTTGGTGGCGAAATCATTTGCGTTAGTTTATCGCCGATTGTTGCGTCCCGAATCGAGATGTAAATATTTACAATTAATCGTAGTTCAGACGATGCTTTCTATGGAGTGGTATGGCCGATTTCTTTGAGTTTTTCGGCGATGTTAGTATAATACTACATTCCCACAGTTGGCATAGCGCCTGGGTACTAACTTGTCAGTTCTACACACTTGAACAAGTCCATAATATGTCTTTAATATGTCTGGACATCATCTGCTCTTTAAACGGAAAATTTGGGTGTTAAAATATTTATACCATAGTAAAACTACATCGTAGTTAGGAAAATAGTTCTTATGTAACATTCATTTAAAATTGAAGTTGTCATAATTTCAATTAGTTATGAGGAAAATTGCTTGCATTTCATTCAAATGTAGCTTGCTAGTGTTATATGATCTTGGACAAATATGAATGGGAATATCAAGTGACTGATGGCTTAGAAACAGGTTGACATGACGAAATGTTCACATCACTATGCGTGAAGCAAATTCCTTATTGCGCTGTGTGTGTGTCTGTGGTGAGAATATACATCCCAAGCCCTGAATGCAGATTTTTTCTGATATCATGCAATTTTTTTTCAAAATCATTTCTAAGACAAATTACAGCTTCAAAATGAATTGAAACAATCAGATTCATATAGTGGTGCATGCTATAGCCTCATACAAGTGAGGGGGCTCAATAATTAATTTTTTTGTCCACAATTTCTCCCTTTAACAGTTGAAACCATGGGGTGGGTCTGGTTTTGGTCGAGGAAATAAATTGCAGTGAAAAAAAATCCATTCTCATCTTTTCTCATAGTTGATCATGGCTTTTTAAACTTATTATACATAGAGGATACCTGTGTGTTTTGAGTGAATACCGGAAGTATCTAATGAGTGGTCACAGTGAGATACTGGAATCATCACATGTGATGATTCCAGTATCTCACTGTGACCATGTATGAGGTAAATCCGGTATTCACTCATGACACAAAGGTTTTCTTTTTATTATATTATATACAGAAAGACCATGTGGTTCAATAAAATACTGTCGATAACTCAGAATACACATGCTTCAAATGAGTGTAATCTATCTTCTGTTGACCCAATATTCTTTGCCGATTGAGCTAAATACATATGATGTCATTTACGTTACCATTGACTTATTGGCCACCTTTCTACTTATTGGCCAACTTTTTCACTTATTGGCTTTTGTTACTTATGATACAGGTAGCATTCTACTTATTGCAGCCGATAACCTATAGCTAATTAATGATGGTGTGTATGTAAATGTACCTTCTGCCGCAGTCCATCTGTTATTGTCAAGACTTGGTTTTTTCATTGTTTTTTTTTCTTAGCCCAAGACCTGAGCTAATACTCAGCTCTTCCTGGCTGAACAGCATGTCAATGTGTTGGTTGAATAAGTATCCTGCTGGATCAGGTTTGCTACTCGCAGCAGCTTGTGCCTTGGACAGGGTTGTTATATTCACCAAAAGATCCGCAAATCTCTCTGGATGGTTGGCGTCCACCAACAATTGTCCCAAGACAATATTCTAAAAGAGAATAGAAACATATAATGCTGTATTAGGTTGATCAATTTTTATAAGCCCGTTTTGAAAAAAAAAACATATAGAAAATGTATGTTATTAGTATGTCTGTCTGTTTGTTTGTCTTTTTTTGTTTCTGGATGATAACTTTAGTAAGTTAGCTGAACTGAGTCTGAACTTACAGCCCTGGGAATTAGCCTAGGTCTTAAGCAGAGACAACATCAGTTTGCCTAGGCAATATTTAGGCAATGATATTGCCTAGGTAAAATACGTTCATTACAGGGGGGGGGGGCCGGAAAAAAACTGCAGACACAGGGTGGAAAAAACTGTTTTCTTCGGTATGGGTACCCCCCCCCCCCAAAACAGCAAAAACTGCAGTTTTTTCTACTAACCATTTGCCCCCCCCCCCCCCATCAAATCTACCCCAGCCGGACAACAACTCGGTTTGACCGGAAACCGAAAAAAACAGAACGCAGATTTGTACCTCGTGATGTCATGACATGTACAAACATGTATATTGGTGATCGCAACGCTTTGTATGCACTTTAAAAAATGACAACTAGTCATTACCTCGACTTTGAAAAAGATGCAAATGCAAATGCATATAACTGTTTTCTGATACCATTGGAGGAGAAATTGTTTAATACATGGGATAGTTCTGCAGTAAAATTTTGCCAGATAAGCGATCGCAGGGTAGAATTCTGCATTCGACTGGTAGACACTGACATAGTCGGCATTATTAAGAGGGTTAATGGGGTCAATATCGCATGTAAACCAAGACAGTGGTTATCCAAAATTGTTTTAGGTGGATTGTACTACTCATGTATATATGATTTGGATATTAAGGTTAATCCATATTCTATAAAATGAGAGAAAATTGAAGTTGTGAGTCTGAAAATACATATTTGGAAAAAAATTACATGCAAATTTTTTCCGACAACACCCCCCCCCCCCTAAATGAATAAGGAAAAAATTTACGTGTAATTTTTTTACGCCTAGGTACCCCCCCCCCCCCACCCGGTACGTTGTGTCCCGCAGTTTCCCCCCCCCCCCTGTTCATTATGTTACTAACTTTCATGCTGTCAATCAAAATTAAAACCTCTTTACTAGTGTCCAAACTGACTACCTTTCACTCTTCTTTACATACCGGTATATTAATCTGCAATATCATCTATACAGTGACATTGACTTAATTTGACTACAAGGACACTGTTCGGGAGATGGTTGGGAAATTGTACATATATGTTGAGTAGTGGCCTGGAAAAAGTGTTTCCAAATTTAACTAAGAATTTAGTGTTGAAATTGTCCACAATGTCTTATAACTAAAAGTAACTCCTCAGTTTGTTTTTATTTGGATATCTTTTATCAAATTGGACAATCTAAATCACCTAGAGGTAGAGCTCATTTTAAACCGAAACAAAGTTTAATTGTTAGCTACCGTAGCTGAGTCAAATACACATATATGTACATGTAAAACTTGACAACATTAAAGAAGGTTGCTCTTTTATGCATGCCTATCATGTTCCTATATCGTGATAGGCATGTATGGGAGGCCAAATTCACATTTAATAATTAATTGCGCTTAAGCAAGCGCAATTCATGGTTATATGTAACAAAACACCCCTGGTGAATAAATAGGTTTCTCCATAACTTAGCATTAACTCCTATTGACACGTCACTTCTTGGTTTCATTGGTTTGGATGGGTAGGGAGCTAGCCCAACTTCTTTATCAAAATGGCTAACTCGCAATAGTATCACCTTCTGTTTTAGTTGGAGCGATTCGTGATAGCATTATATTATCTTCGGTATATATTAGTTGGGGCTACTTGCAATAGCATTACTTTCTGTATTAGTCGGGGCGACATTGATTTTCTTCAATTTTCGAGTATACAGGCACACCATATGAGGGAAGCAAGCCCTCGGTGACACCACATTCACACTATATGATCATGGAAATACTATAGATTTGTGCAAGAGCTGCTGATTTAATAAGAAAAACTAGACCTTCAGGACTGAGACACCAAAGCTCCAGTAATTACACACCATTTTTTGGACAGGGATGCTGATAATATGAAAATAGGGTTTTTTCCCCCTGATTTAAGTCAATAAGTAAACCATACAGTAATGCTCTAATTAATCGACTCCTTAACCACAGCAGAATTATGGATAACTTTTCAGGATTTAGTCGGAAATATGGCTTGTTGCCATTCATCGGAAAGCTCTCGAGAGCTTTTCGATGAATGGCAACAAGCCATATTTCCGACTAAATCCTGAAAAATTACCCATAATTCTGCTGTGGTTAAGAAGTCGATTAAATAGAGCATTACTGTATGAGGTAAGAAAGCCCTCATGCAGTGACACCGCATGCATGTATAGGATATTACCATAGTAAAGGCTAAAATCTGTGCAAAAATACATTAAAAACATCATACAAAACATTACTAGAGTTCCGGGAAGGCGACATCAATTCTTTGGATAGAGGGATGCTGATAATATGTAATTAGGGGATTCTCCTTGTTGAACACATACTCACAGTTTGACTGTTGAGTACAGGTCAAAATTAGCCCAATGCTCATCTTGTGTTGCTAGGTGATACACCAGGTCATGCTAATAGTTTATGGGTAGGTTAGATAGTAGTCACAATTACGCTTAAGCGCAATCAATTGCGCAATTCATTATTAAATGTGAATTTGGCCTCCCATAGGCATGGGCACGATATGATACAGGCATTGTTTTAAAGTGTACCCCAATACAATGAAATCATGATCAGAATCATTACAGGCCTATTTCAGACTAACAAATTTTTCCACAACATCACACTGAAGTTGACTGAACATCATAAAGATTTATAACATTTTATCAAATTAGTAGGACAAAACATAATAAATTTGATCAGACTAAGTTTTTGAATTTTTCACCAACAAGTCCACAATATGTCTTGAATAAGTAGCTTTTCTCTGAAGAATAATTTACCTGTTTAAAAGGCTTTCCCAGCAAAGCAATTCCCAATTCCCTTCCAATATATGTCAATTGACGCTGTTGACTGGCTATGAAGAAAATACAAAATTCATGTTTGAATACAGACATGTAGGTCTGTAAATCAAATTTAATGTGGGCGATTGATCCAAATGTGAAATCTAAGATGGTCACTGGAGGCCATGTTTTTTTTATCAAATATGGGGGAAAATCTGTGGTTCTCATCTAGAGGTCATACCTGAGATCTATTTTTAAAAAAGATGTTGATTTGCTTGCGTTCCATAGAGTATGGATGCAAGTTGGTCGACCAACTTGCATCAACCAACTATGTCCAACTTGCATCCATACTCTATGAAACAAAATCAACATCCATTACTTATATTCACATTTAATCAAGTCAACTGGCAGACTAAAAGAGTTTTAAGCGCCCATTTCCAACATTATTATCGTGGCTCGGTGCAAGTTGCGTCTACACAAAAATGGTGCAAGTTGGGGTCAGCATGCGACGTCATGTGACATAATTTCAACCAACCAATGTCCTGCATTTATATTCCACAATACAAATGCATGTGTGAGTGTAAATATATAAAAATTGGTGACGATTGGAGGAAGAGGAATGTGGCCTGTAAGATGTGATGATGGTATTCAGTTATCCAAAAAAAAGAGAGGCCGATCATGATCGGCAGATGTTATCCCATCCCTTAGCGACAGGAAATTACTATGATCGGAATCATAAATGAGAGTTTTGGTGTTGAATTATAGAGTATACTGATATGTACTATTATAGACAAATGTCCATAACAAAAAACTTATTGGAATTTATAGGTCACTCACATTTATATAAGAGAATGCACTGGTACAGCTAAACCACCACAGCCTTGGGTTAAATGTGAAAGGTGGCCTGGACATGGAATACTTGGGTTAAGAGAGTCCAATTTAAGTTTACAATAATAATGTATCAAATTCTAACAACAATATAATATACAGATAAGCCACCTGACTGCTGACCCATTAATATCAATTATATGGCAGAGCTGTCAACAAATCACAAGAATTGTTTATGTTGAACACTGACCTCTCTATTAAACCAATAACAATTATAATGACTTCAGCCCATCTGAAGATATCACTCTGCAGCACAAATGTCCAAGTCTAATGTTAATACCATGTGATGTTTATTGCTTTCTTTATCAAATTATTTGCGCATCAATTGGCATAAGAGACATCAGAAAATAATATTGCCTTATCAATAGCTAAGTAATTCAATTGCATGGGTTGGAATTTGTGAATTGGGTTTAAAGTCGCTCCAAACAAATTTACCAGTACATAACACAAGATTATGGACCGATTTAAACCAAATTTGGTGTGGTGACTCGGGGTACCCTTAGCAGAGTTATAATGGTGTTAGTTTTTCAAATTTTGTTACTTTAATTTTGTTGTTATTATTATTTATACAAAAAATATTTTATTATATATTATTTTAATTTATTTATTTATATTCATTTTTTTATATATATAAATTGAGTAAGGAAATCAATCTAAACATTTTTTTTTTTTTTTTTTTTTTAGCAAATAATTTTTTTCAAAAAGGGCCATAACTCAGTTAAATAGTTTGATCTGTATTTTGGGCTGAGAAACTCACAGTCGCACATACCAAATTTCGTTGCGATCAGATAGAAAATATTTGAGTTATCGCACCATGCGTAAAGTGTCTACGTACAGACAGACAGACAGACGCACGGCAAGTGGTCAATCCAGACAACGACACTATGTTTACCATACTATGGTATGGGTAAACATAAAAACAAAATGTAAAATCCAAGATAGTCATGTATTTTAATGAATATTCCACAACAAAATGATGGCTTACATCTATTTAAGCTCATCCGAAATATCCATATAAATTTTTTGACAAACAGATGAGGGATGTGGACTGTATGGTGTGCTGAAGGATTTAGTCTTGCAAAAAAAAAATCTAAAAGTTTTCAAATACACCTACTTCCAGTATTTTCATCTGATGAGATTGTTTCTACCCTCTTCTCTGTGACATGTGATTCACCATCTGGCTGGTGCAATTCTGTGAGAGAATATGTGGAGAAAACAGAAGTTTATATTTGTGACATACATAATTTATCTGTCACTGAACATGTCTGCAGTGACAGAGTATAGATATGAATTTCAATAATACACACTTTCAATGTTGGCCCTCAATGGAATAAGGTGTTGATAGGTTAACTGGATCATGGATAATCAGTGTTTGCTAAGTGTCACTGACCTTATTACTGCATGGGATCTTCTTGATCTTGACCAGTTGTTATTCTGTGGGACTTTAAAGACATGATTTTGAACCACTCCCATATCTGGTCCACTAAATTCACTCGAAAGAACCCTGCCTTGACCAAACAAGTGTTATCGCCATAGGTTCATGATGAACCGTTCATCCAGTTATCCCATCAACATGCTATAACTTTTTTTAGGTGAACTAATAGAAGAACTTACAATTCGGAATAATAGTACAGGGTGGAAAATCTCCAAAATCATAATAACAGTACAATTTGGAACAATAGCACAGGGTACTTAATTATAAGAGTACCAGATATTCCCTATACTAGTACATAGTTTATCATGTGTTTATCTCTCACATTTACAATAATTTATTGTAAATATTAACAATAGACACTAGTGAATATAAAGTTAAATATGTACCCATTAACTGCAGTAAACATGTATACTTCTATTTTTGAGCAGTTCATACTGACATTTTATTAATCAAAGAATTAGGCAGGTTCACATATCAGACATGGTAAAAATTATTAAACGTACAGGGCCAACTAAGGAACGTATAGGTGCACATTTCAATTGAACAAAAAAATAAACATACATGTATGACTATAAGGCACTCGAGAGTAACAGTTACCAATTTCTTGCTGTTTATCTTGCTGTTTCTGTTCATCTTGCTGTTTCTTTTCCTCTAGTTTCTTCTGAGCTAAAAAGTTTGAAGAGTTTCATTTCAGTATGGTACATGTATAAGATTTCTTTTCAAATCTATACATTTGAACTTGAGACCAAGAAAATATATCTATTCAAGCCTGCTAAGTGCAAATATTGTGCAATTTTCTCCAATTTAACAGGGCTGCACATATCAAAGGAATAAGGCAATATCAAAGAATGAACACACATAACTCATAAGCCAGTGCTCCCTTACATTTTATTTTAGCAATTTAATATTGTTCTTGAGATATATTTATGGTTTTACCACTATGGGTGAAATTAGTTAGTCCTTATTGTTTATTTTAACGGACACCCACAATACAGCAGCTGCCAAAAGCCATTTCCAAAAAATTAAAATTTATAATAATAATCCAGTTTCAGATATTAAAAGTTATGAAGTCAACAATTAATTTCTTCAGATAAAGTCAACAGTTTAAAAATAATAAAGTCTTCAATTTAGTTAAAATTTCAGATTAAGTCTCCCTAAATTTCCTGAAGTCTCCCTAAATTTCCTGGAGGGAGACTTCAAATCTCCCTGTTCTGAACCTCTAGCCTGAGGCCTGGGGTGAATATCTGAAAAGTGTGCAATTTGAAGTTACGACCATTAGCCTTATAATTATAGAAGTGTGTGCAACAGGAAAAAAAATAAAATATTTTGTTCTATTAAAGTATCATAGTACTTATAAAGAGGTACATGTATGTGAGGCTCCCTATGGGATATATGGGAGACTGGCACAATATATTTAATGCTGCACCAGTCATGAAGGTGTTAAAAATGCACCAAGTCAAATCTCAAATTTTAAATTGTGAAACACTATAATTAATGACATGGTTAAAAATATTTTAACAATTAATGAAAATATCACAACTTCAAGTAAAAGTACTGTAACAAACAACATACCACAAAATAATTGAACATTTCTTGATTCCAGTTCTTTGACATTGTCCTCCAGTTTTTCTTTGCTAAAATGTTTTAAGAGTTTCATTTCAAGATAGATATTGGATAATTTCAATCTTTCAAATTAATGATATGACGCTCAATTCGCTGATAAACAAATGCCAATGGTCCAGCCAATGACATATACTGGAAATAGTTCATTTATAAAGGATCTCAGTTGAGTTTCTATTTAATACCGGTATATGGAATTTATTAACCGAGTTCATTAAATTTGATTTGAGCAAAGGTTTACCGAGGCTCAAATCAAATTTACATGATTAAATAAATGCAAAGTTTTTATTGAAAACAACAATCATAAACTTCAGCGATCACAAGTCATTTAAATTATGATGTGACATCATCGCACGCACTAATATTACACGTGTGTCTTACCAATAATTATGAAGCTGGTTTTGTGAATTAATTACATGTATGTGATAAATTAGAAATATGTTTCCAGAGTGCCATAATATTGGATACGGTACAAAATTCATGGAAATAACTTCTTTATGGTTTTCTTTGTTTAAATGTTATCACCCTACTACTATGTGTGACATAATTATTATTTCGACGACACTAATATTTATTGTTACAGCATGTAAAAAAAACATTTTAAATGTCGCATACCAAAAACGACTACATAATTATTGTTTCATTGCTTTACTGTGACCAGCAAACATGCAAAAATGCTGCATGTTTTTTATCTGTACATATCGGTCTAATTTGTCATGTGCTGAGAGCAACATAATGTACAACACAAATTTGTCGCTTTCAACGTGAACAACAAAACATCTGACATTATCACATTTTTTGTGGCGCACCGAAAGCGACAAATTAGGTTCGAAAGCAATGAAACATCAACATTTTGTCACTTGTAAGTTTATTGCATGACAAATTATGTAAAATGTCACATGTTTTCTTGCATTCCGAAGGCGACACAACCTCACAAAACTTCACTTGCAACAAAATGTGCGACATAATGTTTTGTCAATTTGAACTCGCGATGACTAATGTTGCATTAGCAAATGGTGAATTTGTATTCATCCAAACCTAATTTCAATTATCAGATTATCTAAAAATCTTAATTTTTTTTATTGAGAAGTTGTCTCCAAATTGTGATAGGCCTAGAAACACAATTAAAATGTCAACTGGTCAACTAGTCTGACTCAGACCTGGTAATATGGCTAATGGGGTAAGCCATGATCAGCAGATCAGGTCAGGCACATCCTTAATTCCACTATTATAGTGGTATTTGACCATTACCGTTTTGTTAATTTGATAAAAGTGGGATAATCCAAAAGCATATTTCCCACCAATATTATTCAAAATCAGATCGCACTAACTCGATACCATGCATATAGTTTGTCCAGGAGCATTATTATTAATCAATCATGACGACACACGATAAGCAACTCAATTTAATAGCATGTAATTAGTCGAAATATTGTTATGAAGGAGCGATTGAGTCATCCTGCTATTGTCATTTAATAATTAGAACTGGATATATTAGTAATAGTATAATATTATTGAATATCAAAGCTGGCGCAAGAGATTGCACAACGAATATTGTCGGAAGACTGTTCATATTCGCTGCGATATTGTTATGACTTATGGGTGACATTTGGCTGTGCACTGGTATGCGCCGTCTTCTATTCCCTACGCAAATAAAGGAAACATGAATATGTTATAGTCAAATATCACTATAATAGAGGAATATCGCTATAATAGTGCAATTCAGGATGTGCCTGACCTGTGAAATTTCGAGATGCCGGCAACCAAAATGCTAATATTGTCCTATATATCACTTTTTCAGTCACTACGTTCATAAAAGAATTTGAACATACAAAGGTGGCAATAAAAATACCAATGACGAGTCTTCTAAATCATCGTCATCATTGTTGTAAATCGAATCTAATCGATGTTGTAAAAATATTTAAGACTTCGTCGTTGGTCGCCATTTTAAGTTGTTGTTGTAAAATGACAGTCGTTCAAACTTTATCAGAACCATGGTTATCATTTTACGGTGAATACCGAGCTTTGCCGAATGCTGCACTGATACAACTGATTCTGTGTACAGTATAAGGTAGCCTCGCGTTACCAACGAATCACACGCCCGTTCGTCGAATGGAGCAACTTGACTGTCACATTCACAGCTAGTATCTCTGAAAGAAATGTTCAGTGGTGTAACCGACTTCAATTGATGAATCCTCATAGTTCCGCTAACTGTTTTCAATGTTCGTGACACAATTCATTACTATATGGGGCAATATGCTGTAACACTTTACAAGAACACGTCCTTCCAATAGCACTGGCTGTATTTCTGTAACAACCACTCAAGTTGTGTTCGATCGTGCACACAATGAACACACACGACTAATATAACTAACGATATAATATATATTTACTTCCTATTGTCGTAGTTCGGAAGCCTTCACTGAAACAAAATATCGACATAACATACACGAACATACTTAACCTAACAACAATATCTTTCGTGTAACAATAAAGCCAAAACCTCAACGCTAGAAAACGTAATATTTTTAAAATCAGAGAACTATTGCTAGGTGAATGATAAATAAAGTATTGCTCAATCATTGGCACATCATGTGATATATTTCCCGGCACACTGGAAACTTTAAGGCAGCAGGAAACTCAGGCAGATCGTACACATGGCATTGGATGTATTTAATGTAACGGACACATGCTTTCAGAAGAACGTACATGATATTGTTGTGAAATGGACCACATAAAATAATGCTCTGGATGTGTACTGATGTTTATGCTGCAAAACCGGAAGTGAAGCGTTTTCTGGCACTTGGAATTCAAACTTGAAGCTGATAGATACGTTCTCATCAATTTAAGCTGTCCAAGTCATCACAAACCAGGTAATTATACGTTATATAGTTATAATAACCATATACTTACCTTCACGAAGTGTTATAGACACTTCATTGGTGTCAGAAGCAAACAAGCAAGCCGAGATAGTGATTTTTCTGTCTTTAAATTTTGCTGAAGACAGATTTAAACGCTAGTCATTTTTGTGGCAATCGGTATTACTGAATGCCTTAGTATATCAATGTATTATCGCCTTTCATCACCGGCATTACTGGAGATGAAATTATAAAAATTCTGCCATTCCTGACAAGAATCGTAAAAAAATAAAATAATTTCAACACCAACTATTTTCCGCCTATTTTTTTCGTCACAACTACCATAATTAATCGGTATTCCCGAATAAGTGGTACGCTATAAGTAACGAAAGAAAACAAGTGTTAGTGAAGATGTCTACTTTGAATATAAATGAAGCAACGCTCGACGAGCTGCAACAACTGAAGGATATCGGACCGGTTCGAGCAAAAGCTATTGTGAAGAGGAGGAAAGAGAAGAATGGTAAATTGAACTGGGAAGAAATAAAGGGCATAACTGAGATACCATTGCCTATATGGGAATCTTTGATAAAAAGGAAGATTATTTCTTTTGAGTCCGACAAGACGGGCGAAATAAAAATTTCAGACCTGATGGGTGAAATTCGCGAAATGAAGAATGAAAGACAGGAACACCTGAATAAGCTAGGGGTTCTGTACACTAATATTCAGGACAGCCGTGATCGATTGGACCACACAATAGCTGAACTGGATGAGGCAAAGGAAAGCAACCACATACTGAGAGAAGAATTGAAGAATATTAGAAAAGACAGAGAGAGTGAATCAGAATACCGAAGAAAAAAAGAAGCCGACTTAAGGCATGACATAGAGATACAACAAAGGCTGAATGACCAACTGACTGGATCAATGTTTAGAGTAAAACATCCAATCATCAGTGATCAAGATGACAATCGTTCTCAAACGCACGACCAAGCACGAAGTCATTTTTCAGGATCGCTTGTGGACTCACTTGCACCAGGGGCAATCTATGGGAATGCTGAGCCAAATGCCCGTAGTACACCAAGGGACAAGGACCCGAAAGACCGATCAGAAAGAAGTTTGAATGCTACGGGATCACATTACAAAGGTCCATTACCTCCGAAAATGTCATACTTCGACGGCAAACATGATTGGAGGAGCTTCCATACTCAGTTTGACTTCATCGGCAATAAATATGGCTGGTCGTTAGAGGAGCGCCTAGATAGATTTGTCGAATCCCTACGTGACAAGGCTTTAAAGTTTTACTGCACATGTCCTCCTTCAGTACAACATGATTATGGAAAGTTGATGGAAAAGTTTGGACAAAGATTTGGTCGTAAGGAGCTACCACACACAATCAGGCGACAGCTACAGGACGTACGTCAAAACGTGGATGAATCAATTGATGAATTTGCTGAAAGGGTACAGGATCTGGCATATGAAGGCTATGCTAATGCCACTCCCGACATGATAGAGACAGTTTCTATTGATGCATTCTTCAAAGGCCTACAAGACAAACGTGCAGCCTACTCAGCAATGGAACGAAATCCTATGACACTTGACACCGCGATACAATGGGTGAACAGTTCAATGCTGAACTACAGGATGCTGATTGGTCAGAGGAAAACAGATGTAAGGAAAGTCACTTTTTTTGAAAGTGATTTTGAAGATGACACCCATTCCCTGATACGCCCGATCAACAGCGAACCATCGAACACAAGTGATATTCAGCAGGAATTGAGCTCATTGACGGGAGGAATGAAGGCGATGTCAGATAACTTTTCTCAGAAATTTGACAAATTAATTTCTATTTTATCCGAGAAACCCAGGGGCAGAAGTTACACAACACCTCCTCCAAGTCCTAGGAAGTTTGTCTGTTTCACCTGCGGTGAAGAGGGCCATTTCAGTAAAAATTGTGTGAAGCGGACTACAGGGCCAAAATCTCCACAAAAAACCCCCCCTATGAAGTCTTTAAACTTCAGCGGGTTGGATTAGAAGACCGCAACCCAACCCAGTACACAACCAAACACGTCGGTCAAATGCACGAGGAGCTATGTAAGTCACAACACTATCTGGAATGTGATGATGCCAAAGACGAAGCTGAAGCCATAGCTGTAGGAAAACATCCAATTATGGGACCAGCCGTGAATGAAATACAACTTTACTCACAGAAACAGGAACCTATGAACCTTGTGTTGGAGGTGACTGTCAATGGAACTTCTGTTGGTGCTATTGTGGACACGGCTGCTCAAGTCACAGTGATGCGTGAACAGTTTATGTCTAAGGTGGCGCAGCCAATAGAGCTCAAAGAACATCTCATATTGAGGGGAGCTGGAAAATCCAACCGAATTAGAGCGAGGCAGGCTTACGGAGTGAAGTTCAAAACAGGAAAGACTGAGACCACCATGACTATCGTGGTTGCAGAAATCCGCGACGCAGTTATCCTAGGCATCGATTTTCTAAGACAGAACTGTGCTATCATTGACTTCCCAAATTCATCCATTAATCTCAATGGAGAGCAACTACATGCTACAATTATGAGGAACCCGGTGGGAAGGAAAGAGATTTGTGAGGTAACTATAGCAACAAAATGTAGTATACCGCCAGAATCATCTACAACAATACCAGTCGAAATGACGACAAATCTTGGACCTAATGCGATGATGCAGCCATTGAATAATGGAAGTGTCTGGCTACCTAGGATGCTCATCAAAGGTGACGAACAGAAACAGCATGTTCTGATAACAAATTGGGGCAGAGACACTGTTACTATTGGAAAAGGTGATGTTCTTGGCTATGCCGAAGAGGTAGATCTGGATCCAGCTAATGGATGTCAAGACCCAATATCACCAAAGCCGTTCAGTGTGATGGGTGTAAAGACTCAATCTATGGACATAGACATTCCAAATCATCTTCAGCATATGTATGATGCATCGATCAACCATCTTAAAACTTTTGAAGCAGCAGCATTGAAGATGTTGCTGAATGATTTCCAGGACATATTTGCAAGGGACGAGATGGATCTTGGGTCGTTTGATATCATTCAACATCGAATTGATACTGGAGACCACCCGCCTGTCAGACACAAACTTAGGAGGACACCAATAGGTTTCGAACAGGAAGAGAAGAAACACTTAGATATGATGCTGGATAGAGGTGTCATTAGGCCATCCTCTTCTGCCTGGGCTGCCTCGCCTGTATTGGTTAGGAAACGAGATGGATCCTTGAGGTACTGTATCGATTATAGGGGCTTGAATGCGAAAACAAGGAAAGATGCATTTCCCATTCCCAATATCGAGAAGTGCTTGGATTCCTTACACAACAACTTCTTCATGAGCACAGTCGATATATGCAGTGGATACTGGCAGGCCAGGATCCATCCTGAAGACTGTCACAAAACGGCTTTCATAACAAAGTATGGGCTGTTCGAGCATACACGATTAGCTTTCGGCCTTTGCAATGCTCCAGCGACCTTCCAGCGTATCATTCAGTTTGTCCTCCAGGGTTTGACCTGGAAAGAATGCCTGGCGTACATCGATGACGTCATCGTGCTCGGCAGGGACTTTGACTCACATTTAGAGAATCTGAGACAAGTAATCCAAAGGTTCAGAGACCATAATCTGAAGTTGAAGCCACAGAAATGCTATCTGTTTCAGAAAGAAGAGAGTTTCTTGGGGAAGACCATCAATTCAGATGGAGTGTCCATATCTCAAGATAAGATCGAAGTGGTGAACAACTGGCCCTGCCCAACCACTAAGAAGGAGCTGCAGTCTTTTTTAGGATTTGCAAATTACCATCGAGATTTTGTGAGGAATTTTGCAGCGATTGCTGCACCTTTACATGAGCTAACTGGGAAATCACAGACATTTGACTGGACAGCAGTGCATCAGGGAGCATATGAGGAGCTTAAGAGACAATTAGGGAGCTCGGTATCTCTGAACTTCCCTAACCCAGATGGAAAATTTGTGCTGGACACTGATGCATCGGACGTATCTGTGGCTGCGGCACTGTCTCAGATCCAAGATGGCCAGGAAAAGGTAATCAGTTATGCTAGTCGTGTTTTGACTGGATACCAGCGACGGTACTGCACGACAAGGAAAGAATTGTTGGCCATTATAACCTTTGTTAGACAATTTCGGACTTATCTACTGGGGAGGCAATTCTTGATTCGTACAGATCACCACAGTCTAACGTGGCTAATGAGATTCAAGAATATACAAGGGCAGCTGGCGCGATGGATCGAAGAACTGGCCCAGTATGACATGATGATTGTACACAGACCTGGCAAGGAACACTTAAATGCTGATCCTTTGTCCAGAATTCCGGACACTATACCAAGCTGTAATTGCTATTTTGCAGGATGTAACCTGGAAGATCTACCATGTGGAGGGTGCAAATTTTGCGAGAGAGCACACACTCATTGGGCCCGTTTTGAAGCAGATGTGGATGATGTGGTACCACTAGCACTAAGAAGTCTCGAGAAATTTGCAAGTTGTGAGATGTACAACCGAGAGTTAGATGTGAGTTCAGTTGCAGACATCCCTGATCGAGAAGACAGCTTGGCCAATTGGTTGGAAAGTGTGCCCAGAGAGACTCTGAAATCCAGACAGCATGATGATCATGACCTGAAGACTGTATGGGATATGCTGAAGGGTGAGAAAATAGACGTCAATCTTGCCAGCCGAGCAATTAAACACTGGAGCTTATGCTTGCCCCAATTACAGGATTTAGATGGAATCATATTCTACAAATGGGTTGAAGAAGGTGGCTCTCGTCAATTGCTGGTAGTCCCCGAAATATTGAATCACTGCCATAGCACTAGGTCCGGAGGGCATTTCGGTATTCAAAAGACAGTGGCACGGGTGAAGCAACACTTCATATGGTACAAAGTATCTCAGGACTGTGAAGACTTTGTGAAAGCCTGCAAGATGTGTAACCTGAACAAAAAGGCAAATAGGAAGTCCAAAGCCAATCTCGGCCAGTACCATGTGGGGTACCCTCTGGAGAGGATCCACATCGATATATTGGGACCACTAACTGAAACCACTCAAGGCAACAAGTATGTGCTGATGATTGTAGACCAATTCTCAAAATGGTTGGAGTGTTTTCCTATCCCCAATCAGAACGCAGAAACTATCTCCAGGACTTTGGTCGACAACTTCATATCTCGTTTCGGATGTCCGCTCCAAATCCATAGTGACCAGGGCCGGAATTTTGATGGCAATCTATTTAAGCAATTGTGTGAACTTCTTGAAATTGCCAAGACAAGGACCACTCCCTACCACCCATGTTCAAACGGACAGGTTGAGAGGTACAATAGGGTGCTACTTCAGGCCATCCGATGCTCACTTGAAGGGAAACAGAATGAGTGGGACATACATATACCCCAATTAGCAGGAGCGATTAGAGCAACAGTCAACAGACAGACTGGGTATACTGCAAATTACTTGATGCTTGGCAGGGAAGTTTTGCAACCAGTCAACATCCTACTTGGCACATCTGTTATGACCTCAGAGAAGGAGACCCCAGCCCAATACATCATGGACTTGAGGGATTCTATGGCGAAAACCCACTATCTGGCACGAGAGTCACTGAAAGAATCACAGAGGAGGCAAAAACGCGACTATGATGTCAAGCTCAACAACAGTTACTTCTGGGTTGGTGATATTGTGTATCTGTTGAACTCAGCCACAAAAGTGGGCCAGAGCTCCAAACTACAGCCCCCCTGGAAAGGTCCGTATTTGGTTACGAAGATGTTGTCTCCAGTGCTGGTCAGAATAAAGGATAGGAAGTCCGAAAGGGTTGTTCACCATGATCGGCTGAAGATATGCAGTGATGGGGTGGTGCCCATTTGGCTGAAGAGACTACGCCACAAGTATGTGTTTGAGCAGGATGAAGAGACACCAAAATTTACGAAGCCCGAGGTACCTTGTCATGATGATTCACCCACTTCCCCAAATGGTCCAGATAATGTACCATCAAGCAGTGGACATCACCCTGGTGATGCCCCGGTAATACCAGAGTTTCCTTTCGTCAGTGTACCTAGGCCAGATCCTATACAACTTGATTATGATGAGGTGGACGAAACACCGGTATCCCCGGAGTTTACACTTGGCAGTGGTATGCAGACAACCAAGGCTATTAAGCACTCAGATGAGTTGGGTACCATATATCCAGAAGAATCAGACACAAGGACAGCTGTTGAAGATGGTAATCATACCGATATTATCCCCGAGCCGGTATCACCGGATCTGGGTCCAATACAACTATCCGGCAGTCAGTGCAATGCCGCCGGGATCACGGATAATGATCGATTAGCTATCCCTACACCGGTATCCCCGGAGCTGGGTTGTATGCCACATTTTAGTAATGTCACCAGAAAGAGATCCATCAAACGACCTCAACATCTGGATGCCTATGAATTGTATTAGACTTAGTTAGATGGTGATGCGATTTGTAAATAAATGTATATTAATCATAAATGTTTGTCTTTTTCTTATCAGTAGACATGGACGAAGCTCTTTTCATCCCTGACTATGATGATACTTCTTCTGATAAACTGGATCGGGACGAAGCTTTTGTCATCTCTGGTTATGACGATATTTCTTCAGATGATAAATTGGGCATGGACAAAGCCCTGTTCACCCCGGTTTATGATGATATATCATCTGATGATAAAGAAAATGAACCAACCTATGAAGAAGGTCCTACTTCATCCTCCAAGGGAGTGCGGTGTCCGGTTTGCCTAAACAAATATGTACACTTGAAGCGACATGTGATATCGGCTCACCTTCCCTGGTTCTTTGCTCCTCAAACTGCCTGCTGGATATGTAACAAACAATACGTCCAGCTGAATCTTCTCCAGCAGCATGTATTAAGAGCGCATCCAACAACATATCCTGCTTGTGACACATTTAATGACGACCAAATAATGCCATGGAGTAGAAGGATGCTAGGCTGGTTCTTTAAACTTAGGAGTATGGTTTCTAAGGATCCAATCGTAAAGGTCCGGAAACAGGAATCTATCGACGCTGAATTGAGTCTCATTCTTGTAAGAATAGCTACAGAAGAGTTTGCAGCAATGTTCGGTGTTGACAAAATTCCTGCATCTATGTTCCATTGGCGCACGGCAGTGTCCATGCTATCGGACCTTTCTGTAGAAGGAAAAGCATTGGCAAAGGTAGGAGAATGGTCTCTTCTCAACATCACCAATTTCGTTCCAGCACATCCTCTGGTGGACGGCCACTTCCATTTGGACATGTTGATGGTGAGGCATGGGGTTACCCATCTAGGCAGCCTTCAACATTCTAGTGACAATGACCTTCGTCTAGCCGTTGCAAACTTTTGCTGGCCCCGTCATTGGGACAAAGCAGGTCGAAATCGAGAGGAGAATGTTGTATCCACTATTGGCCTGCACCCACGAGTTGTCGGATTCGAAAATGGAAGGAAAATGGATAGATTTCTTTGTGATTTGGAAGAGAGAATTGACAATGGTGCATTCGTGGCGATCGGTGAATGTGGCTTGGACTACAGTGGTGAACCGGGTCCAAAGGAAATTGCGTCACAGAAGCATATCTTCGAGAGGCAACTGAGAATGGCTGATACTCGGAACCTACCAGTTGTGATTCATTGCAGAGGAGCTGGTTTGGTTTGGGATGATTGTGAGAACATAATGAAATCCAATCTTTACAGGCATCATGAAATATACTTTCATTGCTTTACTGGATCTGTTGAGATGTATACTAGGCTCTCCAGTCATTTTCACCATATTTTCTTTGGACTCTCACCGCTGATCACCAGAAGGAGTGATGCCCTGGTCTCACTAGTGAGAACAATGAATGTCAATCACATGATCACAGAAACTGATTCACCATATCTGAAGCCACAGGGAACCGAGGAATACAGCACCCCATTTTCTGTGAGACATGTAGTCAACGAGGTAACCAACATTAAGAATCTTCCTGCATCTATAGTATGTGCCATATCTCTTAAAAATGTACATGCTCTTTTCCGGCGGGAGTAAAATCGTCAGAGGGATCTATGTTTTTAACTTGCACTGGTGGAGGACTTATGTTTTTAGATGAACTGTTTTTGCACCTGACACTTTCATGTGTACCTGAACATGAAATAGCTGATAATCGACATAGCAGACTCACATGGATCAACTCAACACAGGAGTGACATTTTGTACCCGGTATCTCTGGGTTGCAAAATGTCGATAGACATCAGAATAATGACAGGATGATCCTCTGAATTGAGTATATATGGCCAAGGATCAGTTCCATCCTCAGATTATGGCAAGAATTGTGACCACATGTTCTTATGTTTGGTGGGTATTCGTGTGCACATGTCCCGATGTCGCGGGGACATGGTGAATCCTTGTACGTGTGTCCCGGTATCTCTGGGATGATTTGCTAGTTTCTGGGAGATGCTTCCAAACAAAAAAAAACAATAAAACGGAGGGAAGTGTTGTGAAATGGACCACATAAAATAATGCTCTGGATGTGTACTGATGTTTATGCTGCAAAACCGGAAGTGAAGCGTTTTCTGGCACTTGGAATTCAAACTTGAAGCTGATAGATACGTTCTCATCAATTTAAGCTGTCCAAGTCATCACAAACTAGGTAATTATACGTTATATAGTTATAATAACCATATACTTACCTTCACGAAGTGTTATAGACACTTCAATATCGTGAAGGAATTGGCACGCGTAATTATTATAACTTAGCGAACTCATTATAATACATTTTACCCCATGGCCATATTGTTTAAAAGACGTCCCCCTAACGCATAATCAACTCACAACGTATCAATATCCTTACTATAACATACATATATCCCTCGTGTAACACTAATTTCCCAAATTTAACACTAGAAAGGTTACTATTATCCAAACCAGAAAAATAGTTCGAGATGAAAGACAAACATAACCAATTAAATATTATGTATATCGTGTGATATATTTCCGCGGCAAAGAAAAGAGAAAAATTATTAAATGCCACAGGCATGTCCTCTGGATAACTATTGTTGTATTTACTGTAACGGCCACTCGATTTGAGTTAGATCGTACACGGAATCATGTTGCAACCGAAGGAATAACTAATAAAAAGTAACAGTCTCGTTATAATTGATGTTTTCTCCCGGCTATCATGGTTTCGTGACAATCACATGAAATGCAAAATCGACTTACAACATAAGAACATCTTTAATGTAACATAAACATATCTTTCATGTAACGGAAATTCAAAACATCGACGCACGAAAATGATAATATTTTCCAAATCAAACACATTTTGTAATCTGAAAGAAGAACAAGACCCCAGTTACACCCTCTAGATATTTCAGCTTGGTGTTGCGTGTGTTCACGCACAAGCAGCCTCTGTAAACAGCAGCCTTCCCATTTCGTTACAGTATTGGTCTCTCCTGTAACGTTTTGGCCTGTTACAGCAGAGAACGTTACAGTAGAGATGTACAGACCATTCTGGTCACGGCATTCAATGTGTTCTCCCTCCAGTATGGCGAAAATAGGGAAATATAAAATACACCACAGTGGCTTCGGAACCATTTATTTGAAATATAATTATACATATGTTATAGCGAACAAACATGCGTTATTTAAAAGACGACTTTGAAAAGTACGCGAGGGGGTCAACCTACCTATTATATAATTGTGTTATCGCAAGTTGTTTTTTGATTCAGACGACATGCGTTTCCGATATTGTGACATACACAGCGTCACGGGACACAAAATGCGGAGATTATAAATATCAGGGATACGTCATTATGTCAAGTAAATAGCACTTCGTTACATGAGAGACAAAATGCTGAGGTACAAAGTTTCTGAGCAATTTTCACTTAGTTAAGTTCAATCTTGGGTGGTGTATATGTGACAGTAGTTCATATCAAGAACTAAACTAATGATATGCCCGAGGATTTTCTCGGTGGCATGTAGTTAATATATCGAAATTTCGATTTTAGCCTGTAAAATTTTCCTGGGGACAGGCCAATGAATGAGCCCATTACATACATATATACCCGAACATCACGCTTATTTGTGTGTGCATGTTATGACAGTGATGGAGATGCACACTGGGAACAATAGTTGGGATCCGCACGTTGCATTATGCACTCATCATCCACCGAGGACATAAATTTTGACCAAAATTGATATTGACTCATAAATGTTTTAACATTATCTAAATGCGGTAACAAACACAACAACCAGTGGCGTATATATATAGCAACAGGGGGTATTTATAAACAATGTTATGCATATCTACTGGTTTATGCCCGTATAGTATTGAGATCATACCCCACTCATTCAAAAGATGGCCGCGATCTGTTTGATGCTCGGACCTGCTCTGACGGGGAACTTTATAACAGTGAACAGCATATACATCACTCAGAATATATATTGTTGTCCAGGGACGTGGCTAGAGGGTCTCCGTGGGGGGGGGGGGTGTCCACCTTGGAGAATTCCAACTGCATCCCACCCCCCCTTGAATCAGACCAAATACAAGTGCCTAATATATAGCCGATGCTAGTATGACTATATATAGTTATGACCCATGGTTCTATATACCCGGGTTCGAAAATTAAGTGGGCCATTAACCCTTTACCCAACAAAACGGCCAAAACCGGCCAAATAAAGCTTCAACAGCCTAAAATATCTTCGGTCTGTCTCAATAGAACCATACAAATATGGATATCATTGGAACCGGCTCCTTGACCACATTGTGATAGTTACAGTTATGCCCTGTGCCAATGCATTCTCTTATATATGCGATTCGACCATAGGTCGCCTCGCATATATAAGAGAATGCATTGGCTTAAAAAAAATCTTTTTTTAACACTTTTTACCATTTTTTCTTACATTCTTTAACAATTTTATAATTTTTAATGTGTTAAGCCAATGCATTCTCTTATATATGCGAGGCGACCTATGGTCGACTCGCATATATAAGAGAATGCATTGGCACAGGGCCCTTCTGTTGGGTAAAGGGTTAAGGCTAATCTCGTTAATCTTAATTGACATCTGTCTTTCCTCCAGAAAGCGCACGCGAAGCTGCCCACCTATAGGCACGATGCCAAAAGAAATAAAATTTCTCCCTGGTAATTAATGCAATCGGCCCATTCGAAGATCCCGGGGTTAGCCCCCCAAATCACTTCATCATCAATGCAATCGCATATCGGATCACAAAAAAAGCCTGCAATCTCTACCTGGGACCAACCCTATACTGTGAAATGGATTATTGAGCTAAAGACTTTATCAACAAATAAATATAGTCCATGCCTTGTTTGTTCAATGATATAAATATATTCCATGCCTTGTTTGTTCAATGATATAAATATATTCCATGTCTTGTTTGTTCAATGATATAAATATATTCCATGCCTTGTTTGTTCAATGATATAAATATATTCCATGCCTTGTTTGTTCAATGATATAAATATATTCCATGCCTTGTTTGTTCAATGATATAAATATATTCCATGTCTTGTTTGTTCAATGATATAAATATATTCCATGCCTTGTTTGTTCAATGATATAAATATATTCCATGCCTTGTTTGTTCAATGATATAAATATATTCCATACCTTGTTTGTTCAATGATATAAATATATTCCATGCCTTGTTTGTTCAATGATATAAATATATTCCATGCCTTGTTTGTTCAATGATATAAATATATTCCATGCCTTGTTTGTTCAATGATATAAATATATTCCATGCCTTGTTTGTTCAATGATATAAATATATTCCATGCCTTGTTTGTTCAATGATATAAATATATTCCATGCCTTGTTTGTTCAATGATATAAATATATTCCATGCCTTGTTTGTTCAATGATATAAATATATTCCATACCTTGTTTGTTCAATGATATAAATATATGCCATGCCTTGTTTGTTCAATGATATAAATATATTCCATGCCTTGTTTGTTCAATGATATAAATATATTCCATGCCTTGTTTGTTCAATGATATAAATATATTCCATGCCTTGTTTGTTCAATGATATAAATATATTCCATGCCTTGTTTGTTCAATGATATAAATATATTCCATGCCTTGTTTGTTCAATGATATAAATATATTCCATGCCTTGTTTGTTCAATGATATAAATATATTCCATGCCTTGTTTGTTCAATGATATAAATATATTCCATGCCTTGTTTGTTCAATGATATAAATATATTCCATGCCTTGTTTGTTCAATGATATAAATATATTCCATGCCTTGTTTGTTCAATGATATAAATATATTCCATGCCTTGTTTGTTCAATGATATAAATATATTCCATGCCTTGTTTGTTCAATGATATAAATATATTCCATGCCTTGTTTGTTCAATGATATAAATATATTCCATGCCTTGTTTGTTCAATGATATAAATATATTCCATGCCTTGTTTGTTCAATGATATAAATATATTCCATGCCTTGTTTGTTCAATGATATAAATATATTCCATGGCTTGTTTTGTTCAATGATATAAATATATTCCACGCCTTGTTTGTTCAATGATATAAAGTTCCCTGTCAGCATCAACGGTTCTGTACTGGTGGAGTATGATCTATCTCTACGGGTGTTCACCAGAGTCGTGATTAATGACATGACCTAGGGGAGGGGAAGGCTGGCGAGGCGGGTGTCTCACAATTTGGCCAAACTGTTCAACTGTTGGAACTTTTAAATTTCAGATAAAAATTTTTTTTTAAACTTGGCTGATAGTTTGATTTCCGAACTAGTTATTTAGCGTAAATTTTATTTTTTAACCAAATTTCGGATATATTCTATACTTCAACCACAAATTATCGGGTTGAAAAGCTTGAGGTAATTAAATGAGCCAGTTGGAGATTCTGCTCTATAAGATCTTCAGAGAGGGACTTAGAAGTGGTATATAATTTAATAACATAACGATTAAACGATATAGTCCGGTCGCCAAACACCCGGAATTCACGAATGCTTGTTTTCGCGTATAAAGTTTTTTTCTCTGCGGATTTTGTAAATTCAGGTATCCGACATCAAGATTTTATCGGCTGGCCATCTGTCAGCCTTGAGCAATTTTTTTTATAGCACCCTAAAAAGTATACCCCCCCCCCCAGATTTCCCCAGACGTAAAACCAGTTACTTGAAATTTGTTGCAAATTCACATGACTAATCTAGTAAAATGTATATATTTTCATGAAGCTAAGACATAATGACACTATTTTGGGCCAAAATTGAAACTCACCATCCAAGATGGCCACCAAAATGGCCGCCGGAAGTTGAAAATATGACATTTTTTCTCAAATATCTTCTAGATCAGTTCATGCTGTTTGGAACTGGTTGAGTAATATGACTTTATTTTGTATTTTGTATATTAACTGATCATTGGAGCAATTAAATATGCAATTATTGGGGTCCTATCCGCTTGTGATCCCTCAAAAATTCGATTTTACAGAACGAGGTATAAAATTTTACAAAAAATCACAACTGGGATTCTAGTCATATTTCAACAAGAAATGAACAGAAGGTTGCATTTAAGTGAGGCATACCTATGAATATTCCAACTCACTGGAACCAAAATTCTTACTTTGGCTCAAAATGGCCGCCAAAATATGGAAAATGATAAATATTGCCCTAGGGTGTCCTGCAATCGCTTACAAGTTGTGGTTGATGTACAAAATTAGCTATTATGCCTTGAATACATTGAATACTAACATATCTGCTGCACCATGGTTAATTGTTACTGTTGCCACCACTGACATCACCAAAAATATTGGACTTTTCTCTCAAAAACTTGACATAAATATCGGCAAAAATTAACTTTTCAGGTTTGGACCATTTTGTCTTGTAATATGTAACTATCTTTGGATTGAAAGGTGTTTATTGTATTGGTTTATCTTAAATGTGTCACACTATGGTGTTTATAGACCAAATTGCTCAAGATGGCTTCCAAAATGGCAACCAAATTAGTAAAAGTTATTTTTTTACATATATCATTATGACATTATATATATAACATTATTCTCTGCGTTATCCGAAAATGTAGCAAATTGTGACTCACTTGGTTATTATACGTGTTAGTTAATTAACTGACAACTAAATGTTCTATTATGGTTGTCCCAGTTCCGTATGGGGCATGACAAATTCATTTTAAACTATGACAATTTGCGGAGAACCTCTTTTGTGATTCTGACCATATTATTGAAAGGAAATGGGCAGAACTTTGAGACGGAACTGAGATGAAACATAATATATGGCTCTTCTGGTCCATTATGATAAACCAATATCAACTGGATACAGGATGGATACCAAGATGGTAGACAGGGAGTTACTCTATGTGAAGTGGATAGGTATACATGGAGTTAATGTATGTCATGAATGATGTGAATATGTATACAATGAGTGACTATCTGGTTATGAGTGTGTTGTCCATAGTGAGATGTATGGGTATACAGGGAGAGGTCATGGTCATGTGTGGGGTGAATCGGTATGCATTGAGTGACTGTATGGTGTATGGTAACTATGGTTGTGTGTATCCTGTACGGGTGCACCTTGTGTGCCTGTATGAACATTGATGTGGTGTATGGATGTAGCTACATGGTCATCTATGTATTGATTATGTATATATGGAGTGACTGTAAGGTCATGGGTGAGATGTACATGTGTTTCTGTATGCTCACGAATGGGGTGTGTGGATAAATAGTGAGTGGTTTTATGGTTAGGGGTAATGTGTATGGTATACATATTCACCTCACCATTGGCCATATCACTCACTGTATCCTTATTTGTCACACCATAGCCGAATAGCCACTAAAGATATACTAATACACCCCAGCCATGTCAGTATAGTTATTCCATGTGAGCATATGCACATCATCCATGGCCATATAGCCACTCGCTATATACACATACACCTCGCCCATGACCATATAGCAACACGATTGTATATCCGCATAACCTACACATGAATGACCTTTTGCTGCTTCGTGCAGAGTGACGTAATCTTTCTCCAGATTAAAACAGCCTGTTACGAACAAATTGCTTATATACCGGCGTCAATGCACTTTACAAAACATTGCTTTCTTCACATTGTCATAATTCAACCATGGTCGGTTTAATGTCCATGCGTCTTTGAATGTCCGTCTTGTGAAATAGTGTCATTATACCTTTAATAGCTTCATGAAAAAAAAAATATTTTACTAGATTAGTCATGTGAGTTTGGAATAAATCCCAAGTAACTGGTTTTACGTCTGTGAAAAAAATTGGGGGGGAGGGTATACTTTTTAGGGCGCTATAAAAAAAATTGCTCAAGGCTGACAGATGGCCAGCCGATAAAATCTTGATGTCGGATACCTGAATTTACAAAATCCGCAGAGAAAAAAACTTTATACGCCAAAACACGCATCCGTGACCTGGCGGCCGGACTAATAGGTTCTGGTCCATGGCTGGTCTCTGGTCGCCATATCAAATCCAGTCGTAAGTCGGGATTTTTTTACCCTGTGCCAATGCATTCTCTTATATATGCGAGTCGACCATATGTCGCCTCGCATATATAAGAGAATGCATTGGCCTAACAAGTTTTTACAATTTTAATAATTTGATCGTGTCGTTGTTCATGCTGTCCGTGCCCATACCGGGATTAATTACTTCGTTCAACATTCATGTAGGTGCAGATAACCAATATATACGGTGCGTCCACCATTGTCGACTTATAGTCCTTTGCTTCAATGGGAACAAGAGTGTATCGTACTTCGTCAGTGGTTTTTCTAGTGCATTGACAGAGCGAGACGTATCAGATCTTAGATGGAGAAACGTTCCGAAATTCAATTGGCTGCGACTTCCTTCTGAGTGATTTCCCCTTGGTTTATATGTCGAGAGTTATTAAAAGCCCACTAAATTTTCGAACCCCCCGATCACATTATATAAAATATATGCTACATGCTATATGTACCGTTTGAAAGAGGAAGCTCCAAAACATTGTATTTTCAACTTATTCGGTGTAATAAACTGTTAAATTGTTGTTTTTGTCTGCTCTTTGCTGAAGTTTATTCACAATGTCAATTATTTTCAATGGAAGGGAAATAACTCTATATAATTAAATATAGAGTTATTCCGCTTCCACTGAAAATAAACTATAGTTTGAATTATGTTGCAATCTTGGAGCCAAAACGGGGGAAATGATTTTATGATTTCAGCTATTTCCTTTTGCTCTATGTGAACCTTTTGAGACACATTCATTCCAAATGGTGAGGAATTTTAATCATATTTTATGGCATAGATTGTTATTCAAACCGTATATCAAGGCAAATAATCGGAGACTAGAAAATTAAGTAGGCCTTTAAGTTGCCTTAATGAATTGACACTTTCCATATTAAAGGACACTTAATTTTCGATTGACCGATTATTAACCCTTTACCCAACAAAACGGCCCTGTGCCAATGCATTCTCTTATAGATATACGAGTCGACTATAGGTCGCCTCGCATATATAAGAGAATGCATTGGCTTAACACATATTAAAAATTATAAAATTGTCAAAGAATGTAGAAAAATATTATAAAAATTGTTAAAAAATGTAAGAATTTTTTTTTAAATTGTTAAAGAATGTAAGAAAAAATGGTAAAAAGTGTTAAAATTTTGTTTTAGGCCAATGCATTCTCTTATATATGCGAGGCGACCATTAATAAGAGAATGAATTGGCACAGGGCATAACTGTAACAATCACAATGTGGTCAATGAACCGGTTCCAATGATATCCATATTTGTATGGTTCTATTGAGACAGACCCAAGATAATTTAGGCTGTTGCAGCTTCATTTGGGCTATTTTTCTGGGCGTTTTGTTGGGTAAAGGGTTAAGAGGGCCTTTAATCTGTTGTGTATTACGCCATAAGGTGGTGTAAGCTGTTTTTCAGGTTTGATAATCTGTTGAGCAGTGAGCGAAATTCAGCGAATACATTGTGGGAGAATAGGTTTTTGTACCTTGCTCAATCGTACCGATAGAATCACGTAAATGCTGAAATTGTAAAGTTAACGCCACCGTAAATAATATGTTCTTAATAATATGTTCTTGAAAATATAAATAATCTGATAGCCTGAAAATAATGTATAACCCATTGGGAACCCCTGGTGTAGTGAAGTGAATTATGGGTAATTTTAATTGGAGCGCGCATGTCTGTTCTGTTGGAGACTTGGATTAACCGCCATCTTTGATTTTCTGGTCATCAAGTCAAAATTGTATCGTATACACAATGTGTTTGTACCGATGGATGTATCGCGACTCGACTCGTTTTCGTGGTCATATAGGCCCTATATAACCTATGATCACGAAAACGAGCAGAGCCGCGATATCTGATAGAATTCCAGGAATTGTACATTCACTTCCAATAGTATAGATTCACTGAAATCTGCCGTGGAAATCCCAAAATTGTAGGCTACTTTCATTTTCAACATGATTTTCCACTTTCACTTTTCACTTTTACCACGCAAAGCGACCTTAGTTGACACATATATATGGCACACTGGCCGAGTCCATGACAAATCGTTTATGTAGAATGCTTCTTTCGTTTAATTAAATCTCACCTCGTTAAAACGCATGTCAATCGTATTTGTTTACAAATTGCATTGGGTGCGACGATTTGCAGTAGGTCCCGATTTGTGGAGGTCACTTTGCGGAAGTCCCCGAATTCGCGGAGGTCCCCTAGAATGGGCGATATATATAGATTTTAATGAGGGAACGGGTGCGTATATGTCAATTGATACATTATCTTAAACAAATAACGACACGATCATCATAATAGAGGTCTGTTCTATCAATTATATATGCGCCGAGTTCACTTGGTGCAAATCAAACGGCGATAGGTATTCTCGTGTACCAGAAGGACTCCTTAAGTTGTGAATAAGATAAATATTTATTAGATGTTATTTAACAAGTCATTAGTTAGCGCCTATATTAGCGCTAACTAATGAATAATATTTTATATTATAATTATATTATAATTTATATTTATGGCTAATAATATGATCTTGGTGGCGTTACCATTTCTGACTATGGTTTTTCTTGTTCTCTTTAATGCGTGCAGTCCGTCACGCTGTCAACTGCACAATATCCTTTTGTTTGGATGGCCGCTCCCCGTTAACCCTGACTATGTGTACCACCCCTGGCCGGCCATCACTGTTTTGGCACAATTCTCGTCCGGACTTGAAAGTTTCGGTCTGGTTCAAGTTGAAGATTGCATTTGAACAATTCAAGTTGGGGTGTTTCACCTTCCCAACCTTTGGCCAAAACATTTGGAAATCTCATACACAATAACATTTCCAAATTCCCTAACTTGGATTGACTTTGTTTTGTAATCAGGACGTCTATTATTCATTGGGGATGTTCGGATAATAAAAGCAAACGACGGGCATATGCACAGATAATGTGGGGTGAAGGGGAAGATCACTCGATCTTTTCGACCATCCCGGAAACGAAGTGTCCAATGAAAGTGTCAATAACACTGTAGCTCAACTTGGAAAGGGAATAATTTAATGTATTACAGTCAATGGAGCGATTAGGAATATGGAAAGTTGAATGTCTAATACTAGTTTATAGACATGAAGAGAAAAGTAAAATCCAAGATGGCTGCTGGCGGCCATGTTTTCGGCCGAATGACCCCAAAATGATGATGATCAGACTAAAGGTACGACCTGCAGCCCGTGCTAAAGGATTTAGTCATACAAAGAGTAAAATCCAAGATGGCTGCTGGCGGCCATGTTTTTTGGCCGAATGACCCCATAATTACTCGTTCCCATCTACATGTCAATATTATCATCCATGACAAATTTCATGATGATCAGACAAATTGTACGACCTGTGGCCCGTGCTGATGTATTGAATTTTGAAATCCATGATGGCCGCTGGCGGCCATGTTTTTTGTCCGAATGACCCCAAAATGACTCGTTCCCATCTACATGTCAATATTAACATCCATGACAAATTTGATGATGATCAGACTAAAGGTACGACCTGTAGCCCGTGCTAAAGAATTTAGTCATACAAAGAGTAAAATACAAGATGGCTGCTGGCCGCCATGTTTTTTGGCCGAATGACACCAAAATTACTCGTTCCCATCTACATGTCAATATTAACATCCATGACAAATTTCATGATAATCAGACGAACAGTACGATCTGTGGCCCGTGCTAATGGAAAACATTTTGAAATTCAAGATGGCCGCTGGCGGCCATGTTTTTTGTCCGAATGACCCCAAAATGACTCATTCCCATCTACATTCCAATTTCAACAGCCATGACAAATTTTATGATGATCAGACTAAAGGTACGAACTGTAGCCCGTGCTAAAGGATTTAGTCATACAAAGAGTAAAATCAAAGATGCCTGCTGGCGGCCATGTTTTTTGGCCGTATGACCCCAAAATGACTCGTTCCCATCTACATGTCATTATTAAAATTCTTGACAAATTTGATGATGATCAGACTAAAAGTACGACCTGTAGCCCGTGCTAAAGAATTTAGTCATACAAAGAGTAAAATCCAAGATGGCTGCTGGCGGCCATGTTTTTGGGCCAAATGACCCCAAAATTACTCGTTCCCATCTACATGTCAATATTAACATCCATGACAAATTTGATGATGATCAGACTAAAGGTACGACCTGTAGCCCGTGCTAAATAATTTAGTCATACAAAGAGTAAAATCCAAGATGGCTGCTGGCCGCCATGTTTTTTGGCCGAATGACCCCAAAATTACTCGTTCCCATCTACATGCCAATATTAACATCCATGACAAATTTCATGACGATCAGACGAACAGTACGACCTGTGGCCCGTGCTAATGGATTGAATTTTGAAATCAAAGATGGCCACTGGCGGCCATGTTTTTTGTCCGAATGACCCCAAAATGACTCGTTCCCATCTACATTCCAATTTCAACAGCCATGACAAATTTTATGATGATCGGACTAAAGGTACGACCTGTAGCCCGTGCTAAAGGATTTAGTCATACAAAGAGTGAAATCAAAGATGCCTGCTGGCGGCCATGTTTTTGGGCCGAATGACCCCAAAATGACTCGTTCCCATCTACATGTCATTATTAACATTCTTGACAAATTTTATGATGATCAGACTAAAAGTACGACCTGTAGCCCGTGCTAAAGAATTTAGTCATACAAAGAGTAAAATCCAAGATGGCTGCTGGCGGCCATGTTTTTGGGCCAAATGACCCCAAAATTACTCGTTCCCATCTACATGTCAATATTAACATCCATGACAAATTTCATGACGATCAGACAAACCGTACGCCCTGTAGCCCGTGCTAATGGATTGAATATTGAAATGCAAGATGGCCACTGGCAGCCATGTATTTTTACCGAATGACCCCAAAATTAATCATTCTGGTCTAAATGTTGATGTCAACAGCTATGACAAATTTCATAATGATCCGACCAAAGGTACGACCTGTAGACTGCATTGTTGACGCCTTACGTACACACGCACACACGGACAACGGACGACAAAGCCATGGCAATAGCTCAAACTTTACAAAGTAAAGTTGAGCTAATAATATAAGTGCACATTAATTTAAGAGAAATGTTCAGATAATAACTTAATGATAAAGATAATCCGAATTAATGCTTGCAAATTACTATTTTCTTGGCTTTGGGGTCAAAAATATTCGATTCGAGTCGATGAACCCACCCATCAAAGTTCAGAGTGATCAGATATCGGTTTTTGAAATCTATTATTTTTCACCACCGATAATTTTTTAGTGGCCCAGTAAAATGGTCGACGAGAAGACGGTCTCGAACCAAATTGCGGATGAAGATGGATAACTCTAAAATCAAGTGGCTTTTTTTTCTGTCAGATATTTAAACATACCTTCAAAATTTTGTTGAAAAAAAATGTGGATAAATCAGGTGCAATTTTATACTATAGTTGACTGTGGTTAGCATTATTTTTGGGCAATTAATCGATTCTGATAACTGAAGCGGCATTTAAAAAAAACGTTGTTGCTGTTGTTATTGTTGTTGGAATCTGATATGGGGACCATCGAATCGGATTGAGTATACCTTTAAACAGACGACCCATATATATCCAAATTGGCGAGTTATCCACTGTGACTGCTGATGTGAGAGCTTGATACACACCTTGGGACCAATCGGCAAACCTCGATGATTTCCGTACGCAAATAATACCAGATGAAGGAAACGATAATCCGAGACGTTGCGATTGACCTCGGGACAACACAAACTGCGGTATGGGACGCATAGAATGCAAAACAGAATGACAATCTGTGGAACAGAATTTGAAATTACGTGAGACGGAATTTTGCACGAAGTCGAAGCAGGATGTAGCTCCATTTGAAATAATAAATTTGCGATATAATTTATTTCATAGCTTACTCATCTACTCATGCCTATATTATGAGGTTTTATCATGCTGGCCTCAGACCCCATGCAGGACACAACATAAATATATATCCGGGAAACGTCATTATATTTAGTGCAGTTTCAGAACGATAAACATATCCTTAACAGGGGCGTATAGCTGGGGTGTTCATTTTGGGAGAGGTGGTGTCTCAACCGCTTTAGTGTGATTTTTTGTTTGTTATATATAGATCACAAGTTGAAGATGTTCCTGCGGGTTTCACATTTTTTTAAAGGCCCACTTAATTCTCGAACCCCCAGATCACATATATAAAACATATGCCATATTATATACCATGAACCCCCAGATCACATATATAAAACATATGCCATATTATATACCATTTGAAAGAGGAAGCTCCAAAACGTTGTATTATCAACTTATCCGGTGAAATAAACTGTGAACATGTTGTTTTTGTAGAGTTACCAACGTGTTTTTGTCATCTGGTTTGTAGAAAATGAAAGTGTCAATGACACTGTAGCTCAACTTGGAAGGGGAATAATTTAATGTATTAGAGTCAATGGAGCGATTAGGAATGTGGAAAGTTGAATGTCTAATACTAGTTTAAAGACATGAAGAGAAAAGTAAAATCCAAGATGGCTGCTGGCGGCCATGTTTTTTGGCCAAATGACCCCAAAATTACTCTTCCCATCTACATGTCGATATTAACATCCATGACAAATTTCATGATGATCAGACTAAAGGTAGCCCGTACTAATGGATTAAATTTTGAAATCCAAGATGGCCACTGGTGGCCATGTTTTTTGTCCGAATGACCCCAAAATGACTCGTTCCCATTAACATTCCAATTTCAACAGCCATGACAAATTTTATGATGATCAGACTAAAGCGACGACCTGTAGCCCGTGCTAAAGGATTTAGTCATACAAAGAGTAAAATCCAAGATGGCTGCTGGCGGCCATGTTTTTTGGCCGAATGACACCAAAATGACTCGTTCCCATCTACATGTCATTGTTAACACCCATGACAAATTTCATGATGATCAGACGAACAGTACGACCTGTGGCCTGTGCTAATGGATTAAATTTTGAAATTCAAGATGGCCACTGGTGGCCATGTTTTTTGTCCGAATGACCCCAAAATGACTCGTTCCCCATCTACATTCCAATTTCAACAGTCATGACAAATTTTATGATGATCAGACTAAAGGTACGACCTGTAGCCCGCGCTAAAGGATTTAGTCATACAAAGAGTAAAATCAAAGATGACTGCTGGCGGCCATGTTTTTGGGCCAAATGACCCCAAAATGACTCGTTCCTATCTGCATGTCATTATTAAAATTCATGACAAATTTTATGATGATCAGAATAAAGGTACGACCTGTAGCCCGTGCTAAAGGATTTAGTCATACAAAGAGAAAATCCAAGATGGCTGCTGGCGACCATGTTTTTTTGGCCGAATGACCCCAAAATGACTCGTTCACATCTACATGTCATTGTCAACATCCATGACAAATTTCATGTTGATCAGACAAACAGTACGGCCTGTAGCCCGTGCTAATGGATTGAATTTTGAAATCCAAGATGGCCACTGGCGGCAATGTTTATATTCCGAATGACCCCAAAATTAATCATTCTGGTCTAAATGTTGATGTCAACAGCTATGACAAATTTCATAATGATCCGACCAAAGGTACGACCTGTAGCCTGCATTGTTGATGCCTTACGTACACACGGACGACAAAGCCATGGCAATAGCTCAAACTTTACAAAGTAAAGTTGAGCTAAAGAGTGTTTTATTTTCAATAGAGGGGAATAACTCTATATCTCAAAGATAGAGTTATTACCCTTCCATTGAAAATTCATCTTTAGTTTGAATTCTGTTGCATTCTGGGAGCCAAAAACGGGGGAATCTTTCTAGGATTTCAGCTGTTTTCTATTTCTCTATGGGCATCTTCTGAGACACAGACGTTTCATATGGTGTGAATTATAGTATTTTAATCCTATTTTATGGCATAGATTGTTATTAAAACCGTATATCAAGTCAATATAAAACAATAATTAGTGACTCAAAAATTAAGTGGGCCTTTAAATGAGATATCCCTAGATAATAAAAATAAAAACTGTCGTTTAAAATAAATTTATTGAAATAAAATATTAATCATCAAAAAATAAAATTTTAAAATTTAAACAAAGCACCCGCCTCCAATTTCAGTTTTACATGCAAGTCTTCAAATAGTGTGTCTGACATTTGCAGAATGAGGTCCCCAGAGGGTGAATTTAAACTCCTCAGGCCTCAACTGCTATGGTAGACCTAGGATAAGATTGAAGTTCCCCCGTTGAAGTTGATGTTCACCCATTAGTGACCTCAATTATATATGTTATATTCTGCAAATTAGGGGATATAGAAACTGACAGAAGAGAAAAATTAACTAAACAATGTTAATCTGAGACCATATATACTTCCCAGAAGACGAGGCCTAAGCAGAATGAGGTCCCCAGAGGGTGACTTTGGTTATGCTAGCCCACTGTGTGGACCGCATTCTGCAAATGACAGACACACTAATTCAAGGCTTGTTTATGTGACAATGATAATGTGTCCACAAAGCAAGGATGAGAGAGATGAGGCATTCTGTTGAATATTTGAGTCTTTACAATCCGAATTTTCTGAACAATTTGTGATTTAACCCTTTTAGTGCCCTAATTTATGGTCTGTAGAGTGCCCTAAAAAAAATAAAAAAATGAATTATTTTTTTTGGGTTAGGCCAATGCATTCTCTTATATATGCGAGGCGACCTTTGGTCGACTCGCATATATAAGAGAATGCATTGGCACAGTATATATGGTCGATACAAAAATCGGACCTGGCACTCAAAGGGTTAAAAGGTATGATACTTTTAGGATTTATGCTTACCATTAGCGACAAGAATGGAAAAGTTTCTCTAATTCATAGTGTCGATTGTCTCCAATTAATTCGGCTGCCGGATAAATCGTGATCATATGCGCCTAACTTTGGAGCGTTTTTTTTTCACATGACCAAAACCTCATTCAAAATGTCGGAATAGTTAGCGGCAACAGCTATTCGAAATTAAATCAAGAATTCGGATCGATCGACAAGTAACAATGGCTGGTAGACCTATGGGCAGAAAATGAGTGCCCGTATAATAATTGCAACAAGAGGGTGGGAGCTGTGGAAAAGTCTATTGCGCCAATTTACGGCTATTGCTCGTGACCTCAATATATTACCGGTACTAATATTTATTTAGAATTTTAGTTTATTTATTATTTATATTAATAAATATTACAAGTCTTTAGAAATACATATTAACCCTTTACCCAACAAACCGGCCAAAACAAGCTTCAACAGCCTAAAATATCTTCGGTCTGTCTCAATAGAACCATACAAATATGGATATCATTGGAACCGGCTCCTTGACCACATTGTGATAGTTACAGTTATACCCTGTGCCAATGCATTCTCTTATATATGCGAGTCGACCATAGGTCGCCTCGCATATATAAGAGAATGCATTGGCCTAAAAAAAATCTTTTTTTAACACTTTTTACCATTTTTTCTTACATTCTTTAACAATATTATAATTTTTAATGTGTTAAGCCAATGCATTCTCTTATATATGCGAGGCGACCTATGGTCGACTCGCATATATAAGAGAATGCATTGGCACAGGGCCCTTCTGTTGGGTAAAGGGTTAATATAAATCACCATGACTAGCTGCAGTAACTGGCTAGATAGGCTGACCACACCAGTTGTGTAACACTTTCGACTGTACATGGCGTGAGCATGGTTGATCTATCTGAAGGGTCTGATGGGATCAACAACTCTAAGGTGAATGATATAGGTCATTGACTCTAGAGTTCACTGCTTTCATCAAAACAAGTTTATTTGTCCACTGTTTTGATGGGAGCGGCGGACAAGTGTTCCAATCAAATCCCGACATCTGGCGGCCAGGGCGTTTCCCATATCGCATATATACTGGACAGAGCCCAGGCTCTAGATTGTGACTCTGAATTCTATCTTACACTTCTAGGTAAAGCTATCCACGACGAACGCTTCGTCGTGGTAGCTATGATTATGTGTAAAGTAAAGTAAAGTATGATTATGTGTTCTCCGTGGCTGTCTGATGTTTAACTATTATATATGTATATAATGAATGTTGTCCGTGTTCTGAGAGTTGCCGACTTAGTGTATAAGAACCTGGGTGGTACAATTGGCTATATACTACAGTGACCATATAGCATGCATATGACCGGAGTGAAAATCCGACTCGTGTGCGCTGACCCTCCGATTTTATCGGGCCCGATTTATCTGAATAATCTGAATAATGCTCCCAAATTACTATTTATTTGGCTTCAGGGGTAAAAGTATTTTATTCGATTCATGAGCTCATCACCCATCAAAGCTCAGAGTGATCAGATATCGATGTCTGAAATCTATTATTTTAATTTTAAGTGGCCCACTAAACTGTCGACGAGAAGAACTTGTCTGACCAGATAGTGGATGAAGATCGATAACTCTAAAATATAGCGGCTTTTTTGTGTCAGATATTTGACAACCAGCAAAATTTCATTGAACAAAACGTTGATAAATAACAGCCATCAAAGCTCACAGTGATCAGATACCAATTTCTTAAATCTATTATTTTTCACCACCAGCACTTTTTGGCAGCCTGGCAAGCCACTTTTTGTATAATTATTCAAGGGTTGCTAGGAAAGCCGCTAGAATGAGGGTAAGTCCTAAAACCACTGGTTTGCATTCAGACAATGACATTTCCTGGATACATATTGTGGAGTATGTCATAAGGACTCTACAGGTATGTCAAACAAATATAAAGAAGAGAATCAGTGGCATAGCGGCGGAATACCCAACTTAATATTTGATTCATAGTGAATATCACCTACGCTCTTTATTAGTATCTATATAGTTTGTAAACAGTAAACTGCTACAGTGCAGTATACATATAATAATTTATGTTTGATTGTCAGCATAGCTTGATAACATTAGGATGCGTTAATTATATAATTTGGAAATTGTTTACTAAGACCAAGCCGAAAATAGGTAGTTAGAATGTTGGGAATCAGAAATAAATAACAGCTAATGGATTCGTCAGGAGGACATATCTCTGGCAATGAACGACCTTCACATACAGGACGTTTTATATTAGGTTTCGGTTCTTATGTTGGCAGCCTGGCGAGCTACTTTTATCTACAAAACACCAAGTGCATTATTAAAGATGTTCAACCCAAATTAATATTTCTTTGGCTTTTTGGGGTAAAAATATCTCATTTGAGTCGAAAAACCCACCCAAAAGGTCAGAGTGATCACATATCGATTAAAAAAAAAAATTCTTTCCCCAAGATATGTAATTTTTGGTGGCCTGGCAAATATTTGTCAAGCTCCCATAGGGAGCCTCGCATATATAAGAGAACACATTGGCCTAACAATATTTACCTTGACCTGGTTAGCCAGTGCACTCTCTTATATATTTGAGACTTGCATATAAGAGAATGCACTGGCACAGGGTCTTTAATGCTTCACAAGCATGGATAAAATGAATACAAATAGAATTCAAATTGGCAAGTTAGCTGGCATCCACAGAATGCAATAAGATATGTGTTCAATGCAATTAGATATGTGTTCTCCCTCATTGGACACACACCCCATCACTCAACACCTACTAACCATTCGACATCCCATCACTCCACCCCTGCTAACCATTCGACAACCACCCCATCACTCCACCCCTGCTAACAAATCATACAAATATTTACATAAGCAATCATATTACATTGTATCTTCTCAAGCCATGCATATTGATCAAACCTTTATTTTTTAAGAAATAACTATTGTTTCGATTAAAGGGGTTCTGTACACTAAAATTGGTAATTTATGGGACCATCTCCTTTTATACTCAACAAAATATATGCAACAAATGAATGAATTTGAGCCATGGATTTGTGCAAAATATGCTCTTGTGCTCTATGAACGATGCAAACAACATGGTAATTATAATGAAAATGAATTCATTTTCATTATAATTACTATGTTGTTTGCATCGTTCATAAAGTAAATGAGTGTATTTTGCACAAATCCATGGCTCAAATTCATTCATTTGTTGCATATATTTTTTTGAATTTTATACTAGTAGGAGATGGTCCCATAAATGGCAAGATTTAGTGTACAGTACCCCTTTAACGTCATGAGTTATAACCAAACAATTTTGAAGACAAATTCTATAAAGCGCATAGTACAGTAATGCCCTAAGTAATCAACCTCTTAACCAAAGCAGAATTATGGGTAACTTTTCAGGATTTAGTCGGAAATATGGCTTGTTGCCATGCATCGGAAAGCTCTCAGCGAGAGCTTTCCGATGAATGGCAACAAGCCATATTTCCGACTAAATCCTGAAAAGTTACCCATAATTCTGCTGTGTTTAAGGAGTCTATTACTTAGGGCATTACTGCATTATACAGTAAATTTGTCTTCAAACTTTTTGGTTATATCTCATAACCTTTGTGAATGTTCAGATAACCACGATTCAACCTGAGTGGAGGAATCAGGCCAGATAAAAAATGGTGGACTGTTTGTTCACATGATTGCGATATTGTCGCAGATGAGGATACCGTGGGTTGTTTGCAAGCCATGGTTAACCACATGATTGACTACCCAAAGATCTTTCCATCTACAATTTTGATGTACACATGATTTTGCATCCAAAGCCATGATTTTGCATCTAAAATCAAACAGTGCTTGATATTATTTCTTTACATGCGATCTTGTTGTGTACATGTGAGTCCAACTACCAGTTATCATTCCTTCCCAGGAGATGGGAGCGATTGCTCTCGCACCCGTACACATTCGCAATTTTCAATTTACGGGGTGCTAAAATGTGCACTCGTCCCTCTTATCAAAATGATTATGATGACTGTAATCGTTGATCCAATATTGAACTATTTGAAGGTTTATTTTGATCCTTTTCTGTTTCAATTCAATTCAATTATGGGCATGTGAAAGTGTGACTACATGTAGACAGATATGTAGGTGTATGTCCGATTATGACATTTTTTTTGGAGAAACACCTAACTTATGATTATATTACAGGGTGCAATTACACCCTTCTTATGAATTGCGTGAGCAAATAAGCGCTCTTGTTGTGTTTTCCTCCTGATAAGGACTGGGTTACTATGGCATCCGGCGTACACTGGTCAAAACAGACCCAGAATCCGGCATCCGAAAAGGGGGTGTCATTATCCTCCTCCCACTTATAGGCTTGACCTCTATGTGTGGCTTTAGCATACATAGACATACACACAATAAAGAGCACGAAGAAGAAAACTTTTCAAATGTACATTCCAATTTATGGACCATATAAACATATCTATTTACAGAAGCAAAGAACAAAAGAATTGTGCTTTAATTTGAAAACAAAATAAAATGAAGGATTAAAGCAATTGTTTTCAATGTATTATGTTAAATGAATTGAAATAGAAATGTACGATCAACAAATAACTAATTAAAGCAATAAGGCACGCACTGAGTTAACATCAGCTTGGTGCGACATCTGAGTTGTAATTGCGAGTATATTATGTCACGAACCCTTACTCTGGCTACACCTGTAGAGATCATATTCCACCCGTTCAAAAGTTGGGAATTTTCGATGTTCTGATGGGGAACTTTGTAACAATGGAAAAAAAAGCCAAATTAATTCAAAATGACAAAAAACAATTTGGCCAAAAGTATTTTCTTGCCAGCTAAGAGCCTGATATTCAACAAAGAAGAATGGGTACAGAGGTACTCAGCTGTCGAGCATTAAAATACCACTTTAACGTCATCAGTGTATCTTTTACTTATGGCAACAAAACAAATGGCATATGTCGTCAGAGACCAGCCAAGAGGCCCCTAGATGTACCTATACATACTATAACAGTGACAAAGGTTCACAAGTCCGATTTTTTGGAAAAACACACCATCTATCATATTCCTCATAGATTCTCAAAATCATTCATCTCAGACACAATATATTTCAGTGTGTCTTATTGGCCATGATATTTCCTTTCTTTTGATGTTTAATTCGATAGTGGTATCAAACGAAGGGAAGTCGAGATATCATACTGAAAACTTGGTATCTGTTTATAATCACTAATTACCGGGGAGGGAAACTGACGACTGCTTTTTGCCGGTAGGTTTCTCTAGAGTTTGATATGATATCTTGACTTACCTTCATTTGATACTATCAAGTTATACATCAAAAGAAAGGAAATTTCATGGCCAATAAGGCACACTGTATATCAATGATATAGTACATGTATACAAATGGTATATCTGGTATTTCCCCCAGGTGCCTGTGGGACCAACCTGAAGGTTTCAAATTGTGAGAAGTCACTCCCCGTTTGGTTAATAATTTGGGGAAGTGGTCCATTATCAGGGAGAAGTAACAATGGCTGAAGTTAAATTTACACCCCAACATCACCCTTCTATGATCCAATAAGTATTATACAACACAAGAGCACATTTATAAAACCATTTATATAGTGAGTAAGGACACCATTATAATATGTAAATATACTAAACATTATGTTGGGACATACATGTATGCATACTGGTAGCTAGATAAAGTAATGCCCTAAATAATCGACTTCTGAACCACAGCAGAATTATGGGTAACTTCTCAGGATTTAGTCGGAAATATGGCTTGTTGCCATTCATCGGAAAGCTCTCACTGAGAGCTTTCCGATGAATGGAGACAAGCCCTATTTCCGACTAAATCCTGAAAAATTACCCATAATTCAGCTATGGTTAAGGAGTCGATTATTTAGGGCATTACTTTATTTGTTGCAGGAATTATTGTACTTACAAGTGTGTATCTTATGAACAACTATTAAATGGTTTCCTTATAAATTTCAGTTGTAATATGATTTTGTTTTAACAAAATAGATTTTTTCAAGAATGTGCATTGTGAATTTTGACAGCTCTTGTACTAGGTTATCCCATCAGATAAACGTTTATATATGTTTTAAACACATTTTAAATCCAAACTGTTAAAGTCTTGATTGGTGATGTATGTTCCTGACCATGCATAATAAAATCTGATTTTAAACTGACAAGCCTGAATCTAATGTGTCTGAATCTAATGTGTCTGACATGTGTTCCCAGAGGATGAATTTGGTGACGATTTCCCACACGGTGGGCTAGCGTCATCAAATTCACCCTCTGAGGACCTCATTCGGCTTAGGCCTGGGAAGATCTATATAGTCTCAAACGAACATTGTTTTTAGTTACTTTTTCCCTTCTGTTCAGTTTCTATATCCCCTAATTTGCAGAATATAAAACGCATAATCCAGGTGACTAATGGGTGAACATCACCAACTTCAACTAGGGGAACTTCAATCTGATTCTAGGTCTCCCATAGCAGTTGAGGCCTAAGCAGAATGAGATCCCCAGAGGACGAATTTGGTGATGCAAGTCCGCTGTGCAGGATAGTATTACTAAATTCACCTTTTGGGGACCTCATTCTGCAAATGTCAGACACGCTAAATACAGGCAAGTACGCTTCTAGAGGTTAATACAAGTCAGGTTTCCATATCACTAATCAATGACTGTTAACTTTATATTAGCACTTTCATGACGGGGAGCTTCCTGAAATTTTGCAAAAACCCTGTGCCAATGCATTATCTTATATATGCAAGTTTCCCATTGGGAGCCTCGCATATAAAAGAGAATGCATTTTGCCCTAACAATATTTTCCTTGACCTTGTAAGCCATATATGCGAGCTCCATATGGAAATCTTGCATATATAAGAGAATGCACTGGCACAGGATCTTTAATGATGCACCAGCACAACTCCCGTCATGAGAGGGTTAACATCTGAAAATTTGATTTCTGTCATCTGAGTTTCCATGACAAGAAATTAGCTCATCAAGCAACAAGTCCAGCACTACTAGGACAACAGTTAACCCTTTACCCAACAAACCGGCCAAAACCGGCCAAATAAAGCTTCAACAGCCTAAAATATCTTCGGTCTGTCTCAATAAAACCATACAAATATGGATATCATTGGAACCGGCTCCTTGACCACATTGTGATAGTTACAGTTATGCCCTGTGCCAATGCATTCTCTTATATATGCGAGTCGACCATAGGTCGCCTCGCATATATAAAAGAATGCATTGGCCTAAAAAAAATCTTTTTTTACCATTTTTTCTTACATTCTTTAACAATTTTATAATTTTTAATGTGTTAAGCCAATGCATTCTCTTATATATGCGAGGCGACCTATGGTCGACTCGCATATATAAGAGAATGCATTGGCACAGGGCCGTTCTGTTGGGTAAAGGGTTAAATGCAGCACCAGCACTACTTGGTCTCGGACGGCAGTTAGATCCCGTAAGTCCAGCACTACTCGGACAGCTGTTAGATGCAACACCTAGAAATTTCTGTCATCCTGATCTTCCACCGATTGCTGAAAAAAATTTGAAATTAATATTAACAAAAATATTCTCAGAGGTGAGATTATTCAAACTTTCTGTTTGTTAATTCTGGATGTACATCAATTTAACCATTTCATGACGGGAGCCGCGCTGGTGCAGCATTAAATATGTACCAGTTCATTCACTTATATATATGTGAGTCTCTGACAGGGAGCGTCACATATATAAGAGAATGGACTGGCTTACAATTTCAACATAAATATTGTTAGGCCAATGTATTCTCTTATACCAGTATATGCGAGTAAGCAATATAATAAGGTATTTCTGTCTTCATCAACAGAATAAATTCAATAAGGGAAAATGGCCAGAAATTATACAGTATGTAACTCAGCATCAGACACTTCTATACGCCGACAGATGCATAAAAAACGATGATGATTACATGCATTTATCAATACAAAATTGTTTATACAAAAGAAGACTATTTTATTAACAATATGTAGTCTGACATGTCACAATTTACCAATGAGATCGTGGAAGCCTGTAAATAGTTTATCTGAGATTTGCAGAATTGAAAATTCCCAATCGTTCATTGATTAATGAAAGTGATTATGAATGAACATATATGTACTCCAACAGTATGTTTGAAACATTGTCTAAGGCCACATAGGTTTGTTTTTTTTAATTTGGGGAATATGAATGCATTACGTCAATTTACAATAACTATCATATTGTATCACCCTTTCAAAAATATCCAAGAAACCTACAAAGTGCTAAAGTGTCATTTACTAGAAATTAGTGCATTAGAAATAAATAAATTACAATAGTTCCCTAAATAATCGACCCTTAAACCACAGCAGAATTATGGGTAATTTTTCAGGATTTAGTCGGAAATATGGCTTGTTGCCATTCATCGGAAAGCTCTCAGTGAGAGCTTTCCGATGAATGGCAACAAGCCGTATTTCCAACTAAATCCTGAAAAATTACCCATAATTCTGCTGTGGTTAAGAGGTCTATTATTTAGGGCATTACTGTATTTAAACGTGAAAAATTCAAGTATTAGAGGTTATTTTAAAAGGTGTGCCATGTAAACATTTGTTATGCAGTCCTTCGATTTTTAGGCGCACCTGGAATTGAAAAGTATCGCGCAAATAGTTGTGTGCCTCATGATCTTAGTTAAGTTTACTCAAAGATTTAATAAAACGCAGCACAAGTTTTGGGATAACAACGAGACGTAGAAGTCATAGCATCAAAGGTTATACACTTAGAGTGTTTTTTTTAACCCGTAACGGTCTGTGCGTACTGTTCAATACATGTGGTCGATAGATAATCAAAGCTATCATCAATAGAATCAATTATATTACATCTGTGCTCAATACTCGTAAGCACATGGTGACAGTTCCGAGTCACAATTGAATAAACACCAGTACTTACAAAACAGGAAAGAATAAACAGTCCAATTTGCCATAATGAATCATCAGTAACAATGCGATCCCACTTGGGAGTCGGCCAGGGAATATATTCCGTTGAGTCAGCGGTGTACAAAACATTGCCAGGAAGGAACCAACATTGAACACTTTTATTTTGTTTGAGGTTTTATTTTATTAAAATAGCACAAAGCAATGTTATTTGAGTATATTATATACATGTTTAGTTGTTTACATGCACATGCATTGGTTATAACTTATATTTCCCGTTTTGCGTTCCTGGATCTAAAATCTGCACACTTGTATTTTTCAAAATCGAAGGACAGTGGTTATGTGGATAAAAAAAAACTTGTTTCCGATTTGTTTCCGATTTATATGGTTAAAATGTTGCCGACCTGAAAGTATGCTGCAAGCTGTCGTCAACAAAATACAACAATATATCAGCGTGTACTGCAAATTTACAAGCTACCAATGTTTATTTACAATGAAATTGTTTATTTACACTGGAATTATTTATTTACAATGGAATTGTGTCTCAACCATGATATTTGGTTGTAACAATCATACTAGTAATTAGACCAACATAAGACAGAAATTGAAATGGTCATTTTCCAAATGTTAAAACAAATATGGGAACTATTTTTTTTAAACTATGGAGAAATACATAGATAGAACCGCATGAGTGTCTGGATTTTGACGAAATTATCGCACAAAATTTGTTGGCGGAGCGATACCTCGAGTGCGGGACGCCAACAAATCGAGTGCGATAATTCGTCAAAATACAAACACTCATGCGGTTCTATTTTTATTACATATCTCCGTATCATAGTAAGTTGACTCACAATCTTACATCTCCGGTACATAAAATGTGAATTTAATTGAGTTTTAACACTGAATGAAATAGTTCCGTAGACAGGTTGCACTAGTGCGATTCTGAGAATTATCACACGCCTGGAAACTCGTGCGATCATGCGAATTACGTTGATAGATATGTAATAAAAATATTTATTACTTTGACTGAGTACAATCTCATGGGGGAGAATCACGTTGTTTTGATGTTGGTAAGTACCACGCATTCAAAATGGCCGAGACCAGTGCAAACACACAAAAAATATAATATATGAGGAATTGACACAAAACATAGCATTTTGACTGTGACGAGCATATGCTAGTTTATTTTTATAACAAGTTGATACCTTATTTGTTTGGAAATACTTAGTAGTTTTATATAACATTCTGACCAAAGTTGCCAGTCGGAGGTTCGTGGAATATACCAACCCTTATATCTGACAACTTAAGTCAGAAGTTGGAGCAAACAACTGAGTTTGGAAACAATTGAGGTATCGGCTTGTTTGAAAAATAGTATATCATATGCTCGTAACTGCCAAAATACTATTTAATATAACTTTATCCTACAGTAATGCCCTAAATAATCGACTCCTTAACCACAGCAGAATTATGGGTAACTTTTCAGGATTTAGTTGGAAATATGGCTTGTTGCCATTCATCAGAAAGTTCTCACTAAGAGCTTTCCTATGAATGGCAACAAGCCATATTTCCGACTAAATCCTGAAAAGTTACCCATAATTCTGCTGTGGTTAAGGAGTCGATTATTTAGGGCATTACTGTAGTTTATTACCTTGTTTCTGGTTGCTTTTGCAATCGCCTCGGCCATTTTGAATGCATGATACTCATCAACTCGAAACCACGTGATTCCCTACCGTGAAGCTAGATTATATGTTTGGGGGCCCTAGATGGCTTTGTTGCACATAGATATTTGGATAATAAGAGACATTTCATTCTTCCCTACATTTGGTCCTGCGAAGCTGCGAGTATTCGATTCTATTTGAACATGTCACACAGCTTCATTTTGATTCAATTCAATAATCAATGATTCTAAAATTTCAAAAGTACTTTTTAGTATTTATAGAATTCAGTATGTTCAAGTTAACAGTATATATGACACATTTGCAACCAACAATTCGAGATTCAAATTAAACAGAAATTGGTGATTCGCAGGGCCCAGATTTAGGGAACCCTCTACTGGTAGTTTATAAATAAAATAATCGAGACAAAGCCAATTCTAAAAAACAATTCCCAACCTGGATTTTGTTTTCACCAACAAATCGGAAACAAATAAGTTTTAATTAACTAATGAACGGAGGCATACCTCGGTGACACGCGAAGATTTACGCATTTTGTGCCACAATGCTGTTATTCTCTCCTCACTTTCAATCTTACTAACCTCGGTGGTTAAATCTTCAACAGTTCGCTTTCTCTGTAGTGGAGCAGAATTGTGGGAATAGTGAGCCATTTGAGATTCTCTAAGGGTCAGGATGTATGGCGAGCCAAGATTCTTAGCAACCATAATTAGGAGTATGATCATACAAAATTTGTGAAATACCAGGGACCAGCCGAGAGGGCGACGTGGGCGAAGAAGTCTCCCTATTCTTGCTCACTTCGCCCTAATTTTGCAGCCGGGCGAAGTTTAAGTCGCCCTGAAATTTCCGAAGTTGACCGACGAAAATCGGCAAAATTTTCATCCTAATTTAGTGCCAACATTGATTGAACCCAGTTATCCATTGACAGGGTCTTATAACACACCATAATTCTTATCAACATCTGTATTAATCCGATGTGGGAGCATATTCACACCTGAGAGTTGATTGCAGACAGCCGTGAATACATCGTAAGGTGTGAATACATCGTAAGGTGTCTACAGTGACTTGTGATTTTGTGATTATCACACCTAAAGATTACAACTCATACACCTTGCCATGTGTCAGTTTATCACCCCCTTTGTTCAAGTTTGTAAAAGCCAGACAACTTTGAAATCAAATTCATTTGTGTAACATGTTAATTAATATCTGTACCCAGCTCAGGCACTTTTAATGAGTGAGAATATTCAAGATTTCGTTTCGTTTAGCAATTTTTTCGTATTCATAAACATTTTTTAATTTATTTTGTTTTTTTGTATTCATAAGCGGTTGTAAAAATGCCGTTATTATATCAAATGCTACCATTCTCTCACAATTATATTTGGACATTATTCATTGTTATTAGAGTGATGATTTGAACAAAATTATTCCATATTTGAACCATTGTTTCATCATTTTAATTAGATATTACATATCTCCTATTTTCGTTATATAGGCGACTACTGCACTGGTCGATTTCAATTTTGTAAAGCCGACTTCGCCCTATCGATTGCCCACTTCGCCTTATTTTTGTGACAGGGAGAAGTCACTTCGCCCTGAAAATCAGGTCTTAGGCTGGTCCCTGTGAAATACAAGACAGTCAATGACTGTGGGGTTCCTAAAGACAGTAAAGTCGGAGAAGACTGGGACTACAATAATCAGTACTTGTCAAATCACTTTAAAACAGGGGCACAGGTAGAGGGTCTTCTTTGAATGGTGGGAGGGGATATGGGGGTGTCCACTTTTAAATTTCTAACTGCACACCCTCCCCATATCTAATATAGGAATCTATATAGCATAAATAGGTGGGTGTGGGAGTGTTAAATCTCCTATCTCTGCCCCTATTTGATCCAAATGTAAATCCCAATCTATGAGATCCATTGATCTAGTATTTTCAAAAGGCATATTGAAGACATTGAAGTGAGTTCATTTTCCTTAAAATGAGTTAAAAAATATAGGGAAGGGTTATCAATGTGGCACCTCGGATATTTGTTCGTTGAAATCATGAGCATAAAAATATGGCACATCGTTATCACAGAAGACAAGGAGTTAACAGCCTGCATAAACATAAAATTGTAACACCTGCCTGTACAACTGCATAAAATACAGCACATAGGAATTAATATAATTTAAATGGAAATGAATGATAGAAATAAATCTTATCCAGCCATTTTTGTCAAACACTGTCAGATAAAATAAGGTCTCATTTCATACACAGAGACATTAGCGAGAATGGCAGGCAGACAAACTTTATATTGTTATCAGAGAAGGAGATGACTTCTCAAATAATATTGTGGCATTAGGAATGTCAAAGAAAACAATTTGTATCACGGGCGCATGTACAGTAATGCTCTAAGCCTCTAAATAATCGACTCCTTAACCACAGAAGAATTATGGGTAACTTTTCAGGATTTAGTCGGAAATATGGCATGTTGCCATTCATCGGAAAGCTCTCCCCGAGAGCTTTCCGATGAATGGCAACAAGCCATATTTCCGACTAAATCCGGAAAAGTTACCCATAATTCTGGTGTGGTTAAGAAGTCGATTATTTAGAGCATTACTGTACTTGCTTGACCCTTCAATTGGCAAGGGTAATGATCTGTCTGTTCGTGATTTTTCGCCCAGACCCCTGGACCGGTTTCAACTATGGGAGACGCACATAAATAAGAGAATGAACTGGCACAGGTTCTTAATGCTGCACCAGCACAGCTCCCTCAATGGGAGACTCCCATATATAAGAGAATGAACTGGCACAGGATCTTAATGTTGCACCAGCACAGCTCCCTCAATGGGAGACGCACATAAATAAGAGAATGAACTGGCACAGGATCTTAATGTTGCACCAGCACAGCTCCCTCAATGGGAGACTCCCATATATAAGAGAATGAACTGGCACAGGTTCTTAATGCTGCACCAGCACAGCTCCCTCAATGGAAGACTCCCATATATAAGAGAATGAACTGGCACAGGATCTTTAATGTTGCACCAGCGCAGCTCCCTCAATGGGAGACTCCCATATATAAGAGAATGAACTGGCACAGGATCTTAATGCTGCACCAGCACAACTCCCTCAATGGGAGACTCCCATATATAAGAGAATGAACTGGCACAGGATCTTTAATGCTGCACCAGCACAGCTCCCTCAATGGGAGACTCCCATATATAAGAGAATGAACTGGCACAGGATCTTAATGCTGCACCAGCACAGCTCCCTCAATGGGAGACTCCCATATATAAGAGAATGAACTGGCACAGGATCTTAATGTTGCACCAGCACAGCTCCCTCAATGGGAGACGCCCATATATAAGAGAATGAACTGGCACAGGATCTTAATGCTGCACCAGCACAACTCCCTCAATGGGAGACGCCCATATATAAGAGAATGAACTGGCACAGGATCTTAATGTTGCACCAGTGCAGCTCCCTCAATGGGAGACTCCCATATATAAGAGAATGAACTGGCACAGGATCTTAATGTTGCACCAGCACAGCTCCCTCAATTAGAGATTCCCATATATAAGAGAATGAACTGGCACAGGATCTTAATGTTGCACCAGCACAGCTCCCTCAATGGGAGACTCCCATATATAAGAGAATGAACTGGCACAGGATCTTAATGTTGCACCAGCACAGCTCCCTCAATGGGAGACTCCCATATATAAGAGAATGAACTGGCACAGGATCTTAATGTTGCACCAGCACAGCTCCCTCAATGGGAGACTCCCATATATAAGAGAATGAACTGGCACAGGATCTTTAATGCTGCACCAGCGCAGCTCCCTCAATGGGAGACTCCCATATATAAGAGAATGAACTGGCACAGGATCTTAATGTTGCACCAGCACAGCTCCCTCAATGGAAGACGCCCATATATAAGAGAATGAACTGGCACAGGATCTTAATGTTGCACCAGCACAGCTCCCTCAATGGAAGACGCCCATATATAAGAGAATGAACTGGCACAGGATCTTAATGCTGCACCAGCACAGCTCCCTCAATGGGAGACTCCCATATATAAGAGAATGAACTGGCACAGGATCTTTAATGCTGCACCAGCACAGCTTCCTCAATGGAAGACGCCCATATATAAGAGAATGAACTGGCACAGGATCTTAATGTTGCACCAGCACAGCTTCCTCAATGGGAGACTCCCATATATAAGAGAATGAACTGGCACAGGATCTTTAATGCTGCACCAGCACAACTCCCTCAATTAGAGACTCCCATATATAAGAGAATGAACTGGCACAGGTTCTTAATGCTGCACCAGCACAGCTCCCTCAATGGGAGACTCCCATATATAAGAGAATGAACTGGCACAGGTTCTTAATGCTGCACCAGCACAGCTCCCTCAATGGGAGACTCCCATATATAAGAGAATGAACTGACACAGGATCTTAATGCTGCACCAGCGCAGCTCCCTCAATGGGAGACTCCCATATATAAGAGAATGAACTGGCACAGGATCTTAATGTTGCACCAGCGCAGCTCCCTCAATGGGAGACTCCCATATATAAGAGAATGAACTGGCACAGGATCTTTAATGCTGCACCAGCGCAGCTCCCTCAATGGGAGACTCCCATATATAAGAGAATGAACTGGCACAGGATCTTTAATGCTGCACCAGCGCAGCTCCCTCAATGGGAGACTCCCATATATAAGAGAATGAACTGGCACAGGATCTTTAATGCTGCACCAGCGCAGCTCCCTCAATGGGAGACTCCCATATATAAGAGAATGAACTGGCACAGGATCTTAATGTTGCACCAGCACAGCTCCCTCAATGGGAGACTCCCATATATAAGAGAATGAACTGGCACAGGATCTTTAATGCTGCACCAGCGCAGCTCCCTCAATGGGAGACTCCCATATATAAGAGAATGAACTGGCACAGGATCTTAATGCTGCACCAGCACAGCTCCCTCAATGGGAGACTCCCATATATAAGAGAATGAACTGGCACAGGATCTTAATGTTGCACCAGCACAGCTCCAATCATGAAATAATTGTTCAGATTTATCCACTGTGAGTGATGTTTTTACAGACTGTTACATTTTTATTCAGATTTACCCACTGCACGTGCCTTGGGTCCCTTTAACTGCCGATAACTTACTTTTTCTGACATCTGAGATCCGAAGGCAGGCTTTCTTAATGGTGCTCGTGCTTTCATGAACGTCGCTAGCTTGCTCCTCCGAGGTGCTGTCCTCACGGACGACTGACTTCCCACGTCACCACTTTGGTCACCAGATGGCACCCTTTGACGAAGCAACCCATCTCCTTGAGCGTCTGCTGTCGACTGTGAACCAGATAATCCATTGTTACCATAATCACCACAAATTGGCTGCTCGCGGATTTCTGATTTATCATCAGTCATAGTATCGCCAAATGATGAAGCCGAATGTGGGACCTTAATAGAAGAAACCATCGTCATCCTATTAAGTGGTTGACTATTGAAATCCGAATGAGAAATGGAGGAACTGTGACAGTCGCTGCTAAAAGACCTTTTGATTGGGCTAGGATGTCCATCGATTGGGCTAGGATGTCCATCGATTGGGCTAGGATGTCCATTTTGAATATTTTCCAATGACTGTTGTCTCATCGTGATTCCGGGAGGTTTTGATATATCATGTCGTGCCATTAAGCCACGCCCACGTCCGCGACCAGCCACGACAGGCTGTGTTTTCATGTTTACGATTCCCGAGCCAGAGTTTTTATTCGAGTCATCTGTCTCTTGGTTATCTCCCTTCATCCTCACCATACTTTTATTATATAAATCCATGAGGTGCGGAGGTAGCGTTTGCTTGGGCTGAGATGACTCACTCTTGGGCCGAGATGACTCAGATAAGCTTGAATGACTAGAAACCCCAGTTGACGCATCCGACGATGTTCTGACGCTCTGATGTGTGGTATTTTCATATCCAGGAGGGAATTCTTGTGATAATCTTGAATGATTAGAAACCCCAGTTGATGCATCTGATGACGTTCTTACACTCCGAAGTGCAGAATTCTCATATCCAGGAGGGAATGCTTGTGAGTTATTATGATGTAAGGCACGGCTGGACGAGGAACGCGAAACGATTGAAGTAGTGTCATGCGACATGTCATGTGACATGTCATGTGATTGAGCATGATGTTTCTTCAGTAATTCAGAAACTATGTTGTCATCACGGAAAACACCAGCGGACATCTCACTTCTATCCATGAGATTATCTGAATCAATCACTTCGCTTTGAGGCGATGAATAATTTTGGTGGGCAGTAGTGACTCCCATGTTGCTAGGAGCATGACTCCCAACTTTAAATCCAGCAATACTTGTATCGGCAAATCCGATTGGTCGACGTGAATTACTGCCTGTTTTAGTAAAATTGAAACCCCCGGCAGACACAGATTGTACTGTTGACTCTGATTGAGGTAAGGCATCAGATATAGCAGCCATGTTAAATGTATCGTCACATGATTTGATGCCCTGTCCATCGTTACGCGCTCTCTCAGACGGGATGCCCTGTCCATCGTTACGCGCCCTCTCAGGCGGATCCAAGTTTCTAGATTTAAAGCCATGCTCAACAACACCAGGTTGCGATTTCGAAGATGGTGCATTAGATCTGATATCCATGCTAACATCAGAATCTCGTGTACGTCTTCTCTCTCGTTGAGGCAAGGATTTAGTCTTAGGTACATCGTTAACTGATTCCATATCAAGTCTATTTTTATACGAGTTCTGACTAGAATCAGGAGCACCACTGAAGTTGAAGGGTGTAGTTTTCGTTGATAGGTTAGAAGAATCTGGTTGAATGTCTGTATCTGGCAGAGCAGAAGAAACAGAATCCATATTAAAAATTTCCTTCTGATTCTTACGTCGCGAAGTGTGATTATCCGCTTCCGATTCCCTTTGTTGAGTATTTTCTGCACTTTTTTTCGAAGTATTTGTCATGTAGAAGTTGAAAGCGTCCATGTTTCTTTCCAACTCCATTCGTTTCGCTTCAGATGATGAATGAGAACTTGTAGTGTTTCCATGGTTACCAAACAGGTTTCCATACTTCGAGAAGTCAAAACCATTAGTTATGGAGTCGGAAGCAATCGGCTTAGTCTGAGGTTGCGGAATCCCAGGGGGCGGAGCTTTGGTGAACGAATTAGTTTGTAGCTCAGAGTTAGTTATCGTCTTTGGCATCCCAGGGGGTGGAGCTTTGGTGAACAAATTAGTTTGTAGCTCAGAGGTAGCTGTCGTCTTCATCATCCCAGGGGGCGGAACTTTGGTGAATGAAAAAGTTTGTAGCTCAGAGTTAGCACTCGTCTTCGGCATCCCAGGGGGCGGAACTTTGGTGAATGAATAAGTTTGTAGCTCAGAGTTAGCCGGCATAATGTTTTGGTTACCATTGGCAACAGAGACCTGCCTATCATTCAATGAACGTTTCTGTTTTTCTATGTTTTTCATCACTTTTTCTTTCAATTCATTATCACAACTCGTGCCATGAACAAGAGGTTGGCTCGAAGAAACTGGGAATAACTTTTTACTGGCCTCAACATTTATATCCATGGAATTCACATTAGAAATAACTCGTTTCTTATCAGTCACATGCTGCTGAACGTATTTATTTCTCCCCATGGAATTGGTACTAGAATCCGTTGGTGCAATGCTACAAGGTTCAGGGTCAACGCTTTTGTTCCTACCCATCGAGTTTATGCTAGAATCTTTGGGTGTGTTGCTACTTGTCACGGGGTGGATATTTTTGTTACCAACCGTGGTGTTCGCACTGGAATTTTTTGGCGTGTTATTCCCAAAAGAGAAACCCTTTTCAACTGAAATCATTGACGGTGCTTCCCTACTCAGCTTGGCATTAGATGGAGTTTGGTCAGGGTTTGAAGCCGGTATCGTTGATGGTGCTTCCCTACTCAGCTTGCCATTAGAAGCCGGTTCATTATGTTGATGACTTTTACTTGATTGTGGTGTTGATTTTACAACCTTATTGGAATCTGACCCTTGACCTGCAAGTAAAATACATGTAGGTTGATTTAAAATTATAAAATTTTAGAATAAAACTAAGTAATAAGGCCCTGCAAAGTCCATTTCCCATTTCTCATTTGCAGAATGAGGTCCCCAGAGGGTGAATTTAGAGACGGTGGGCTAGCATTACCAAATTCATACTTTGGAGACCTCAATATGCATAGCCTCATCTGCTATGGGAGACCTTGACTCATGATTTAAGTTTCCAGATGGTGAACATTGGGATGTGCACCCATTGGGCACCTTGATTATGCAAAGTGTCGTCTGCCAATTTGGGGAAATAGCGAAACTAAACTAAAAACGAAAAAGAATTTTTGCGAAGAAATTTCTAAATAAACAAAAAAAATTATTTGATATTAAAGATACTTTCCAGAGAAGATGAGGCGGGTTAATTTAGTGATGCTAGCCTGCCGTGCAGGGTAGCGTCACTAAATTCACCCTCTGGGGACCACATTCTACCCAATAAGGCATGGTTCCAAAACCGTGCATGTGCAACTTTTTCTTCTTGTTCAATATGTCGGGGAAAGATTTAAACACTCCGATAGGGTGATCAAATATAGAATGGAGAATAATCTTGTGCAAAGTAGTTATTTTTACAAATATTGTATCCAATTTGACAACACTCACTGTAATTGTCATTTATTATGTCAGCTCTTGCAATTAGCCAATCAGCATCGATAAATATAGTGACAGTCAGGGTCCGCCCGCGCTGGACCGAATTTTACTTTTGCCAAATAAAAATATTTTTTGCCAAATTTATTAGAATTTGCCAAATGTTATCCCCGATAGTATCATTTTCTGCAACCTTGATTGAGCTTTGTTTCGACACTCACGGTTTGAACGTTTGATATCGATAGGAAAGTAGTTAGTTAATTACACTCGCATCTCTATTGCGGTTTATCATACAATAAATAATCACTGAACAATAAAATTGTAGAAGAGTTGCTTTATCAGAAGGGAACATCACAAGAGGATTAGCTATGTAAAGACCACCGTCACACCTAGTAATTAGTAATCCCTCCACCCATCGATAATAATGTTACCAGATTAACTGCATCTTAATGGAGGCGTCAACTTTTCCGAAACCATATAAAACACCACTGAGGCCAAAAAAAAAAAAGGTTTTGGTTCTCAGGCCCCGCCGCATTGAATAAAAAGGGCCGCATTAGGCCTTTTTATTGCAATGCCTGATGTTATGACAAAAAAACTTACGAAAAAATAAATTAAATTTTTTTGTTTTTTTGTTTGTTTTTTGTGTGGATATGTCCATAGCAAATATGTGTTGAATATTAGTGTGCATTGAGCTCTAACATGTAATGTGTTAAAAAGTGACTTGCAGGCTTACAACATGAAGTAGACGACTACAATTAACAAAATGATTAGCTGATCCTCATGCTCTTCTTACAATTAGTCATTGTGAACAACTTACACTAATTGTAACTTTATACAATTGAAAGGCTCAGGACTAAATTCAGGATCACATATTAGAATGGGGAGGTATCAGTTTTTAGACAACAATAACAGTAGTTAATGTCAGGGGCATTATATATTGTTAGGTAATCCCAGTCATACACTGGTAGTACAATGTCATTTTTATATAAGACTAAATGAGTTTATATGCATAACAGTTCCCTCTACCTTTCTGGTTATTACTAGACAGAGGAAGGTATCTTTGTCCATGCTTACTATGCGCAGAAAAAAATAAAAAATAAAAATAAAACCCTCCCTCCCTCATTGATTTGAAATAAAAATTGCCCGAGAACCAAAACATTTTTTTTTTTGGCCTAATATAATTTTATTGTAATTAAAATGGATTGACCGATATTTTTCAACTTTATTGAGAAATTAAAAAGTGACTTACCAAATGAAAATATTTTTTGCCAAATGTGAATTATTTTTGCCATTTTAGTGGCAGCGCGAACCCTGGTGACAGTATATGAACCCATATTAGGTCAGTGACCCCATATGAAATAAATATTAGGTGCTTATCCGCCATTTTGTTTTCAGAAACTCTGTTGACTCAGGAATATTTTTGGTGTATTTTGGCGCCAAGAAAGGGGATATCTGTCGGAAATCATTTTCTGCGAATTTAAAGACATAGAACCATGTACCAAAACCTGCATGCTATATATTTGAGGAATTCTAAAGACTCATAAATTAACTATCAAACTCAACAAGTTGTCCTACTTCTGGTAATTAGCCACTGACTCAACGTGTTGACGTTCAACGCCCATGGCGCGTCACTGTGCCGTTACGTAAGTTAATGGCCATAGACGACACATTTAACTCTCCAAATTACAATAAATTACAGTGACGATTAATTAAAGGGATATGCTGGATTTTGTCCACTGACATAGTAAATACGTTACGGGATGCTTAGTGGTCGGATATGGGTGTCGCCCATAACTTATAATATTCATTAAATAGAGTGACTCTATTGCATTTAATAAATATATTAAAGTGCAGGTAGTAATAATTAATAACACCCGATATCTGTTAATTGACCACGCTTAATCTGGTCAATGTGGTCTAGAGTGTTCGAAGAAATAACACCGCAGACGAAGCGATAGCTAATTTTGCTCCCGACGTCAATCAGAGCGTAAGTCCTCCTCTTTGCTTAGAATAGTCGGCCTCTTTCGGAGAACTTCGGAAATGACGTCACAAGTTGAAGACGTATTTCCCCCAGTTCGCGAGTGTAAACAATGCAAGTTTTAAAGATATGTTTCCATGTAACACTCACGTTTTCAAGTACTTTGCATGTAATTTGGGGCCAGAATATGATTAAAGTTTTATACACGCAGTGCTTTTCTTGTGAGTCGCAGCTATTGCATACGTCAGATCGAAACCAAATGACGAAATACTGACATCAATGTGGGTAAAACGTGTTAGTTTCTTTCACACTAACTACAGTACATGCCTTCTAAACAGTGATAATTGAGCGATATTATATATTTTTTAATTAATTAGCCCACTTACCGTAATATAGAGAATAGATGTATTCAAATTTGTATTTATTAAGATCTCAGTCACTGTTTAGAAGGCCTGTTGTTTCTCCCGAAATAAAAAAAAAATCAAACTTCGAACGAATGTACGTACAGGCCTATTCACAGTACAGTTACTACTGCAGTACTGGAAGTTTGCCTTTGGTGTGTTCAGTTGCTACCAAAAGCATCGTGAGTGACTTTTCACTTTATGGCTATTTGAATTTAAATCCAAGTGATGCCACAAAATTATATTAAAAAGGAAATGAAATAAAATATATAGTGTTCTTAAAGGGGTACTGTACGCCATTTTCATTAAATTTCCGGTGACAACAACGATCTAATATCGATAATATATAGAAACATAAGTAATTTGAGTCGAAGATGTATTCTGTATACGCTCAGGTTAATAGGCTATCTTAAAATTTAATAATTTAAAAGTTAATAATTTGATATAAATTGAATTTATGACTGGAGCCATAAAATGGCGTCAATTAAATTACGAATTACCGTAATCAAAAACAGTAATTGAGGGATACTGGATTTTTAAACCGATCGCACACACGATCGCTTAAAATATTATGATGATGCGGGGAGAACACTCAAGCTACTCACTGACTAGCGACGATACAATAACTTAAATGATTATATGGGACTAGTATGCATATAATATAACTTTTATTTGATTCATTCGGTTGAAAACTTTACAAAAATTACTCGACAACGACAATTTGTATTTTTGCATTCCGGTAAATTTGTCATCCGTAACATGACTTCGTACTCAACAGACTTTCAAATAATGGAAAAATTGTTACCTTATTCTCCGACTCGGAGACTATAGAAACCAACAACAACATTTGGCGTACAGTACCCCTTTAAACCACCCAAGTATACAACTTCAAGCACATGACTACATGAGTTGGATCTTCAACAGTGACCCGGCCATACCCCTATTTCTGACCACACCCTCTAGTATCATACATACCCTATGCATCTTCTTAGCAGGGTGTGGGTGAAGGGGGTACGGGTATATCATAGAATGGGCCGCAGATTCGACAGGTTCGGGGTCGTCTCTGAAGAGGATCTACTTGAGAATTGCGGCCTATAGGTTGCCTCGGACTAATTATCGCACTATACCCGCTCCATTTATTAAACTGCAAATAGCCTGCATTAATTGTAAGCAGCTTTATACCACAAAATTCTCCAAACTTTAGATTGGTTTGGCTCAAATTACAAATATAATGTTGTCGATGTAATTTACCCTTATTTCTCTTGGTTGTTGAAGTTAGGTATGAATCTTTGTCAACTATATCAATTGCTATGCCATGTAGTCAATATTTTTTTAACTGGTATGCAGAATTTCACCCCTCCCTCTCTCTTAAAATCAAGTTACTACATGTAGTAACTGGTGTTTGGGATTCGGGATTGAGGGGGCAGTAGTGGTGGGTATATGTTAAAATGATGGTATTCTCAGTTTTTGAATTCATTTTTCTGAAATGTTTATGTCCTCACGTAAATAAATATTTCCTTAATTTACATGTATTTATCAAATTCTGCGATCAATAATTAAATTAAAGCCACATGGCGGTTTACGCTCCAAAATGCAAATTATATTATACGCTTTTGAAATTTTCCCGGTATCGAAGGAAATAGGTTGATAAATATCAACCTTTCTACGAGCATTCTGTAACCCAAAGAGACGCATTGGTCCCAAACACAAAGCGAATCAAAATGAGTACATTTTAAACAAAAGTCGCCGACGAATTAATAGCGCCGGGCTTAAATTCCCACATCTAACAATGATTAAATATACGTGTATTGAGCAATCGAAAATGAAAGTTCAATCAGCCACCAGAGTGCATGCAATATACCTACATTATATGACCCCGCTGCCATTTGGACTGGTAAACATACATGGACGCGTCCGAACTTTTGGGCGAATGGTTGGCTATTTACTTGAGTGGTCGATTCCATTTTTTAACCAACGAGGGGTAGGCCTAGGCCTATATTCATATGATATATAGCATGGTTATTGTTGCGAACTCGAGTCGAACAGGTCTAACAAATACACGTGTTCCATACATTGGGGTCACATAGGGGTGCTAACTAGTATGAAGCGTATTTTGTTCTTTATATACATATTTAAATAAAAATGAATCGCTTTGGTTGGCCGAATGTGCATCAATAATACTGCGGCAATGCTGGGTGGAAATAATATTGATTGCTTCGTGATCCTCGCCAGCCGACCTTGTAAATTCCATGCGCGGACTTTTCAAATCTAGGTATTTCGATCGGTAGCTGGTGCTTTTAAAATCACATGGCTCAAAATAAAAATGGAAGATGTTTTCCGCGATAGGCATACAAAAATACTCTTTGAAAAAAAAATAAAAAATTAGCAGATAAATCTGGATAAATATGAAGAAAAAAAATATATGAAGATGAATTGTCTGAAGCGAAAATGATACGGAATGAAAACAAATTGTGAAGCCCCCAACCTCAGAGGGATATATCGCAAAAAGATCACTGAAAGACGCCAAATCTAGTGACGCCAACTTGATGATAAAAGCTGTTCGAGTAGGCAGGCGGTCCTATGAGAAATTAGTTGAAAAACAGAGGGAGGGCTATTGTTCAGAAAGCCCTACAAACAGTAAAAATAATGTTCAGAAATTGTATACTTATACTATATATATAGGTCTATTATTTATAATGGCCAACAAATGTGGACTAAATCACGAAAAAGTACCGTACCCAATATTCTACAGTGGTAAAGGTATCAATTAGTTATGGTATCAATTTATTTCTCTGAATTATGTGGGCAACTGGGTATCAGTCTATCAGAAACACATATAATCCCCGGGTTTTTGAATGCTTTATTCTCTGATCAAAATGACAATGATATCGAGAAAATGAAAGTATATACACTATTACACTATATACTCTTATTTATATGGACCCCCCCCCCCCCCCCCTTGTACTTTAACCTTTAACCACCCCTGCTATTATTTGGATCCCGATCGAGAGTAGTGCTATACAATCTCTCTGCAAATTATTTCTAGAATGTTACATTGTTGCCGGCATTTGGTGGTTCTGTGACATTTGATCGACAATTATGAGAGTTCAAACTCCGATGGTGAATTGTCGATATGTACGGCAGAAAGTCTATCGCAAATCCGAAATCACAATGTCGCAGACAACAATAAAAATAGAACAGCTTAACATCGAAATGCATTCTGCGTCCGCCAATTTTAACCAACGTTAGTAGATAAACAATGCTGTCTTCAACTTGTGACGTCACAAGTACTGAACGTCGCTTTTCATGATTTCGCCGATTCAAAATTATTTTTCCGTGACGTCGTCTTTGATGACGCGCTGTATCAAAACAAAGCCGGCGTTTTGCAGAAGCGACTTTTACTTTGCAGTAGGTCACTATTTGGAGTTGAATTACATAAATGCGCGCATATAACCGAAATAGTCGCGACCTACACTTTAAGACTGACGTTGTGTGTTGTAAATTGGGATTAATATTTATAAAAATAACTACTTTGAGGAAGATTATTCTCTATTTCTATATGATCGCCCAACTGGAGTGTTTCACATCACTTTAAATACAAAATAATTGTGGTACATTTTTTATATAAACACATGCGGAATTATTATACCAGTAGATCTAGATAGGGTTAGGGCTGTACATGTACAGTATTTCCAATTTAAAACTATCACCACGATATACCAGGATATGCACAGGACTGTTTGTTCAAAAACATGATAAATGTTACTATAGTCGCATATATTTAGGTAACTTGTGTGTTGACAATGACAAACAATAGGCTGTATGATATACCATGTTAACCCTTTACCCAACAGAAGGGCCCTGTGCCAATGCATTCTCTTATATATGCGAGTCGACCATAGGTCGCCTCGCATATATAAGAGAATGCATTGGCTTAACACATTAAAAATTATAAAATTGTTAAAGAATGTAAGAAAAAATGGTAAAAAGTGTTAAAAAAAAGATTTTATTAGGCCAATGCATTCTCTTATATATGCGAGGCGACCTATGGTCGACTCGCATATATAAGAGAATGCATTGGCACAGGGTATAACTGTAACTATCACAATGTGGTCAATGAGCCGGTTCCAATGATATCCATATTTGTATGGTTTTATTGAGACAGACCGAAGATATTTTAGGCTGTTGAAGCTTTATTTGGCCGGTTTTGGCCGGTTTGTTGGGTAAAGGGTTAAAACATAAAATGTCAGGCTTTTTGTCCTTTTTCCTAACACAACCAGTCCCAGGGCTTGTACAACAATATGGGTTTGCAAGTGAGTATCTCCAATACCTGTTTGCTGGCAACATGGCGTTCCATTTTTGGCAGGGGGTGTTGACTTGGGAGAGAAAATGACGGAACCACCATGTGTTTGAAATATTGGTCTCAAAATATGGTATACATTTCACTTAAACTATTCCACTTAGAATTAAGTTTGTGTTTGAAATTACTATAATAATAATGATCAGCTTTATATAGCGATTAACCAATTACTTGCTCTAACACACTTGGTACAATATTACCCCAGTCATTTTTACAAGCCAACCAATGAACCGGCTGCAGCCATAGCAGGCGCTGCTCTAGTTTGATCAGAACATGCTCTGATACTCATCAGTATGTCAAGCTGACTGGTACTTGTTTAACGCATGAGTGATGCGAAGCCGACACAGTATGAGCGACCTTGCTCAAGGGTCACAACCTGGTGCGGGTTTTGAAACAGCGAGCAATCCGACAATTGCACGTCGCTCTAAGCGGCCAAGCCAATGCTATGTGGAGACTCTAGGACCGGCGACGCGCTGCAAACCCATATCGATGTGTTTACAGCGAAAACAAGTCCGACTCACTAACCACTGGACCACGGAGCTCCGAATTACTGTGCCATAAGTACTTGATTTTTGTCAAAACAAAAGGAAACCATAACTGTGTTTATCAGAATGTCCCCGACTCCATTATTGCAATGGAAAATTCGAGTGAATCCAGTACTGTGCGCACATCGTACTTTCGCTTTCATTTTCATGTCGTTGTTGGAATTGAAAAAGACTGGGCAGTCTTTGTTTATTTGTTATATAAAGTTTCGGTATCTTGGAGGACAGTTCAATGCTATACATGTAATTTTAAAGTCATGTTCTATTTCACAGCAAGACTCGGACTTGTGCGTTATATACAGGGTTCGCGCTGCCTATTGCCAAATTAGCAAATTGCTACAAAAAAAATTAAATGGCTCCAAAATAATCCCGATTGGCAACAAAAAGTGGCACCTAGCTTTTTGACATTTGGCAATTTGTACCCATCGGGCATATAATACAAAAAATATTAAGCTTACAGTCAATCGGTCGGAAACAAAACACACATTGATATCCGGTCGCGGCATAGCTCATTGGGTCCTAATTAAAAGCTTATAATACATTCGCGGCTAATGTCAGATCAACTTATTTTATCGCTGTGGTGAAAGGGTTTCGAATTACTACTCGATGATAAAACTAAGCACGGCTATTGACTCAAATTTGACAAACATTAGCCAAACAAAGGGCTTCCTTGAGTCTACATCGTTAGGAAGCTGTGTATTGATAGTAGGTGTTAGATAAATTACCATAAATATGTCATTCGTAACTGAGTTTTCACAAACTGTGACATACAACAAATATGAATTGTAAGCGCAAGTTAGATTTTAGCAACAATGCGTCAGACACGCAACATCCTCCTAAAATGAAGAAAGTTACTGATTTCTTCGGACATTCAGATAATACCGATAGTCCAAACACAGTGGTTGATTTAATATCGACGTGTGCTACACCACCTAAACCGAGCAACATATTAGTGTCAAATGTCACGAGAACGCCACAAAAAGTTGCAAGTTCGCCAAAACGAAAATTCCGAAATGAGTGGAAAATATCTCGCGAATGGCTATCATTCGATGGAGACAAAAATGTTATGTTCTGTTCTACATGCCGCGCTGCGAATGTTAACAACATGTTCGTAACTGGTTGTAGTATCCTGAAGAAAGATCTTATTCTGAAACACGAGCTAACCAAAGGTATGCATACTATGTTTATAATTGTATTTAAATATCACGCTATGTACAACGGGGAGTAACTCTATCATTCATTTCTGTCATTTTCACACCAATTGTATTCGAAACGTCACAAGTACGGCATTGCCGGAAATTGCCGAGGATATCCGATTGTTTAAAATGGGATGTAACTCTACCATTTATGTTCATCATTATTGTTAATCGGAACTTCTCGGGTTTACTCGGATCGTCCGAAAATCTTCGATATTAATTTTGACAAAGTGACACATATAGTGTAGTGGTAGGTTTCGCGGAAACACTTTATTGTGTTCCGGTCTCCACAGTTGATTGTGAGAGGGCGTTCTCGTATCAGAACATGATTAAGACGAGATTGAGAAATAGACTGTCAGTGCCTCACTTAAATGTTCTTATTGCCATTGAAGGACCTTTAATGTCAGAATTTGACAATGTCAAGGCATTTCATAAATGGTCAGAAATGAAATCACGAAGAATTTTCAACAATTGATATATATATATTACTATTAGTGTTGTAATGTTGTTTCTCTGAACTGTTATGATTACTTTGTATTTCTTGTTAATTGTTGCACATCATTGATAAAATAAATATATACATATAATAGGTAATTTGCTTGTTTGTGTTTTTTTTCAAAAGTGGCTCCAAAAAATATTGGTTGGAAAGAAAGTGGCAACAGAAAGTATAAAGTGGCTCTAAACATAATGCAAATGGCAACATTGTTGGCACCTGGAAATTTTGGGCCAGCGCGAACCCTGGTTATATACATACTGTTCAAACAACAGCTGCAATCCCATAAAAGACCTACCCTCCGACATCAGGGACTACAGGTAGGAACGCCCTGTGCATGTGCTAGAGGGGAAATAATATATGCACAGCCTGGCACAGCACCTAATTGTATGCTATAGACTACAGGAAGTGAAATTTGAATCATCCTGCCACCCACTGTGCGGACCGCGCCAGACAAGTAAACATGGAATGCCAGGCTAAATAAAGAACTCAGTGAGCACATCACATTAATCCAACCCAATGTTAGGACTACAGTAATGCCCTAATTAATCGACTCCTTAATAACCACAGCAGAATTATGGGTAATTTTTCAGGATTTAGTCGGAAATATGGCTTGTTGCCATTCATTGGAAAGGAGTAGATTATTTAGGGCATTACTGTAACTGTCCAGTGCTGTATTCGGTAGATACTAGTATGCTTCGATTCACACAACATATTCATTGTGTTCAAACTGAGATAAAGTGTTTGTGTGAGAATGTTTGATTGGTCAACAGTCGAAATACATTACCTGTCACGATATTATTGAACTGCCGATAAACTGTGAAGAAAATAATGCGGCCAGTGTGAGACGGTGTTGGTTTTAATACCGCGGTGTTGACGATTAATCGAAATAATGTACAGCCCTAAGATAGGATCTCTTTTTTCCTGCACTAATCATATACAGTAATGCCCTAAGTAATAGACCCCTTAACCACAGCAGAATTATGGGAAACTTTTCAGGGTTTAGTTAGAAATATGGCTTGTTGCCATTCATCGGAAAGCTCTCACTGAGAGCTTTCCGATGAATGGCAACAAGCCATATTTCCGACTAAATCCTGAAAAGTTACCCATAATTTTGCTGTGGTTAAGGGGTCGATTACTTAGGGCATTACTGTAAGCTGTAAACAGGGTCAGTATCTAGCACAACCAATCATAGCTGCTTTATGTCCAAGGAGACTACGACTACACTAAAATTAATCATCTTAAGAAAATGTTCTAAGTGGAAAAAGTGGGATAACTCCACCAAAAAAAGTTTGAGGTATGTCATTTCGCAGGTGCCCAGGTTCCCATGGTACTAAATATCTGTGCCAAGTTTTTAAAAAAATATTGACCAAAAAATGTAGAAATAAAAGCCCGGACAGCCAGACAGACAGACAGACAATCTGACCCCTATATATCTTTGTATAAACTGTAATAAATACAAGATCTTGACAGTGTTTAACCCTTTGAGTGCCAGGTCCGATTTTTTTATCGACCCATATACCCTGTGCCAATGCATTCTCTTATATATGCGAGTCGACCATAGGTCGCCTCGCATATATAAGAGAATGCATTGGCCTAACCCAAAAAAAAAAAATTCATTTTTTTATTTTTTTTAGATCGCCCCCTGGCACTAAAAGGGTTAACAGAGAAATCAACCGATTCTTAGACAATAAAAAGTAGTTTCTGTATAAAAAAAACTTGTGTATGGGATTTTAAATACGGTCGATATGGAAACCCCAAGCCAAATGCTCGAACAACTGAGCTCCAAATAACTAATATACATGTACCTTTCAAAAGATCATTCTCCATTGGCGGAATTTCATCGACATCATCCCATGACTCTGCAAAAGAGCTAGGCAACTTGTCCGCTGACATGACGTCCAATGATTTTGACAGGCTGCCATTCCTAGATAATCCACCGTTCACCAGATCAAACTCATCAAGACTGTCGATAGAACCTCTGTAATGTCGACCCTCATCCGACCCGATACTATCGTTTTTTATTCGGCGCTTTTTGTTTTCAAGTGATTCACCGACATTGGATTTCTTATTTCCAGATTTTGCTTTCTTCGTTTTGTCGCCATTTTCACATACTGACGTCTGATCCTCGTTACTATCAATAGATTCACCCGATAAAGAGCAGAATGAATTTTTCATAGCGATGTTTAGCTGTTGAACAAACTGTTTTCTCACTTTACGCTTTCCAGTAACAACTTCAAATTCCTCTCCCTTGGACGTATAATCCTCTTCAGGAATAGAACCATTATCATTGTCCATAGAAATGTCATCTGCGTCCTTAGTAACACTCTCTACAGCAGAAACCGTTTCCATAGCAACCGTATTTTTAGCAGAAGACACAAGAGGTGCATTATTTTTCTGTTTGTTTGGTTTTTTCTCCTTTGTTTTCTTCTTTTCAGTTCTTTTTGGTTTACTGGCTTCAAGTCTGTAAATAGCAATTTATATATTTTATCATAGTCCTATTGGATCTGTTGCTAAATATTTAATTTATATATATTGTATCAGTCTCATTGGATCTGTTGCTAAATATTCAATTTATATATATTGTATCACAGTCCTATTTGATCTGTTGTTAAGCGGGCTAGCATCACCAGATTCACCTTCTGGACCCTCAACTGCTATGGTAGACCTACCCCGCTGGACAAAACAAGTGTCCACTGCCATCGCTGTGTACTTGCCGTTCGGCCGCGGTGTCAGGTTGTGTAACTGCAGATGAGCACCGCGGCCGAACGACAAGTACACCATGGCCGAACGGCAAGTACACCGGGGTTAGATTTCTGGTTTGTATTGTCTTTTTTTTCAATTTAAACAAGTATTTTATGTAGTAATATACGAAGGTTAGTATTTTTAATTAAAGGAAATATAATATAATTGTCCGTACATAATCTCGACTTCTTGGTCTTTATGACTAACCACATTATCTATGAACCCAATGTTTCAACCATAACGCAGATTTTATTGGAACTATGTTGGCAATTATAAAAAATAATTCTTGCATCTCGTGCTATCAGATCGGCATCAACTGTCAATCATCGAGGATTAGGTTGGGAGATTTTATTCTCTGCTCCAATTGGTTGGCTGTGGGAGGAGCTTACCGATATTTTGTTCCAATGTGGTATACGTTGACACCATAACCGATAAATCAGTAAATTTAATAATTCCCATTCTCTGCATTAAGTTGTCAACATAAAATGAACTGGAGTATGTAGTTTGGGTTGTACAACATTCACGATTTGGAGGCTGGAAACTCAGAATAATTCTATAAATAATTTCCAGCCAGTTCTTCTACATGTAGCTGCCCTTAACTAGTCTTTTTATACATACACTCTATTCGGGTATGTGGTTTTGTTGCTTGCTCCAGACTCCAAATGTGCGACGTACGGTACGACATTGCTTATAAAGTTGTAATAGTGTTTTTAATCCAGTGGCAATTATTTAAAAAATATGAGATAATCAGCATATTAATAAAAGTGTAATATTCTCGATCCATATGTGGCAAATCCATTGCCCTGTGAAGATTAACGAACTGCGAGCGGCAGAAACTGGAAATGTACTATATTTTACGATTTTGTTCTATAATTCAATGCACGGTATGCATGAGGATGAACTGAATAAAGATTACACAAACAACAAATACTTTTGGCTGGTAGTAACGATAATTGTGTGTTAAAAACTTGTGTATAAGGCCAAAATGAATAATGCACGCGTTTCCGGCAACGGACAACCCAAAATTAGGCGTGGGTGGTAAGGTTTTCATTTTACTTAATTTTTCCGTTTTATTATGCATTAACAAGCAATTGAAATCTGAAGCCTTTATATCGGTAAATAAATTGTTGCGTAATGTAGTCCAAATTACATCAGTTTGTTGTATTCTCTAAAATACATTCCTTTAGATAAGATTTTAGTCATCATATTAGAATACAAATTGTCATGCTGACAATTTATAAGTTATGAAAACTGCTAGCCCTGATAATTTGGGGAAACCTCTCGCGCACAAAAAAACCCATGCGGTCATTACGTCATGCATGCATGTGTCCGTATTCCTGGCATAATGCATGTAGGAATCTGAATTTTAAAAACACGGACAGCGATGACATTGTGTATTGACAAGTATAGTATCTCAACAAACATGTTTAATAACTGTTAAAAGAACTTCATTTAAAGAGTTTCCTAAATAATAAACCTTAGAATACACAGCAGCACCTTGTTTATTGAGGGATGTTCAGCCATCATTGTTAGAAAATTAACTCTGCAGTATAAGCCAATATCAAAATCAGAGAACCAGTCCACGTGCTTGAGTTTTGAAACACAAAAAATAAATATCCATACAGTACTGTTACGTACATTGCCACAAAAAGTGAATAAAAACACTGAGAACTTGTTAATCGCCGTTATTTTTGCTCACATCTGTATCTCTCAAATGCCAGGTGCGCGCGAATTACGTCAGCATTATTAAGAAATTGGGGCACGAGGACTGTGTAGCAATTTACATTGTTTGCTACATCGTAACTGTTATTTGAGTGAACATGAAACATGTAACTTTCTCCTCGATATTCTCTTTCAAGTTTCATCAAAGGCCCACTGGCATGCTGCCGCGGCTTTCTTTAAAGTAACTATTGAAAAGATTTGAAATATTTAGGCACATTAAATCTTCGCAGACGAAAAATAGCTTACCACGCACAAACGCTCTTTATTTTTCATTCTGAAGAAAATTCTGGCACAGATTTTTATACATTCAATGGCCGGCAGTAAATTCCAAAAGGTGGATGTAGTCATTGTAATTTCAAACCAAATGATATTTTAAATTAATGTAAAAAAAATTATTATTCGAACAAGAGAAAACAGAACATCACAATAACAAATATTTAAACATGGACAAACAAACATTTCAAAGGAGGATGCGCCAACAAACCATAATCCTTATTTTATAATCAGTCATAAATAACAGGCTGATGAGTCAATTCTCTAATGATGAAGCTGTCACTAGTGCACTTCTCAAATAGACACGACGTGCTGCCAAATCTAGAGGGAGCTTAATTGTTGTCGTCAACATCACACTTCCGTGTCACCTAATAATTAACAGCGGAGACCTCTTCTAATCAGGATGGATTATGACACCTTGATTTTATGACAGTATACCGTTAGGACGTTGACTACTTATAAGATTATCACACCTTGTCACAAGACGGATTAGATCTCAAACATAATAGATCGTCTGGCTGATGGTATTTAAACAATGGGCTCAATCAAACCACATTTATAATGCCCTCTTTGTGTTTTTCAACATCATTCTAATAACGGCAAGTACACCACGGCCGAACGGCAAGTACACCACGGCCGAACGGCAAGTACACCGCGGCCCAACTGCAGTCAGCCGATGGAGCCGCGGTGTAGTTGCAGTTCGGCCGTGGTGGCAACGCAAACCGCACCGCGGTTAAGTGGACACTTGTTTTGTCCAGCGGGGTAGGATCAGATTGAAGTTCTCCAGTTGGGCACCTCGATTATGCATTTTATCTGCTGCAAATTAGGGGATACAGAAACTTCCCAGAAACGAAAATGTAACTAAAAACAATGTTAATTTGAGACTATATATACTTCCCAGAAGATGAGGCATAAGCAGAATGAGGTCTCCAGAGGGTGAATTTGGTGATGCTAGCCCGCTATGCGGGATAGCATCACTAAATTCACCCTCTGGGGACCTCATTCTGCAAATGACAGGCACGCTATTTGCAGGCTTTATCAGTAATGTAAAACATCCACCTCAAAACACAATGTTAAAGTTTTATCCCACAGGGAGCCTCACACAGATGGAAGCATGCACTGCAGAGTGTCGTCTGCTCCAGTCTATGTGGGGCTCTATAAAGGGTGACAGACATGCTATTTGCAGGTTTACCTGGCTTCCTTTGGTGGAGTTTTTTCGAAAGCTCCAATAACAAACTTATTGAAATCGGCAAACGTTTTAGGGGCGTCAGGAAATTTTCCGCTCGCATGTTTCTTCCTTGGAACCGCCTGCCACGTGTCTTCTTCAACTTTTAACTTCTCTTCATGTTTCATTGGTCTATCTGCATCAGCTATTGAATCTTTCATTTTGAAGTTGCTCCCCTGCATCTGAGTTACCGGAGCTTCTGTTTTCATCAAATTCCTGGAAATAACATAAAACAGAAGATGCAAATCCCTTAGTCCAAAAATAGTGTGTCTGTCATTTACGTTCAAATTATTAAGAGAAACTTTTGACCAATGTATAGAAATGTATATACTATTGTGAAGCCAAGACATAATGCTACATTTTTAGGCAAAATTGGAACTTCATGTCCAAGATGGCCACCAAAATGGATGCCACTAGTTGAAAATATAACTATTTTTCACCAATATCTTCTAAATTAGTTTCTACTTTTTGGAACTGGTTGAGAATTGCGACTTTATTTTGTATTTTTAATGTTAACTTATAATTGGAACAATGAAATACGGTATGCCATTCTGTGAGTCATATCCCCGTCAGATCCCTCAAACATTTGATTTTACAGAACGCGCTACAAATTTCACCAAAAATCACCATTGGGATTCTAGTCATATTTCAACAAGAAATGAGCAGAACTGTGCAATGTAAGTGAGGCATAGCCTACCGTTACTTATGAATATTCCAACTGAATGAAACCAAAATTGTTACTTTAGCCCAAAATGACCACCAAAATGGCAGCCTAATTATGGAAAATGGTAGATATTGCGCCATTGTGCCCTGCAATTGGTTACAAGTTGTGGTTGATGAATTAAAATTGACTAATAAGCCTTCTATACATTGAATACTAATATTTTTAGAATTTCCAAGTCCAGTAAGGGTGTAACGGTGGCAAGAATAAACAGATAAACTCGAAGTAAGTGGGTATCAATTCCCACAAGGAAGCCTGTCATCATACCAATGCCATGGAATATAAGTGAGTTTGCTGACCTTCGGCCTATATTTGGTTATTGCTATGGGAGTAAGTCACATGATTATTGACCTGAGTTAGTTATTGCTATGAGAGTAAGTCGCATGATTAATTTGTTGACCTTAGTTGGTCGTTGCTACGGGAGTAAGTCACATGATTAATTTACTGACCTCATTTGGATGTTGCTATGGAAGAAAGTCACATGATTAATTTGTTGACCTTAGTTGGTCGTTGCTATGGGAGTAAGTCACATGATCAATTTATTGACCTTAGTTGGTCGCTGCTATGGGAGTAATTAAGTCACATGATTAATTTGTTGACCTCATTTGGTTGTTACTATGAGAGTAAGTCACATAATTAATTTGTTGACCTCATTTGGTTGTTACTATGGGAGTAAGTCACATGATTAATTTGTTGACCTCATTTGGTCCTTACTATGGGAGTAAGTCACATAATTAATTTGCTGACCTCATTTGGTTGCTACTATGGGAGTAAGTCACATGATTAATTTGTTGACCTCATTTGGTCCTTACTATGGGAGTAAGTCACATAATTAATTTGCTGACCTCATTTGGTTGCTACTATGGGAGCAAATCACATGATTAATTTGTTGACCTCATTTGGTCATTGCTATGGGAGTAAGTCACATGATTAATTTGCTGACCTCAGTTAGTCGTTACTATGGGAGAATGTCACATGATTAATTTGCTGACCTCAGTTGGTCGTTACTATGGGAGTAAGTCACATGATTAATTTGCTGACCTCAGTTGGTCGTTGCTATGGGAGAATGTCACATGATTAATTTGCTGACCTCAGTTGGTCGTTGCTATGGGAGAATGTCACATGATTAATTTGCTGACCTCAGTTGGTCGTTACTATGGGAGTAAGTCACAAGATTAATTTGCTGACCTCATTTGGTCGTTACTATGGGAGTAAGTCACATGATTAATTTGCTGACCTCAGTTGGTTGTTACTATGGGAGTAAGTCACATGATTAATTTGCTGACCTCAGTTGGTCGTTACTATGAGAGTAAGTCACATGATTAATTTGGTGACCTCAGTTGGTTGTTACTACGGGAGAATGTCACATGATTAATTTGCTGACCTCAGTTAGTCGTTACTATGGGAGAATGTCACATGATTAATTTGCTGACCTCAGTTGGTCGTTACTATGGGAGTAAGTCACAGATTAATTTGCTGACCTCAGTTGGTCGTTGCTACGGGAGTAAGGCACATGATTAATTTGTTGACCTTAGTTGGTTGTTGCTATGGGAGTAAGTCACATGATTAATTTGCTGACCTCAGTTGGTCGTTGCTACGGGAGTAAGGCACATGATTAATTTGTTGACCTTAGTTGGTTGTTGCTATGGGAGTAAGTCACATGATTAATATGTTGACCTTAGTTGGTTGTTGCTATGGGAGTAAGTCACATGATTAATTTGCTGACCTCAGTTGGTTGTTGCTATGGGAGTAAGTCACATGATTAATATGTTGACCTTAGTTGGTTGTTGCTATGGGAGTAAGTCACATGATTAATTTGCTGACCTCAGTTGGTTGTTGCTATGGGAGTAAGTCACATGATTAATATGTTGACCTTAGTTGGTCGTTGCTATGGGAGAATGTCACATGATTAATTTGCTGACCTCAGTTGGTCGTTACTATGGGAGTAAGTCAAATGATTAATTTGCTGACCTCAGTTGGTCGTTACTACGGGAGAATGTCACATGATTAATTTGCTGACCTCAGTTGGTCGTTAATATGGGAGTAAGTCACATGATTAATTTGCTGACCTCAGTTGGTCGTTACTATGGGAGTAAGTCACATGATTAATTTGCTGACCTCAGTTGGTCGTTACTACGGGAGAATGTCACATGATTAATTTGCTGACCTCAGTTGGTCGTTTCTATGGGAGAATGTCACATGATTAATTTGCTGACCTCAGTTGGTCGTTACTATGGAAGAATGTCATATGATTAATTTGCTGACCTCATTTGGTTGTTACTATGGGAGAATGTCACATGATTAATTTGCTGATCTCATTTGGTTGTTACTACGGGAGAATGTCACATGATTAATTTGCTGACCTCAGTTAGTCGTTACTATGGGAGAATGTCCCATGATTAATTTGCTGACCTCAGTTAGTCGTTACTATGGGAGAATGTCACATGATTAATTTGCTGACCTCAGTTGGTCGTTACTATGGGAGTAAGTCACATGATTAATTTGTTGACCTCAGTTGGTCGTTGCTATGGGAGTAAGTAACATGATTAATTTGCTGACCTCATTTGGTTGCTACTATGGGAGAATGTCACATGATTAATTTGATGACCTCAGTTGGTCGTTAATATGGGAGAATGTCACATGATTAATTAGCTGACCTCAGTTGGTCGTTACTATGGGAGAATGTCACATGATTAATTTGCTGACCTCAGTTGGTCGTTGCTACGGGAGAATGTCACATGATTAATTTGCTGACCTCAGTTGGTCGTTACTATGGGAGTAAGTCACATAATTAATTTGTTGACCTCATTTGGTCGTTACTATGGGAAAATGTCATATGATTAATTTGCTGACCTCCTTTGGTTGTTACTATGGGAGTAAGTCACATGATTAATTTGTTGACCTCAGTTGGTCGTTTCTATGGGAGAATGTCACATGATTAATTTGCTGACCTCATTTGGTCGTTACTATGGGAGAATGTCACACGATTAATTTGTTGACCTCAGTTGGTCGTTACTATGGGAGAATGTCACACGATTAATTTGTTGACCTCAGTTGGTCGTTTCTATGGGAGAATGTCACACGATTAATTTGCTGAGCTCAGTTGGTCGTTACTATGGGAGTATGTCACAGGATTAATTTGCTGACCTCATTTGGTCGTTACTATGGGAGAATGTCACATAAATAATTTGCTGACCTCATTTGGTCGTTACTACGGGAGAATGTCACATGATTAATTTGCTGACCTCATTTGGTTGTTGCTACGGGAGTAAGTCACATGATTAATTTGCTGACCTCATTTGGTTGTTGCTACGGGAGTAAGTCACATGATTAATTTGCTGACCTCAGTTGGTCGTTACTATGGGAGAATGTCACATGATTAATTTGCTGACCTCAGTTGGTTGTTACTATGGGAGAATGTCACACGATTAATTTGCTGACCTCAGTTAGTCGTTACTATGGGAGTAAGTCACATGATTAATTTGCTGACCTCATTTGGTTGTTACTATGGGAGTAAGTCACATGATTAATTTGCTGACCTCGTTTGGTTGCTACTATGGGAGAATGTCACATGATTAATTTGATGACCTCAGTTGGTCGTTAATATGGGAGAATGTCACATGATTAATTAGCTGACCTCAGTTGGTCGTTACTATGGGAGAATGTCACATGATTAATTTGCTGACCTCAGTTGGTCGTTAATATGGGAGAATGTCACATGATTAATTTGCTGACCTCAGTTGGTCGTTGCTATGGGAGTAAGTGACATGATTAATTTGCTGACCTCATTTGGTTGTTACTATGGGAGAATGTCACATGATTAATTTGATGACCTCAGTTGGTCGTTACTATGGGAGAATGTCACATGATTAATTTGCTGACCTGAGTTGGTCGTTACTATGGGAGTAAGTCACATGATTAATTTGCTGACCTCATTTGGTTGTTACTATGAGAGTAAGTCACATGATTAATTTGCTGACCTCAGTTGGTCGTTGCTACGGGAGTAAGTCACATAATTAATTTGCTGACCTCAGTTGGTTGTTACTATGGGAGAATGTCACATGATTAATTTGCTGACCTCATTTGGTCGTTACTATGGGAGAATGTCACATGATTAATTTGCTGACCTCAGTTGGTCGTTGCTACGGGAGTAAGGCACATGATTAATTTGCTGACCTCATTTGGTTGTTACTATGAGAGTAAGTAACATGATTAATTTGCTGACCTCAGTTAGTCGTTACTATGAGAGTAAGTCACATGATTAATTTGCTGACCTCAGTTGGTTGTTACTATGGGAGTAAGGCACATGATTAATATGCTGAACTCATTTGGTTGTTACTATGGGAGAATGTCACATGATTAATTTGCTGACCTCAGTTGGTTGTTACTATGGGAGAATGTCACATGATTAATTTGCTGACCTCAGTTGGTCGTTACTATGAGAGTAAGTCACATGATTAATTTGCTGACCTCAGTTGGTCGTTACTATGAGAGTAAGTCACATGATTAATTTGCTGACCTCAGTTAGTCGTTACTATGAGAGTAAGTCACATGATTAACTTGCTGACCTCAGTTGGTTGTTACTATGGGAGAATGTCACATGATTAATTTGCTGACCTCAGTTGGTCGTTACTATGAGAGTAAGTCACATGATTAATTTGCTGACCTCAGTTGGTCGTTACTATGAGAGTAAGTCACATGATTAATTTGCTGACCTCAGTTAGTCGTTACTATGAGAGAATGTCACATGATTAATTTGCTGACCTCAGTTGGTCGTTACTATGGGAGTAAGTCACATGATTAATTTGCTGACCTCAGTTAGTCGTTACTATGAGAGAATGTCACATGATTAATTTGTTGACCTCAGTTGGTTGTTACTATGGGAGTAAGTCACATGATTAATTTGCTGACCTCAGTTGGTTGTTACTATGAGAGAATGTCACATGATAAACTTGCTGACCTCAGTTGGTCGTTACTATGGGAGAATGTCACATGATTAATTTGCTGACCTCATTTGGTCGTTACTATGGGAGTAAGTCACATGATTAATTTGCTGACCTCAGTTGGTTGTTACTATGAGAGAATGTCACATGATTAATTTGCTGACCTCATTTGGTCGTTACTATGGGAGTAAGTCACATGATTAATTTGCTGACCTCAGTTGGTTGTTACTATGAGAGAATGTCACATGATTAATTTGCTGACCTCAGTTGGTTGTTACTATGAGAGAATGTCACATGATTAATTTGCTGACCTCAGTTGGTTGTTACTATGAGAGAATGTCACATGATTAATTTGCTGACCTCAGTTGGTTGTTACTATGAGAGAATGTCACATGATTAATTTGCTGACCTCAGTTGGTCATTACTATGAGAGAATGTCACATGATTAATTTGCTGACCTCATTTGGTCGTTACTATGGGAGTAAGTCACATGATTAATTTGCTGACCTCAGTTGGTTGTTACTATGGGAGAATGTCACATGATTAATTTGCTGACCTCATTTGGTCGTTACTATGGGAGTAAGTCACATGATTAATTTGCTGACCTCAGTTGGTTGTTACTATGAGAGAATGTCACATGATTAATTTGCTGACCTCAGTTGGTCGTTACTATGAGAGTAAGTCACATGATTAATTTGCTGACCTCAGTTAGTCGTTACTATGGGAGTAAGTCACATGATTAATTTGCTGACCTCATTTGGTTGTTACTATGGGAGTAAGTCACATGATTAATTTGCTGACCTCATTTGGATGTTACTATGGGAGAATGTCACATGATTAATTTGCTGACCTCAGTTGGTTGTTACTATGGGAGTAAGGCACATGATTAATTTGCTGACCTCATTTGGTTGTTACTATGGGAGTAAGTAACATGATTAATTTGCTGACCTCCTTTGGTTGTTACTATGGGAGTAAGTCACATGATTAATTTGCTGACCTCATTTGGTTGTTACTATGGGAGAATGTCACATGATTAATTTGCTGACCTCAGTTGGTCGTTACTATGAGAGTAAGTCACATGATTAATTTGCTGACCTCAGTTGGTCGTTACTATGAGAGTAAGTCACATGATTAATTTGCTGACCTCAGTTAGTCGTTACTATGAGAGTAAGTCACATGATTAATTTGCTGACCTCAGTTGGTTGTTACTATGAGAGAATGTCACATGATTAATTTGCTGACCTCAGTTGGTCGTTACTATGAGAGTAAGTCACATGATTAATTTGCTGACCTCAGTTAGTCGTTACTATGGGAGTAAGTCACATGATTAATTTGCTGACCTCATTTGGTTGTTACTATGGGAGTAAGTCACATGATTAATTTGCTGACCTCATTTGGATGTTACTATGGGAGAATGTCACATGATTAATTTGCTGACCTCAGTTGGTTGTTACTATGGGAGTAAGGCACATGATTAATTTGCTGACCTCATTTGGTTGTTACTATGGGAGTAAGTAACATGATTAATTTGCTGACCTCCTTTGGTTGTTACTATGGGAGTAAGTCACATGAATAATTTGCTGACCTCATTTGGTTGTTACTATGGGAGAATGTCACATGATTAATTTGCTGACCTCAGTTGGTCGTTGCTATGGGAGAATGTCACATGATTAATTTGCTGACCTCATTTGGTCGTTACTATGAGAGTAAGTCACATGATTAATTTGTTGACCTCATTTGGTCGTTACTATGGGAGTAAGTCACATGATTAATTTGCTGACCTCATTTGGTTGTTACTATGGGAGAATGTCACATGATTAATTTGCTGACCTCAGTTGGTCGTTGCTATGGGAGAATGTCACATGATTAATTTGCTGACCTCATTTGGTCGTTACTATGGGAGTAAGTCACATGATTAATTTGCTGACCTCATTTGGTCGTTACTATGAGAGTAAGTCACATGATTAATTTGTTGACCTCAGTTGGTCGTTACTATGGGAGTAAGTCACATGATTAATTTGCTGACCTCAGTTGGTCGTTACTATGGGAGTAAGTCACATGATTAATTTGCTGAACTCAGTTGGTCGTTACTATGAGAGTAAGTCACATGATTAATTTGCTGACCTCAGTTGGTTGTTTCTATGGGAGTAAGTCACATGATTAATTTGCTGACCTCATTTGGTTGTTTCTATGGGAGTAAGTCACATGATTAATTTGCTGACCTCAGTTGGTCGTTACTATGGGAGTAAGTCACATGATTAATTTGCTGACCTCAGTTGGTCGTTACTATGGGAGAATGTCACATGATTAATTTGCTGACCTCATTTGGTTGTTTCTATGGGAGTAAGTCACATGATTAATTTGCTGACCTCAGTTGGTCGTTACTATGGGAGAATGTCACATGATTAATTTGCTGACCTCAGTTGGTCGTTACTATGGGAGTAAGTCACATGATTAATTTGCTGAGCTCAGTTGGTCATTACTATGGGAGTAAGTCACATGATTAATTTGCTGACCTCAGTTGGTCGTTACTATGAGAGTAAGTCACATAATTAATTTGCTGACCTCATTTGGTTGTTACTATGGGAGTAAGTCACATGATTAATTTGCTGACCTCAGTTGGTTGTTACTATGGGAGTAAGTCACATGATTAATTTGCTGAACTCATTTGGATGTTACTATGGGAGTAAGTCACATGATTAATTTGCTGAACTCATTTGGATGTTACTATGGGAGTAAGTCACATGATTAATTTGCTGACCTCAGTTGGTTGTTACTATGGGAGAATGTCACATGATTAATTTGCTGACATCAGTTGGTCGTTTCTATGGGAGTAAGTCACAAGATTAATTTGCTGACCTCATTTGGTTGCTACTATGGGAGAATGTCACATGATTAATTTGCTGACCTCAGTTGGTTGTTACTATGGGAGTAAGTCACATGATTAATTTGCTGACCTCAGTTGGTCGTTACTATGAGAGTAAGTCACATAATTAATTTGCTGACCTCAGTTGGTTGTTACTATGAGAGTAAGTCACATGATTAATTTGCTGACCTCAGTTGGTCGTTACTATGAGAGTAAGTCACATAATTAATTTGCTGACCTCAGTTGGTTGTTACTATGGGAGAATGTCACATGATTAATTTGCTGACCTCAGTTGGTCGTTACTATGGGAGTAAGTCACATGATTAATTTGCTGACCTCAGTTGGTCGTTGCTATGGGAGAATGTCACATGATTAATTTGCTGACCTCAGTTGGTCGTTGCTATGGGAGTAAGTCACATGATTAATTAGCTGACCTCAATTGGTTGTTACTATGGGAGTAAGTCACATGATTAATTTGCTGACCTCAGTTGGTCGTTACTATGGGAGTAAGTCACATGATTAATTTGCTGACCTCATTTGGTCGTTACTATGGGAGAATGTCACATGATTAATTTGCTGACCTCAGTTGGTCGTTACTATGGGAGTAATTCACATGATTAATTTGCTGACCTCCTTTGGTTGCTACTATGGGAGTAAGTCACATGATTAATTTGTTGACCTCAGTTGGTCGTTACTATGAGAGTAAGTCACATGATTAATTTGCTGACCTCCTTTGGTTGTTACTATGAGAGTAAGTCACATGATTAATTTGCTAACCTCAGTTGGTCGTTACTATGGGAGTAAGTCACATGATTAATTTGTTGACCTCAGTTGGTCGTTACTATGAGAGTAAGTCACATGATTAATTTGCTGACCTCAGTTGGTCGTTGCTATGGGAGAATGTCACATGATTAATTTGTTGACCTCAGTTGGTCGTTACTATGGGAGAAAGTCACATGATTAATTTGCTGACCTCCTTTGGTTGCTACTATGGGAGTAAGTCACATGATTAATTTGTTGACCTCAGTTGGTCGTTACTATGAGAGTAAGTCACATGATTAATTTGCTGACCTCCTTTGGTTGTTACTATGAGAGTAAGTCACATGATTAATTTGCTGACCTCAGTTGGTCGTTACTATGGGAGTAAGTCACATGATTAATTTGTTGACCTCAGTTGGTCGTTACTATGAGAGTAAGTCACATGATTAATTTGCTGACCTCAGTTGGTCGTTGCTATGGGAGTAAGTAACATGATTAATTTGCTGACACCATTTGGTTGTTACTATGGGAGTAAGTCACATGATTAATTTGATGACCTCAGTTGGTCGTTACTATGGGAGAATGTCACATGATTAATTTGCTGACCTCATTTGGTTGTTACTATGGGAGAATGTCACATGATTAATTTGCTGACCTCATTTGGTTGTTACTATGGGAGTAAGTCACATGATTAATTTGATGACCTCAGTTGGTCGTTACTATGGGAGAATGTCACATGATTAATTTGCTGACCTCATTTGGTTGTTACTATGGGAGAATGTCACATGATTAATTTGCTGACCTCATTTGGTTGTTACTATGGGAGAATGTCACATGATTAATTTGTGGACCTCAGTTGGTCGTTACTATGAGAGTAAGTCACATGATTAATTTGCTGACCTCATTTGGTTGTTACTATGGGAGAATGTCACATGATTAATTTGCTGACCTCAGTTAGTCGTTACTATGAGAATAAGTCACATGATTAATTTGCTGACCTCATTTGGTTGTTACTATGGGAGAATGTCACATGATTAATTTGCTGACCTCATTTGGTTGTTACTATGGGAGTAAGTCACATGATTAATTTGCTGACCTCAGTTGGTCGTTACTATGAGAGTAAGTAACATGATTAATTTGCTGACCTCAGTTGGTCGTTACTATGGGAGTAAGTCACATGATTAATTTGTTGACCTCAGTTGGTCGTTACTATGGGAGTAAGTCACATGATTAATTTGCTGACATCAGTTGGTCGTTACTATGGGAGTAAGTCACATGATTAATTTGCTGACCTCAGTTGGTTGTTACTATGGGAGAATGTCACAAGATTAATTTGCTGACCTCAGTTGGTCGTTACTATGGGAGTAAGTCACATGATTAATTTGTTGACCTCAGTTGGTCGTTACTATGGGAGTAAGTCACATGATTAATTTGCTGACCTCAGTTGGTCGTTACTATGGGAGAATGTCACATGATTAATTTGCTGACCTCAGTTGGTCGTTACTATGGGAGCAAATCACATGATTAATTTGCTGACCTCCTTTGGTTGCTACTATGGGAGAATGTAACATGATTAATTTGCTGACCTCAGTTGGTTGTTACTATGGGAGAATGTCACATGATTAATTTGCTGACCTCAGTTAGTCGTTACTATGAGAGTAAGTCACATGATTAATTTGCTGACCTCAGTTGGTTGTTACTATGGGAGTAAGGCACATGATTAATATGCTGAACTCATTTGGTTGTTACTATGGGAGAATGTCACATGATTAATTTGCTGACCTCATTTGGTTGTTTCTATGGGAGTAAGTCACATGATTAATTTGCTGACCTCATTTGGTCGTTACTATGAGAGTAAGTCACATGATTAATTTGCTGACCTCAGTTAGTCGGTACTATGAGAGTAAGTCACATGATTAATTTGCTGACCTCAGTTGGTCGTTACTATGAGAGTAAGTCACATGATTAATTTGCTGACCTCAGTTAGTCGTTACTATGAGAGTAAGTCACATGATTAATTTGCTGACCTCAGTTGGTTGTTACTATGAGAGAATGTCACATGATTAATTTGCTGACCTCAGTTGGTCGTTACTATGAGAGTAAGTCACATGATTAATTTGCTGACCTCAGTTAGTCGTTACTATGGGAGTAAGTCACATGATTAATTTGCTGACCTCATTTGGTTGTTACTATGGGAGTAAGTCACATGATTAATTTGCTGACCTCATTTGGATGTTACTATGGGAGAATGTCACATGATTAATTTGCTGACCTCAGTTGGTTGTTACTATGGGAGTAAGGCACATGATTAATTTGCTGACCTCCTTTGGTTGTTACTATGGGAGTAAGTCACATGATTAATTTGCTGACCTCATTTGGTTGTTACTATGGGAGAATGTCACATGATTAATTTGCTGACCTCAGTTGGTCGTTGCTATGGGAGAATGTCACATGATTAATTTGCTGACCTCATTTGGTCGTTACTATGGGAGTAAGTCACATGATTAATTTGTTGACCTCATTTGGTCGTTACTATGGGAGTAAGTCACATGATTAATTTGCTGACATCATTTGGTTGTTACTATGGGAGAATGTCACATGATTAATTTGCTGACCTCAGTTGGTCGTTGCTATGGGAGAATGTCACATGATTAATTTGCTGACCTCATTTGGTCGTTACTATGGGAGTAAGTCACATGATTAATTTGCTGACCTCATTTGGTCGTTACTATGAGAGTAAGTCACATGATTAATTTGTTGACCTCAGTTGGTCGTTACTATGGGAGTAAGTCACATGATTAATTTGCTGACCTCAGTTGGTCGTTACTATGGGAGTAAGTCACATGATTAATTTGCTGACCTCAGTTGGTCGTTACTATGAGAGTAAGTCACATGATTAATTGCTGACCTCAGTTGGTTGTTTCTATGGGAGTAAGTCACATGATTAATTTGCTGACCTCATTTGGTTGTTTCTATGGGAGTAAGTCACATGATTAATTTGCTGACCTCCTTTGGTCGTTACTATGGGAGTAAGTCACATGATTAATTTGCTGACCTCAGTTGGTCGTTACTATGGGAGAATGTCACATGATTAATTTGCTGACCTCATTTGGTTGTTTCTATGGGAGTAAGTCACATGATTAATTTGCTGACCTCAGTTGGTCGTTACTATGGGAGAATGTCACATGATTAATTTGCTGACCTCAGTTGGTTGTTACTATGGGAGAATGTCACATGATTAATTTGCTGACATCAGTTGGTCGTTTCTATGGGAGTAAGTCACAAGATTAATTTGCTGACCTCATTTGGTTGCTACTATGGGAGAATGTCACATGATTAATTTGCTGACCTCAGTTGGTTGTTACTATGGGAGTAAGTCACATGATTAATTTGCTGACCTCAGTTGGTCGTTACTATGAGAGTAAGTCACATAATTAATTTGCTGACCTCAGTTGGTTGTTACTATGAGAGTAAGTCACATGATTAATTTGCTGACCTCAGTTGGTCGTTACTATGAGAGTAAGTCACATAATTAATTTGCTGACCTCAGTTGGTTGTTACTATGGGAGAATGTCACATGATTAATTTGCTGACCTCAGTTGGTCGTTACTATGGGAGTAAGTCACATGATTAATTTGCTGACCTCAGTTGGTCGTTGCTATGGGAGAATGTCACATGATTAATTTGCTGACCTCAGTTGGTCGTTGCTATGGGAGTAAGTCACATGATTAATTAGCTGACCTCAGTTGGTTGTTACTATGGGAGTAAGTCACATGATTAATTTGCTGACCTCAGTTGGTCGTTACTATGGGAGTAAGTCACATGATTAATTTGCTGACCTCATTTGGTCGTTACTATGGGAGAATGTCACATGATTAATTTGCTGACCTCAGTTGATCGTTACTATGGGAGTAATTCACATGATTAATTTGCTGACCTCCTTTGGTTGCTACTATGGGAGTAAGTCACATGATTAATTTGTTGACCTCAGTTGGTCGTTACTATGAGAGTAAGTCACATGATTAATTTGCTGACCTCCTTTGGTTGTTACTATGAGAGTAAGTCACATGATTAATTTGCTGACCTCAGTTGGTCGTTACTATGGGAGTAAGTCACATGATTAATTTGTTGACCTCAGTTGGTCGTTACTATGAGAGTAAGTCACATGATTAATTTGCTGACCTCAGTTGGTCGTTGCTATGGGAGAATGTCACATGATTAATTTGTTGACCTCAGTTGGTTGTTACTATGGGAGAAAGTCACATGATTAATTTGCTGACCTCCTTTGGTTGCTACTATGGGAGTAAGTCACATGATTAATTTGTTGACCTCAGTTGGTCGTTACTATGAGAGTAAGTCACATGATTAATTTGCTGACCTCCTTTGGTTGTTACTATGAGAGTAAGTCACATGATTAATTTGTTGACCTCAGTTGGTCGTTACTATGAGAGTAAGTCACATGATTAATTTGCTGACCTCAGTTGGTCGTTGCTATGGGAGTAAGTAACATGATTAATTTGCTGACCTCATTTGGTTGTTACTATGGGAGTAAGTCACATGATTAATTTGATGACCTCAGTTGGTCGTTACTATGGGAGAATGTCACATGATTAATTTGCTGACCTCATTTGGTTGTTACTATGGGAGAATGTCACATGATTAATTTGCTGACCTCATTTGGTTGTTACTATGGGAGTAAGTCACATGATTAATTTGATGACCTCAGTTGGTCGTTACTATGGGAGAATGTCACATGATTAATTTGATGACCTCATTTGGTTGTTACTATGGGAGAATGTCACATGATTAATTTGCTGACCTCATTTGGTTGTTACTATGGGAGAATGTCACATGATTAATTTGTGGACCTCAGTTGGTCGTTACTATGAGAGTAAGTCACATGATTAATTTGCTGACCTCATTTGGTTGTTACTATGGGAGAATGTCATATGATTAATTTGCTGACCTCAGTTAGTCGTTACTATGAGAATAAGTCACATGATTAATTTGCTGACCTCATTTGGTTGTTACTATGGGAGAATGTCACATGATTAATTTGCTGACCTCATTTGGTTGTTACTATGGGAGTAAGTCACATGATTAATTTGCTGACCTCAGTTGGTCGTTACTATGAGAGTAAGTAACATGATTAATTTGCTGACCTCAGTTGGTCGTTACTATGGGAGTAAGTCACATGATTAATTTGTTGACCTCAGTTGGTCGTTACTATGGGAGTAAGTCACATGATTAATTTGCTGACCTCAGTTGGTCGTTACTATGGGAGTAAGTCACATGATTAATTTGCTGACCTCAGTTGGTTGTTACTATGGGAGAATGTCACATGATTAATTTGCTGACCTCAGTTGGTCGTTACTATGGGAGTAAGTCACATGATTAATTTGTTGACCTCAGTTGGTCGTTACTATGAGAGTAAGTCACATGATTAATTTGCTGACCTCAGTTGGTCGTTACTATGGGAGAATGTCACATGATTAATTTGCTGACCTCAGTTGGTCGTTACTATGGGAGCAAATCACATGATTAATTTGCTGACCTCCTTTGGTTGCTACTATGGGAGAATGTCACATGATTAATTTGCTGACCTCAGTTGGTTGTTACTATGGGAGAATGTCACATGATTAATTTGCTGACCTCAGTTGGTCGTTACTATGGGAGAATGTCACATGATTAATTTGCTGACCTCAGTTGGTCGCTACTATGGGAGTAAGTCACATGATTAATTTGCTGACCTCAGTTGGTTGTTACTATGGGAGAATGTCACATGATTAATTTGCTGACCTCAGTTGGTCGTTACTATGGGAGAATGTCACATGATTAATTTGCTGACCTCATTTGGTTGCTACTATGGGAGTAAGTCACATGATTAATTTGCTGACCTCAGTTGGTTGTTACTATGGGAGAATGTCACATGATTAATTTGCTGACCTCAGTTGGTCGTTACTATGGGAGAATGTCACATGATTAATTTGCTGACCTCAGTTGGTCGTTACTATGGGAGAATGTCACATGATTAATTTGCTGACCTCATTTGGTTGTTACTATGGGAGTAAGTCACATGATTAATTTGCTGATCTCATTTGGTTGTTGCTACGGGAGTAAGTCACATGATTAATTTGTTGACCTCATTTGGTTGTTGCTACGGGAGTAAGTCACATGATTAATTTGTTGACCTCAGTTGGTCGCTGCTATGGGAGAATGTCACATGATTAATTTGCTGACCTCAGTTGGTCGTTACTATGGGAGAATGTCACATGATTAATTTGCTGAACTCAGTTGGTCGTTGCTATGGGAGTAAGTCACATAATTAATTTGCTGACCTCAGTTGGTTGTTACTATGGGAGAATGTCACATGATTAATTTGCTGACCTCAGTTGGTCGTTACTATGGGAGTAAGTCACAAGGTTAATTTGCTGACCTCAGTTGGTCGTTACTATGGGAGTAAGTCACATGATTAATTTGTTGACCTCAGTTGGTTGTTACTATGGGAGAATGTCACATGATTAATTTGCTGACCTCATTTGGTCGTTACTATGGGAGAATGTCACATGATTAATTTGCTGACCTCATTTGGTCGTTACTATGGGATTCCGTCATTTGATTCTTGTTTAGTTCAGGGTTAACTGGCTGTGTTAAGGTTCCTTTGTTGAAATTGCTGTAGTCTGTAAACTTCATTGAGAAATTATCTCTGCAATCAAGAAGAAAACAATATAACAACATCACAACTTAGAGGTGGTCTATCTCTTCCTATAACAAGTTTACACATCGCGCACCTACGTTTTCCAAATTCGAAGGACTGTCACAATGTCCCAATTTAACAATATTTCAAAAATATTACCTGACAAACTATATTTAAATTATTAAGACTAAACAAGCAATATAGTGTCGCCGTCAAAGCCCAGATCTGGGCTACCAACATTTTTATGTAGGGTCCAATTTACAGGCCTCAGCTCACAAGGCGACTCGGGTGAGATTGTCGCCTTACTGTCGCTGACTTCGCCCTATCGTCGCTCTAAGGCGAAATCGAAGTCGCCTTCAATTTTAGGGGGAATTTTTTTTCTAGTTTTTTTTCTTAATTTTTTTTCTAGTTTTTTTTCTAGTTTTTATAACACCCCAACAGTGGACAATAGTGTGCATTGAGAGTTGCCGTTTGTAAGTGAAGCAAATTGGCAAAGATATTTCGAGGAATTTTTCCAATTTTTGTAGGTAAACTTTGGAATTTTCGGGGCTAATTGCAAGTCGCAATATAACTATGGCTTGATTCCTGGGCACATTATAGGAGATGGCAATGTCACACACATACCTGATGTCCGGAGCTTCCTGTTTGCTTTTCTCTATCGCCATTCTTATCATTTCTTCCTCGTCATGCGACGTGCTCGGCATTAGGCCCCGTATTTTATCATCGATTTGCTGTTGGACATTCTGTCTCTCAGACCAGATATTCATGTTCGGCGCTGGACAAACTTCTGTTCAAATAGGAAAATATTCATGTTCGATGCTTGACAAACTTCTGTTAAAACTTTATTCTCTTTGATTACTGAATGGGTTATTATATATTTTTATTTACATGATCCTACCATTATTCCATTCAATGAAAGTGTCAATGACACTGTAGCTCAACTTAGGTAGGGGAATAATTTAATGGTTGACAGTAAATGGAGGGCGGCCATGTTTTTTGGCCGAATGACCCCAAAAGGACTCGTTCCCATCTACATGTCATTGTTAACATCCATGACAAATTTCATGAAGATCCGACCAAAGCTACGACCTGTAGTCCGCACCAAAGGATTTAGTCATGCAAAGAGTAAAATCCAATATGGCTGCTGGCGGCCATGTTTTTGGGCCGAACGACCCCAAAATGACTCGTTCCCATCTACATGTCAATATTAACATCCATGACAAATTTCATGATGATCAGACGAATAGTACGATCTGTAGCCCGTGCAAATGGATTTAATTTTGAAATCCAAGATGGCCGCCAGCTGGCATGTTTTTTGGCGGAATGACCCCAAAAGGACTGGTTCCCATCTACATGTCATTGTTAACATCCATGACAAATTTCATGAAGATCCGACCAAAGCTACGACCTGTAGTCCGCACCAAAGGATTTAGTCATGCAAAGAGTAAAATCCAAGATGGCTGCTGGCGGCCATGTTTTTTGGCCGAACGACCCCAATATGACTCGTTCCCATCTACATGTGAATATTAACATCCATGACAAATTTCATGATGATCAGACGAATAGTACGACCTGTAGCCCGCGCCAATGGATTTAATTTTGAAATCCAAGATGTCCGCCAGGGGCCATGTTTTTTTGGCGATTGACCCCAAAATGACTCGTTCCCATCTACATGTCAATGTCAACAGCCATGACAGATCTCATAATGATCTGACCAAAGGTACGACCTGCAGCCTGTGTCACAGGATTTAGTCATGCAAAGAGTAAAATCTAAGATGGCTGCTGGCGGCCATGTTTTTTGGCCAAATGACCCCAAAAGGACTTGTTCCCATCTACATGTCATTGTTAACATCCATCACAAATTTCATGAAGATCCGACCAAAGCTACGACCTGTAGCCCGCGCCAAAGGATTTAGTCATGCAAAGAGTAAAATCCAAGATGGCTGCTGGCAGCCATGTTTTTTGGCCGAACGACCCCAAAATGACTCGTTCCCATCTACATATCAATATTAACATCCATGACAAATTTCATGATGATCAGACGAACAGTACGACCTGTGGCCCGTGCTAATGGATTTAATTTTGAAATCCAAGATGGCAACCAGGGGCCATGTTTTTTGGCCGAATGACCCCAAAATGACTCGTTCCCACCTACAAGTCAATGTCAACAGCCAGGACAAATCTCATAATGATCGGACCCAAGGTACGACTTGTAGCCTGTGCCAAAGGACACACAGACACACGCACACATGGACGAAGGACGCCAACCCATGGCAATAGCTCAAACTTACAAAGTAAGTTGAGATAATAAACCCATTCTATAAATTTTTATATTAAACGTTCGTTTAATAACAGGAAATAGTGCCAGGTGACTTTGACTTCTGGTTTGTCATCTGTTTACGCTACGTCTCAAAATACCATGGCTTCAAATATTTTCCAACAAACTGTAATGAATGAAGAGTTTACAAAGTTAATTTTATTAAATATACGCCATTAAGTACAGCAAATGGACTTTATTTATCTCGGACTATTTGTTTACGCGGGCATAGTTACGTAAAACGTCATCGCATGACTTATAGAAGCCGATGTTAGTTTTGCGCCCCATTTATTGATTTAAGTATGTTTTGGATCATGTAATAAATAGAATCTACAACTCGTCCCCAGTTTATAGCGGAATTTACAAAACCCGTCCAGTAAATTAGGTCTGGACCTCGCCAAAGGCTCGGTCCAGACCTAATTTACTGAACTCGTTTTGTAAATTCCGCTGTAAACTGGGAACTCGTTGTAGATCCTCTATATATGTGACCCGCCATATCAAATCCAGTCGTAAGTCGGGATTTTTTTTTACCCTGTGCCAATGCATTCTCTTATATATGCGAGTCGACCATGAAATAATTCATTTGAGACACGGACAATTTTGTAAAACAGAACAAACAAGAGGTTGCACCACGGCTGATACCCCCCCCATGGTAAATTTTTTAATATGGGCAGGTCGGAAACCAAATTGGGAAAAAAATGTGATGAACAAACAAATTACTTGACAATCCTAACAAACGACGGACGGAAATCCAACATTTTCAGATCAAGAAAGATGTGAACAACATCAAATCGGCCAGAGATAGCAACATAATATGTGACCTACCCAAAGTGGGTAAAAGTCATGCCAACTTAGTCCCCAAATTATATGATAATAGCTGCCCAGAATGACGTTCATTGAATGAAACATCTTGAAACAGAATGAAGATATATAACCACACGATACATGCGAGAATAATTTTGAATCAGTATCAAGATATAACCATACGATACATGCGAGAAACATCTTGAAACAGAACGAAGATCAGAAATGGCGTGTGTTACTTCAACGCAAACAGAACACACCATTCATCATGTTCTGTTATGTCAACTGAATATTCGTGTTAGTTTAAAGACATATGTGACCAGCCATATCAAATCCAGTCGTAAGTCGGGATTTTTTTACCCTTTGCCAATGCATTCTCTTATATATGCGAGTCGACCATAGGTCGCCTTGCATATATAAGAGAATGCATTGGCCTAACAATATTTAATATTTTTTTTTAAATAAATGTTTCTTACAATTTTTAGAACATAAAATAAAAAACATCCATTACACTGCAGGGAGCCCCACACATATATAGAAGCATATAGAAGAGTGTCGTCTGCTCATGTTTGTCTGGGGCTCTGTATGGGTGAAATTATAAAATTGTTAAAAAATACAAGAAAAAATTATTAAAATTGTCAAAAATTGTTAGGCCAATGCATTCTCTTATATATGCGAGGCGACCTATGGTCGACTCGCATATATAAGAGAATGCATTGGCACAGTGTAAAAAAAATCAGGTAAGTTAATACTCATGCATCATGCAAACTGGAAGAATGTAGTATTCTACCACCATGGTCGGCCAAAAATCTGAAGCAAATCGACCATCCCACTCTAAAGAAAACATCGTCCGAACTACGCTGAAATGTAAATATTTACTTCTAGATTCGGGACGCATCAATCGGCGATAAACTTACGAAAACGATTTTGCCATCGAAAGTCACTGCATTTCATTAATATATAAGAATGACGGTGTGTTGTCAATTTGGATATAATATTTGTAAAATATAACTACTTTGAGGAAGATTATACACCATTTCTATTTTATCACCTTACTGGAGTGTTTCACATCACTTTAAAGACATATTATGCACTTATTTGAGAGAATTAAACTGATAAATGTGCGAGCCTTGATATAGTGTATCTGTTATTTGCAGAATGAGGTCCTCAGAAGGTGAATTTAGTGATGCATTCCCGCAGAATGGGCTAGCATCACTAAACTCACCCTCTGTGAACCTCTTTCTGCTTAGGCCTCTTCTGGGAAGTATCTATGGTCTCAAATTAACATTGTTTTTAGTTACTTTTTCCCTTCTGTCAGTTTCTATATCCCCTAATTTGCAGAAGATAAAATGCATAATCGAGGTGACTAATGAGGGAACATCACCAATTTCAACTGGGAAACTTCAATCTGATCCTAGGTCTCCTATAGCTGTTGAGGTCTGAGCATAATGAGGTCTGCAGATGGTGAATTTGGTGACGCTAGCCCACAGTGCTGGGCAGCGTCACTAAATTTACCCTCTGGGGACCTCATTCTACAAATGACAGTCACACAATTTCCAGACTTGTAAGTGTTTACCTAGATACTGGCCTTATTGAGGAGATAGATCAACAAAAGTGGATCTTTAACTGGAAGCTGCACTGGTGCAGCATTAAAGATCCTGTGCCAGTGCATTCTCTCATATATGCGAGTCTCCCATAGGGAGCCTCTCATATATAAGAGAATGCATGCACAGGCGTACAAGGTCAAGGTAATATTGTTAGGCCAATGTATTCTCATATATTCGAGGCTCCCTATGGGAAACTCCCATATATAAGAGAATGCATTGGCACAGGGTTTTTGCAAAAAAATCAGGAAGCTCCAGTCATGGAAGGGTTAACATATAAATTTCTCACCAGGAGTGTTAACATATAAATTACTCACGGGGGAGTGTTAAGATATAAATTTCTCACCAGGAGTGTTAACATATAAATTACTCACGGGGAGTGTTAAGATATAAATTACTCACGGGAGTGTTAAGATATAAATTACTCACAGGGAGTGTTAAGATATAAATTACTCACGGGGAGTGTTAAGATATAAATTACTCACGGGGAGTGTTAAGAAATAAATTACTCACGGGGAGTGTTAAGATATAAATTACTCACGGGGAGTGTTAAGATATAAATTACTCACAGGGAGTGTTAAGATATAAATTACTCACGGGGAGTGTTAAGAAATAAATTACTCACTGGGAGTGTTAATATATAAATTACTCACGGGGAGTGTTAAGAAATAAATTACTCACAAGGAGTGTTAATATATAAATTACTCACGGGGAGTGTTAAGATATAAATTACTCACAGGGAGTGTTAAGATATAAATTACTCACAAGGAGTGTTAATATATAAATTACTCACAAGGAGTGTTAAGATACGAATTACTAAACTCGCAAGGAGTGTTAAGATATAAATTACTAAACTCAATGAGAGTGTTATGATATAAATTACTACTGGGAGTGTTAAGGTATAAATTACTACTGGGAGTGTTAAGGTATAAATTACTATACTCACGAGAGAGTGTTAAGATATAAATTACTAACTCACCAGGAGTGTTAATTCCCTTAGTCTCACTGTAAAATAAAAATAACTTATTTATAATATCTGTCATGCGAACATATAAAGAAAGCTATTGTATTCCACCCCATTGATGTGAGGCACATTTGTATTCAATGGAATCCCATCAACTGAATACTTATTATTGTATAATATTGATATTATACACATACAACGTCAATATCAGGCTATTTATCTCACGGCTAATTTATTATTAAGAAAATTTTCTAAATGTTCACAAACTGTTAACACTTTCAGTGCCAGGGGCCGATCTCATCGGCCCTAATTTACGGTTTGTAAAATCGGCCCTAAATTTTTTTTTTTTTGGGTTGAATTTTTGTTGGGTATGGCTTAAGCATGCTATAGCAAATTTAAAAATAAACTGGGTAAAACCTTAGGGCCATGTTATAACTCAAAACTATCACCAAGTATTCATAGTAATAATTTTTATGCCCATGAAAAACGTAAGATTCCCTGGCACTAAACCTACAAAATAAGTCTGTTAAAGAATATAAGAAAAAAATATTAAAATTGTAAAAAATTGTATAAAATAATAACAAATGATGAAAAATTGTTAGGCCAATGCATTCTCTTATATATGCGAGGCGACCTGTGATCGACTCGCATATATAAGAGAATGCATTGGCACAGGGTATATGGGTTGATACAAAAATCGGACCTGGCACTCAAAGGGTTAAATCATTTCTTTTTCAGAGATATATTTCTCCTTTGTATTGTTGCCAGCTGTGGTCTAATTTCAAGAAAATTACTTTAAATAAGCTAAATGTATGTGTTACAATAATGCATATAGACTATGTATGGGTTATGACAGAAGATGCAGTGCTAGTGGTATGTTCGTAAATGATAGAGTGTTGTCTATGCCAATGTTGAGACGAAAGTTTGTGTATGGTTTTCATGAAAGGGTGAGCAAGTCGAATAACTGTGTTTTATCTGCAATAATGAGGTCAGATATATTATACACTTCTGATCTGATAAAATATTAGAACAAATTATTGTACTAGTATATATAAGTCCACTGTTAACACTATAATTGACATGTTGTATATACCTTAATAATTTATGTAAACACAACTAATATGGACACATTTGTCTGAAATAAAGAAATATATATTATGGTATTTTATTACACTCCTACATGTATGCGTGATTTCCATTGAAAACGCTGTTAATTAAAAATGGTAATGTCACTAGTGAATTATGTCATTTCCTGTGACGTCATTGACGTTAAGTCGCTTACTGATCTAGAATGAATTTTCGATGGTTGATCTTTCTCCACATTAATTCTGTGTGTTTTAATCATATTTGGCGAACAAAATTGATGCAGAAGAGTAATAAATAGAGTAATCAATTAGTTCCGAGAATTACGTTCAATAATTCCCCTGAGGCGAGAGACGTTTTGGGTAAGAAACTTGTGCGACCGACATCTCTCGCCTCTCGTGAATTATTTAACGTAATTCTCGGAACCAATTGATTGCTCTCTATATAATATGTAACTCATTTGATAAAGATTCTTGATTAAGATGCGCATTGTGTTCAGTCTATTTGTGTTGCCGAGTGAATTTGAACAAAAGGGCAATAACTTATGATGTCTTAAACCCGGCTCTCCTGCAACCTCCATAATATCTCACGGTTTGGGAATGCAGGTAATAAAAAAATTTTATTTAAACAAAATTGTCGCCGGTAACCAGGAAATAAATAGGCAAGTCTCGATCGTAAGTCTCGCTAATGAGATGTCGAGTGTGTTCTATTGTCTCTCTAAATTGGCGCCTCATGGGGGGGGGGGTATGGGTATTATAATGATCTAGAATCTATTCAGTTACTGAGTTGACTTGTCGCGAATTATGTTTCGTATATCATTGAAGCCATTTTGTTGCATCATTACTCTAGTATTACACGCAGGCCTTTCCATTAGTCTAATTTGGGGACACCGAACAAACCTGCCGGACCATGGTTCCGGCAGGTTTGCGAAAATTTGAGATTTCAAGTCCACGAAACGCCATTTCCTGGCTTCTCAGACTATAATAAGTATCTATTTCAACCTAATTGTATTGAATTGAATCTTTCATTTCTAGTCCATTTCACATTTTCAGAGCAATATACAAGGTCACATCCAGAAAATTGTTTCATACAGTACCATTTACATAATTGGATATCAAACTCATCATCCCAAAACACTTTTTGACTTTATTCTTGTGCATAATTCTAATATATTATTAAGTCAATTATTTAATAAATATAATTTTAGTATCTAATTCTTGTTGCTGAATGTGTTCAAAATTATGTGAACTTAAGTGCTAACTTAAGTTATGTATATTGTGACAGTCACAAACTGATGAAAATATAAATAAATGAATTGATTAAAAATTAAATCTAATCAACTTATCAAGAATGAAGTTGATGATGAAATCGTGTATTTAATAATATATATGGATTTTGGGATGATGGTTATTAACCAAACACTAATTTGCTAAATAACCCCTTATTGAACAGAGTGAACAAAATGACTGACAGTCGCCGGTCGGCTCACTTTCGGTTTCAGTGAAATTTTCACTTTCAGTTTCCTTCGTTTTGTCAGTTTCGCCAGCGGCAATGTTTGTAAAGAAGGATGTTATGGGCGCAGTTTGACTGTCTTCCTCTTTTCGTTTGCGTTTGGAAGAGTATGTACCGCTCGTTTTATTGTGAGACTTGCCACTTGTTCGAGGCCTCCCTCGCGAACTCGTGATTATTTTCAAAATTTTATTCTAAAATCAAAGCTGAAACATTCGTATCTTTCCAAGACAGAAGAGTGTGATAATTTCAAAGGGGGGTAATTCACTATTAAATTAGAACTCGTATTCCGCGTTTTACAATGTTCCGATTTTGATTTCCGTTTCCGTTTCCGATCGAAAAAAAAAATGTGTTTAGTCTGTCAAAAACATCGATAAAACAATAAAACAAACTCTTATTTTGGGGACTTTGTCGTAATTTGGGGACACCGGTAGTCGGCTTGAATTGGGGGGAATGATAAGGCCTGTACACGTGTCACAGTGAGAAGTTATCAATGGTAAATTGCGTCCCATCGAACTAGACAGTGTTCAGTCGGCAGTAACACTTCATGTCTTTGATGATCAACATAAAAGAAACCGCACCTACATGTGCATATATTGGGTTCAGTTCAGGTCATGGAGTTCACCACCCGTGCATGACTGGCAGTGGCATTGTAAAAGGAACAATGCAATAAGTCTTTAAGAAGTTAATATGTGTTAACTGTTACAGATTACATGATAATATGGCCATGCAATGGCACTGTTGTCATGATGATAGCACATAGGTAGTTAGGTCAACATGACCGCTTTCGCAGATTGCTGCTTCCAGCGGTCAAGTCGCTCTGTATAGATTTACTGGGTGTTTGCAATTAGGGACATAGAGAATAGTTTCTCAACTTTAATAAATGAATAACATTGTAAACAAGAGATGGACTGTCGTCCGGTGCATACCCCCTCGTGGCATACCGCCTAGTGTGGGCACATCTATAACGTATGATGGCTATACTCAGACATATGGACCCAGAAATCAGCATTTTCATATAAACAAAGATGAATAACTATAGAACAAAAAACCAAAACAAACATTTGAATGTGCCATTAAATGTCCTCATAGTGGTGAACATCCATACAAAATTTCATTGAGATCCGAGCATTACTGTTCAAGTTATGAGCTGAACAGACATCGGATGGATCAAACAGCCAACATTTCCAGATAACCAAAGATGAATTACTCTAGAATGGAAAAGCAGAACAGAACAATGGAACCCCCTATTGAATGTCCTCATAGCAGTGAACATCTATACCAAATTCCATTGAGATCCCAGCACAACTGTTGAAGTTATGACATGAACAGACACCAGACGGACCAAAAAGCCAACATTTCCAGATGAACAAAGATGAATAACTCCAGAATGGAAAAGCGGAACAAAACGAAGGAACCCTCTTTTTAATGTCCTCATAGTAGTGAACATCCATACCAAATCCCATTGAGATCCCAGTACAACTGTCAAAGTTACGACATGAACAGACCCCAGACGAACCAAAAAGCCAACATTTCCAGATAAACAAAGATGAATAACTCTAGAATGGAAAATCCAAACAAAACGATGGAACCCTCTATTTAATGTCCTCATAATAGTGAACATCCATACCTAATTTCATTGAGATCCGAGCACTACTGTTCAAGTTACGACACGAACAGACATCGGACGGATGTACGGACTCAAGGACTCACGCACGCACGCACGGACGGACGGACAGGTGCAAAACAGTATACCCCTCCCTTTTTTTTAAAAAGGGGGTATAACAAGAATATTCACCACAGTGAGTGATAACTTGTACACATTAGCTCATTATATTAACATATTGCCAATTGAAGCGAGAAAATCCACGACGGCCACCATTTTAGTAATACAAATTTTCTCTGATAGGAACCGGAAATGGAACGAAAGGTTCAACTCAATCGAGACGGTGACATTTGGTGCTCACTATCCCCAAATATATTTTGCTTTTATCCAGTGAAATATATTGTAAGCTCAATATTCTGAAGAGAAATAATTTATTTTGTCCTTAATATATGTGACAATTTATCAAAAGACCCGATTTACGGAACATTTCGTTCCGGAATTTAATGATTCCGCAATTTTACATTACCATCTGTTGCAGACGTCACGCATGCGCAGACTGTACAATTTAATACTTTACAATTTCGAGGAATTATTTTTCTAATAAAACACGATGAAATAACTAAATACATTTCCTATTGTAGGAAAATCCGGGTTCTGTAACAGAATAAAGTTAAGAGCTACACACGGAACAAAGAGATTTCATTCTAGCTGTCGTATAATTCGTTGCACCAGGTGACCGGGCGCATACCCCCAGTACTTTATAACGACACTACACTGAACGTAGAAGGATACGCACCACGTTCATGACTGAACTAATAGGTAGAGCTTTTTCCGACTAGTAGACTAGCAGATTTCGGGATCGACTAATTTAATAATCGCGTTGATTTCGACTAGTCGATTAATCGTTTCAACACTACCACTCGGCCTATTTAGCATTTATATAGGTACCACTTCCCCGGCACGCCACACTCTGCACTCACACAATTGGCTTCCGTAAGACTCAGTACAAAACACGATACGGTTACACGAACATTTCCCACTTTAATCAAGCAATAATTGAAGTCACCACTTCACAAAAAGCAATGAACCACCGATCAAGCCAATCTTGTGCATGCGCACGAGTCTATGTTGGAATGTGAACAATATTATGATGTTATTTATAATTGTTGTGATAGTTTTTAAAAGTTGTTCAAATTATTAATGTTCTATTAAAATATACTGGTACTAGCAGGTGACCCGACTTCGTCCTGGCTTTGACCTTGAATTGACCATTTTGAAGGTCAAGGACAGGTCGGAGTCACTATTTGACCCGTCCAAAACACTCCCCCGGACAAAATACCCGTAGGTATCAAATTTCGTCAAAATCCGTCCAGCAGTTTTCCCGGCCATAGCTAACAGACAAACAAACAGACAGAAGTCCCAAAATTTATATTAGATCATTTGTGGGTACCCGTTTCAAGGTGAAGGTCACCTCTGGCGGAAAAACTGACTGACTCCCCCATTGCCAGGAACCCCTAAGTACGAACACAGACATAAGAATCACACAACACGCTCATGTCTGTACACAGACACAACACGCTCATGTCTGGACACATACACGCTCTTTATCAACGACACTACGGATACGAACGCTCTTTAACTATCACGCGATTAACCCATGAATTCCCATTGCGGTGGTGGGGGATTGGAGAATGAGTGCTCTGACGTTCTCAGAAGCAGTGCGATGACACTCCATCTGGTATTTTACCCTTAGATAGGAAGTTTGGGCTCAATCCGTCTGGCAGTTTTCCCGGCCATAGCTAACACACAGACAGAAGTCCCAAAATATATATTAGACTAGCAGGTGACCCGACTTCGTCCGGGCTTTGACCTTGAATTGACCATTTTGAAGGTCAAGGTCAGGTCGGGGTAACTATTTGACCCATTGAGTTATTCTGCCTTTTTAATCAAGAGAAATGATGGTACCCGTCCCTAAAAGAGGTACGTTTGTGGGTACCCGTTTCAAGGTGAAGATCACCTCGGGCGAAATAACTGACCCGATGAAAATGTCCCCCGTTCCTAGGAAGCCCTATAAGTACGTACGAATCACACAACACGCTCATGTCTGAATACAGTCACGCTCACGTGTGGACCCAAACGTAAGAATCTCATTACGCACATACGCTCTTTATCAACGACACTGCTGATACGAACGCTCTTTAACTATCAACGCGATTAAATCCACCGTGCCAATGGCGGTAATTTGTGTGACTGGGAGTGGAGAATGGTGCTCTGATCTTCTCCAAAACGGCGGTAAACACTGCCCGTGAGTTTTTAACCTTAGATTGGAAGTTTGAGCTCAATCGGTCCAGCCGTTTTCCCGGCCATAGCTAACAGATAAACAACAAACAGACAGACAGAAGTCCCAAAATATATACCAAATTTCAAGTCGATAGCTCTACCCGTTTCCGAGATCTGGTCTGCGCATGCGCAAAGCTGGCGTCGCACGGGCTCGGCGACCCGATAAAATTCGTATCCGGGGCAAGATACATTCACATACCAAATTTCAAGTCGATAGCTCCACCCGTTCCCGGGCAAGATACATTCACATACCAAATTTCAAGTCGATAGCTCCACCCGTTTCCGAGATCTCGTCTGCGCATGCGCGAAGCTGGCGTCGCACGGGCTCGGCGACCCGATAAACTTCGTATCCGGGGCAAGATACATTCACATAGCAAATTTCAAGTCGATAGCTCCACCCGTTTCCGAGATCTCGTCTGCGCATGCGCGAAGCTGGCGTAGCACGGGCTCGGCGACCCGATAAAATTCGTATCCGGGGCAAGATACATTCACATACCAAATTTCAAGTCGATAGCTCCACCCGTTTCCGAGATCTCGTCTGCGCATGTGCGAAGCTGGCGTCGCACGGGCTCGGCGACCCGATAAACTTCGTATCCGGGGCAAGATACATTCACATACCAAATTTCAAGTCGATAGCTCCTCCCGTTTCCGAGATCTCGTCTGCGCATGCGCGAAGTGGGCGCCGCACGGGCTCGCCAATACGACAACGTTCACCGCCTGGTCAAACTACACACACGTACCAAGTTTCGTCCCGATCGGTCGAAAATCGTAGATTTGTATAAATGACAGACAGACAGACAAACAAACAAACAGAGGTCTTCAAAATATATATGAGATTTCAAGTCGATAGCTCTACCCGTTTCCGAGATCTGGTCTGCGCATGCGCGAAGCTGGCGTCGCACGGGCTCGGCGACCCGATAAAATTCGTATCCGGGGCAAGATACATTCACATACCAAATTTCAAGTCGATAGCTCCTCCCGTTTCCGAGATCTCGTCTGCGCATGCGCGAAGCTGGCGTCGCACGGGCTCGGCGACCCGATAAAATTCGTATCCGGGGCAAGATACATTCACATACCAAATTTCAAGTCGATAGCTCCACCCGTTTCCGAGATCTCGTCTGCGCATGCGCGAAGCTGGCGTCGCACGGGCTCGGCGACCCGATAAAATTCGTATCCGGGGCAAGATACATTCACATACCAAATTTCAAGTCGATAGCTCCACCCGTTTCCGGGCAAGATACATTCACATACCAAATTTCAAGTCGATAGCTCCACCCGTTTCCGAGATCTCGTCTGCGCATGCGCGAAGCTGGCGTCGCACGGGCTCGGCGACCCGATAAACTTCGTATCCGGGGCAAGATACATTCACATAGCAAATTTCAAGTCGATAGCTCCATCCGTTTCCGAGATCTCGTCTGCGCATGCGCGAAGCTGGCGTAGCACGGGCTCGGCAACCCGATAAAATTCGTATCCGGGGCAAGATACATTCACATACCAAATTTCAAGTCGATAGCTCCACCCGTTTCCGAGATCTCGTCTGCGCATGCGCGAAGCTGGCGTCGCACGGGCTCGGCGACCCGATAAACTTCGTATCCGGGGCAAGATACATTCACATACCAAATTTCAAGTCGATAGCTCCTCCCGTTTCCGAGATCTCGTCTGCGCATGCGCGAAGTGGGCGCCGCACGGGCTCGCCAATACGACAACGTTCACCGCCTGGTCAAACTACACACACGTACCAAGTTTCGTCCCGATCGGTCGAGAATCGTAGATTTGTATAAATGACAGACAGACAGACAAACAAACAAACAGAGGTCTTCAAAATATATATGAGATATGATCATAAGAAATGGCTTGCAGATATCGATTGGAGTCATTGGTTTTCGGGATTCACACATGTTGTTTAATTACTCTGCAGGTCAAAACCAATGACCCCAATCAAACTGCATGTCATTTCTTAAACGCCCACTTAATTCTCGAACCCCCAGCTAATTTGCATGTCATTTCTTAAACGCCCACTTAATTCTCGAACCCCCAGCTAATTTTATCTAAAATATATGCCATATTATATACCATTTGAAAGATGAAGCTCTAAAACATTGTATTGTCAACTTATTCGGTGTAATAAACTGTGAACATGTTGTTTTTGTTGAAATACCGACTTGTGTTCTGTGCTCAAGTTTCATTATTTTCCATTGAAAATACATTTTTCGTTTAAATTCTGTTCCATTCTGGGAGCCATAACGGGGGAAATCTTTCTATGATTTCAGCTGTTTTCTATTTCTCTACGGGCATCTTCAGATAAACAGACGTTTCAAATGGTGATGAATTAATTATAGTATTTTAATCATAATTTTATGGCATAGATTATTATAAAAACCATATATAAAGGCACTATAAAAATATAATCGGTGATTCGAAAATTAAGTTTCATTCTTGAGTCATATTAATTATTTTATTGAATATGTTCTGTAGAGTAGGAGATGGCCCCATACATGGATTTAGGTGATATTTTCTGTATAGTAGGAGATAGCCCCATACATGGCTGGATTTAGTAGGAGATGGCCCCATACATGGCTGGATTTAGTAGGAGATGGCCCCATACATGGCTGGATATAGTAGGATATGGCCCCATACATGGCTGGATATAGTAGGATATGGCCCCATACATGGCTGGATATAGTAGGATATGGCCCGATACATGGCTGGATTTAGTAGATGGCCCGATACATGGCTGGATTTAGTATGAGATAGCCCCATACATGGCTGATTTAGTAGGAGATGGCCCCATACATGGCTGGATTTAGTAGGAGATGGCCCCATACATGGCTGGATTTAGTAGGAGATGGCCCCATACATGGCTGGATTTAGTAGGAGATGGCCCCATACATGGCTGGATTTAGTAGGAGATAGCCCCATACATGGCTGGAATTAGTAGGAGATGGCCCCATACATGGCTGGAATTAGTAGATGGCCCCATACATGGCTGGATTTAGTAGGAGAGGGCCCCATACATGGCTGGAATTAGTAGGAGATGGCCCCATACATGGCTGGAATTAGTAGGAGATGGCCCCATACATGGCTGGATTTAGGTAAAGTCTCTCTTAAAAGTCACTCACCAGTAAGAGTATCTGATATCAATAAATTCTTAAATAACTCCATAACTGCTGGTGCCGCATTAAGACGCTGTGTCAATGCATTCTCTTATATTTGTGATTCGACCATAGGTCGCCTCGCTTATATAAGAGATTGCATTGGCCAAACAATTTTTTATCAATTTTTCTTACATTCTTTAACAATTTTTATCTTTTTTTTATAATTTTTTCTTACACTCTATAACAATTTTTATAATTTTTTCTTATATTATTTAACAATTTATAATTATTTATAATTTTTTCTTACATTCTTTAACAATTTTTGAAAAATTTTCTTACATTCTTTAACAATTTTTATCATTTTTATCATTATTTCTTACATTCTTTAACAATTATAAAAAATTCTAATAAAATTTGTTTGGCCAATGCATTCTCTTACATATGCAAGATTGCATTGGCCAAACAATTTTTTATAAATTTTTCTTACATTCTTTAACAATTATTATCTCTTTTTTTTTTTATAATTTTTTCTTACATTCTATAACAATTTATCATTATTTATAAAAACATTTTAATTCTTTAACAATTTTTTATAATTTTTCTTCCATTATTTAACAATTTTTTATCATTATTCCTACATTATTTAATAATTTTTTTTCATATTTATCATTATTTCTTACATTCTTTAACAAAATTTAATATTTTTTTGTCATTGTTTCTTACATTCTTTTAATACCAATATAAAAAAATATATAAAATTTGTTAGGCCAATGCATTCTCTTACATATGCGAGGCGACCCATGGTCGCCTCGCATATATAACAGAATGCATTGGCACAGGGTTTTCACAAAATTCATCACTCACAAGTAAGAGGATCTGATATCAATAAATTCTTGCTGATTCCTTCTCTGTTCTTTCTCTCTCTGTTTCCTGAGAAATTCCTTTCTTTTTTCCTCGAAGCTTTCTGCCGTCTGGAACAAATAAGATTTACAGTTATTCAAAAAATGATCAATAGCTTTTCATTGTGATGGTATTTTAACATTATGCAAATGAAATATAAATGCCTTTTAAAGCCTGGGAGTAAAATTACTGGTACAAGCAACAAGCTAATGAAATATTGAAAATTGCTATGCAATTTAACCCTTTCAGGATGGGAGTTGTGCTGGTGCAGCATTAAAGATCCTGTGCCAGTGCATTCTCTTATATATGCGAGTCTCCCAGAGGAAGCCTAGCATATATAAGAGAATGCACTGGCTTACAAGGTCAAAATAAATATCGTTACTAAGGCCAATTTATTCTTTTATATATGCGAGACTCCCTAGGCCTATGGGAGACGTGGGGAGACTCGCAAATATAAGAGAATGAATTGCCACAAGGTTTCGCAAAATTTCAGAAAGCTTCAGAGGATCTTTAATGCTGCACCAGCGCAGCTCCCATCATGAGAGGGTTAAAAATGGGCTTATCCTTGTGGTACTGTAATACCAGAAAATGAAACAAAAGTTATGAATATTTAATATCTCTGTTTTGTTGGTGTACAGTAATGCTCTAAGTAAGCGACTTCTTAAGCAGAATTATGGGTAACTTTTCAGGATTTAGTCGGAAATATGGCTTGTTGCCATTCATCGGAAAGCTCTCCCCGAGAGCTTTCCGATGAATGGCAACAAGCCATATTTCCGACTAAATCCTGAAAAGTTACCCATAATTCTGCTGTGGTAAAGAAGTCGCTTACTTAGAGCATTACTGTATATCGGTTTAAATAACTAAACCTTCCTTTGGCAATCAAACAAATTACTGGTGTATATTGGTTACGTAATAACTGGTGTATATCGGTTACCGTAATAACTGGTGTATATCGGTTACGGTAATAACTGGTGTATATCGGTTACCGTAATAACTGGTGTATATCGGTTACCGTAATAACTGGTGTATATCGGTTACTGTAATAACTGGTGTATATCGGTTACCGTAATAACTGGTGTATATCGGTTACCGTAATAACTGGTGTATATCGGTTACCGTAATAACTGGTGCATATCGGTTACCGTAATAACTGGTGTATATCGGTTACCGTAATAACTGGTGTATATCGGTTACCGTAATAACTGGTGCTTGAAATTCTGATGGGTGTTAAACTATTAGTGCTCTTTATTATTACAGGGCTTATATTTCGGCGATAATTCAAATCTGGATTCTCTTAAATATTCTTGCAAATTACCCTGGATTCTCATGAAAAAGTATGTACGGATTCTCACAAAGTCAGATGAAATATTTGCCCTGTATTTCTATATATGCTACACTAACAGCAAAATAATCTTTATATTTTCTTTTATTTTGGTACTTCTTTTCCCAATTTGCTACCATAATGCCTTATCTGAGCATTAATTACGATAAAGCTTAACCAGTAGTGAAATATATATCACATATATATCGGGGGGGGGGGGGGGGGGGGGGGGGGGGGCGGAAAAAAAATTACAGGGTACAATTAAGGACCGGGTGGGTGGGTGTCCCCGACCCCGGAATGCAGATTTATTCTGATGTCATGCAATTTTTTTCCAAAATCATTTCTAAGACAAATTACAGCCTCAAAATGAATCGAAACAATCAGATTCATATAGTAGTGCATGCTATAGCCTTATACAAGTGAGGGGGGCTCTATATTTAGATTTTTTGTCCACAATTTCTCCCTTTAACTGTTGAAACCATGGGGTGGGTCCGGTTTTGGTCGAGGAAAAAAATTGCAATGAAAAAAAATCCATTCTCATCTTTTCTCATAGTTTATCATGGCATTTTAGCTCAACTTTACTTTGTTTGAGCTATTGCCATGTCTTGGTATCCGTCGTCCGTGTTTGTGTGTGTATGTGTGAGTGTGTGATTCGTCAACAATTTCCTTTAGCACGGGGTACAGGTCGTACCTTTGGTCGGATCATTATAAAATGTATTTATTGCAAAATGTTTCAGTTCATATTGATAAACTTGACTGAATGAATGAGAAATTGCTAAATTTTGGGCAAAGGGAACTAATTTTAGATTATTTAGGAATGGGCCGATCCCGGAGGTACTGCAATACCGGGCCAACCCGTGGCGAGGTTAGAGCAAGCTCTAGGCCACTCGCCTACAGTCAAAAATCAGTTTAATATCGAAGTCCCCATTTGGGGACGTATCAGATATTAAGCTGATAAGAACAGATACTACACTTTGATCTTAGCCAAAAGGCCGAGAAGCGATACCATGTGAAGTGAAGGAAACCAGGTATATGACATCAGTATGGTGGTGATGAGGTGTCCTAGTGTATCGTCATAATTGACAAGCTCTAATTATATGTTAATAACTTCTGTATGTGGGTAAAGTGGGTATATAAGTCAATATACATATTTTAACTCCATATTGACATAAGCAGATTCTTAAGTAAAAGGTATTAGCATTAAATCTGAATTAAATACGACAACAATGTTTTTTTTATAATACAACATTGCAGACAGTAGAGTTATCGCGGCTTGTTAGAAAGCAATCAATAGAACCAGTCAACACATGCACACAATAGACTGTCTAACTGCTTGATAAAGAATTAAGAGTCGCCATGTTATTGGGCCCATGTATAGTAGTAATTGAATGTTCATAACTTCTGTGTGTATAAAGTGGGTGTAATTATAGGCTTTAATATCCATATTGACTAAAGCAGATTATTAAAGGGACATAGGGCACTAGGGACATAGGGCGCTCACAGTGGGTAAATGGGAAAATAATAAAAGTTTGTACACGGATGGCCTTCATTAAAGGATATAATTTAGAAATAAAAGTTACCAAATTATTAATTTCCTAAAGAATATACTAAGGCCAAATAAAATAGTACCTTCGTTTCTGGTAACTGAGGGCAAACAATTAGGGTAGGAAGTGGGGTAAATTGCCATAACGCACAAGGTAATAACAGCCCTTAATGTATTGTAGATACAGATATACTATGTAATAATGTATATAGTCTTTCTAGATATAATATTGTAATGAACTTGCAAGGCACTTTATTTTATATTCTTCTATCTAAGTTTTTATTTATCATATGGCCTGGAATATTGGCTGGCAATAACAGGAGTCAGGACTGCTCTTTGTACAAATCTCGCATATTTTTTTTTTTTATTGGAATAAACAGACATCAATGAAGAATGTAAATACAGACAGGGTACATGTTATTATAAATAAAGTTACAATCTTCCAGTTCTCTGGGTGGGGCATCTGGCGAGGGAGGGTATAATAATAGTATGAATGCGATAATACCCACAAAACACACTGTGTGAACCAAGCATTTGTTTATATACAGCATGTAAAGAGTTTGATCATGCTATGAATCTCTACTCTAGCTATAACGCCTGTAGAGATCATATTCCACCAGTACAAAACCCGGGAACTTTTTGAAGTATTGACAGGGAACCTTATAAAGTTGAAAGAATATATAAGTTGAAAGGGAATATATTTCTTGGCTATTACCTGTTCCTTAATAATGTACTTCACTATAGGTGAAGATCCTAACTCAAAAATTGCACGATTTAAGTGACTTTATGAGTGATTTTCCTTTGCGTCGCTTACAATCTCCTGGGTAATTTATTCAGTGTTTATTGCGATATTGGCTCACAAAAGTCACAAAAAGCATGTAATCATGAGCTGGGGTTTAACTTATAAGTAATAAGTCTCAGAACCTTCTATTCCTAAAATATTTTGCGAACCAATGGCCAAATGACAAAATTTAAACAATGGCCCAAAACAGACCCTTCCTTTTGTGTCCCAACAAACAGGCATTCTATATTTTATTAATTTATTGTAATGAGGAAAGCCATATGCCTTAAACTGACAAAATCATATAATATATCTCACATTTAATACCTTAATCTACCCTGCAGGAATCAGAGATTTTGAAATGTGATAGTCTGTTTTTTAGACAATGCATCAATCTATTTGAGGCCTTTAACCCCGCGCTACCATAACGTTCCTATAATCTCCGAGTTGGGTGTGTGACGCTGTAATTTAGCCCTAGTAAATATATAACTAATACAAGTTAATACTGACAACTAGCAGCTAACATATTCATCAAAATCACCGGTATTTACGACATTGTGCTTTACCCTCTCACTTCGCTGTAACTCATTCCGCCCCATGTCTTATTACTCTGTTACTTCAGCCAATTAATGCTAACGCTAAAGTAACGTCGCTTCAAATAGCACAGGTAAGCTCGCCGCTGATTGGATGACACACAGCCACGAGCAAATGGTCAAAGGTTAATTACATTTCGTGGGCTTTTAGATTGGCTTTTTACTGTTTACCTGTCAGTCGGAAAGTTATTGTCTTCAAGCTTCTGGTTATTTTGTCGTCAAGATGTCGTCAAGTAGTTCACCATAGGTCGCCTTGCATATATAAGAGAATGCATTGGCCTAACAATTTTTTATCATTTTTTTTAATAAATGTTTCTTACAATTTTTAGGACATAAAATAAAAAACATCCATTACCCTGCAGGGAGCCCCACACATATATAGAAGCATATAGAAGAGTGTCGTCTGCTCATGTTTGTCTGGGGCTCTGTATGGGTGAAATTATAAAATTGTTAAAGAATACAAGAAAAAATTATGAAAATTGTAAATAATTGTTAGGCCAATGCATTCTCCTATGGTCGACTCGCATATTATAAGAGAATGCATTGGCACAGGGTAAAAAATGCAGATTATCCTGACATAGTGGCCTATGTCCCATTGAACTGGTATGTTCACAGTTGCTATATTTTATCGTTATAATCATGTTTTTATAATAACTTTTGTCTTCAAGTAAATCAGTAGAGTTTGTCCTATTTTAATAAATAATAATGTATAGCATTTGTAAAGCGCCTTTCCCATGAGGCCCAAAGCGCTCAATGTTTTACAATTATTACCCTGATGAGCCTGAACATTCAGTAACCATCTACTGCTCCCGGGGACAGGGGGAGGTACAGCCGGGAGTAGGCCAGGATACCATATGGCTAGCATACTGACAAGATCTTTCACTGCTCATTATCAGGTACCCTTGTAATGCATGGGTGGTGCAAAGCAGACACAGTACGAGCGACCTTGCTCAAGGGTCACACCTTGGCGCGAGATTCAAACAGTGTACAATCCAACAATTGTACATCGCTCAAAGCAGCCAAGCCACTGTTGTATGGAAACTCACAATAGACCACCAGCCAGCCGCGAACTCGCCTCGCTGTGTTGACAGCGAAGACAAGTCCAACGCGCTAACCACTGGACCACGGAGTTTTGACATAAAGTATATGCGGCCGGATAGTTAGGAGAATATTTCCTATTTTATCTATATTTTAATGTGGTTACTTTTGAGAGGTTATCTCTCGATAGCCTGAGATGCCAGTTTAGATATCTGAATTAGATAGATATATATTGGATATCTGGCATCTCTGGTGTTTGCAGGAACTCCTCAAGTTCCTTTAATATATTTGTGTTGGCACATATGTGTGCTCATTATGTATGCAAATGGTTGTATATTTGCATTTGGTTGCAGGGTCAATGAGTAAGAGATATTGTATGTGCTTACTGTATATCCAGACAATGCTAGTCTGTGGATTCTGATGTTGTGTGATGATTGTCTGCGTTAATGTGGACTATTGATGATGTCAGAAATGTGCATATGTTATCCGTATGGATGATCGTGAATAAATGCATATGAAGACATAAGGTAATATGAACTTTCCATAGACCCTGCCCACCAAGAGAATTGTCAGAGCCCATTCTGCCAAGGACTTTATAAATTTAATGTCGAGGCTCAAGGACATTTTTATATAGAAATGAACCCACTAACACTCTTTGACAGGTGTGTGGGATAATACAGTATTACCCCACATATTCTATACCGATCTATGATATATACAGCATTACCCCGCATATTCTATACCGATCTATGATATATACAGTATTACCCCACATATTCTATTGATTAATATACCCCCACCTACATGTACCAGTAACATCCCCGATGGCACTTTCGCCATTCCTTAGACTTAGTAATTACCCCGCTGGACAAAACAAGTGTCCATTGGCACCGCGGTGTATTTGCCGTTCGGCCGCGGTGTCAGAGTTTGTAACTGCAGTTGAGCACCGCGGCCGCACGGCAAGTACACTGTGACCCAACAGCAAGTACACTGCGGCCAAAAGGCAACTACACCGCAGCCGAACGGCATGTACACCGTGGTTAGATTTCTGGTTTGTATCGTCTTTTTTCAGTTAAATGAACGTACACCGGGGCAATTACACCATGGCCGAACGGCATGTACACCGTGGTTAGATTTCTGGTTTGTATCGTCTTTTTTCAGTTAAATGAACGTACACCGGGGCAATTACACCATGGCCGAACGGCAAGTACACCGCGGCCCAACTGTAGTTAGCCGGTGGAGCCGCGGTGTAGTTGCATTTCAGCCACGGTGGCAACGCTAACTGCACCGCGGTTAGGTGGACACTTGTTTTGTCAAGCAGGGTACATTCCATGCACATTTAACCTGGCAGAGATCAGTCAGTTGGAATGTATTATGACACAACATTAATTAGCCTTCATCTGACCTATCCATTGTCTATCGAAATATGGTATGCCGTAACCTTTCTCTGACCTCTCTTTGTCTGTGGGAGTCAGCGAGTCATTAGAGAAGGGAAGTCATGAGTCGAGATATAAGGGAGTTGGATTCCGGAGAACAAGGGCCGGAGTTAGAGTATCGCTCCTGACTGAGTATGGATTTTCACCATGCGGTACATATATTGATAACACACCAAGTCTTGCTGGTCTCCATATATATGTTACAATACTTGTCACATGTTAATACATACTATGATGTATCAAATAAAGAAATCATCAATATCTACTCTTCACTCGTCACTTACCACTAGATTATCACATTGGCCCAGGTTGTTGGCATACCCCATTATGTAACACTATACCGATGATATATACCCATTTCAGCATCATCTATACATATATAAGCATATTATATGAACCCCAAATCCATATATGTTACTCTACCATTGTGGTTATACATAGCGTGTTGGTGATCGGAATATAAGGAAAACATGAGGGCTTATAAAGCAAACTATTAATCCATAGAGTGCCAAGTCCGATTTTTGTATCAACCCATATACCCTGTGCCAATGCATTCTCTTATATATGCGAGTCGACCATAGGTCGCCTCGCATATATAAGAGAATGCATTGGCCTAACAATTTTTCATCATTTGTTATTATTTTTTACAATTTTTTACAATTTTATTAATTTTTTCTTATATTCTTTAACAGACTTATTTTGTAGGTTTAGTGCCAGGGAATATCACGTTTTTCATGGGCATCAGAATTATTACTATGAATACTTGGTGATAGTTTTGATTTATAACATGCCCCTAAGGTTTTATCCAGTTTGTTTTTAAATTCGCTATAGCATGCTTAAGCATACCAAAAGAAATTCAAATTTTTTTTTAGGGCCGATTTTACAGACCGTAAATTAGGGCCGATGATATCGGCCCCTGGCACTGAAAGGGTTAATCCATTATTCTATTGTCTATACTGGAATAGGCTTATGTCATAGGGGCTTATTACAGGCGATGAAAATATTGTTTTTACTTTACCAGCTTGCCTTGTCGCGACTTGAAATAAAAAAACAATTTAATTTGATAATGATATTTTCTAGAGGAGATGAGGCAAAAGGTCATATATTTTGCTCTATAACCTCAGTAATAAACCACTCTATTGTTTTATGGGTTAACCAATACAGGTTAGTGGGTGCCTGACAAGGTAACACATCTGCCCGGATCAACGAAAATCACACCTAGCCCTCCGGATTGACAATAACAAGTCAGAATGGAGCACTCAGGCTGACGGATCTTACGGCCTTTCCGTTTGTCAACATAAGTATAGTGAAAGAAATAATGACTTACAACCTATCTGTTATATAATTTCCCAACACAATGAAGGTGGTGCATAAATGTATGGATGTCAAAAGAAAGGGGAGTTTGTCTGCTAGGCATATTAAAGAAGATTCGATGCTAAAACTGAAACTTTCTAAAGAAGTTTCCAAAGAAACTAAAAAAAAAATAATAATTTAAGGCCAAAAAAAAATAATTTGGTTCTCGGGCCCCGCCGCATTGAATAAAAAGGGCCGCATTAGGCCTTTTTATTGCAATGCCTGATGTTATGACAAAAAAACTTGCGAAATTATATATATATTTTTTTTTTTTTTTTTTTATCAACATGTCCATAGCAGATATGTGTTGAATATTAGTGTGCATTGAGCTCTAACATGTAATGTGTTAAAAAGTGACTTGCAGGCTTACAACATGAAGTAGATGACTACAATTAAGAAAATGATTAGCTAATCCTCGTGCTCTTCTTACAATTAGTCATTGTGAACAACTTACACTAATTGTAACTTTATACAATTGAAAGGCACAGGACTAAATTCAGGTTCACATATTTGAATGGGGAGGTATCAGTTTTTAGACAACAATAACAGTAGTTAATGTCAGGGGCATTATATATTGTTAGGTAATCCCAGTCATACACTGGTAGTACAATGTCATTTTTATATAAGACTAAATGAGTTTATATGCATAACAGTTCCCTCTACCTTTCTGGTTATTACTAGACAGAGGAAGGTATCTTTGTCCATGCTTACTATGCGCAGAAAAAAATAAAAAATAAAAATAAAACCCTCCCTCCCTCATTGATTTGAAAAAAAAATTGCCTGAGAACCAAAAAACTTTTTTTTTGGCCTAATAATGATACTTTTGCCTTAAAAGCAAGCCTGATTTTAGTGTCTGTCATTTGCAGAATGAGGTCCCCAGAGGGTGAATTTAGTAACACTATCCTGCACAGTGGGCGAGCATTACAAAATAATTCACCCTCTGGGAACCTCATGCTGCTTAGGCCTCATCTTATCTGAACAAAAAGTTTATTATCAAATTTCCATAGAAACTTCTTCACATGGATTCTATTTCTTTTTTAGTTTAGTTTCTCAATATCCCCAAATTGGCAGACGACACATTGCATTATCCAGGTTCCCAACGTGTTTACATCACAATATTCACCATTTTGGGAACTTCAATCTGAGTCTATTTAATTCTCCAATAGCAGATGAGGCAATGCAGAATGAGGTCCCCAGAGGGTAAATTTGGTGATGCTAGCCCGCTATGCATATGGATAGCGTCATTAAATTCACCCTCTGGGGACCTCATTCTGCAAATGACAGCCATACTAATCTCATGCTTGCTCTATAGACAAATAATATACCAAATATTCAGTTTGTCAGTGTTTTATTCACTGAAAAAGTTATTTGTAGTTATGAAATCAGTCATCAGGTTTTTTAAAAATATGTTGTTGTTGTAATTGGGGCCCGCAAGGGATGGACCATCTTTAAGTAATGGGACAATTCCTGGGGTGATATAACGAGAATACTCACAAAAAGGAAGATTTCAGTGGTGTAGCCTGAGTTAATACACCTGCACAATATGTCAGCAATGTGTAAAGGCAATGTAATTACACACACATGCTATAAATACACACCAGGTGACCAGACCAAACACATATCTCCTGTCTAGCTCCATGTATATACATTGTATATATGTTCAGTTATCTGTTTAACCCTTTACCCAACAGAACGGCCCTGTGCCAATGCATTCTCTTATATATGCGAGTCGACCATAGGTCGCCTCGCATATATAAGAGAATGCATTGGCTTAGCACATATTAAAAATTCTAAAATTGTCAAAGAATGTAGAAAAATATTATAAAAATTGTTAAAAAATGTAAGAAAAAATTCTAAAATTGTTTTTTTAGGCCAATGCATTCTCTTATATATGCGAGGCGACCTAACGCCGACTCACATATATAAGAGAATGCATTTGCACAGGGCATAACTGTAACCATCACAATGTGGTCAATGAACCGGTTAATTCCAATGATATCCATATTAATATGGTATTGAGACAGACGGAAGATATTTTAGGCTGTTGAAGCTTTATTTGGGCGTTTTGTTGGGTAAAGGGTTAACTGTTACTTCATTCATCACTATTAAATTCTATTGAGAAGCATGGTACTGTGGTACATATGTATTTTATAAATAAGACCACTGCAATATAACAGCCTGGTTTGGTTACAGTGGTTTGCAAATATTTGGGTTCAAAGGGACAGATAAGGTGACTTTCAGACAATATTTAATTTTATTATAGATCTCAATTATCAAATCTAAGAATTTGGAATGTGCAACCCATTGAGTTGCAAATTCCATATTCTTAGATTTGGTAATTGAGATAATAAAATGAAATATTGTCTGAAACAGTCACCATATCTAACAATGCCTACAGTATATTTTATTTGCCAATTGTAACCCCAGATACGCATTGAATTTTAAAAAACATTCCTGGGGGAGGCCCAACAAACACCCCCCCCCCCAAAATAGGGAGACCCCTTTCATTCTGACCCCAACTGTCATCGCCATCAGGCCCATAAAAAAAGCAAAAGTAATTCGTGCCCTGTAATTATAAGATAAATTATATGCCTAAAGCCGCTTTCACACATGTCCGTTTCTCCGATGCGTTTCCTTGCGTTTCTAATATTTTAACGCATCCGGAAAACACATCGGTCAAAACAGTGATAATATCACTGGGTCTTTCACACATGTGCGTTTGCCGGATGCGTTTCTTTTTTTTCATGTCTTGGACTTGAAATGCTGCGTTTCGCCTGCGTTTCTAAAAAAGCATACACAAGCATGTGTGGCTAGCTTCACTATTTCGACCGATGCGTTTTCCAGATGCGTTAAAATATTAGAAACGCAAGGAAACGCATCCGAGAAACAGACATGTGTGAAAGCGGCTTTAGTGTTCAAGTCTTGTGACCTTTTTTTTGGTATGAGTGACGCCTATCCTATAATATTTTGCTAACATTATAATGTAAAGATGCATATATATAATCCGAATTAACGCTCACAAATTACTATTTGCTTGGATTTGGGGTTAAAAATATTTGATTTGAGTCGAGGAACCCACCTATCAAAGCTCAGAGTGATCAGATATTGATTTTTGAAATTGTTATTTCTCGAGATGTCTACTTATTTGTGGCCTGGAAAAAAGTCAGCAAACCGAACGGTCTCGGACCAGATTGCAGATGAAGATGGATAACTCGAAAATCAAGTGGCTTTGAAATTTGAAAATCGGGCCATATATTTCGTTGAACAAAATGATGATAAATAACACGTTTTGGGCAATTTTATACTATAGCTGACTGTGATTAGCATTATTTTTGGGCAATTAATCGATTCTGATAACTGAAGCGGCATTTAAAAAAAAATTGTTGTTGGAATCTGATTATATATAGGGACCATCGAATCGGATTAAGTATCTTTAACTTAAAATGAAAGCTCCAACATCGACAACTGATTAAGAGTAGAATTTATAAAAATAAACACATGATGTAACCATATGTACAGTAATGCCCTAAGTAATCGACTCCTTAACCACAGCAGAATTATGGGTAACTTTTCAGGATTTAGTCGGAAATATGGCCTGTTGCCATTCATCGGAAAGCTCTCAAATTTCCGACTAAATCCTAAAAAGTTACACATAATTCTGCTGTGTTTAAGGAGTCAATTAATTAGGGCATTACTGTAATACCGTAGTTATTTTAATGAGTCAATGAAACAGAGAATTTTTAAAGTTAGAACTTTCATTTTTTCCATCTTTCTCACCCAATATTTAGTAAAGTTTTGCAGCAGTAAGCAAGTCTGCAAATAGCGTGTCTGTCATTTGCGGAATGAGGTCCCCAGAGGCAGGGGGCCGGAAGCATCCAAGGGCAGGGGGGGCAGAGCCTACAAAAAGGGCACTTTTCCGCAAAAAAGGGCATTTTCTCCGCAAACTCAGGAAAATAACCATAAATTCATTGTGGCAAAAATCCCTATTTTAATGGTATTTGTCGGTTTTGTGATAAAATTGACAAAAAATTAATATTCCTTGTGAAATTGGTGGTATTTGGACCAAAAAAGTCACATTTTGCTATAAAAACACGAGATTAAACACACAAAAAGCATTTTCTGTCTCCAGAAAAAGGGTAAGTCCTGCTCCCGCTCGCCCCCCTTGGTCAAGGGCAGGGGGGGTCAGCTGCCCCCCTCTTCCGGCGCCCCTGCGCAGAGGGTGAATTTAGTGACGCTATCCCGCATAGTGGGCTAGCATCACTAAATTCACCCTCTGGGGACCTCATTATGCTTAGGCCTTATCTTCTCTGGAAAGTTCTTTATGTCAAATTGCTATAGAAACTTCTTCACATAGATTCCATTTCTTTTTTAATTTAGTTTCTCTATATTCCCAAATTGGCAGACAACACATTGCATAATCGAGGTTCCCAATGGGTGTACGTACATCACAAAATTCACTATTTAAGAACTTCAATCTGAGTTTTTCTATGTCTCCCATAGCAGATGAGGCCATGCAGAATGAGGTTCCCAGAGGGTGAATTTATTGATGCTAACCCTTGGAACAAACGTCGCACTACCGACGAATCTAATTCAATTAGAATTAGACTCGAGTTTAATTCATAATTCGTCTGTTGAAACAAAACGTCGCTTTTAATTCAAGACGAATCTAAATGATTTCTTAAAATGGCATAAAGCGTTCATAAGGGTTTTCGTTAAAACGGCTAAAATAGGAAGTTTTATATCAATTCTAAAACGTAAAATTTAGTGGAAATTATTGGTTTTATATCGCTATTTCGTAGGTATTTGATACATATTTTAGGTCGGACATGATTCTTTAGGTGGTATTTTGCTTTGAACTTGTCTGAAAGAAATCAGGTCCAGTTTATTTTTATACGAAAACGTTGTACCGTTTTAACAATTTAATAGCAAGTTGAGGTCAACGCGCTATATCACTATATATTGGGTCAGTATGCCTATCTAAAACCACGTGGTAAAATAACCATGGCGGGCAGGGACGTACGGCTATAGGGTCTCGGTTAGGGGGGGGGCTAATAAATTTGCGTAATTCAATTTGCACCCCCTTGTCTGTTCCTTCACATGCCTGGATAATAGCCTATTCTGAATGGATCAGTAGACTTGTGATCATACACTGGGCGGACCATGGTTCTGCCAGTAGAAGAAAAATCAGAGATCTATAACCTGAAAATCCGATCATAGTTTGGTACAGCGGGAGAAAACTTTGAACATGAAAACCGCGAAAACCTATATAGCATTAGACTGGGCTCAAGCTTTCCAAGTGCTGACAATTTCCAACCTGACACCCCCACAAAGGTTGGAAAATTTTCAACTGATAACCATTTAAGTTCATAATTTTGAACAGAAGCATACGAAAATAATTAGTTTTTTTGGCTGGCCACGGGGGTCATGAGGGACCAGGACACAGGCCATTTCAGTCAAAATGTTGGACCAAAAGTAGGAAAATATGCAAATGTTGGTCTAAAAACAACAAATCCCCCAATAATTCATTGCTGGAAAATCAAATTACAAGAACAATTTCAACCCATCGTTGATGTTAAATTTGCACACGTCCATGCACAGTATAGCGTATATATCCAAACGGAATAAATATTTATCTAATCGCATTTAATTTGAAACAAACGTCGCACTTTCGTCGACTCGAATTCAAATACCACCAAATAACGTCATGCGCTCGTTGGTGTTTTCCAGTTTAAATTGGAATTCCCTCATTAGCATATCATTATGCAGCTCGTTTGCATGTCTCCGAATTAAATTCGAGTCAACGGTGATGCGACGTTTGTTTCAAACACGGATCTCAGGCGCATCAGCAATAAAATTCGTGTTGACCACACGCATTCTTCGTCGGTAGTGCGTCTACTCGCATTTATTTGCAACAAACGTCGCACTACCGACGAATCTAATTCAAATAATTGAATTTGATTAGTCGGTAGTGCAACGTTTTTTCCAAGGGCAAGTGAATCAACCTGCTAAAACAAAACATTGCACTTATCACACCAAAGACATTATATCCGTTGGCTCTTGTATTATAAGCTTTTCGTCCATCTGTAATTTGCATGTTTTACCTGAACATCCCTTCAAATGAACAAGTGCACCGCTAGGCGGAGGTAACGCCCCCGATTGTACAATCAGAGAAACTTTCTGGTTAAGCGCTATAAAAATGCCACATGTTGTTCTATATTAGCTTCAAATTTGGTCTGGTGCCACAAAAATAGAAGGAAAACTGAATTTTCTAAAAATAAAAATGATTTTTTTAAGTCGAAAAATGGTCATAACTCTCACAACAATTATCCGATTGAACCAAAATTTTACCTTGACCTGTATTGCGATATTGGTAATACACGAAAAAACGGGTTTTGCAAATAAACAATCCAAAATCAAGTTATCATCTGGAAAAAAAAAAAAGTAGCAGAAAACTGAATTTTCTAAGTCCAAAAAGGGGCGTAACTCTGGAAAAATTGGGCGGACGAAACCACGGCTATGGGGAAATCTTGTCCCCCGGCTGGTCTATTGGCATACCAAAGATCAACTGAATTGAATTAGCGAAACCAAAGTTATGAGTTGAAACGTTCGTATGCCACAGAAAACTGAATTTTCTAAGTCAAAAAAGGGGCGTAACTCTGGAAAAAATGGGCGGACGAAACCGCAGTTATAGGGAAATCTTGTCCCCCCGGCTGGTCTATTAGCATACCAAAGATCAACTGAATTGAGTTAGCGAAACCAAAGTTATGAGTTGAAACGTTCGTACGGACGGAAGGACGGAAGGACGGAAGGACGGAAGGACGGACGGAAGGACGGACGGAAGGACGGACGGACGGAGGGCTCCACTATATACCCCCAAATCTCCATCGGAGATCGGGGGCATAATAATAGACCATTCCAATGTATACTTTTATGACTGAGTTGTATACTGTTTAAATAACTAAAGCTACCTTTTACAATCAAACAAATCACTGGGGCTTGAAATTCTGATGGGGCTTAAAAACTAAATGCTCTTTATTATTACTATATATGGTACACTAAAAACAAAAAGCTCTTATATTTTATATTGGTACCTAAAATTCTTTTCCCCCATTTGCTACCATAACGCTAGTGCAAAATTATAAAATATTATCGCAAAATGTTTCAGTTCAGGCTAATAAACTTGACTGAACGAATGAGAAATTGCAAAACTTTGGGCAAAGGGAACTAATTTTAGATTATTTAGGAATGGGCCGATCCCGGAGGTACTGCAATACCGGGCCAACCCGTGGCGAGGTTAGAGCAAGCTCTAGGCCACTCGCCTACAGTCAAAAATCAGTTTAATATCGAAGTCCCCATTTGGGGACGTATCAGATATTAAGCTGATAAGAACAGATACTACACTTTGATCTTAGCCAAAAGGCCGAGAAGCGATAATAAGTTAAGTCAAGGAAACCAGGTATATGACATCAGTACGGAGGTGATGTGGTGTCGTAGTGTATCGCCATAATTAGCGAGCTGTAATTATATGTTAATAACTTCTGTATGTAGTTAAAGTGGGTATATAAGTCAATAACATATTTTTACACCATATTGACATAAACAGATTCTTAAGTAAAAGGTATTAGCATTAAATCTGAGTTAAACAGCGCAGTAATGTTTATTTAAAACTATAAAGCAACAAACAGAGTAGAGTTATCGCGGCTTAGTACACTGTAATAGAATCAGTCAATACTCGAACACAAATGACACAATAGGCTGACCAGGTGTAAAGGTAACCAGGCTGGTCAGGTGTAAAGGTAACCTAAAGTGTGAGCATCAGTATAGGACACACCTGTAGGCTATAAATATACAACAGGTGATAGATCAAGACAGATTGCTAGCTGGTTTTTCTTCGAGTTAAATGTTTGTAAATACTAATTTTCATTGCACTGTGTTCTTGTTTATTGTCTGTCATAAAGTAAGCTCTCTGTATTACGGAGGAAATAAAGGTAAATATATATATATATATATATTCCTTTATTTCCTCCATGTAACGGAGAGCTTAGAATAAATTTATACAAATAACGATACAAATGAACAATAACACAAGAAAGAATACATCATGTGAGTATGTACATTAGGTCAATCAAAGAAGGACATTCATGATAATTATATATATATATGGTTTTCATTTGATCAATTATGTAATAATATATTGAGAGAATTCAGGCACAAGTGTATAGACGACGTACCTGTTTAGCATGAAAGTATGGGGTTTCGGAATATTGGGATAATTAAGATGCAATAAGATGCTTTATACAAGGGTGATAGAACAATATCGCTAATACGCACCATAATAGTGAGTTGGCATGTAAAATGAATTGTAAGACGAATTAGCTACTTCTTGAATAATTGTAATCTTTTTTATCCAGCGGTATATCGTTTGAATGTTTTATTGTGTCCTCGAGGTTGGTCACGTATAACAGATACACGCACGTGTGTTTGTGGTTGACAATATGGTTATGCTAGTGTGGGTCCAGTCAGCTTTGCGTATTGCGAGTGGTACTATATAATATATTGTGGTTGGGATACTCGGACGGGGTGCCTGCATTATTTGCACTACATTGCTATACTGCAATCATGGAATAACAGGTATGATATCGTCAGTTGCCCGGAGCAGCTCGTGATAATTGTTCCACATGTGGAGCGTATAGTACTCCTTGTTATAAATATAATAAATTTGTTAATTTCTGTTATTTTTTCCCGTACATGTGGGGGGATGCATGACAGAAATTTAATCATCTGTTCATAGGTAATGAGCTTGTCGATTTCTATGAAGCAAGGAATGTCAAAATGTTCAAGAAGTGTGAACCACATGTCATTCCTTGCCGAAGATATTTCCGGACACACAATGATGCTGTGTTCAACTTTGTTACTGTATTGTTTATTACAGAGCATACACTTTCCGTTTTCGGGAATCACGGATTTTGCTAAGAGCTTCGCTATTTCAAGGAATTGAACTTTGTATTGTGGACAAGCTCTACACGTGAACCATAACGGCGAAACAGCTAGTGAGCTGTAGCTATCTGAAAAGTGTTGAAGTGAACTTTCTCTGAAGACGCGCGTTCATGTGTGATACTCCCTGACAGACTAGCTGCTTCCATGCGAATCCTTCGATGGGAAATTCTCGTTTTGAACGAACGCAATTAAATTAGATTTGATATCGTATTTCTCCAAGATTAAAATTATATCTCATATAAACGAATGCTCGCTTAACCCTTTGAGTGCCAGGGGCCGATCTCATCGGCCCTAAACCTACAAAAATAAGTCTGTTAAAGAATATAAGAATAAATTATTAAAATTGTAAAAAATTGTAAAAAATAATAACAAATGATGAAAAATTGTTAGGCCAATGTATTCTCTTATATATGCGAGGCGACCTATGGTCGACTCGCATATATAAGAGAATGCATTGGCACAGGGTATATGGGTTGATAAAAAAATTGGACCTGGCACTCAAAGGGTTGAGGCGTCCCCTCTGATGGCGCTGTCTAAACGATACATGAAAATTTCTGTTGAGGATTTTATCAGGGATGTCCTTCAAAGACTTCCGAGAAGCACGAGTTTGCGTTTGTCAATGAGGGCCGTAATGGGGAATGTGCCTAGAAGTCCCAGTACAACATCAGTTCGGGTCCTATATGGGAGCCCTTGAATTTGTTTTAGGCAATGAATTTTCGTTCGTTGTGGATATGCCGCAAAGAAATTCGCTCCCATATAGGCCTCTTGGTAAGACAATTGTGTTATATAACAGGTTTGAACTAAGTGGAGTTATTCCCCAGCATACATTGTATACATTACATACACACATTGCTCAGGATGAAATATGATGCTCTAAGTTTCTGACAAATGTGATTAGTGAGGTTGTTCATCTGATCCTTGTTACTGAGGGGAATACCAAGATGCGTAACTTGGTTCGACTCATGAATAGGTTTTCCATTTATAAGCCACGATTTTGTACTTCGAGATGTTTGAACGGATGTGCGCTCATTGAACACTATTATTTTACATTTGTCTTGGTTATATTTGAATCTCCATTTTTGGCTGAATGTACTACATATGTTACACAATAGTTGTAGACCCGGAGCGGTTAAAGTCAGTAGAGTCATCTGCTTGGGTTGGTGAGGCACAAAAAGCCACAAAATGAGGAGCCAAATCGCAAGCCATGTTTGCTATGTTCAAGAGTGTGTATAAGGTTGTCAATGAATATCATGTAGAACAGAGGGGACAAGAATCAACCCTGTCTGGTTCTCTGTTGTATTTCGAAAAGGCAAGAAACACAGCCATTGAACCGGACAGAGCACTTTAGTCCACATAAGAGGGAGTTGATGATGTACCAAATTTTCCCTTGGAAGCCACGGATATAGTTTGAGAAGAAGTCTGTTAGTCTAAACCGTATCAAAGGCTTTATGGACATCTAAGAAACATGCAAATAAGGTACTATGATTTTCGGCTGTGAACGATATTGATTCATGTATTATAAATGATGAGGTCAAACAGCTAATTCCTTTTTGGAAACCATGTTGAAGAGGGTGCACTTTCATGAGTTGGGGGGGAATTGGTTTCAAGGCGCACGAGAATTATTTTCTCAAATATATTGTATAGGATAGGAAGTAATGTGATGGCGCGGTAACTGTCAAACTGATTTTTGGGCTTGTTTCCTCCATTATATAGAGGAATTATCATGCCGACTTTTGCTCGTGCGGGTACATGATTGAATTCCAGCATTTTCGACAAAAGCCTAACTATTGAGAGCTGGAGGAAATCACTACCATGTACAATGTACTCATAGCACAATGAATCGAATCCAGGAGATTTGCCTTTTTTTGCGGATTTCAGTACGTTTTTAAGTTCTTCTAAAGAAATTTCATGGCATAGTTCGGTATTTCGAGAAACTGCGATAGTTCTTCGACTTGACTATTGACAGATGTATGGTGGTTTTCGTCGAAGTCATCACTGACTAATGGGGAATAGAGGTTTTCAAAGTAAGATGCCCATGCTTGTATTACGTCACTTGATTCTCTTGGAGTGGAAATATTTACTTCAAATAGATAATTTGACGTGATACCTCTATCGGAGCGTCTTTTATTGAAGGTTTTAAAAAAGTGTTAATATCCATTTCTGCTAATCAATTAAGTCGATCATCAAGTTGTTGGATGTGTTTTTCATTTGATTTCCGAAATTCACAACGAAATAAATATTTAGATTCCTTGTATGCTCGGTATGCAGGGTGTGACTGATCCCGAGGTCTGGGATAAGAAATCCACTCACGTCGCCTCAGGACCATTTCGTTATGGAGCCCCAGACAGAGAGGCCGATGCACTGATGACTGTGGTCTGCTTGGGTCCGTGTGAGGCTCCATATGGGAGTGTTATATATTTTAACCCTTTCTGTACTAAATACCCTTATGGAGCCCCAGATAGAGACAATGATGCACTGATGGCTGTCATCCGCTTGGGTCCATGTGAGGCTCCATATGGGAGTGTTATATAATTTAACCCTTTCTATTCTAAATACCCTTATGAAGCCCCAGATAGAGAGTACGTTGCACTGATGGCTGTCCACTGCTTGGGTCCTTGTGAGGCTCCATATGGGAGTGTTATATATTTTAACCCTTTCTGTACTAAATACTCATTGACGAGTAGTTATCCCTAAGGAAATGTTCCCTTAGGTCGTTTGTTGAAGTTATTTATCAAAACATTTCCCATATATCTGCTGCACTTGTATGATCTGTTATTGTCTGTATATTTAACTACATGTATCTGAAAAAGGCTCCCTTCAGGAGGATATATAGAAATTGTTACGTATTGTTTACAGCAGATTCAGAATGATGAAACCAAGGTGATCAATGCAGTCATGTACATTAAGTTTCCATAGGTTTAACATGCATGGCTTCAGTGAAAGGATGGGGAGTGAATGATAATGTAGCTCGAACAATTTAACCAGAAGAATTCAAAGCAGTAAATTTGGAATCTGGCCACAATGGCCAGGAAAATTGTAATCAATGATTACATATGAAAAGGGAGGCAGACTACACACAGATGATTAAGGTGGTCCACAGGTTGCATGGCTGACAATCAGCTACAGTAATGCCCTAACATAATGCCCCGAGAGCTTTCCAATGAATGGCAACAAGCCATATTTCCGATTAAATCCTGAAAAGTTACCCATAATTCTGCTGTGGTTAAGGAGTCGATTAATTAGGGCATTACTGTAGCTCATGAGGAGTTTTAGGCAATTAGTGAGATATTTTGAGATACATGTAGGCACCAGCCTACATGGCGACTTGGGAGACAGGGACCAGCCTACAGGGTGTGTCAGGAGACATTGACCAGCCTAGAGGAAACCCTTTAAAGGCCCACTTAATTTTCGAACCCCCTGATAATTTTATATAAAATATACGCCATATTATATACCATAAGCTCCAAAACATGGTATTATCAACGTATTCTGTGTAATAAACTGTGAACATGTTGTTTTTGTTGAGATACTGACTTGTGATCTGTGCTCAAGTTTCATTATTTTCAATGAAGGGGAATAACTCTATATCTTAAGATATAGAGTTCTAGCTGTGCTCAAGTTTCATTATTTTCACTGGAAGGGGAATAACACTATATCTTAAGATATAGAATTATTTCCCCTTTCATTGAAAGTACATTTTTAGTTTGAATTGTGTTGCATTCTGGGAGCCATAACAGGGGAAATCTAAGATTCTATTTATCTATGGGCATCTTCTGAGACAGACATTTAAAATGATGATGAATTATAGTATTTTAATAATTTTTTATGGCATAGATTGTTATTAAAACCGAATATATAAATCCCTTAAAAAACAAATCAGTGACTTGAAAATTAAATTGGCCTTTAAAAAATTTAATATCCTGATTTTGCTACACGAGCATTCTATACTCTGTGCCACCTTAAGCCTCGAGATCCAACAATGGCTGGGGAATGTGCGCATGACAAAAAAGGACTATGAGAGATACTGACTGCAGGTATACTAGTGTTCTCACAATCAATCTGCCTCCATTAAGCATGCGACAAAAATATCATAAATTCAGGCAGGCAGCAGTTTCGCTTGATTTAAATGTTAATGTTATTTTTAAACATTATTATATATTATGTCCATCGATGACGGTCACGTGAGAAGGAAATATAATTCATATATGCTCACAGATGAATCTACTCCTGTATTATACACAAGGAATGAAACATTGTAACAACTCTATTATCTGTTCCATGTTCATGATGTTCTGAATAGGAATCAATATTATAAAACCAACAATCAATCTCACGATGGAATATATTTGTGTTGGAGCTACTAATAGTGAGCTCTGATTGGCACTACTAATAGTGACTGACGTGGAATCTCCTGATTTGGAAAACAGAAATCCTACGACATGTAATCCGGCAGACCCACTATTAATATATGGGTATATAGTTAACTGAGACTGACCAAGAGTGTAAGAGTGTGCAAGGAGAATTAGACAAAGAATGGTTTCCATAGTAACAGCATTTGTTGTCATCATTATGTGTCTGATCGCTTTGGAACTAGATGGATATGACGTGTTCATCACGAAGACAGGAAACCATCTTAGATGTCGAAAACTGTGCACGTATCAAGAAGCGTGCAAACGTGTTCATTTTCAAAACAAACAGTGTCTTCTGATAACTACCCTGGCGAACCCTCATGGAGAAATAGTCAACAAATCGGGAGTAGATTCTGGTTTCTGTGATAGGGATGAGGTCTGTGTTCCGACGGGGATAAATACACCGGGATACAGACGTGAAACCATTCTGGGCGTCAACTTGATCGGATTGAAGGGATTCCGGATCTACACAAGGGGAACTGATTTTGACGGAGCCGAGCAGTACTGTGCAGAACAAGGGGGACAACTCTTCATAGTTGAGAATCACACCCAGTGGCAGACGATAGCTGACTTGGCTATAAAAGACGACATTCTGGCGGGAACAGGATTACATGGATTGTGGATCAACGGGAACGACAGAAACGTACAAGATAATTACATCACAACAGCTGGGGATCCAATGCCGTTCATCACATGGGGAACCAATCAACCAAGTTACATCTACCAAGGACAAATCCAAGATTGCATGACAATGAGGACAAATAATTTTAAAATGAATGACATAAACTGCTGGAAAACTAATAATGGATATATATGTGAATGGCAGTTGTTCTGAATGTTTCTCGCTCAGAGAAGACAATTTTCAATGTTTATTATATACATTTGTACAGTATGTTGTGGCAAAATCCAAAATTGCATAGAAGTGAGGAAAAATTATGACTTTGAAATGAAGGACAATTAAAGAGTGGCGGATGAGTGTCGAGCAATAAACCATAAGACACATAAGTAATAAAAATTGTGATGAGTGAGAGTTTTCCAATGAATGGCAACAAGCCATATTTCCGACTAAATCCTGAAAAGTTACACATAATTCTGCTGTGGTTAAGGAGTCGATTACTTAGAGCATTACTGCATGTATTTGCAGGCTTTGTTAGCATCACTAAATTCACCCTCTGGGGATCTCATTCTGCAAATGGCAGGCACACTAATTGCAGGCTTGGTTTCAATCATGTCGGCAGATAAAGAGTTACAGTAATGCCCTAAATAATCGACTACTTAACCACAGCAGTATTATGGGTAACTTTTCAGGATTTAGTCGGAAATATGGCTTGTTGCCATTCATCGGAAAGCTCTCGGCGAATGGCATGCTTAACAAGCCATATTTCCGACTAAATCCTGAAAAGTTACCCATAATTCTGCTGTGGTTAAGGAGTCGATTACTTAGAGCATTACTGTATGTGAATGGAAGTTGTTCTGATTATTTCCTGTTCAGAGTGGACAATTTTCAATGTTTCTTATGTTGTGGCAAAATCCAAAATTGCATAAAATTTCAATGTAATATTATGGAACAAATGGAAAAATATCAGCCAGCTCATTGTTCTGTAAAAATCTTATATGAGAGGTATACTTAACCGTTCCATGACTGGCGCAGGCTGAGTGATAAGTCTATAAGTGAATAGAAGTTGTTCTAAATGTTTTCTGCTCAGAATGAACCCCTGGTCAAGTCGTCCTGGATAACCCATTGTGAGCCCCGCATAGCGATGAGCAGACGACACTCAGCAGTACATTATTATGTTTATTTGGGGGTCCCTATGGGATATATAAACCCCTGAACAAGTGGATTTTCTACGATGCTGATGGGTCCTGCTAATGTGCTATGATGCTGTTAAGAAAAAGTACAAGTTATTTTTTCTGGTTACTCACATCATTTTGCAAACACCAACACAGCCATTATTGAATTTTTCAAAAATAGATATGTTCTTGAATGTTCAAAGACACTGGCTTTTTTCTCAAATGGTTTGGATTAGACAAATCCCGCGAAAATGACAAACTTAGAAAAGATAACAGTACTTTTTTGCAACAGCATCAGTTTGCCCTACCAACATCATAGCAGAGTAACAGGACCACTTGACCAGGGGTAAGAATGGACCATAGCCATACCACGCAGCACCCAAAGACTTTTTGCCCGAATTTTTGTACATAATATATTCATAGTTGTAACTCTTGTTTTTGTAGAAATTATACCGTACCTTGTATACAGTAATACCTTAAATAATCGACTCCTTAACCACAACATAATTATGGGAATTTTTCAGGATTTAGTTGGAAATATGGCTTGTTGCAATTCATCGGAAAGCTCTCAGTGACAGCTTTCCGATGAATGGCAACAAATGAGTGTGGGGTGGTGTTTTAATTTAATTTAATTTTTTATTTTATTTTCTCACTGTCTCGACTTATCCTCCAACATAGCTATCTCTTGTAACTTGTGATGTAACTGACGATTTTAATGATGGCTATTAAGAAAATTCAAGATGGTGCTCTTACTTAACCCTTTGCTAACTGGATACTAGCTGATGAGTAGTTACCCGATTAGCCGTTTGTTGAATTTAAGACCGTCCCTATAAATGGATGAATGGGAATCCATGGGAGAAATTTCAGGGGTATAATTGTTCTGCCTGTCGTCTGCTCATGTTAACAGAACAACCCTAGAAATGAAGAACAGACAATTTCAATGAAAAGATTGAGGATACATAAGCTAATAATTTTATCATCTTCTTTAGCATAGTGATCTACTTTATGTTGTACATGTTGTGTATACATGTACATAAGTCACTTTTCACAGATTACACGGTGTTGATATAACTGGAATGTTAGGGCTCATGTATTTTCCTCACCATTGGTCAATACGGATGGACATAATGAAACAAAACATATGTAACAAATTTGTTTCTTTTTTACAAAATCAATAAAATGACAAGAGCATTGGCAAAATATGTGTGGTAATTTCAACAAAGGGTCATACATGTAACTCTGGTGAACGTGAACTGTATTTTGTGCTAGTAAACTCACATACCAAATTTCATTCAATTCAGTTCAGACTTACTAAAGTTATCATCCGGAAATGAAAAAAGCGAACAGACAGACTGACAGACGGACCAACAACAAAATACAATCCATTTTTTTTAAATGGATGTATAAAAACCATCTGGTGGGGCGGGTAGGTTACCAAAAATACAGGTCTTCTTTTTTTTTTGGCCTCACTGTTTTGAAATTTTGCATGTTGTTGTTGGAGGTTGTTGATAAATCTTTAATGTATCTTGAATATGATTGCTAAAGGTTAGGCCATATCAAAAACTTCTCTGTTTCCGATAACAATGGGATAAATTTCCAGACCTTTCAGCCGTAAGTGATATAATAGTGTAGTTACAGTCCCATGGAATATGGTAGATCAATGTGCATTGAAAATGAGCCAAGCATTGGGTAAAAACATGCTGTCCCTTGAATTCATTCACTCTGCAGTATGATCTCTACCAATAACTGACTTATTTTTGCTTTCGGGATTGGGGAAAAAAACAATAAATATTCACATTGACACTCTAACAGGTAACTTTTGACTAGCCTTCTGGAGAAAATTGAAGAAAAAAAATTGAGGCAGGCAAGAAAATCTCAGCCAGGCAGGGTATCGGAAACAAAGAGGTTTTTTTTTTTGGCCTTACACTGGTGTAAATGTTTTCCATAGGCCTCAGTGCTAACATTTGAGTGTATACTGTTCAGAATATAATGCCCAGGTCCAGAATTTTTGTTTTAACTCTTAACTCTTTCAGTGACAGGGACCGATGTCATCGGCCCTAATTTACGGTCTGTAAAATCGGCCCTAAATTTATTTTTTTTAAGATTTTTTTTTGTTTTTTGTTTTTGGGTTGAATTTTGTTTGGGTATGCTTATTAAGCATGCTATAGTGAATTTAAAAACAAACTGGATAAAACCTTAGGGGTATGTTATAACTCAAAACTATCACCAAGTATTCATAGTAATAATTTTGATGCCCATGAAAAACGTATAAAATAAGTCAAAGAATATAAGAAAAAATTATTAATGCATTGGCACAGGGTATATGGGTTGATACAAAAATCGGACCTGGCACTGAAAGGGTTAAAGATTGACATTTGCAGTAACTTTTTATGCCAAAAAAAAACATATCTGACTAGCAGGGAATTCACCTTTAAATCTGGTGTTTTCGTAACTAGTTTCATAACCGTAGTAAAAAAATAATGTCATAATTTAGACCACGTATGGTCACCACAAAATTCAAATTTCACTGCAAAGGGTTAATTCCTGTGCTATTTTACCTACGGGAAATCATGTGCTGTATTTTTTATGCTAAAAACACACAAGGCTATTGACCAATCAGTGCCCAGTGTATATTTTATTCTCTCCTATAAGTTCCTCCTGCATCTGTTATGGAATCACTGAACTAAATGGTGTCCTACAGATGACAGTGTATTAAAATATCAGCCAAATTCACTGAATTGAAGCCTGTGTACCACTGCAGTAATGTTTTCTCAGCTAGATTAATGTCAGTTGTTCATGACACTGTGCAAGACAAAACATAGGGCATGTGTTTGCTTTTCAAAATAAATCCCCAAGTGTACAACAGCGCTATTCCACAGCCAAATGTTACCTGGAAAAAACTCAGAACTACACAGCCAGTTAAATAAATTTCCCACTCACAAAATAATCCATTCCCCCATTAATTCACCAGTTTAAATTATTTAGATATGATGTGCAAATCAAATACACAAGATTTCATCATTTAATAATGGGTCACAACCGTCACATGTATCAGGTGACAGCCATTCTTCAGTTACCTTCACCTCTAGCATTCCATGGTGCACTCACTCCCAGACATTTAGCTCCTTGCTTCCTTTAAGAGATATCACTCAGCATTAATATATTTAATTTAACCCGTAAATGATGGGCAAGGGGGGGGGGGAAACTAACTTTGATTATTTGTATGACATGATGGGGCAAGAGAGGGGTTAACGAGCACCTATCTAAAACGTCGCGCGCCAATTACGTCATACTGATGACTCACCAACGTCATTCCCACAAACAAACTTCTGCATTAGATGTATATATATATATTGGGTTCCATTTTGTCTGGAAACAATCAGATCATTTTCCAATTTTGTGGGCATGGTGGCAGCCTATTTACCACTTTACGTGTTATATATACATTGGACGTTGGAAACAATTTGACCATTCAGATCAACAGATTAAGGTAACTTAATTTATTTCTACTTTATAGCTTGATTCATTATTATCGTTAATATTTATATCTATGCTACCTATTTTGGTATTACCATTGATCGGATTAACGATAAATCCTATTCATATATAACAAGGGAATACAAAATAATCAATTACCTACTCACATATATAATATGTCTATACACGCAACAAATAGGATAATAATACCGACGTGTTTTGGTGCACCATCGCGCGCGATCAATCGTTTGAAAATCTACGTGTGCTTGATTTCGAGATTACATTTGGCCCGTTTTTAGCTGGGGTGTAGCTTGGTAATTTTGAGCTGCACGGTTCTCTCTCTGGTGATCACATAAGGTCGGGAGCATAAAGAACCGAAACCACAAATAAACGTTCTGATTTAAGTTCGTTTAAACCAGAGATGCTCTCCCCTGACGACCTGGCAATATTTATTTATCGATTCCCAACATTTTAAGATACCATTTTCGGCATGATCGTAGTAAACCTTTTCCAAATTATTAAATGTTATGTTTCCTCCATGTTATCAAGCCACGCCGACAATCAAACACTCGGCTAAATCACGAGGTTGTACAAAATCTGTAACTTGAAATATAGGCCTACTGTGTGGTTCTGAATAAAATACAATAAAAATATACAATATAAAAAGAACCCATTTATAAAGAGCGTTACACTGTGTGTTATATATGCATATCTCCTTACAATACTTTATGTTTATGTAGGTTTTTCCCCCCACTGTTTATATCCCTCCTGGAACTTATATAATATTGTATATAAACGGTTCTCAATTATTAATTAAGTGCCATATATGCACATTTCAAAAAGATGTAAACAACGGTACCTCCGATGGCTCAATAAAACAATAAAACCTTGCCAGGATAGTGTGTGGATTTCAACAATGCTATGTGTTGTTTACTCTCCGAAACTTAGCTACATTATCAAACACATTCATTAAAATGACGATTGTTTGGCGGTTTACTTGCGATGTGTTAAGCATGATTGTTAATATTATTATCTGGGACCCAATCGGCCATATACACACATGCTAATACATGGATGTGTATTGTTTGACTACCAGTGGATATATACATATTATCGGGCACCCCCACTCCCGTGCGACATGCATATATTTACATATCAAAATCAATTTGTAATCATAGAATATACCCCAATTTTCTAGCGGAGCGTGCGCATTATGGTTTTGATCTGTCCGACCGTCTGTCCATCCATCATTCGGTCTTGGTTTATGTGTGGTGGCTTAAGACAAGTATCAACTGGAAAAAACTATAATCTAGTGGTTGGGTTTTCTAACACAGAGTGCAGGCCGGGACCGCATGTTCGGTGACCGCCGGCCAACTCCCCCCTTTTTGTTGGGATTTCCTTCTATGTACGGCATTGATAAGTCCCCATTGTTTTTACTGGGATTACTGGTCCGGGGTGCAGGTTGGGTTCGAGGTTGGAGCCCTACCCGAGGGTTTTACATGTGTTATCACATCGGGATATTACTTCTGAGTCAATATATGACGCCCATAAAAAGAGCGTTTAATTTATTAGTTTTTACACGGGAATATGATAAGATCGGTTGATCCAAGGAAGTCTAGACGTATATTCTATACCTATGTTACTCTTATCTTGACATTTTGTAAACTGCCGCAAGGTAGACTGCTCTGGACTTCACTAGTGAAGTTTCCACTATCGAAGTTCAAGACAGGGGTGCCTCTATATGTGGGACCGGGGTACGTGCATCCACCTGCTCATATATTATGGGTATCACAAATCATTACACCAGAGAAACCTAAACATTATATCAAGTTTTGTGGTCATTAAATTGATTGCTCACATTAAGAAGGTTGTAAAATTGGGGAGATCGAGACTTGGAGAAGCCAATACGATCAGGAAAATATATTCAATACTCACCAAATAAATTGAAGTAGAAAACACACAAAAGTAAACAATAAATATCACTAGACTGGAGCTTTGGAGAATCGAGAATAAAACAATTCTGATCCATATATACATCTTAAAACATAGGAAAAACTCAAATACATGAGCACAAGTCACAAAGTTTCCCCTTAACCCTTTACCCAACAGAAGGGCCCTGTGCCAATGCATTCTCTTATATATGCGAGTCGACCATAGGTCGCCTCGCATATATAAGAGAATGCATTGGCCTAACACATTAAAAATTATAAAATTGTTAAAGAATGTAAGAAAAAATGGTAAAAAGTTTTTTAGGCCAATGCATTCTCTTATATATGCGAGGCGACCTATGGTCGACTCGCATATATAAGAGAATGCATTGGCACAGGGCATAACTGTAACTATCACAATGTGGTCAAGGAGCCGGTTCCAATGATATCCATATTTGTATGGTTCTATTGAGACAGACCCAAGATATTTTAGGCTGTTGAAGCTTTATTTGGCCGGTTTTGGCCGTTTTGTTGGGTAAAGGGTTAAAATACAATGCCAAAATACATATGACAGCGACCAACAGTGCACATTAGAAGGGATTTTTGTCACTGTGGGAAATGTGGCCAGTCCATTGAATATGGGTGGTATCCCAACTACAATGTTTCAAGTTTCATGTTCATTGAATGACTGCAATCATTGAAAAGGTCATAAAAGGGGGATGGACCCCTGTAAATCTATAAATTATGGCCAATTATTGGATGAATAAATTCAAGCTGGTTTCCCAGGTTAATTAGCTGGCCTGTGAATATGGTGCCCGACATTTGCAAAATGAGGTCCCAAGACATAACCCTGCACAGTGGGCTAGCATCACTAAATTCACCTTCTGGGGACCTCATTCTGCTTAGGCCTCATCTTATCTGGAAATGATCTTTCTTAACAAAAAATTAACAAGTTTTTTAGTTTCTTTAGAAACTTCTTTAGAAATGATTTTTTTTTCTTTTTTAGTTTAGTTTCTCTTAATCCTTTACCCAACAAACCGGCCAAAACCGCCAAATAAAGCTTCAACAGCCTAAAATATCTTCGGTCTGTCTCAATAGAACCATACAAATATGGATATCATTGGAACCGGCTCCTTGACCACATTGTGATAGTTACAGTTATGCCCTGTGCCAATGCATTCTCTTATATATGCGAGTCGACCATAGGTCGCCTCGCATATATAAGAGAATGCATTGGCCTAAAAAAAATCTTTTTTTAATACTTTTTACCATTTTTTCTTACATTCTTTAACAATGCATTCTCTTATATATGCGAGTCGACCTATGGTCGACTCGCATATATAAGAGAATACATTGGCACAGGGCCGTTCTGTTGGGTAAAGGGTTAATATCCATAAATTGACAGACCATAATCAAGGTGCACACCACAATATTCACCATCTGGGAACTTAAAACTGAGTCAAGTTTCTCATGAAGCCATGCAGAATGAGGTCCCCAGAGGATGAATTTGATGATGATAGCCTGCTGTGAAGGGTAGTGTCACTAAATTCACCCTCTGGGGACCTCATTCCGCAAATGTCCCAAACATATTCACATGCCTGCTAATTAGCAACTGAATGACCTTGTGGGACATTCTCCGAAAAATGGTCAATAGTCGACAAAAACGTGTCCAGGTGTTGAAATCGGGTTTTAAAAAGATTGTTTTACCTCCCAATGACTTTGTTTGACAGCAACTGAATGACCTTGTGTGGTTGAGTGGCGCTTGGGTGGTACCAAAAAAAGGGCCTTCAGCAATAACAAGAAGCTGAAGGTCAATAAACAAGTTTTCGACTACCTGTTGCTTTAGTGATTAATAAAAGGTAGCCCTTTCAGTGCCAGGGGCCGATCTCATCGGCCCTAATTTACGGTCTATAAAGTCAGCCCTAAAAAAAATAAAAAATGTTTTTTGGTTGAATTTTTTTTGGGTATGCTTAAGCATGCTATAGCATATTTAAAAACAAACTGGATAAAACCTTAGGGGCATGTTATAACTCAAAACTATCACCAAGTATTCATAGTAATAATTTTGATGCCCATGAAAAACGTAAGATTCCCTGGCACTAAACCTACAAAAAAGTCTGTTAAAGAATATAAGAAAAAATTATTAAAATTGTAAAAAATTGTAAAAAATAATAACAAATGATGAAATATTGTTAGGCCAATGCATTCTCTTATATATGCGAGGCATATATAAGAGAATGCATTGGCACAGGGTATATGGGTTGATACAAAAATCAGACCTGGCACTCAAAGGGTTAAGGCAAACCTGTCTTGTTATATATAACAACCTGGTGGAATAAAACATGATTACTGAATTGGGAGGAATAAGTATACCTATCCACATGCATGTACCATCTATCTCAAGATATACCTATCGACATACATGTACCATCTATCTCAAGATATACCTATCCACATACATGTACCATCTATCTCAAGATATACCTATCCACATACATGTACCATCTATCTCAAGATATACCTATCCACATACATGTACCATCTATCTCATGATATACCTATCCACATACATGTACCATCTATCTCAATATATACCTATCGACATACATGTACCATCTATCTCAAGATATACCTATCGACATACATGTACCATCTATCTCAAGATATACCTATCGACATACATGTACCATCTATCTCAAGATATACCTATCCACATACATGTACCATCTATCTCAAGATATACCTATCCACATGCATGTACCATCTATCTCAAGATATACCTATCGACATACATGTACCATCTATCTCAAGATATACCTATCCACATACATGTACCATCTATCTCATGATATACCTATCCACATACATGTACCATCTATCTCATGATATACCTATCCACATACATGTACCATCTATCTCATGATATACCTATCCACATACATGTACCATCTATCTCAAGATATACCTATCGACATACATGTACCATCTATCTCAAGATATACCTATCCACATACATGTACCATCTATCTCATGATATACCTATCCACATACATGTACCATCTATCTCATGATATACCTATCCACATACATGTACCATCTATCTCATGATATACCTATCCACATACATGTACCATCTATCTCAAGATATAACTATCCACATACATGTACCATCTATCTCATGATATACCTATCCACATACATGTACCATCTATCTCAAGATATACCTATCCACATACATGTACCATCTATCTCAAGATATACCTATCCACATACATGTACAGTAATGCCCTAATTAATCGACTATATAACGACAGCAGAATTATGGGTAACTTTTCAGGATTTAGTCGGAAATATGGCTTGTTGCCATTCATCGGAAAGCTCTCTGTCGTTATGGAGTCGATTAATTAGGGCATTACTGTACCATCTACATGTATCTCAAGATAATGTCAACGTTTTTTCTGATGATAATTTTCATCATCCTTTATTCCGAAACTGCGAAATGAGATCTCCCAACTCTCGTTACGGCGTCTATGCATATATATATATTTCAGGTGGAATTTTTGATAACAATTTGAGGTTTCGGTGTATGTTTTTGCCCCAAAACATCAGGGGGTGGTCCTTAACCCTTTACCCAACAAACCGGCCAAAACCGGCCAAATAAAGCTTCAACAGCCTAAAATATCTTCGGTCTGTCTCAATAGAACCATACAAATATGGATATCATTGGAACCGGCTCCTTGACCACATTGTGATAGTTACAGTTAGCCCTGTGCCAATGCATTCTCTTATATATGCGAGTCGACCATAGGTCGCCTCGCATATATAAGAGAATGCATTGGCCTAAAAAAAATCTTTTTTTAACACTTTTTAACATTTTTTCTTACATTCTTTAACAATTTTATAATTTGTAATGTGTTAAGCCAATGCATTCTCTTATATATGCGAGGCGACCTATGGTCGACTCGCATATATAAGAGAATGCATTGGCACAGGGCCCTTCTGTTGGGTAAAGGGTTAAAGCATAACCCAATTCTTAGATTTGGTAATTGAGATAATAAAATGAAATATTGTCTGAAACAGTCACCATATCTAACAATGCCTACAGTATATTTTATTTGCCAATTGTAACCCCAGATACTCTCTCAGAGCATTGAATTAAAAAACATTCCTGGGGGCCGGAGGCCCATGAACCCACCTATCAAAGCTCAAGAGTGATCAGATATCGATTTTTTAATTTGTTATTTCTCGAGATGTCCACTTATTTGTGGCCTGGTAAAAAGTTAGCAAACCGACGATCTCGGACCAAATTGCAGATGAAGACGGATGATAACTCGAAAATCAGGTGGCTTTAAAATTTGAACATTTGAAAATCCGCCATATTTCGTTGAACAAAATGTTAATAAATATCCCGTTTTGGGCATATGAAGGAATATGATTAATTACTTTTTGCTGGACCTGCCATTGGAACCTCCTGATCCCGAGCTTGAACTGCGCTCCTGTTTCCCGTTAGAAGGTTCTGAAGGCTCATCTTGCTGGCGTTGCTCGTAATGAACAAAGTCATCAAAAATCGACGTAGTGTGTCGATAATTGTGTATAATGTTCAGCACTTGCTTTCCTTTCTCTGGCGGTACCTCCTGTGTGTCGCGAGAGTTTGTCACGGGCTTGTTTTCATTGTTCTCCAACCTGATGTGACGTAACTGACTGTTGGGAACGTCCTTCACATAGATCCATTTAACTTCCACCTGTCCCTTCCATTTATCTTGAGCCCATACTCCACTTGTTTTACCATAGTCCACCACGGACATCATTTGAGCCATCCCACAGAAGTGTCCACTCCCATTCACACTAATTTTATATTATAGTTGACTGTGATTAGCATTACTTTTGGGCAATTAATCGATTCTGATAACTTTAAGCGGCATTTCACAAAAATTTGTTGTTGTTGGAATCTGATTATATGGGGACCATCAAATCGGATTGAGTATCTTTAACTTATAATTAAAGCTCCAACATCAACAACTGATTAAGAGTAGAATTTATATAAATAAACACATGATTTAACCATATGTAATACTGTAGTTATTTTAATGAGTCTATGAAACAGAGAATTATTAAAGTTAGAACTTTTATTTTCTCCATCTTTCTCAGACAATATGTAGTAAAGTTTTGCAGCAGTAAGTGAATCAACCTGCTAAAACAAAACATTGAACCTATCACACCAAAGACATTATATCGCGATACGTATCATATAATATCACACCAAAGACATTATATCGCGATACGTATCATATAATATCACACCAAAGACATTATATCGCGATACGTATCATATAATATCACACCAAAGACATTATATCGCGATACGTATCATATAATATCACACCAAAGACATTATATCTGTCTGCTCTTGTAACCTATCACACCAAAGACTATATATCCATCTGCTCTTGTAACCTATCACACCAAAGACTATATATCCGTCTGCTCTTGTATTAGCTTTTTTTCATCTGAAATCTGCATATATTACCTGAACATCCCTTCAAATGAATAATAGACCATTCCAATGCATACTTTTATGACTGAGTTTTATATTGGTCAGTCCACTGTTTAACCCTTTCAGTGCCAAGTCCCATTTTTGTATCAACCCATATTTCCTTGATCATTTTTCAAATTTATTGATTATAATAATGTGATACATTGATGGAAAGAGCTCTATAGAGCTCTTTCCATCAATGTATGGAAATATGGGTTGATACAAAAATCCAACTTGTCACTGGAAGGGTTAAATAACTAAAGCTATAATAAATATATAAGAATGAAGGTGTTTCTTGTCAATTTGGATATAATATTTGTAAAAATTACTAGTTTGAGCCAGATTATTCTCTATTTCTATTTTATCATCCTACTTTAAAAACTAAATGCTCTTTATTATTACTATATATAGTACACTAAAAACAAAAAGCTCTTATATTTTATATTGGTACTTCTTTCCCCCCATTTGCTACCATAACGCTAGTGCAAAATTATAAAATATTATGGCAAAATGTTTCAGTTCAGGCTAACAAACTTGACTGAACGAATGAGAAATTACGAAATTTTGGTAAAAGGGAACTAATTTTAGATTATTTAGGAATGGGCCGATCCCGGAGGTACTGCAATACCGGGCCAACCCGTGGCGAGGTTAGAGCAAGCTCTAGGCCACTCGCCTACAGTCAAAAATCAGTTTAATATCGAAGTCCCCATTTGGGGACGTATCAGATATTAAGCTGATAAGAACAGATACTACACTTTGATCTTAGCCAAAAGGCCGAGAAGCGATAATAAGTGAAGTGAAGGAAACCAGGTATATGACCTCAGTATGGTGATGATGTGGTGTCGTAGTGTATCGTCATAATTAACAAGCTCTAATTATACGTTAATAACTTCGGTGTATGGGTAAATTGGGCCTAAGACAAAATGTTTACTTTTTACTCCATTATTGACATAACCAGATTCTTCGGTAAAAGGTATTAGCATTAAATCTGAGCTAAAGAGCGCAGTAATGTTTTTTTAACGCTAAAGCAGCAAACAGTAGAGTTATCGCGGCTTAGTACACTATGATAAAAGCAGTCAGTACTCGAACACAATAGGCTGGCCAGGTGTAGAGGTAATCTGTATAGGACACACAGACTATAAATATAGGTGATAGATCAAAAGACAGATTGTTAGCTGGTCTGGCCCCAGGTCTTGAACGATATAACTATTTGACAATACACATTTTAATTAACCCTTACTATACTAAATACTCATTGACGAGTAGTTATCCCTAAAGAAATGGTCCCTCAGGTCGTTTGTTGAAGTTATTTATCAAAACATTTCCCATATATTACAGGAGTCTGCTGCACTTGTATGATCTGTTCATCTGTCTGTATATTTAACCAGCTGAAAATGGCTCCCTTTGGATAGGCCAGGTGTAAAGCTAATCTAAAGGAGGCAAGCATCAGTATACATATGTAGGTTACATTAATATATTACATTAATTCGATTGGTAGCGCCCTCCAACAGATTTTGGACCAAGATGCAGGAGAGAATTAAAAAAATTCTGGGCTCTGGTTGGTTAATAGTAGTTTCGATATTTAAACATATAAAATACATCCAATCACTCCCTCTTGAAATTTCAGACTTCAAACAAAGATTGGCACATTGTAAAGCATGTGGTTCCTAGATTGAATTTTTTTGGTGGGAGGTAAAAAATGTCAATATTATTTTCATGCAATTCTGACTCTAGATTATAAATCCCAAATTTAAAGGTACATTTCATGTTCAACGATATGATTTTTTTCATGCAGAAAGTTTGCGCAGATGCCAATCCTGGTGATCATGCACTCATTCATCACAATTTGTGGATATATAGTCAGGGCTGCAGGCCATTATATGTTAACACTGTGGCCTATGGGAAATAATTACTTCACTGTAACCTATAGGACACATCAGTAGGCTATACAGGTACATCTTCAATAGGTGATAGCTATATCAAGATTGCTAGCTGGTTTTTCTTCGAGTTAAATGTAAGTACAAATTATGTAAGCTCTCTGAATTACGGAGGAAATAAAGGTACATATACAGTAATGCCCTATATAATGGACTCCTTAACCCTTTACCCAACAGAAGGGCCCTGTGCCAATGCATTCTCTTATATATGCGAGTCGACCATAGGTCGCCTCGCATATATAAGAGAATGCATTGGCTTAACACATTAACAATTATAAAATTGTTAAAGAATGTAAGAAAAAATGGTAAAAAGTGTTAAAAAAAAGATTTTTTTTAGGCCAATGCATTCTCTTATATATGCGAGGCGACCTATGGTCGACTCGCATATATAAGAGAATGCATTGGCACAGGGCATAACTGTAACTATCACAATGTGGTCAAGGAGCCGGTTCCAATGATATCCATATTTGTATGGTTCTATTGAGACAGACCGAAGATATTTTAGGCTGTTGAAGCTTTATTTGGCCGGTTGTGGCCGGTTTGTTGGGTAAAGAGCTACAGCAGAATTATGGGTTATTTTTCAGGATATAGTCGGAAATATGGCTTGTTGCCATTCATCGGAAAGCTCTCACTGGAAGGATAGAAATTGTAACATATTGTTTACAGCAGATACTAATGATGAAACCAAGGTGATCAATGCAGCCAAGTACATTAAGTTTCCATAGGTTTAACATACCTGGATTCAGCGAAAGGATGGGGGCTGAATGACAATGTATCTCAAATCATATAACCAGAAGAATTCAAAGCAGTAGATTTGGAATCCACAATACATTAAGTTTCCATAGGTTTAACATTAATGGCTTCAGTGAAAGGATGGGGGCTGAATGACAATGTATCTCAAATCATATGACCAGAAGAATTCAAAGCAGTACATTCGGAATCCACAATGGCCAGGAAAACTGTAATCAATGATTAGATATGAAAAGGGAGGCAGACTACAAACTGATGTTTAAGGTGGTCCTGAGGTTGCACGGCTGACAATCACCTGTAGTAATTCTCTAATTAATAGACTCCTTAACCACAACAGAATTTTGGGTAACTTTTCAGGATTTAGTCGGAACTAGAGGTGTGACTGTCCCAATGGGACTAAGGATACCCCCCTGTTTTTAAAATACTAAGATGTTTCACATGTCAGTAAACATTTAGTTAAAATAATAAAATAACAGTTCCCATTGCAGGTGCACAAACCTAACCGTAATCTTAAACCTATTGACCGAAAATTGTAGGAATAAAAGCTCAAGAGAAAATTATGCATTTTGCAAAAATGCTCGAAGTCGAAAAAGGGGAATAACTCCACAAAAAAAGTCGGACAGACATCATAATCGCAGGTGCACAGGTTCTCATGGTACTAAATATCAGTGCCCAGATTAAAAAACATTGACCTAAAAATGTAGAAATAAAAGCTCGGACAAAATTTGGCATGTTGCAAAAACATTTCTAAGTAAAAAAAGGGGAATAACTCCACCAAAAAATACCAGACAGATGTCATAATCGCAGGTGCACAGGTTCCCATGGTACTAAATGTCTGTGCCAAGTTAAAAAAAATTGACCTAGAAATGTAGGAATAAAAGCTCGGACAAAATTATACATGTTGCAAACCTTTTCTAAGTCGAGAAAGGGGGAATAACTCCACCAAAAAAAGTCCGACAGACATCATAATCTCAGGTGCACAGGTTCCCATGGTGGTTGATGCATGTGCCAAGTTTCACGGAAATTGATCAAAAAAAGACTGAGAAAAACTCCAGACAAATTTGTGTCCATGGACGGATGGATGGACGGATGGATGGACGCACGTCCGAGCTGACTCCAGTATACCCCCCTAACTTCGTTGCGGGGGGGGGGTATAAATATGGCTTGTTGCCATTCATCGAAAAGCACTCCCAGAGAGCTTAAATCCTGAAAAATTACCCATATTTCTGCTGTGGTTAAGGAGTCAATCATTTAGGGCATTACTGTACTCATGAGGAGTTTAAGTCACTTAGTGAGATCTGGAGATATTTTGAAATAGGGACCAACTAGAGTGCGACCAAGAAATGTTTTATATTTGTTTTTTGTTGGTGAAATTGCATTTTTTGGATGTAAAAGGCTTTGACATTTGTTTTACAAAGAGAAAATAATAGTGTGGGGGCGAGTTAAATAATTTATTAAATAACTAATAAAGAGTGTTTAATTTATGATGGAAAGAGAAAATAATTAGTTATAAATACTCATTGACGAGTAGTCCCGAGATTCAGATTAATTCTCAATATATCAGAGATAGAAAGAGAAAAAAATTAGTTCAAATTAGACTGTACTCATATATGACTCATAGTCCCAGAAAATACTCATCGACGAATAGTCCCATTATTCAGATAATTTAAGTTCTGTGAAAATGACATGAATGTTATTCCATCCACTAGAATGACATTTTCTATAACTCAATGTGTCTCAGTAGACAGATTTTACAGATTTCCAGCACAAACTAACATTTACGTTCACTGTCTTTAAAGGTACAGTAATGCTCTAATTAATCGACCCGAGAGCTTTCCGATGAATGGCAACAAGCCATATTTCCGACTAAATCCTGAAAAGTTACCCATAATTCTGCTGTAGTTAAGGGGTCGATTAATTAGAGCATTACTGTATATTATGGACTTGTTCGGGTGCGTGAAACTGGTAAGTTAGTATTCATGTATTCATTTTTTCTTAATTTTATTCTTTAACAATTTTATAATTTTTTATCATTTATTCTTACATTCTTAAACAATCTGTTATCATTTGTTATCATTGTTCTTAAATTTCTAACAATTTTTGTCATTTTTTCTTACATTCTTTAAAAAAATTTATAATTTGTTATCATTATTTCTTACATTCTTAAAAAAACAATTATCATTTTTTTTATATTTTCCTACCTTCATTAACAATTATAAAGTAATATAAAATTGGAAAGGCCAATGCATTATCTTATATATGAGAGGCAACCTACATGTATGGTTGACTCGCATATATTAGAGAATGCATTGGCACAGAGTTGTAAAAAACAAAAATTAAATCTCCTGATACACAATCATTTCTCTGTGCCACCTTAAGCTTCGCGATCCAACAATGGCAGGGGGATGTGCACATGACAGAAGAGCACTATGAGAGATACTGACCGCAGGTATACTAAGTGTTCTCATAATCAATCTGCCTCCATTAAGCATATTGTGTCCTACTGTCCATCAATGATGGTACGGTCACGTTGAGAAGGAAATATAATTCATGTAGGAATGAAACATTGTAACATATGTAACAACTCTATTATCTGTTCATGTTCTGAATAGGAAACAATATTATTAAACCAACAATCAATCTCACAATGGAATATATTTCTATTGGAGCTGCTAATAGTGAGTTCTGATTGGCACTACTAATAGTGACTGACGACGAATCTCCTGGTTTGGAAAACAGAAATCCTACGACATGTAATCCGGCAGATCCACTATTAATATATGGGTATATAGTCACATGATGTAACTGAGACTGGCCAAGGTTGTGCAGGGAGAATTAATTCAAAGAATGGTTTCCATAGTAACAGCATTTGTGGTCATCATCATGTGTCTGATCGCTTTGGAACTAGATGGATATGATGTGTTCATCACGAAAACAGAAAACCTTCTTCGATGTCGAAAACTGTGCATGCACCAAGAAGCGTGCAAACGTGTTCATTTTCGAAACAAACAGTGTCTTCTGATAACTAGCCTGGTGAGCCCTCACGGAGAAATAGTCGATAAATCGGGAGGAAACGCTTCTGGTTTTTGTGATAGTGATGAGGTCTGTGTTCCGACGGGGATAAATGAACCGGGATACAGAAATGAAACCATTCTGGGCATCGACTTGATCGGATTGAAGGGATTCCGGATCTACACAAGGGGAATTGATTTTGACGGAGCCGTGCAGTACTGTGCAGAACAAGGGGGACAACTCTTCGTAGTTGAGAATCACACCCAGTGGCAGACGATAGCTCACTTGGCTATAGAAGACGACATTCTGGTTGGATTGTGGATAAATGGAAACGACAGAAACGTACAAGATAATTACATCACCACAGCCGGGGTTCCAATGCCGTTCTTCAAGTGGGGAAAAAAACAACCAAATCACTTCTACCTAGATCAAATTCAAGATTGCATAACAATGAGAATGGATAACAAATTTAAAATGAACGACCAACAGTGCTGGAATACTGGTAATGGATATATATGTGAATGGCAGTTGTTCTGAATGTTTCTCGCTCAGAGAAGACAATTTTCAATGTTTATTATATACATTTGTACAGTATGTTGTGGAAAATCCAAAATTGTATAGAATTGAGGACTTTGAAATGAACGTCCAAGAGTGGTGACTGAGTTATATAATAAGGGGTATACATTGTATATGTTATATATGTGAATGTAAGTCGTTCTGAATTTCTCAATTTTCAATGTTTCTTATCTATGTAGTGGCAAAATCCAAAATTGCATAAAATTCCATATATTGTGTGTAATACCTGGTCAATTACTCAGCATGTGTCATCACAAATGTAATACAGACATCTACTAGTACTTTCACCTGTAATCGGCATGGTAACTTATCTGAATCAGGAATAAGTATACCTATGTATAGATCTGCATCTAGCCTGAGTTTAGTGTACCTGTCATTTATAGACTGAGGTCCCCAGAGGGTGAATTTAGTGATGCTAGATCCTGCATAGTGGGCTAGCATCACTAAATTCACCCTCTGTGGACCTCATTCACTTAGGCCCATCTTCTCTGGAAAGTTTCTTTATTATAAAATTTCTATAGAAACTTCTTCACATAGATTCTATTTCTTTTTTAGTTTAGTTTCTCTATATCCCCAAATTGGCAGATGACACATTGCATAATCGATGTCCCAATGGGTGTACATCACAATATTCACCATTTGGTCACTTCAATCTGAGTCCATGTCTCCCATAGCAGTTGAGGTCCCCAGAGGGTGAATTTAGTGATCCTAGCCCACTGCACAGGATGGCATCACTAAATTCACTCTCTGGGGACCTCATTCTGATAATGACAGGCACACTACAGTAATGCTCTAATTAATCGACTCCAAAGCTTTCCAATGAATGGCAACAAGCCATATTTCCGACTAAATCCTGAAAAGTTACACATAATTGTGCTGTGGTTATGGAGTCGATTAATTAGAGCATTACTGTACAATCATGCCTGGTGGAAACCATGTCAAAGAGCAAGGGTTAAATTAATAATTATCTGCATAGTTGAAACAATAGTTACATGTACATGTATGTAGATTTATCCACCACTCACTACGTTTATTGACTACATAAAGCCTGCCTAATAAACGTTACGTTTATTACGTCAATGTAGCTTTATTAGGTCAACATAGCTTTAAGCTTTATTAGGTTAGTACTACTTTTATGACGTAATTTGATATGCAAATTGCGCAGGTAACTAGGGACGTCAATCGGCCTTAATGACATCATTGTGATTTCAGAACGTTTTTATCGTGTATAATTCACTAAAATAATTCGTAAAATGTTATATGTTTTAGCTCTATAACATCTATAAATCCTCAGAACAAGGTCTGCTTATAATAAATGTAAAAATGCCAACGAACTATTTCGCTCTAAGCTGCACTCCGGTTTTCCCACGTCATGAATACTAATTGGTTTGCTTGACCTAATAAATGTAATGGCGTCATCGAAGTAACGAATGTAAAACTGAGGAAAATGACAGATTTACCTCACAAAAGGCAAGTTTTGTGCGATGGATAAATAAAATATGTAGCTAATGTCGTCGCTTAAACTGTTTATGTCCGCTCGGGGGATTTGGCATCTATTGGACTTGGCAGAGCCTCGCCCAATAGATGCTCAAATCCCCCTCAAGGACATAAACATTTTAAGCGACGACATTAGCTACATATTCTATATTTATCCACCTCCTACCTGCTATACATATAAAGCCCATCAGATAAACCACGCTTCTATCGGTCTACTAGACAGATAAAGCATCCTCTAGTATACAGATAAACTTAAAATATGCAAGGAAGAAAGGTTACAAGAACTTGGGACAGTTAACCTCCAGCAGTTCGCAAATGACGTCACTGAATCATAACAATGTTATGGAGCATCATTAGATCGAACCATGCTGGTTTCCGTTGTTATGGAGCATCATTAGAATGAACCATGCTGGTTTCCGTTGATATGGAGCATCATTAGAATGAACCATGCTGGCTTCCGTTGTTATGGAGCATCATTAGATTGAACCATGCTGGTTTCCGTTGTTATGGAGCATCATTAGATTGAACCATGCTGGTTTCCGTTGATATGGAGCATCATTAGAATGAACCATGCTGGCTTCCGTTGTTATGGAGCATCATTAGAATGAACCATGCTGGCTTCCGTTGTTATGGAGCATCATTAGAATGAACCATGCTGGCTCCGTTATGGAGCATCACTAGAATGAACCATGCTGGTTTCCGTTGTTATGGAGCATCATTAGAATGAACCATGCTGGTTTCCGTTGTTATGGAGCATCATTAGAATGAACCATGCTGGTTTCCGTTGTTATGGAGCATCATTAGAATGAACCATGCTGGCTTCCGTTGTTATGGAGCATCATTAGAATGAACCATGCTGGTTTCCGTTGTTATGGAGCATCATTAGAATGAACCATGCTGGCTTCCGTTATGGAGCATCATTAGAATGAACCATGCTGGCTTCCGTTGTTATGGAGCATCATTAGAATGAACCATGCTGGTTTCCGTTGTTATGGAGCATCATTAGAATGAACCATGCTGGTTTCCGTTGTTAGTGACAGTGTCCTTAGAAACATCAACATCGAACGTATTTTCGTGCGCCCCAAAACGCACTTAAATATAATGTTCAGTTGGTGAAGTCTATAACTTCATTAACCCTTTACCCAACAAACCGGCCAAAAACGCCCAAATAAAGCTTCAACAGCCTAAAATATCTTGGGTCTGTCTCAATAACACCATACAAATATGGATATCATTGGAACCGGTTCATTGACCACATTGTGATAGTTACAGTTATGCCCTGTGCCAATGCATTCTCTTATATATGCGAGTCGACCATGGGTCGCCTCGCATATATAAGAGAATGCATTGGCCTAACAATTTTTATAATATTTTTCTACATTCTTTGACAATTTTATCATTTTTAATATGTGTTAAGCCAATGCATTCTCTTATATATGTGAGGCGACCAATGGTCGACTCGCATATATAAGAGAATGCATTAGCACAGGGCCGTTCTGTTGGGTAAAGGGTTAAGCAATTGGCAGTTTGTTACTTATAAGCATATGATATTATTCCGTGAACTGGTGCATTTGCACTGCCGATCTTGGTGATACTGCTATTTAAGTTCAGAGTTTCAAATTCAATTCATTAATAAGTTTCAAGAACAAACATCCAAATTCACATGACTGCCATACTTCAGGGTTTCCGCCAGGGGGAAATTAATGAGTCCGTAAAATTTTGTTATTTGACACTGAAAAGTAGCAATTTCCTTGCACCTAAGATTCCCACAAAGCAACCCAAAGCTACGTATATTACGCGGGTCAATCATTTCCATGGGTGCTTTAATTCTGTTGATGGTGTCCAGATAATCAATCAATTAGTTACGCACGTAAGACTGCCGTCTGATTGAAGACTATATATTAATAAACAAGCTACGAGTTAGTGTTTACAAATTTATACAATAAGATTCCGACAGGTATATAAATGAATCTAAACACTACAAAGCATCTATGCATTGACCAATAATAGATAGCAAGGAGAATTGAATAAAGTATTTCCTAGAATTTCAAGCAGCTTCTGTGAAAATGAAACTGACAGCTAGGATATACGCTGTCAATCGTAAAACTATTTGTGCGCTGTGACGTCATACTGCAGAGTTTGTCTGCAGGAAATATTTATAGAGGCGGAATACGAATGGTAGCGACATCTTTCACTCGGAATGCGTAGCTTGTCCAATAGTCTCTATTAGTCCATAAACTGACGACCGCAATTGCTTATTATGCGTATATTGCCATGCATAGTCAACAAAATCCCAAAGTGATTTATTTCACAATAATACGGAACCTGTCCCGAAATCAGTCTTTATAGTGGGAATTCATAGTGACAAGTTAACAACACCATTCATTAGATCCATATTACATACATGAAGGATAAAGACAAACACATACCCCCTCCCCAATATGGAGATAAAGTCAAAGTACGGTAAATAATAGATGCGTTGTCCCGCCTGGGTCCCCAAGCACAATCAACGACGCACATGTTCACATTTCACGCCAAAATTATATTTTATAACACGCTGGCTAAAACTCTGTTCTGTACCTCATGGACTCTGCAGAGGGACCCATTAATTATGTACCGTATGATAGCACGGGATCTCGGAGAAGGAGTAGTTTCATCCATGAAAATCCCGTGCATAAAAATGTCCCGACTAAGAAATTCGGCATTCTTTGATCAAATTATATAATTGTAGGATATCATATCACGGGATTATCGAGCATGAGCAGTTTCATCCCGTGCACAAAAATATGCGTACTCAGCAGTCCGACATTCTTTGATGTTACCACGACATGTATTACGCTGTATCTAACATCGCTATTTGACCCGCATTTCACCAGTATTCTGTTTAACCCCCGAACACCCGTTGCAACCGAATTTTGTTTACGACATATTGCTACTGACATTTGGAATATGTATGAACCAAACAGATAATCTGCGAGGGGAATGAGGCCGTCCTACGGACGCTGAGCCATACTAACGGAAACCCTGATACTTGTACAATTCAGTTTTAGATTTGAACGTTAATCATTTAGATTTTATTAGAAATTACACCATTCTGTGATATTTTTCCGGCATAATTTAGAAATTTCTAAAGCGGACTATTTCGCGTTGCAGTCGCATGAATACGAAACTGTTTCATAATTAATTAGCCTCTACTATACAGATAAAGTCGCTAAGTAGGTCATCGCTTCTCTATAAGGAACCTGTGAATTTTGCGATGTTTTTTTGACAAAAACTGCGATAAAATACATTTAAATTTGTTCGGTGGATAAACAGAACATCCACATAGTGTACCTGAATAGAGAATTTATTTTTGCTCGTATGTGGGCATCTATTTGACTCCCCTTGAGGCTCGCCAAAAGATGCCCACATACTCGCAAAAATAAATTCTTTATTCAGCTACACTATGTGGATGTTCTCTATGTATCTGCTTGTTTATACCCATTACACTGATAAATCATATTGGCTAGCAGCCATTATTTTAATCTAATATTGATAGCATGTTTCTATAGGGTGGATGTTCTCTATTTATCTGCTTGTTTATACCCATTACACTGATAAATCATATTGGCTAGCAGCCATTATTTTAATCTAATATGGATAGCATGTTTCTATAGGGTGGATGTTCTCTATTTATCTGCTTGTTTATACCCATTACACTGATAAATCATATTGGCTAGCAGCCATTATTTTAATCTAATATTGATAGCATGTTTCTATAGGGTGGATGTTCTCTATTTATCTGCTTGTTTATACCCATTACACTAATAAATCATATTGGCTAGCAGCCATTATTTTAATCTAATATTGATAGCATGTTTCTATAGGGTGGATGTTCTCTATTTATCTGCTTGTTTATACCCATTACACTGATAAATCATATTGGCTAGCAGCCATTATTTTAATCTAATATCGATAGCATGTTTCTGTAGGGTGGATGTTCTCTATTTATCTGCTTGTTTATACCCATTACACTAATAAATCATATTGGCTAGCAGCCATTATTTTAATCTAATATTGATAGCATGTTTCTATAGGGTGGATGTTCTCTATTTATCTGCTTGTTTATACCCATTACACTAATAAATCATATTGGCTAGCAGCCATTATTTTAATCTAATATTTATAGGATGTTTCTATAGGGTGGATGTTCTCTATTTATCTGCTTGTTTATACCCATTACACTAATAAATCATATTGGCTAGCAGCCATTATTTTAATCTAATATTTATAGCATGTTTCTATAGGGTGGATGTTCTCTATTTATCTGCTTGTTTATACCCATTACACTAATAAATCATATTGGCTAGCAGCCATTATTTTAATCTAATATTGATAGCATGTTTCTATAGGGTGGATGTTCTCTATTTATCTGCTTGTTTATACCCATTACACTGATAAATCATATTGGCTAGCAGCCATTATTTTAATCTAATATTGATAGCATGTTTCTATAGGGTGGATGTTCTCTATTTATCTGCTTGTTTATACCCATTACACTAATAAATCATATTGGCTAGCAGCCATTATTTTAATCTAATATTGATAGCATGTTTCTGTAGGGTGGATGTTCTCTATTTATCTGCTTGTTTATACCCATTACACTAATAAATCATATTGGCTAGCAGCCATTATTTTAATCTAATATTTATAGCATGTTTCTATAGGGTGGATGTTCTCTATTTATCTGCTTGTTTATACCCAATACACTAATAAATCATATTGGCTAGCAGCCATTATTTTAATCTAATATTTATAGCATGTTTCTATAGGGTGGATGTTCTCTATTTATCTGCTTGTTTATACCCATTACACTAATAAATCATATTGGCTAGCAGCCATTATTTTAATCTAATATTTATAGCATGTTTCTATAGGGTGGATGTTCTCTATTTATCTGCTTGTTTATACCCATTACACTAATAAATCATATTGGCTAGCAGCCATTATTTTAATCTAATATTTATAGCATGTTTCTGTAGGGTGGGTGTGAAAGGTTAATATAACTTTCAAAATCAATTCATCAATCAATACTAATATCCATACAGGTGAAGAGTGTGCAGATACACCTACATGTAGATAAGAACATAAGGAAGAGCCTGTGTACAGTCTGTTTCAAAAATATACAGGTGAGGGTTGCAGTCATCATAATTGGCTATGGCAATCAGCAATGCCGAAGCAATTTGCTGAAGAAAACTGGGCCACGGCAAAGGATTGCCGTAGTGAATTGCCGAAGCCAAACCATCTAAATTAAGAGGGTTGGGGTTTTGTCATCGAAAATTGTGTGATGAAATTTCAACAGAATTGGAGGAGCTACAGTAGAGTGTCATCCATTAATCACATTTTAACCTATATGATAAACAATTAAATACAACACTACATCTGTTCTTCTAGCCACTGGCCAGAATAGCAGCTGGACGACATAATTCTCAGATTTCATGTGGAATAACCTTAATCTAAGAGAATGCCATTACATTCAAATAGAACTGGGCACCTTGTAGCTTTCTAAAGTAGCTAATAGACATACTCTCAACACTGGATATTGGATGTTCATAAGATAACATACTCTCAACACTGGATATTGGATGTTCATGTGATAATTAATTTATTGTTATCACTATATCATAAAAAATTATTGGAAATAAAAGGTCGCAGACCACATGTCCCCCGACTCGAGTGGTAAACTTCATGATTGGATTTGTTTGAAGGATACTATTTGCAACAATGTTATACAGTATATAGATGTTGCAAACCACTGCAAAATTTCTTGGCAAAATTTCTTGGACAAAACAACCCGATGAACAAACGCATGCAAACGCGAAAAAATTGATATTTTTTATTAGCTATATAGATGTTGCAAATCACCAACATGTTAGGAACAATATCCCAGAGTTTCAAATCTCTACATTTAAAACTGTAGGAGGAGTTGATTACACCATGAAGGTACCCAATCTCATCCAAAAGGCAAAAATGTTCCAAATTTTCTAAGTCGAAACCCCCCCCCCCCCCCCAAAAATATATGGAAAAAATTATATTTTTGATTAGCTATATAGATGTTGCAAATCACCAACATGTTAGGAACAATATCCCAGAGTTTCAAATCTCTACGTTTAAAACTGTAGGAGGAGTTGATTACACCATGAAGGTACCCAATCTCGGACGGACAGACGGACGGACACACGGACGGACGGACGAGGGTCATTTCTATAGTCCTCCGACGGAAACGTCGGGGGACAAAAACTACCCGCTGGACAAAACAAGTGTCCACTGCCACCGTTCGGCCGCGGTGTCACTTTGTGTAACCGCGGTTGAGCACCGCGGTCGAACGGCAAGTACACCACGGCCGAACGGCAAGTACACCGCGGTCGAACAGCAAGTACACCGCGGTCGAACGGCAAGTACACCGCGGCCGAACGGCAAGTACACCACGGCCGAACGGCAAGTACACGGCGGCCGAACGGCATGTACACCGGGGTTAGATTTCTGTATCGTCTTTTTTCTCGAGTTTAAAACATGTTTTCTATTAGGCCTAACAAAAAAATACGTTTGTTTCCGCTAACGAGCTGAAAAAAATTAGGGTAGGTAGGTAGGCTCAACTTCTTTTTTTTTGGTTAACTTTTTTTTTTTCAGTATCTTTAAAAATAACTGTATAATACTTGTCAATAACCCAAACTATGCACTTCTAGGCCCCAATCATGTTAACCCAGATGACAGAGAAACTATAAACTCCAATTCAATCTTACATATGCTTTAATATTTACATATATACTAGTCTATATACTAATATAGTCTTTGATAATCCATATGGTCTGGCGACAACTGGAGTCAGTCCAACACCACTGCACTGTTCACATATTGGAGTGACCGTCTTGTACCGATCTCTTAATAATGGCTTCAGAACACCACCTTCTCCTCCACATTCAGTGAAGGATCTACATGTACATGTAGGTATTTTTTGAGGACACCTGTTTTTGGGCAACGATATGCCAAAGGCATACTAGTAACCTGAAGGCCTGAGCGGAGGAAGGTTTGGGAGGGGTGAACTCCCCCTGCTGATGGTGGGGGTTCCCACCCTGGAAAATTTGTGAAAATCCATTGCATTTAGAGCTAATCTAGGGCAGAGTCAGTATTTTGAATTTTACTGAGAGGTCAATTTGATCAAGTTTCTCAAACATAACTTTGGAAATTTTTTATACCCGTTTTTAAAAAGGGAGGTATACTGTTTTGCACCTGTCCGTTCATACATCCGTCCGATGTCTGTTCATGTCATAACTTGAACAGTAGTACTCGGATCTCAATGAAATTAGGTATGGATGTTCACTACTATGAGGACATTAAATAGAGGGTTCCATCGTTTTGTTCGGATTTTCCATTCTAGAGTGTTTCATCTTTGTTTATCTGGAAATGTTGGCATTTTGGTCTGTCTGGGGTCTGTTCATGTCGTAACTTCAACAGTTGTGCTGGGATCTCAATGAAAATTGGTATGGATGTTCACTACTATGAGGACATTAAAAAGAGGGTTCCATCGTTTTGTTCGAATTTTCCATTCTAGACTTATACATCTTTGTTTATCTGCAATAAATATGAGGCAGATCAAAAGAAAAGTATTTGACTTATTGCATCGGATAACCTGTGTGTGAAGGGTTAATTATTTTTTAAACCGATCAACTAATCATTACCAAAAAATAAACAAGTGAGTGTTGTGTCATCATAAACCTGCACATGTAAAAACAACATGATCAGACAAAAAATACTAGAGTATTCACATAGGATAGAACATGTCTATTGGTGGATGGAAAGTGTTAATAACTTATGAACAAATCAACTGGTCGATACCAAAAACTATACAGGTGAAGGTTGTGTCATCATAAACATGCTCATAAAATATGAATAAAATGTAAAAAATACTCAGATTACCGCGACACATAGCATGTGTCTACGGACAGACTGACAGCCAGACGGCTCAACAGATATAAGGACAGACAGACGAACGACAGATGGTTGATGCGGACATCGGCATGATGTGTACCATACATAACAAGAGGTGTGCACTCGAGTGCTAGCATACCGCCACCGTGGCAAATTCAACCCGCATTATCTGTAAACCCAACAAAAAAGATTTTTAACTTTAAGACAAATTCGGACTAATTATATCGATATGGTGTCACAAGAAGCTTGTACAGAAAAAATTATTCAAATTGGTTCATATTTGTTAAAGTTATTAAGTCAGGGATAAGTCGAAAATGAAGTGTAATATTACGAAAAACAGTCAGAGCCAATCCCTAGCCACATCATGTAGAGAGGGTATTGTGAGAAGCATGTATACCAAAAATCGGTTCATATTTGTTAAAGTTATTAAATCGAACAGAATTTTCTAAGTCAAAATAAGTCGAAAATGAGGCGTAACTTAAAAACAAAAAGTCGGACCGAACCGCAATTAGCATCATACGGAGAGGCAGTCCTAAGGAGATTGCATACAAAAAATTATTGAAATCGGTTCATAGTTGGCATAGTTATGAGGTCGGGTGGACGAAGGATGGACGGACAGAAGGATGGACACACGCAGGGAGAAAGCGTGACGGACGGACGCAGTCAATCCAGTATACCCCCCATTTTCTTCGAAAGTGGGGGTATAAAAAGTAAAATGCCCCAACAGAAACCATAAATACTAGTAAATATAAACTCACGAGTACGGAATCGAATCGTAAGATTTATAACAATAAATATAATCTCACCAGTATGGAATCGTAAGACTTGAGTTCCTTCGCTGGAGTCTTCTCCATCTCTAGAACCTGTTTCTCATGTTCGAGATATTCATTGTTCTCCTTAACTTTTTCCTTCCGTAACTGATAGCCAGTGTGTCGCTTCGGTTGCACCTTCATAAGTTCCTGATAAATCTGCAAATGTTTATCGAGAAGCTTGTTCTCGGAGGACTGATCGTCTCCCTTTGCAGCATTTGAGTTCATATTTGAACAATCCATAGAATTATTTTGGTCATCACAGACAAACTTCGAGATTTCCTGAAAATTAATTTATGCCAAGTTTAGTGAATTTAGTGTGTATAACCCATAGAAAGACCCACATAGACTGGAGCCAGGGTTCACACTGCCGCTTGCCAAATTGCCAAATTTTTGGCAATGGCAAAAAATATTTTCATTTGGCAAAAAATATTTTAAATGTTGGCAAGTGAGTTTTTAATTATGGGATGTGAACTATCTAGTCATAAAACATCATCGAACGTGGGTTATTCGTTACGTGTGCCGAATTACAGACAATAGAATGGGAAACCAAAACAAGAAATCTATCAATTTACATGTAGCGCAGTCAGCAGTGTTATGTCAACAGTTATATGTAATATTCTTTAGTTTTCACAAAATGGTAATCCCATCTTTCTGTCATAATCAAACTTCCATCAAACCGCTAATCGACCGTGGTTAAATGTGAGTCGGAAAAAAATGATGTTCTGTAAAATGTTCATTGAAGCTGTTGTTGTAAGTACTGTGTGACATGATCTCAATGTTGATACCGTAAAAGGTAATTATTAATTTGTTTTGACATTTAATCCTCACTTTGCCCATTTGGATTATGGACGCATGTAGTCATTGGAACAATGCATATTAACCCTTTACCCAACAAACCGGCCAAAACCGGCCAAATAAAGCTTCAACAGCCTAAAATATCTTCGGTCTGTCTCAATAGAACCATACAAATATGGATATCATTGGAACCGGCTCCTTGACCAAACTGTGATAGTTACAGTTATGCCCTGTGCCAATGCATTCTCTTATATATGCGAGTCGACCATAGGTCGCCTCGCATATATAAGAGAATGCATTGGCCTACACTTTTTACCATTTTTTCTTACATTCTTTAACAATTTTATAATTTTTAATGTGTTAAGCCAATGCATTCTCTTATATATGCGAGGCGACCTATGGTCGACTCGCATATATAAGAGAATGCATTGGCACAGGGCGCTTCTGTTGGGTAAAGGGTTAATGGCGACATTATATAGCACAGCGAGTTTAAGACAATAGGTTAATCAGCTGATTGTGAATGACAATGGATTTATTTATGGCTCGTTGATTTCAGCAGTAATAAAAGGTGAAATAATAAAATGTATACTTGATGACTGTGTAAACGTAGTTTCAAGGCAGGTGTCGCTTAGATATTGATTGCTACTTTGATATTTTTAATATAACTAATTGCTTTTCTAGTAGCTCATTTTACCTGTGTATGTGGTTAGTTTTTAACAAAGATAAAAACACGATAATTTCCCCAATAATACGCGCAATGAAATTTGGCAAAAAAAAATTTAATTTGGCAAAAAATAATTTCATTTCAAAAATATTTGGCAAGAGAGTGCCAACACTGACTCGATCCAGGGATTTTTCTGCCTATTTTGGGAATGGGTCCAGGTCCGTACGAATTGGGAAAAAGGTGTCTCTACAGACCAAAATTTTCCATGTTTTAGAAAAATTCAATTAATCACTGTTACACACAAGTAAATAATACTAATACCGTAATTTTCGGTGTATAACGCAACTTAAACACAGGTAACTCAAAGATGGAATAAAAGCCTCCAGTAATTGGAAATTCACAGATAACAACAGAAGGATTCAAGCCATCCACCAAACTTCCGACGGAAAAACGGTAATAAAACACCCAAGGATGGATAGGTATCTAGCTGTAATTCAATAAATAAAATAAAATAATTAATACCAAATCAATGTGTCCGTGTTATCATTCCCATATGAGCTACCAGTACGGTACTACTCTCGGGCTCAAAATAAACGTGCAGACCCAAATAATAGTGCAGGGGGAAATTTCCAGCAAATGTTTATAAATGCGGGAGGTAAACACCTGGCTCGCCCTGCTATTTTCATTTTTGGAATTCCTCTCAAGCGAGTGACGTATTTACTATAATAACTGTCAAACTTTGATAATTATTCAATAAACCCGATGGTATTATATACCTGCGTGCAATTGGGAATTTGGTGGTTGAAAATTGGGAAAAAGGTGCCCTTTTCCTATTGGGAATGGGGCCGCATACCGGACCCTGAGGACACCTAAAAAAAATCCCTGGGAGCAGATGATAAATACTATGTTTTCTACCCATAGAGAGTACAAACAATTATTTTCATTTTCACATTAAATAGGGGGTTTCTGCTTACAGTACAGTGATAGTACGGCTGGGTGGGTGGTAACCAGTGTTGTATTGCTAAAATATAAAGTGAGGGAACAGACCATTCATCGTGCAGCGATGACCGACGCAGAATGCATCGTGGGGGAGAGACCGTGAGAAGGTTTCATAGGTGGGGGTTCGGGAAAATTTTGTAAAAAAAATATCAAAGGAGGCATTTCCTCACGTCTCCTCTTCATATAGTCAAAAAAAAATCTGCAATAAATTTTTATCAAAAATGGTTTGTATGAATACAAATTGTCTGTATATTTATTACATATATAGAACTGGCAGGATTCATTCACTTGTCAACCCCCATATTTTCAAGTAGGTCTATATCAGGAATACCGAGGGATAACTTCTTGTCTATTGACTATTCTATGTTCAGCCTTATAATGGTGTACATGTATGTGGCTATTAAATTGCTTCGTGTGCTGCACAATGAGTAATTTCACCACGACGGCTAAATGTATACGTCCCTTCTGGCTAAAAAGTGAGGGGACGCTGTTCCCACAGAAAAACATCGCTGCCAGTAACCAGTATTATTATTATTATGAAAGAATTTATCAATCTCTACCAGAGATAGCCGGGGGACCTCGTGGGTAGTAAATGTACAATAACGACCCGGGGACCTCGTGGTGAGTAAATATATAGTAATGAACTGGGGACCTCGTGGGTGGTAAATGTATAAGTAATGACCTGGGGACCTCGTGTTGGTAAATGTGCAGTAATGACCCGGGAACCTCGTGTGTAGTAAATGACAATAATGACCTTGGGACCTCGTGGGTGGTGGATGTGCAGTAATGACCCGGGGACCTTGTGAGTAGTAAATGTACATGGGGACCTCGTGGGTACTAAATTTACAGAAATGACCAGTGGACCTCGCTGTCTTGATTATTTCTTTTCACATAACGTGGATCATACAAAGCTTAAATTAATTCTTATTATGAAACATAAATCATAACACAAAATTCTTCTTTGGGTTTCTGCTATCTTTTATTTTCCTATTCTTTATGACTATATCAGAAACTGCCTATACAGCAGAGTGCTCTACCTATCATTAGCTTATGTCAGCTTCCGGTGGGTAAGACATGGTACCTCTATTTGTGGACTCTTCTACTATAGGGCATCCCCCCTCTACTCACATAATGTGGGTTACACAAAACCAGTCATATTTCCTTTCTCATACTGTCATCGGCTGGGTACTAGTCTGTGGTTTTCTAAATTTAGCGTGAGTTTTTCCAGCCAAAACGGCAAAACCGATCACCACTATAAAGAAGGGTGCACATTTTTATGAGGGGTAGGTATCTGAGAATCAGAATTTTATTTTATTTGACCTAACCTGTATCTTCTCAGAGCTGTCGATGTTTGCTTTCATTTCTCTTTCTCTCTTTGTTTTGTCGACTAGTTTTTTCAATTCCATATTCCTCGTTTCCTTATCGAAAACTTCATCTGATCTCATGTTAACGTCTGCAGACTGATGTCGAATTTTGGGCTTGTCATAAGCAAAAGCATCGTCGGGTAACACATTATCCATATCAGCTGATCCCGTACGAGCAGCTTTCTTCTGGAATAGATCAAAATACAGGTGGTAATGGCAATGTCCACACATATTCAATCATGGGAGGAGCTTATGATTGGTAGGACAGTAGGCGTCTGCAGAAATAGTTTTACAGCGCATGCCTATATGCTATAATATACCCGAGAACATGCATTATTTTCATCTTTCATTATGAAAAATATGACGATTGTCACACAGCACACAAAACGAACAAGAGCTGCCTGTCACCCATCGCATGCTCCCCCGAGACGTTATACTGCTTCACTCAAAGAAATACCAAATAGTGCCATCCGTTATTGCAATCTCGACTTCAAGGTGGGAATACACATACTGGTATATGTATCTGCGTCCTACAGCTGTAGCGAATTTGCAGACATACCCAAGCAACATGTGCATGTACAGTAATGGTCTAAGTAATCGACGTCTTAACCACAGCAGAATTATAACCTATGGCTGAGATACTCAGGCAGACTGACCCAAAAATCTACATTTTCAGATAAACTAGGATGAAGAACTCAAGAACAGAAAACGCAAACAAAATGATTGAACGCTCAATGGAAAGTGCTCATGGTAGTGAACATTCATATCAAATTTCATTGAGTATACCCGCCATTTACTTTGGTTATGAGGTAGAGATGGGCGGTTAACCGTGGAATCAGTTCGGTTTCGGTTGTCGGGAAAAACCGGAAATGACAACCGTGGTAAGTTGGGAAAACCCGTGGTTTCGGTTGTCACAACTTCCTGTAATCATGGCAGAACACGACGAACAAACGAGTCCTGTGTGGAAATATTTTTCAAAGAAAGATAAGAAATCTAAGTGTGCCGCCTGTAATATATGCAGAAAGGAGTTCGCACGGTGAAATCGCGCGACGAATTAATTACGTTGCTTCCGTGTACACCTATTTTCGCCGTAGTAAACACAACACTAGTCAGTTTATTTCTCATGTTATTTAATCATTAAGGCCGTACAAATACTCTGAAAGCTGAATTTGATAACGAAGATACGATATCAAAAGGTATCAATGATTGTTACCCGCATTCCTTATTAGTTTTTATCACTGTTTGGATGTTAAATCGTCAAATATATTTGTGCGCCGTTGATTAAAAATGTTATGCCGGAATCGGAGCCGGAATGAATTATACCGTTTGTCGGTAAACTGTTGAGAAATAGCACTCATTCAGGTGACTTGTATTGGATGCATGTATACTGTATAGTGTGTACAATATTATGTTCCCTAAATATGGTAATAGGCATATAGCCAGATAATGTGATTGAGAGATTCTAGTCATGTTTTATTTTCATTTTGTTGTTTATTTCCAATTTTATTTTTCAAATCATAACTATACACATATATCTAGTCACACACATTAGTTTTATGCCAATATAAATGATCATTATATTATTTCACACTTATGATCATATGATGCTGAATTGCAGTCATACACAATACACAGACTCACTTGCATTCTAGCACTGCCACTCGACATGGACATTAACAATATACATGTAATAGTAACAATATGATACATAATTTAATATTATAAAAGGACATGTACCTCACAAGTTATGGTGATACAATTGGTGTGTTTTCTTTGTAATATGATGAAGCATAATTAGATTTTGTTCACATTAGTAATTTTTATTAATAAAAACCGAAACCGAAACCGAGACTCAACTCTTTTTCCACAACCGAAACCGAAACCGAGGCAAAATTTCACAACCGCCCATCTCTATTATGAGGATACTACAACATTGACAAAAATGTTACTTGTTAAACAAATTTAACCAATATCACCCATCTGAATTAGTGACCAACCAGAAGAGTGGAAATGACCCCACAATTGATTTTATGGGTGGAGTGATATGTCAGCTGATGTCAATCAAGAATTCACCATTCGACCCCAAATATGTTTATACTATGAAATAGTGTTGAAACGATTAGGGGTTTTCAAAAGTCGACCAGTTGACAAGAGAAGTTAACTACAAGTCTAGTTGAACCCCATCTGCCAGCTACTGGTGACATGATTTACAACGGAACGATGACTTAGGTAACAACTTGAACAAGGCCCATTGAAGGATCAGTGAATAATGTAGTTCTAAGCTAATTAAAACAATATGCCTGCTAGTGCAGCTGCACACCAGCACTGAGTTGTTAGCATCTTTTGAGAAATCTAGGGACACCGTGCATGATGAGTTGAGCTCTCGATCTGCATGTGCTACACAAGCCTTGAAATAGTGAGCCTGTCATTTGCAGAATGAGGTCCCCAGAGGGTGAATTTAGTGATGCTACCCCGCATAGCGGGCTAGCATCACCAAATTCACCCTCTGGGGACCTCATTCTGCTTACACCTCAGCAGAATGACGTTCCCAGAGGGTGAATTTGGTGATGCTAGCCCGCTATGCGGGGTAGCATCACTAAATTCACCCTCTGGGGACCTCATTCTGCAAATGACAGGCTCACTATTTCAAGGCTTGGTGCTACACCTGTATCATGTGTTAACACATGGCAGCATATCGGTGTCATCAAAGGGTCACTAAAGGGAGTAATAACTGGATCTCTGAATAATAAGAGTACCGATCTACATGTGCTACACCTGTATCCTGTGTTAACACACGGCAGCATATCGGGGTCATCAAAGAGTCCCTAATGAGAGTAATAACTGGATCTCTGAATAATAAGAGTACCGTTGTATTGAAGTATGTTCATTATTTGAAGGGATCTTTATGGCAATCAGTAGGCCATGTTGGGGATTTGTTTTGACTAAGGCCAAAAAAAAAAACAATCTCTGTTTCCGATAACATGGGGAACATTTTCCAGGTAGGCAGGCAGGTTTTTTTTTTTTTACATTTTTTTTTTTTTTTTTACCGGCCATTTGAAAGCGATAAAATCATAGTGTAGTACACCCTTTAACATGTATTATAAAATTGGCATGCTTTTATACATGTTAACTGGTAATATATTATACAGCTTGCTGGACTATTAGGTCATGTATTAGGTATTAAAGATATTCTATGAAAATAAAGTTTTGGAGACAACTTCCAATTGAATGTATATAATGGCTACTAGTATGTGCTCAAGTGTGAAGATTCAAGATATTAGGCTATGGCTGTGGGTTTAGAGTTATTCCTCTTACATAGTCCATGCAGCTATCAGCCCACAATGCAACAGTATCATCTGAAACCTTTATTTACAAATTACATGTGGCCAGAACAATGTTTCTGACTGTTCTTCCAGATGTCATGGATATGCAGGAGTAAACATGTTTTGTTCCAATCTTCCCCTGAATATCTCTGGTGTAGATTGGGCCTGAAGTTACACATTTGATGCCATTGTATTCATCACTGCCTACGCAATTTTCCAAGTGTTGGTGTTGGAAGAGAGATCGTTTTGTGGAATAAATAGTTGCCATTTCAATCAAACTTATTGTATTTTCATCCCCTCTTATTTCTCTTCATAGATGATCATTATTTTTAAGTGACAATGCAGAATTGATTACCTGCCAACTTTCAGTGTAATTAACAGCAAGTTATCACATAATCCTTACAGTACATGTATGCACATCAGATGATCAGAAATGTGTGTTTAATATTTGCATACAGTGCAGTTGTTTCTATCACAGTAGTATTTGCTACTTGGTCGGTATAACATCAAAGAGCCTGTCGTAAATAGTTACACGGAGTTGATTCATGTGACCCACTGAGGCGTTTGGTTGGTGACACAGTGATCCAGTTGGTGTGTCATTCATAACAGACAGTTGTTTATTTGAAGTGGGTTAAACTCAGGTTTCTGTGAATATTCAAGGATGCCAATGCATTTTAATCTTGGATAATGATTTCTTCTGATCAATGGTGATGGCAATTTCGGCTTTTGACGACGCTAATTTCCAGGACTGATTACACAATACAGACATTCATTTTCCCACCAAAATGCACGTGCTTTTCACGGTTTAATTTTGTCGCGAACAGAGTTGTCTTTCAAGTATGGTTTGCGCCCAATTCAGCGAAGGAATTTAAGGGAGCTACCGGTATAATACATTGTAATTTTTTAAATACACAGCCCACAAAATACGGGGGGATTTCCGTAGTGACTCGTCAGGGTAGAGTTTGATTTACGCCAGGCTATTCACTGCGTAGCATGGCCGACCGGTTTGTCTTATTTATATCCAGAATGCGCGATCGCGTACACCGACCTGCACATGCGTCAGTTTTGTATGTGATGGGTGTTTAGTTCTGCTGTTGGTATTGTAAAAACCATAGCTATTAAACTCACAGACGGACAGGTTACTATGGACAAGAAAATCTCAGCCAGGCCGGGTAACGGAAACAGAGACGTTTTTTTTTTTGGCCTAATCGCCTGGCGAATTTCAGTGTATTTAATAATCGAGTCGACATTGATTAGGTCCAAAAAATATATACCTGTGTTTCTGGTGACATGCAAGACAAAAATAGGGGCGGGCGGGTGTCTTTTCATTTTTTTTTTTTTCATTTATTGTGTTAGCCGGGCTGCTGAAAAACCCACCCACCCCTAGTGTTCGGAAAAAATTTGCAGACCCCTCCCTGCTGTGAGCTAATTGAAGTGTGGTATAATTTTTGGTTTAACAGTACACGCGATGTGTCCGTTTTATACGGAAATGAATCAAAAAATAAAATTGGATGCGTACTAATTTTCCAAAATCAATAAAATGAACAAGGTCGGGGGTGCCGGAATAGGGGTGGGTGGCTCACCAGAAACACAGGTCTTTTTATTTTGGTCTTAATCGACTAATCGTTTCCATGCTACTATGGAATGCTGACATTCTGATTCCCGATTGACCAGGTCAAATGGATGAATTGTTCTATCTGACATGTAGTATTTATTTTTATCTGTTCTATGCATATGACATATTCTTAAGTTCCTATAATATCTGTTGCATGAGTTCGTACACCAACAAAATACCTGAAGTTTTGCTTCTTTCTTTTTGCTTTTCTTCTCGTTTTTCTTTTCCTTTGCCTCAATTTTCTTCAAGTTGCCCATGATTTCTTCTTCCTTCTTTAATTGTTCCATCCTCTGTCTTTCTAGTTCTTTCTTGATATCAAACCTAGTGTCCAGCTTGTGGCTTGCACTGAAAAATAACAAAGAAATGTGAGGGAGCCAGTCAGGTTGTCTTCTCAATCTCAATATGTCTGGCATGAAGTTTTGGGGTTCAGTAATTATATATGTAATGCAATGGATTAAAGTGATGTGAAACACTCCGGTATGGTGATCAGATAGAAATGGAGAATAATCTTGTTCAAAGTAGTAATTTTTACAAATAGTATATCCAAATTGACAACACACACCGTCATTTTTATATATTAATTAAATGCAGTGACTCTCGTAGGCAAAATCATTTTTGTTAGTTTATCGCCGATAGATGCGTCCCGAATTGAGTAGTAAATATTTACATTTGAACGTAGTTCTGAGGATGTTTTCTATGGAGTGTTACGGTCGATTTGCTTCAAATTTTCGGCGATGTTAGTAGAATGTTACATTCCTCCAGTTGTCATAGCGCCTGAATACTAACTATCAGTTTAACGCACCCAAACAAAAAACCATTCCCCCCGTCAGTTGTGGCATGAAATCCCGCTCATTCACAAATAAATGACATTATTAAAAACTTTTTCAGTCTTGTCTGTGTCGACAGGCTATATATCCACTTATTTTCATAAATATTGACAAAAATGAAATCGACACAGTTCATCTCCCGAAAAAACAAGTACATAATATGTCTTTAATATTTGAAATCCAAGATGGGTACTGGCAGCCATGTCTTTTAACAAATTTTTGAAAATATTGATGGCTCTCATCTGGAGGTCACCCCGAAGATCAATATGAAGTTTGGTAACGATAAGATGAGGAAATTGTTGCTGAATCATGGACGCAGTCTCACGAAATAATACAGACACAAACCCATGGCAATAGCTCAAACATGTTGAGCTGAAGAGGTATAAAGAGGTATAAACCTTGGTTTAGTTTCCTTCACTTGCTTCTCTTTTTCTGTCTTCACCATCTTCTCTCTCAGCTCCTTCCCAATCTTCTCCATTTCCTGTGAATATTTTCAATGAGTTACATAATTATAAAGGCCATTAACCCTTTACCCAACAAACCGGCCAAAACCGGCCAAATAAAGCTTCAACAGCCTAAAATATCTTCGGTCTGTCTCAATAAAACCATACAAATATGGATATCATTGGAACCGGCTCCTTGACCGCATTGTGATAGTTACAGTTAGCCCTGTGCCAATGCATTCTCTTATATATGCGAGTCGACCATAGGTCGCCTCGCATATATAAGAGAATGCATTGGCCTAAAAAAAAATCTTTTTTTAACACTTTTTACCATTTTTTCTTACATTCTTTAACAATTTTATAATTTTTAATGTGTTAAGCCAATGCATTCTCTTATATATGCGAGGCGACCTATGGTCGACTCGCATATATAAGAGAATGCATTGGCACAGGGCCCTTCTGTTGGGTAAAGGGTTAACCCTTTTCGTGATGGGAGCTGAGCTGGTGGTGCATTAAAGATCCTTTGCCAGTGCATTCTCTTATATATTCAAGTCTCCCATATAGAGCCTCACACATATAAGAGATTACACTGGCTTACAAGGTTAAGGTGAATATTGTTAGGCTAATGTAATCTCTTATATATATATGCAAGGCTCACTATGGGAGACTCGCATATATAAGAGAATGCACTGGCTTACAAGGTCATGGTAAATATTGTTAGGCTAATATTCTCTTATTTATGTGAGGCTCACTATGTGAGACTCGCATATATAAGAGAATGCACTGGCTTAGAAGACAAGGTAAATATTGTTAAACCAATGTATTCTCTGATATATGCAAAGATCACTATGGGAGACTCGCATATATAAGAGAATGCACTGGCTTATAAGGTCAATGTAAATATTGTTAGGCCAATGTATTCTCTAGTGCTGAAACGGATATCCGGATATCCGGTTGGCAACCGGCTACCGTCGGCAACCGGTTGAACTACGATCAACCGGTTAACCGCTATGTATTACACACATGCAATGCCACTGACAAAAACTAACGTATTCAGGTCCTTAATCAGCATAGACTGATAACAGTAGCTTTTAAACACGGGTACTTTATCAATTTTGCTACAAACGTTATCACTTGGGGGGTATACATTCGAAATTACGCATATTAAAAGTCAAAATCTGGTGCCAGATAAGTCTTCCATGAATGGCAGATTACATAGTCTGGCATTAGCCGGTAAACATCAAATATGCATGACGTCATCTTTGATTATCCGATGTCTGGTAAAACATGTGCACTGACGCCACTGGGTCATCGGCAAAGATCAATACAATCGTTTTCACTGCAGTATACGGCGTGGTCATTTGACATCTACTCTCCGACTGACTACTTGTATATAGTATGATGGATACCCAAGAAATTAGTAAATCAGATGTCTGGGCACACTTCAAAGAGAAATTGGCAGAATGCAAACTCTGAGAACCAACCCTATTTACATACGCTCGGTCTATACTTCTAACATTACTGAGTTTGTGTAATCTCAGTCGATGAATTTCAAATGAACTCGAATCAAAATGGTGTTCCCCTGCAGTCAGACTTATTTGCATCCTAATGACTAATTCTCAGCATTTGATTGTCTTCTAACAGAAAACTGTTTTTAGCAGGTTTTCAGCTGTTTTTTTTTATTTTCATTTGTTAACTACATAAAGTTCACAAACTTCATAATTGTGTTTATCGGTCGTCAGTCATCCTATCTATCTCAAATCGCCAAAAAACACCCAGCGGTTAGAATACCTGAGTCACATGATTTAATAATCGGCCAGTCCCGCAATCACTATAATGGCAATACAAAACTGTCGATATTTGCATGTATGAACATGTATATAGGTCACACAATATTCTTCCCAAAATGAGAACGATAATAAGTCAGGTAGCAGTCGCAACTGCAGTACAAATAGGTCAAGTATGACACGTCTATTTATAAACACTGCGAGTTTTAGTTCACTGTGTCATCTGCCACGTGGCTTTGTGACGTTCGTGTTTGGTGATTTACATTCGTTTAATACAAGCTCTGTCTGTGTAAACATTACGCGAGTTTGCCATACAGTTAATAAATCAAATTATGCTGATATATTGGTACAAATTATAGTATAAATAATCAGTATAAAGTCATAGGTTGAAAATAGCGGATAACCGGTTATGATCCGGTTACACATCGCGGTTAACCGGCTACAAAAATAGGTCAACCGTTTCAGCACTAGTATTCTCTTATATATCCAAGGCTCACTATGGGAGACTTGCATATATAAGAGAATGCACTGGCTTACAAGGTCATGCAGGGACCAGCCTAGACCAGATTTTCAGGGCGAAATGACTTCGCCCTACTATAAAAATAAGGCGAAGTGGCCGTTCTATAGGGCGAAGTGAGTCTACAAAATTTAAATTGATCAGTACTACGACAGGAGTCGCTATAGAACGAAAATAGGAGAGATGTAATATGTCAATTAAACTTATGAAACAATGGTTGAAATATGGAGTCTTTATGTTCACTTCATGACCCTAATAACTATTAATAATACCCAAACATAATTGTGAGAGGATAGCAGCATTTTATATCGTAATTGTGGGAGAATGACAGGATTTTATATCATATTTTTCGAGTTTTTAAAAATGCCAACTATATTTATCAAACCGAAAAGAAACGAAATCATAAACACTTTTACTGCGCTCTATTAGTAATCCCGTTTGAAATTTTAATATGCTTCACAAATGAATTTGTTTAAAAATTTCTTTAACCAAACTCCATAGAGGGGGTGATGAACTGACACGTTGTGAGAGCTGTGAGTTGTAATCTTCATTGTAAGGTGTGGTAATCACGGTAATCTAAAAATCACAACAACCAGATTAACACTTGAGGCCCGACGATGTTTTCACAGCTGCCAGTAATCAGACTCCGTTGTCAACATGCTTCCAGATTGGAGCAATACAGGTGTTAATTGTTTATAAAACACCCTGATAGTGGAGTATTGTGTGCAATCACAGTTGACAGTTGTAAATTATCATAAATTATTTGGGGCATTTTGCCGATTTTCGTCAGTCAACTTTGGAATTTTCAGGGCGACTTGAACTTCGCCCGACTGCAAAAATAAGGCGAAGCGGACGGCGCTAGGGAGACTTCTTCGCCCACGTTGCCCTCTCGGCTGGTCCCTGAGGTCATGGTAAATATTGTTAGGCCAATGTATTCTCTTATATATGTCTCAAATTCTGCAAAACACACTCCTGAACTAAAATTAAATTTCGTTGTTTTGATAAAATATTTCTAACAGAAAATATTGAATGAGAGGTCGATCGATGTTTAACCCATCCCTTGGCTATGTTTGGAATCGGAATCATAATCTAGTGTTTTGATGTTGAATTATAGAGCATACTGTTATGTACTTAATAAGTATATGTATAGACAAATGTACATATTACACCAATTCTCAAATTATCAGCTGAAATTATTGGAATTTATGGTCCTAGTGCCAATTTTGCACTACTGTAGTCACTTTGACATTAGTAGGCATATAATAATATTGGAATATCAATAATAGGACCCCTAACTAATATTCAAACTTAAATGAACAAGGATGATGTCAAATTGTTCAATGCAGCAAACGACACGACACACTTGGTCATTGATTGGTAAAATATATCCGTTAATATCCTTGAGTTGTTGGTGATAAATCGTTACCTTTTCTCTACGTTTCTGCTCTTCTAGTAATTCTTTCTGAGTTGGTTGTTTGGGTTTCGATGGTAACTTTTGGCTAGCTCTGTGTTTCGCTTTCTACAAAAGAAGGAAACTTAAGTACAGTTAAACTTCGTTAAGTCGAATCGCAAGGGACCGTTTGATTACTTCGAGTTATCCATGTGTTCGACTTAACCATTTCGACCATTTGGTGACTCCAAATTCCAACTAGTTCGACCCGAAAATAATTGTTTTCAACCTTGTGCACGCTATGTACTCGCGATAGATCAATAGTCAGGACTATGCTGATCACATACAACAGACGGGATGATATTTGTTCTGATTATTTATTGAATAATGTAATAAAACACAGAATATGACAGCAAAACATCAACAAATTTGCGGTAGAGATAACAAAAGTACATTTCATTTGACCCGGAAGTGGTTACCATGAATATTATTTACAAAAATTAGGATCCATGACTGGAAATGACTGGTGATCAAGGACAGTGGTTTCTGCATATATTTAGTCGTTGAATCTTTCTTCAGTTTATCGCTGCTTTCCAGCATTTTCATTAGGTCGTCGGCCGTGTTTGCTCGTGTCATCATATATCGCAGTACAATGTCACGGCCATACATTGCATCATCTTGCGTTCCTTTGCCACCAATCGCTACAAAAAGCCATTCTACGATGCTTTTAACATCCATTTTTTCTTTCCGTCATAAGACGGATGGCGCATTTCTACGTTTGGAACATGGTTTTCGTTTTGGGAAGACATGACTGAATGAAATTATTCTCTATATCAAGCAGTTTAAATATGATTTTTAATTTCGTCTGTCAACACTATACTAATCCCCACACGGTGGAAATTGACCCACGCACCTCGTTAATATGTTAAATAAATAATGCATTAGGACAAACCAAGACTCTAAGAAACTTCACAGCTTTTTATGCAATTGAATAGAAGCACACTGAGTTAAAATCAGATGGCAATGCTTCGCCGACGGCACTTCGACTGGAAATGAAAATTGAGTGCAAAGTCCAACAAAAAGGGCCCTATCTCTGGTAAAAATTGGCGAGCAGAACCCAAATTCGAAATTGATCTGTATTTTTAAGATGGCCTATAAAATATATTGAGCCAACAAACATGGAAGCTAATGCATTGTCAATCATAACACACAGGCATAAGGAACATAATATTAGACTTTTACCCTGTGCCAATGCATTCTCTTATATATGCGAGCCAACCACAGATCGCCTCGCATATATAAGAGAATGCATTGGCCTAACAATTTTTTATCATTTTTTTATATAAATTTTTCTTACAATTTTTAGGACATAAAATAAAAAACATCCATTACCCCACACATAAATAGAAGCATATAGAAGAGTGTTGTCTGCTCATGTTTGTCTGGGGCTCTGTATGGGTAAATTATAAAATTGTCCTTGGTAACAGTCCACTTATCGCTAATAATCAAATAGGGAGAAGTTACTAGGATGGTCCCTGACCATGGATGGGCTTATAGGTTTGGTATCATTAGTTTGTTGTTTTATAAACATACAACTTGGATAGGAAAAAATATTTTGCTTGATGTTGTTCTTTGTACAAAATTTATTGCCAAATAGGAAACACACAAAAAGGTTTTGACATATTAATTAAATGCCATAACTATTGTTGGCTTAAATGGGAACTGTATGGCCATAAACTTATTTTCATTATAATTACCATGTTGTTTCCATCATTCATAGAGCACATGAGTGTATTTAGCACTCGTCCATGGCTCAAATTCATTCATTTGTTGCATATATTCTGTGGAGTATAATAGGAGATGGTCCCATAAATGGCTGGAATTAATGTAGTCACCCTTTAATTCATTTCATCTATTTATCAGTAAATAATTCTGTCAGAGTGAAAAGCTAAATATTTACATTTTTGCATAGTACAAATATCTGTCTTTTTTATGAATGGTGCAACTGATGTGGCTGAATTTATCAGAAATAATAGAGTATTTCATTCTGCAAACAGGCATACTGAACTATCAGCTTGAAACACTGAAATAATCGCATAATATGCCTTTAATGCCATGGTAAATATGCATCTTAGGCATGAACTCACTCGGTATGTATTGTTTTTATGAACTCACTCGGTATGTATTATTTTTATGAACTCACTCGGTATGTATTGTTTTTATGAACTCACTCGGTATGTATTATTTTTTCTCCGATCTTAGGCATGAACTCACTCGGTATGTATTGTTTTTATGAACTCACTCGGTATGTATTGTTTTTATGAACTCACTCGGTATGTATTGTTTTTATGAACTCACTCGGTATGTATTATTTTTATGAACTCACTCGGTATGTATTGTTTTTATGAACTCACTCGGTATGTATTGTTTTTATGAACTCACTCGGTATGTATTGTTTTTATGAACTCACTCGGTATGTATTGTTTTTATGAACTCACTCGGTATGTATTGTTTTTATGAACTCACTCGGTATGTATTATTTTTTCTCCGTCTCTGGCCTGAAGTATTTCGCCACTCTTCACAATAATGCAATTTTTCTAACTGAAAATAGAAAAATGATCATATATGGAACTAGCCGATGAGCCCGACGTTGTCCGGGCTATGCAAAAACCAAATTTCAAGTCGATGGCTCTACCCGTTTCCGAGATCTGGTCTGCGCATGCGCGAAGCTGGTGTCGCACGGGCTCGGCGACCCGATAAAATTCGTATCCGGGGCAAGATACATTCACATACCAAATTTCAAGTTGATAGCTCCACCAGTTTCTATATATTAGATGTTCCCGTATATCTCTCTGCAGATGCTAATAACGTTGAATGGTAAATAAACGCTCTTTATAGCGATGCGTCAAAATCAAACGCTCATTAAATTATCACTTGATTAACCACCGCAGTGCCGTTTTTTGTGACTGAGAGTGGAGAATGGGTGCTCTGGGCTTCTCCAAAATGCGACGTCGACGATTCCCGTGGGATTTTACCTTTGGATAGGAAGTTTGGTCTCGATCAGTCAACCCGTTTTCGATTCTATAAAGGACATACAGACAGAGGTCTTCAAAATATATAATAGACTAGCCGATGAGCCCGACATTGTCCGGGCTATTCAAAAACCGAATTTCAAGTCGATAGCTCTACCCAGCCCGACGTTGTCCGGGCTATTAAAAAACAAATTTCAAGTCGATAGCTCTACCCGTTTTCCGAGATCTGGTCTGCGAAGCTGGCGTCGCACGGGCACGGCAACCCGATAAAATTCGTATCCGGGGCAAGATACATTCACACACCAAATTTCAAGTCGATAGCTCCACCCGTTTCCGAGATCTCGTCTGCGCATGCACGAAACTGGCGTCGCACGGGCTCGGCGACCCGATAAAATTCGTATCCGGGGCAAGATACATTCACGTACCAAATTTCAAGTCGATAGCTCCACCCGTTTCCGAGATCTCGTCTGCGCATGCGCGAAGCGGGCGCCGCACGGGCTCGCCAATACGACAATGTCCACCGCCTGGTCAAACTACACACATGTACCAAGTTTCGTCCCGATCGGTCGAGAATCGTAGATTTGTATCAATGACAAACATACAGACAAACAAACAAACAGACAGAGGTCTTCAAAATATATATGAGACTAGCCGATGAGCCCGACGTTGTACGGGCTATTCAAAAACCAAATTTCAAGTCGATAGCTCTACCCGTTTCCGAGATCTGGTCTGCGCATGCGCGAAGCTGGCGTCGCACGGGCTCGGCGACCTGATAAAATTCGTATCCGGGACAAGATACATTCACATACCAAATTTCAAGTCGATAGCTCCGTCCGTTTCCGAGATCTCGTCTGCGCATGCGCGAAGCTGGCGTCGCACGGGCTCGGCGACCCGATAAAATTCGTATATGGGGCAAGATACATTCACATAGCAAATTTCAAGTCGATAGCTCCACCCGTTTCCGAAATCTCGTCTGCGCATGCGCGAAGCAGGCGCCGCACGGGCTCGCCAATACGACAACGTCGACCGCCTGATCAAACTACACACACGTACCAAGTTTCGTCCCGATCGGTCGAGAATCGTAGATTTGTATAAATGACATACAGACAGATAGACATACAGACAGACAGACAAACAGAGGACTTCAAAATATATATGAGATATGTAACTAGTGCCATTGATTAAACTGTTAGGGGGTATTTCAGCAACTATTGTGCAAGGCTCTGCCAAGTCCAATAGATGCCAAATCCACCAAGCAGACATAAACAATTTAACACTTCCATAACTGGAGCTTCCTGAAATTTTCCACAAACCCTGTGGCAATGCATTCTCTAAAAATGTTTATCTTGACCTTTTAAGCCAGTGCATTCCCTTATATATGCCAGGCTGCATATGGGAGACTAGCATATATAAGAGAATGCACTGGCATGGGATCTTTAATGCTGCACCAGTAAAGCTCCCATCATGAAATGGTTTAAACTGTTTATATCTGTGAGGGGAATTTGAGCATCTATTGGATAAGGCTCTGTCAAGACAAATAGTTTGAGCATCAGCATTAGCTCAATATTTTATTCAAGCCTGTGAATAGTGTGTCTGTCATTTGCAGAATGAGGTCCCCAGAGGGTGAATTTAGTGATGCTATCCCACATAGTGGGCTAGCATCACCAAATTCACCCTCCGGGGACCTCATTCTGATTAGGCCTAATCTTTTGGGAAGTATCTATAGTCTCAAATTAACATTGTTTTAGTTAATTTTTCCCTTCTGAGAAGTTTCTATATCCCATAATTTGCAAGAACATAAAATGCATAATAAACTATTAATGGGTGAACATCACCAACTTCAACTGCGGAATTTCAATCTGATCCTAGGTCTCCCATAGCAGTTGAGGCCCAAGTAGAATGAGGCTCCCAGAGGGTGAATTTGGTATGCTAGTATCGCAGTGTGAGATAAAACACCAAATTCAACCTCTGGAGACCTCATTCTGCAAATGACAGAAACACTATTTGCAGGCTTGCTTTTATTTATCCATCGCACAAAGTAGGGCCATATGAATTGGGCATTTTCATTTCAATTTGAATCTCGAATAGAATCAGCCAATGATTCCGAATCGCATCGAGTCTCGAATCGTTTCATCAGCCATATCAACAGTAAAGATGTAGATATCACTTGACTGAGTGGCCATACTGGTATCAATTTGCTCACTTCTTAACCCTTTACCCAACAAACCGGCCAAAACCGGCCAAATAAAGCTTCAACAGCCTAAAATATCTTCGGTCTGTCTCAATAGAACCATACAAATATGGATATCATTGGAACCGGCTCCTTGATCACACTGTGATGGTTACAGTTATGCCCTGTGCCAATGCATTCTCTTATATATGCGAGTCGACCATAGGTCGCCTCGCATATATAAGAGAATGCATTGGCCTAAAAAAAATATTTTTTTAACACTTTTTACCATTTTTCTTACATTCTTTAACAATTTTATAATTTTTAATGTGTTAAGCCAATGCATTCTCTTATATATGCGAGGCGACCTATGGTCGACTCGCATATATAAGAGAATGCATTGGCACAGGGCCCTTCTGTTGGGTAAAGGCTTAATGACGATAAGTGATCATCAGTAAACAATGTAAATATTATCTATAAATGGATCAAATGCGCATGTAGCCAATTAAGTACGCGAATTCTTTGCGACCATCTCTGTTATAAAATAATGAAAGAGTATCGGAAGCAATGAAGCGAGTAAGCAATCGCATTCATGCAGCTTAAATTTGACATATATATCAAATATTGCAAGATCAGTTGCGCCAGTCTTTAATGCTTCGGTGCCCTATAATACGTATGTGTGGTCGTTCATTGGTGTCATAATAATGAGAATGGAACTGGTGCCAATGATTCCATACAATTTGAAAAATCAGGACAGTCTATATCGTATCGAATTGAATAAGATGAAAGATTCTGAAGCACATCGAATTCAATCACGAATCGCAGCTATGTATTGCGTAATCGTGTCAACTGGATTATTGTTTTATAAAGACGCGATTAACAGGAAGTGTGTTGTTCTGGTGCTGTTACGAGTAACTACATGGAATGTATCCATAGATTTGATCACCGCAAAATATATGTCACTTCAAAGTATGTAATGTTCAAGCCTTGAAATAGAGTGTCATTTCAAGGCTTGGTAATGTTGATAAATGGTCCTTTTCATGCATATTCTTTTAAATTTCATGATGAATTGAATTAAAATGGAGATAAACGATATGTTGAGTTGGATATTCGGGATTCGAGAAAGAAAACAGTTTGTGAACTCATGGGCTTAATATACAGTAATGCCCTAACTAATCGACTCCTTAACCACAGCAGAATTATGGGTAACTTTCCAGGATTTAGTCAGAACTATGGCTTGTTGTCATTCATCGGAAAGCTCTTCCTGAAAAGTTACCCATAATTCTGCTGTGGTTAAGGAGTCGATTAATTAGGGCATTACTGTACATATAAGCCTGCTCGTTCACAAACTGTTTCATGCTAGAATCCCCAAATATCCAACGTTTATCTCCTATATAAATACACAATCAATCAAACAATAGAATACGAAGACTTACTTCCTCGGCTGTGAAGTCCTCACTGCACCACCCAGATTTTCTACAATTCTAAAACAAAAAATAGGATACATAGATAGAATGAAACAAGTGTGTGAATTGGACATGTTTTGCATGAGTTTGGTTAGTCCAAGTCTGCTTGTATGAAAACAAAATGCTGTTTTTCCTCCGAGACCACCCGATTACCATGTGTATGACATGAGTTATGTCCAGGGTTGGTGGCGGGAATTGGTCTATTTTACTTGATTTTATCTAACAAATCAATACCTGATGCTATATATATCGGAAAGAGTGACATCTTATGGTCATAATGGTGTATAATAATCTAACTTTCATGTTAAATTACACATAAAATATTCTGGTTTATTAGGACTAACATCGGTTTGTTTACATTTTAACTGAAAGCCGACGTGATCCATAATGTACTCGACTAAGTTCAGCTACTATGCCAACAATCCAGTACTCCCAAAATCACTCATAAACAATAGAGTACACCCATCGCCGACAATGTGCACTGTTATTTTATACCAACATCCCACCGCTATTATGTGTTCATCTTAACTGTATGCAGTCCTATATTACTTAGGCCTAAAAAAAAAAGACGTTTGTTTCCGCTAACCCGACCGACCCTGTTTTAACCCGCCGACCCTAAACTTTTTATTGCCATTGCAGAAAAAAATAAATTAGGACCAAAAACAAAAAAACAAAACAAAAAATTTTATTTCAATTTTTTTTTTCAAGTTAGGTCACAATTCATATCATAACAAGATGCAAAACATTTATATATATTGACATAAGAAATTTAAGTTTAAAAAAAGATTTAAGTTTAACAGTTGGAATCATACTGTAAAGTATGTTTGGCTTTATCTAGCTTTCATCTGTGAAAACTTCAAATAGTTTCAGTTCAGGTTTGTTATCATTCAGCCTTCAGACTTCAGTATTTCAATCAAATACAGTACAGGAACATTAACAATTTGATCGAATCAACCTGGTTATCAGATGGGATCTCATAATACCAAATGAAAGACTAACATAGAGATTAGTACTATAAATAGTAATTACTAACTTAATAGACATTGTTTCTGTACTACATGTAGTATATTATGTTACTATGTGTCTCACTTGAATTTTATAAAATAGCATATTATATGAATTCGAGTGATAATGGTAAGTCTCATTTCAAGCAGGATAAGCATAATCCATTGAACCAAAAGATATCTGACAATAACTTATAAGCATTTCCAATCCATACATTCTAGTATATAAAAATTCGAAAGTTATGCTTGAGAAACTTGATCAAATTGACGTCTCAGTAAAATTCATAATACTGACTCAAAGTTCCCTAGATTAGCTCTAAATGCAATGGATTTTCAAACATTTTCCAGGGGGAGAACCCCCACCATCAGCAGGGGGTCACCCCTCCTAAACCTTCCTCCGCCCAGGCCTCCAGGTTATGACTTTGGCATATCATTGCCCGAAAGCAGGTGTCGCCAAAAATACCTAGATCATTCACTGAATGCAGAGGAGAAGGTAGTGTTATGAAGCCATCATTAAGAGATCGGTACAAGACAGTCACTCCAATATGTGAACAGTGCAGTGGTGCTGGACTGACTCCAGTTGTCGCCAGACCATATGGGAAATATTAGAATTATCAAAGACTATATTAGTATATAGACTAGTATATATGTAAATATTAAAGCATATGTAAGATTGAATTGGAGTTTCTAGCTCCTCTGTCATCTGGGTTAACCTGATTGGGGCTAAGAAGTGCATATTTGGGTTATTGACAAGTATTATACAGTTATTTTTAAAGATACTGAGAAAAAAAAAGTTAACCAAAAAACAAAAGTTAAGCCTACATGTACCTACCTACCTTAATTTTGTTCAGCTCGTTAGCGGAAACAAAGGTATTTTTTGTTTAGGCCTTATTAGTTAAACATTTCTTATTCGGAATGTATCGCGATATATATATGCAATTTTTTATTTACAATTTACTGAGTATTAGTGATAGTATTCAATTTATGACCAAGTGGTTTTGTTTATGTTTACCTTACGATTGCTGGAATATTTTCGATGTCACTTCGTAAGGTTGAGTTTGCATACTTATTATAAATGGATATCATGTTTGAACATTTTGAATATAATTCCCCTACTACCCGAGACGTCTATATCAGTCTTCCATTTATTATGTTTGCCATGCATGTTGGTGTCCATGTGCGTTTAGACAATTGTGTCGAGTACCAAAGCACTACATAGCGAGAAATAGTTCTTCGGTTCTGGTATGAATTTCCAAACTTAATGAACCAAATTACACCAACTTTTAAAAAAATTTTGTGTGCTTGATCAGGGCAACGTGGTTAAGTTCACTTAGTATTTATATTAATACTGCGGATGTCCACACAATGTGGGTAAAATGTCGCCGATGGCAGTGCATGGTCTTGTCGAGTCATCAAGGGAGATAAACCATGCAGAAATGTTTTTATTTCACAATAAATTACCGCTTTCAATTTACAAGTGATGTGGTTTTCAGAACAAATATCATGCCTTCTATGGAATAAACCCGTTTATAGTCGCAATTATGATATTTTATTACATTTAATTGTAGTTTATTGAGCTGGTCACTAATGCCTAACTCATGTCATACACATGGTAATGTAGCGGCCTCGGACGAAAAACAGCATTTTGCTATCCCAATATCTCAGCTGGTTTTCATACGAGCAGACTTGAACTAGAGTTTGTTGTGAAGCGATGGTACAACAAGCAAGCCTGCACAAGTGTACATAGTAATAATATATATGGTTGTGATAATTCTAACTCTAAAATAGTTCACCATGCGCTCTCACACTGCCTGGCGACATTCACAGGTCAGAATCTCTGTACGTATATGATATTTTTTATACAATAAACTATTTATCTGTGTCTGTTGTTTAACTGCTTTATTATGCTTCTTTCCATTTGGTTGACTTACAATAACTGAGGAACGTGATTTGCGAGACGAATAAATTTTCGTGGTTTCGTGGTTGTTGATAACCACGAAATTAAAAACCCCATGAAAAAAATATCTGAAACCATGGCAGTTTTATGTGGGAGGTAACTTTATTGACCCGATGTACATTCAAAGTCTATGGTGCTAACTATCTATGAGTATATTAATGGAAGAGTAGCTATGGTCTAATTATAAATAACATAACAATAACACATGTTTTAATTTTTAGCTATCAACTTTTGTGAAACCCGACACAATTAAGTCGACTTTTGTAACAAGCTTTTAAGAGACCTATTTTAAGAGACCTATTTTAAGAGACCTATTTTAAGAGAACTATTTCCATATGTACATGTAGTTGACCGTTTGGGGGTAAATTTTATATGGGGCAGTTTTATTTAGATGTTGGGTTTGGTAAATAATGCCCGTTCTCACATTGATTGTTTTGAGAAGCAAGTGACTTGCATAGGCTTCTGTAATAAAATCATTTTGTTAACATTCTCGATAGTCGGTAACAAAATCTTGGACACTTGATGTTCTAATTACGCCTACAATGTGGAAGGACAATTCTCGATGGCTGCTGCAATTCTATTAGTTGGATTTGACTGTTATTATTGGGAATTTGGAGGTGACAGTTTTTAGATGCAAACCCACAAAAAAGTCATAAATGGCTGAACCACGAAAATTGATACCAACGAATTTAAAGTCATTAACAGTAACAAACTCCAATCAGGGTTTACCTCTCTTGATGACTCTGTAAGATCGCTGCTAATGGCAACATTTCACCCACATTTGGTGGACTTCCATGATATTAAGATATATACTAAGCGAGCAGAGCAAAATGCTGCCCTTGTTAAGCACATAAAATATCAATCTAAATTTGTGTGATATCTTACCTTGTTAGGAAAGTTCCACTAGAACCAAAGAACTATAATGTGAAATGGTGTGATTTGGTTCTCCGATTATTTTATCAACACAAAAGTCTAAAATCACATGGACGACAATGTCCCAACAACACGCATGGTAAGCCAGACTGCAATTTTGACGAATTGCTTGCGAAAATCAACAAAAAAACAACCGCTCTGATCATCCATTCTGTCATTAAGTTTTCAGTGTGGGAATAGTTCTCAAAGAACATAGGAAATTTGACTTTGGCACGATTGTTTTTCGCCATTTTGGTTGGAAAACCCCGTGCTAAATAAAGAACAATAGACTAGTACCCAGCCGGTGACAGAAAGGAAGTATGACTGGTGTGCTCTGGTAGAGATTGTCACAATTTGTTCGGTATGGAGAGGGAATCTGTTTATAGATCTGGTTCGGAGAGGGTTCATGAACTGTACCTGATATGCAAAATTAAAGAAACGATCCTCTTCTAAATCTTCTTCACTCTGCTGAAAATAATTTCTTTTTACTTCAAAACCTGAAACAGAATTAGGTTGGCTGTTACAGAGCTGCCACAGGAAATTTTGGAAAACCGTTCTAAAATGAGAAATCTCATTTCCAAAGTGATGATAAATAGTCCTGAATACATAGAAATTCAACTCGAAAATGGGAATTCATCGTATAATTATCACACAAAATAATTCACAACTCATTGGGGTACTTTATTCGCATTCAAAGATGGCAATCAAGTCTGAGTTTATAACCCATAGAGAGCCCCACATAGACTGGAGCAGACGACATATTTCCTACTAAATCCTGAAAGTTACTCATAATTCTGCTATGGTTAAGAAGTCGATTATTTAGGACATTATCAGCTGTCTCAATGAATTATACCTAAGGAGAAACATTCATACAAGTATCAAGTCTGAGTTTAGTGTGCCTGTCATTTGCAGAATGAGGTCCCCAAAGGGTGAATTTAGTGATGCTATCCCACAAAGCGGGGACCTCTGTGGACCTCATTCTGTTTAGGCCTCATCTTCCCTGGAAAGTTTCTTTATTATCAAATTTCTATAGAAACTTCTTCACAAAGATTCTATTTCTTTTTTAGTTTAGTTTCTCTATATCCCCAAATTGGCAGACGACACATTGCATAATCAAGGTTCCCAATGGGTGCAAATCACAATATTCAACATTTTGGAACTTCAAGCTGAGTCTATGTCTCCCATAGCAGATGAGGCCATGCAGAATGAGGTCACCAGAGGGTGAATTTAGTGATGCTGGCTATGTGGGATAGCATCACTAAATTCTCCTTCTGGGGACCTCTTTCTCAAAATGACAGACACACTATAATCAGGCTTGAGCATGCCTCAAAATATGTACTGGACATTTGCAGAATGAGGTCCCCAGAGGGTGAATTTAGTGACGCTACCCACACTGTGGACTAGCATCACCAAATTCATCCTCTGAGGACCTTATTCTGCAAATGACAGACACACTATAATCAGGCTTGAGCTTGGTGCTCCAACGGTTAGAGCATGCCTCAAAATATGTACTGGACATTAGCAGAATGAGGTCCCCAGAGGGTGAATTTAGTGACGCTACCCACACTGTGGACTAGCATCACCAAATTCATCCTCTGAAGACCTTATTCTACATGGCCTTTACATTTTTGTATTTGATGACATTCATATATTCTCTTTGTGTTTTAGATATATCAATCTAGAAGGTATATCACTAGGGGCCTTGGTGACTCAGTTGGTTAGGGGTACAACTCCAAGCCATGAGAGTTAAAATCCACATGTTTCCATCATGGACTTTGTAACTCAAAATTGTTATCTGGAGGAGTTGCCAGTTATTCGCCAGTGGTTTGCCGCACATGGTCATCGAGTTTATCAGCCATTGAAATCACTGTTAGATTTCCTCCACCACTAAAACTGGCAATGTCGTGATATGGCCTTAGTTGCTGAAAGCGACATTTAACCTAATCAATCAATTAATCACTACTGGGTTCTCAAATGTTAAGTTCTATTTGATTAGCACTGGGTTCCCTGATACACACAACAAAGAGATCTCATTTGAATAACAGTTGATGAATTTACTCGATCTTGTTTCCTAGAGGAATTTATTATTTACAAATAAACCTATATAATACAGGATTGTCAGAAGACAGACTATACCATCAACTGAGTAGGTAGAGAAAACATATCAACTGAGTAGGTAGAGAAAACATATAATCTACCTTACTGATATTTAAAATCACACAGTATTATTCAAGTCAAGGAACCCACCCATCAAAGCTCAGAGTTATCAGATATTGATTTTTGAAATCAGTTATTTTTCAAGGGATGTTCGTCAGGTGTTAACCCTTCAATGACTGGAGCTTCCTGAATTTGTTTTTGCGAAAACCCTGTGCCTCGCATAAATAAGAGAATACACTGTCATGGACCTTGTAAGCCAGTGCATTCTCTTATATATGTGAGGCTCCCATCATGAAAGGGTTAAACAACCACCTCAAATATCACATAAACCAGAGATGTAATTCACGTGTGATCATATCACTTTTAGTTTTAGTGTAATAAAATAAGTGTAAACCTACCTTAATTTTTCTGATATTTATCACAACCAAACATTAAATGTTCTTTGGCAAAATAGGTAGGGTGTAACACTTATTACAATTCTTTCTGAAAAATCGTATTTGTGGCATGTTTTAACACATGTATCTGTATTCACTTATTCACACATGTTGATACATTTTGTCGACTTCGTCTGCATGTGCTTAGTGTGTGTGAGCGATAAATCCAACATTCAGCTCTGTCCAACTCAATTTTACAGGATAACTTCCATTGTTTCAGTGTGATTATATGTGACCCGCCATTTCAAATCCAGTCGTAAGTCGGGATTTTTTTACCCTGTTCCAATGCATTCTCTTATATATGCGAGTCGACCATAGGTCGCCTCGCATATATAAGAGAATGCATTGGCCTAACAATTTTTTATCATTTTTTTAAATAAATGTTTCTTACAATTTTTAGGACATAAAATAAAAAATATCCATTACCCTGCAGGGAGCCCCACACATATATAGAAGCATATAGAAGAGTGTCGAATGCTCATGTTTGTATGGGGCTCTGTATGGGTGAAATTATAAAATTGTTAAAGAATACAAGAAAAAATTATTAAAATTGTTAAAAATTGTTAGGCCAATGCATTCTCTTATATATAGGTCGACTCGCATATATAAGAGAATGCATTGGCACAGGGTAAAAAAAATCCCGACTTACGACTGGATTTGATATGGCGGGTCACATATATGCTTAGGCATGGAATGGTATGCTATTCGAAATGGAATTATCATTATACAAGGCTAAGTCTGGATATAGTGTGCCTGACATTTGCAGAATGAGGACCCCAGAGGGTGAATGTAGTAACACTATCCTACACAGTGGGCTAGCATCAGCAAATTCTCCCTCTGGAGACCTCATTCTGCTTTGGCCTCATCTTCTGGGAAGTATCTATTGTCTCAAATTAACATTGTTTTTAGTTACTTTTCCCCTTCTGTTCATTTTTCTATATCCCCTAATTAGTAGAAGATAAAATGCATAATCGAGATGACTAATGGGTGAACATCACCAACTTCAACTGGAGAACTTCAATCTGATCCAAAGTCTCCGATAGGCCTAAGCAGAATGAGGTTCCCAGGGGTGAATTTGTCCATGCTAGCCTGCTGTGTGTGATAGTGTCACTATATTCACCCTCTGGGGACCTCATTCTACAAATGTCAGACACACTATATCCAGTCTTGTACAAGGCCACAATTCATCACTGTGGGTTAAAAGTTTTTAAGTCTAATGTGAATCGCGATTCTGCATATTGTTATGTGAACATTAATGCGGATACGTATTGTATAATAGCAGGGGTGTATCGTCATAGCGCTAGCATACTTACGATTTTTAAAGATATATTCTGCAAACACATCTATAAATATCTTCTTGAGATATCCCATCTGCAAATAAAATAAGATACTATGAATGGCTTTGATTTCCCCAGCCTCAATTTTCAGGGGCGCCGGAAGAGGGGGGGCAGAGGGGACAGCTGACCCCCCCTGCCCTTGACCAAGGGGGGCGAGCGGGGGCAGGACTTGCCCTTTTTCTGGAGACAGAAAATGCTTTTTGTGTGTTTAATCTCGTGTTTTTATAGCAAAATGTGACTTTTTTGGTCCAAATACCACCAATTTCACAAGGAATATTAATTTTTTGTCAATTTTATCACAAAACGGCCATAAAAACCGAAAAATACCATTAAAATAGGGATTTTTGCCAGAATGAATTTATGGTTATTTTCCCCGAGTTTGCTGAGAAAATGCCCTTTTTTGCGGAAAAGTGCCCTTTTTGTAGGCTCTGCCCCCCTGCCCTTGGATGCTTCCGGCGCCCCTGTCAATTTTCGTAGGGACGTGAATTCGTGGATCAGATATCCACATCAACATGTCGTACAATAGCAGGTTTATGACATCTTTGAGTAGGCATTATTGAGAAATCGGGTATTCCGGCGCCGAAAGAGTATCACACAATCAGTGCACTATAACAGCTACCGGCTTCTTTTAACCCTTTCAGTGCCAGATCAGATTTTTGTATCAACCCATATACCCTGTGCCAATGCATTCTCTTATATATGCGAGTCGACCATAGGTCGCCTCGCATATATAAGAGAATGCATTGGCCTAACAATTTTTCATCATTTGTTATTATTTTTTACAATTTTTTTTAATTTTAGTAAATTTTTCTTATATTCTTTAACTCTTTCAGTGCAAGACTTATTTTGTAGGTTTAGTGCCAGGGAATCTTACATTTTTCATGGGCATCAAAATTATTACTATGAATACTTGGTGATAGTTTTGAGTTATAAAATGCCCCTAAGGTTTTATCCAGTTTGTTTTTAAATTCGCTATAGCATGCTTAAGCAAACCCAGAAAAAAAACAACATTTTTTAGGGCCGATTTTACAGACCGTAAATTAGGGCCGATGAGATCGGCCCCTGGCACTCAAAGAGTTAACACGCTGGAGAGGTAGTTATTTATGTTTTATGCACGTGGTAAAACCAAGGCTTTATTAAGAGACCAATTCATTGAGCATTGTTCATACAAACTATTAACCCTTTACCCAACAAACCGGCCAAAACCGCCAAATAAAGCTTCAACAGCCTAAAATATCTTCGGTCTGTCTCAATAGAACCATACAAATATGGATATCATTGGAACCGGCTCCTTGACCACATTGTGATGGTTACAGTTATGCCATGTGCCAATGCATTCTCTTATATATGCGAGTCGACCATAGGTCGCCTCGCATATATAAGAGAATGCATTGGCCTAAAAAAAATCTTTTTTTAACACTTTTTACCATTTTTTCTTACATTCTTTAACAATTTTATAATTTTTAATGTGTTAAACCAATGCATTCTCTTATATATGCGAGGCGACCTATGGTCGACTCGCATATATAAGAGAATGCATTGGCACAGGGCCCTTCTGTTGGGTAAAGGGTTAAAGGGATCAGATGATAATAGGTTACTGAATAGGTTACTGACAAATTAAATTAATTACATTTCATCTCATCTTCCGTGTTTTTGTCAACCAATTTTGTGTGTTTGTCAACCAATATTACGACATGCCGATCTTCGCTTCAATCTCGTATATTGATATTTACTTTACCAACCCTGAGTCAATTAGTTCGTTGGATGTTGATTTCATGGTCGGGTCAAAAACACGAAATCAATGAATAGACCCACAAAAAAATGATTTTACAGTAGATGTATTCAAGGTTACATCCAGCAGAATAAAAACAATTTATAACTAACTGAAGTTAGCTCCACAAATCAGCTAATTAGTTAGCGTCGGCAGAGGCAAATTCAAAGACAAAAACAAGAGCATCGCTAGGGCGAGGCAAAATACATACTTTAGGCATTTTGAATTGTACTACCGCAAAATAAAATGATCATTTGAGCTTACAAAGAATATCTGAACCTAATTTTAATGGCAAAATGCGGTAAAATTCTAAGTAGAAAAACGGCTGTAACTCATGTGAAAATAATCTATATTCGAACTTGGCCTGTATCTTTAGCCGGGAAAAACACATACCAACTTTGGTTCAGATCAAATAATCCAAACTGGAGTTATCGATCGGAAACGAAATTTTTTAACAGATGGAGGGATGGCTAATGGACAGATGGATGGCTCGACAGACAGACGGACAGACTGATTACATATTATGACCTTTTTTCAAATTTGACACAATTTGAAATGCACGGACAGACAGACAGACATGCTGATTATAACAGTCCTCCGAAATGTTTCAGGGGACAAAAAGGAGGCATAACTCAGTCAACAATTTGAACTTGATCTGCGCATTCTCAAATGTCAACAACAAATCAAATTCCATGGAATTTTGAGTAATATTGTTGAAGTTATAATCCAGAAAAACCCAAACACATACACAAAGGCACACACGGACGAACGGACATGCTAATTATAATGGACTTTTGGGGGACAAAAAATATGATACAATCCACAATAATATGTCACCCTATAAATGCAATGAGATGAATTTGGAAACTTGAACCCGATACCACAAACAGCAAAAATTTTAGCGAATTGCTGATCTATATATATAAGCTTTGGATGTTAGCGTAACCATGCCCACAGAGGTTATTTAGACACTAACCAGAAATCAGTGCCGTTATTTTCCAATGGCATCATGATAGGTCAGAGTCCGCGCTGGACAGAAATTTACTTTTGCCAAATAAATTGCCAAACGAAGATATTTTTTGCCAAATTCTTTTAGAATTTGCCAAATATTATCCCTGTTTATAATAGTATCATTTTCTGGTACCTTGATTGAGTCTTATGTTTCGACACTCGCGGTTTGATATCGATAGAAAAGCAGTTAGTTAATGATTATACTCTCATCTCTATTATGGTTTATCATACAACAATAAACCAATCACCGAACAACAAGAGATGGACTGTCGTCCGGTGCATACCCCCTCATGGCATACCGCCTAGTGTGGGCACATCTATAACTTACGATGGCTATACTCAGACATATGGACCCAGAAATCAGCATTTTCATATAAACAAAGATGAATAACTATAGAACAAAAAACCAAAACAAACATTTGAATGTGCCATTAAATGTCCTCATAGTGGTGAACATCCATACAAAATTTCATTGAGATCCGAGCATTACTGTTCAAGTTATGAGCTGAACAGACATCGGATGGATCAAACAGCCAACATTTCCAGATAAACAAAGATGAATTACTCTAGAATGGAAAAGCAGAACAGAACAATGGAACCCCCTATTGAATGTCCTCATAGTGGTGAACATCTATACAAAATTCCATTGAGATCCCAGCACAACTGTTGAAGTTACGACATGAACAGACACCAGATGGACCAAAAAGCCAACATTTCCAGATGAACAAAGATGAATAACTCTAGAATGGAAAAGCGGAACAAAACGATGGAACCCTCTTTTTAATGTCCTCATAGCAGTGAACATCCATACCAAATCCCATTGAGATCCCAGTACAACTGTCGAAGTTACAATATGAACAGACACCAGACGAACCAAAAAGCCAACATTTCCAGATGAACAAAGATGTATAACTCTAGAATGGAAAATCCGAACAAAACGATGGAACCCTCTATTGAATGCCCTGATAGCAGTGAACATCCATACAAAATTTCATTGAGATCCGAGCACTACTGTTCAGGTTATGACATGAACAGACACCAGATGGACCAAAAATCCAACATTTCAAGATAAACAAAGATGAATAACTCTAGAATGGAAAATCCGAACAAAACGATGGAACCCTCTATTTAATGTCCTCATAGTTGTGAACATCCACACCAAATTTGGTTGAGATCCCAGCACAACTGTTGAAGTTACGACATGAACAGACACCAGACGGACCAAAAAGCCACTATTTCCAGATAAACAAAGATGAATAACTCTAGAATGGAAAATCCAAACAAAACGATGGAACCCTCTATTTAATGTCCTCATAATAGTGAACATCCATACCTAATTTCATTGAGATCCGAGCACTACTGTTCAAGTTATGACACGAACAGACATCGGACGGACGTACGGACTCACGGACGCACGCACGGACGGACGCACGGACGCACGGACGGACGGACGGACAGGTGCAAAACAGTATACCCCCCTTTTTTTTTTAAAAGGGGGTATAATAAAATGGTAGAAGCATTGCTTCATTGGAAGGGAACATCACAAGGGGATTAGCTATGTAAATACCACCACCACCACAATAAATACGGGTAATCCCTCCACCCATCGATACTAATGCTATCAGATTAACTGCATCTTGTTATCTTTGCCGAATCCATATAAAACATATAAAAACTTATATAATTCCATTCTAATAATTTCCTAAAATGAATGGTATTGATTTACCAATATTTTTCAACTTTATTGAGGAATTAAAAAGTGACTTGCCAAAACTTTTGCCAAATGAAAATATTTTTTGCCAAATGTGAATTATTTTTGCCATTGGCAAATTTGGCAAGTGGCAGCGCAAACCCTGTCAGATAGGTGCAGGAAATAGCCAGAGTTTACCAAAAATGAAAGTGTCAATGACACTGTAGCTCAACTTAGGTAGGGGAATAATTTAATGGTTGACAGTAAATGGAGGAATAGGAAAGGTGATAATTGAAATGTCTAACCTGCGCCAAAGGATTTAGTGATGCAAAGAGTAAAATACAAGATGGCTGCTGGTGGCCATTTTTTTTGACCAATTGACCCCAAAAGGACTCGTTCCCATCTACGTATAATTGTTAACATCCATGACAAATTTTATGAAGATCTGACCAAAGCTACGACCTACAAATTTCATGATGATCAGACGAACAGTACGACCTGTAGACCGCGCCAATGGATTGAATTTTGAAATCCAAGATGGCCGCTGGCAGCCATGTTATTTGGCCGAATGACCCCACAATGATTCGTTCCCATCTACATGTCAATGTCAACATTCATGACAAATTTCATAAAGATTAGACCAAAGGTACAACTCGTTCCCATCTACATGTCAGTGTTAACATCCATGACAAATTTAATAAAGATCAGACCAAAGGTATGACCTGTAGCCCACGCCAAAGGATTTAGTCATGCAAAGAGTAAAATGCTGGTGGCCATGTTTTTTGACCGAATGACCCCAAAACGACTCGTTCCCATCTACATGTCATTGTTATAATTCATGACAAATTTCATGACCATCTGACCAAAGCTACGACCTGTAGCCCACACCAAAGGATTTAGTCATGCAAAGAGTAAAATCCAAGATGGCTGCTGGCGGCCATGTTTTTTGACCGAATGACCCCAAAACGACTCGATCCCATCTACATGTCATTATTAACATCAATGACAAATTTCATGATGATCAGACGAACAGTACAACCTGTAGCCCGCGCCAATGGATTGAATCTTGAAATCTAAGATGGCTGCCAGCGGCCATGTTTTTTGGCCGAATGACCCCAAAATGACTCGTTCCCATCTACATGTCAATGTCAACATTCATGACAAATTTCATCAAGATCAGACCAAAGGTACGACCTGTAGCCCGCACCAAACGATTTAGTCATGCAAATAGTAAAATCCAAGATGGCTGCTGGCGGCCATGTTTTTCGGCCGAACGACCCCAAAATCCCTCGTTCCCATCTACATGTCATTGTTAACATCCATGACAACTTTCATGATGTTCCCATCAAAGCTACGACCTGTAGCCCGCGCCAAAGGATTTAGTCATGCAAAGAGTAAAATCCAAGATGGCTGCTGGCGGCCATGTTTATTGGCCGAACGACCCCAAAATGACTCGTTCCCATCTACATGTCAATATTAACATCCATGACAAATTTCATGATGATCAGACAAACAGTACGACCTGTAGGCCGCGTCAATGGATTGAATTTTGAAATCTAAGATGGCCGCCAGCGGCCATGTTTTTTGGCCGAATGACCCCACAATTATTCGTTCCCATCTACATGTTAATGTCAACATTCTTGACAAATTTCATAAAGATTAGACCAAAGGTACAACCTGTAGCCCGCGCCAAAGGATTTAGTCATGCAAAGAGTAAAATCCAAGATGGCTGCTGGCAGCCATGTTTTTTGGGCCGAACGACCCCAAAATCACTCGTTCCCATCTACATGTCAATATTAACATCAATGACAAATTTCATGATGATCAGATGAACAGTACGACCTGTAGGCCGCGCCAATGGATTGAATCTTGAAATCCAAGATGGCTGCCAGCGGCCATGTTTTTTTGGCCGAATGACCCCAAAATGACTCGTTCCCATCTACATGTCAATGTCAACATTCATGACAAATTTCATGAAGATCAGACCAAAGGTACAACCTGTAGCCCGCGCCAAAGGAAATTGTTGACGGACACACGGACGACGGACGCCAAACCATGGCAATAGCTCAAACTTACAAAAGTAAGTTGAGCTAATAAAGTAGTTGTGTTTTCTTTAAAAGTACGATTGATGCAGTAAACATTTTCAGTACATTAGTTGAATAATACATTCTTTCAGCGGACAATGTGTGAAGCGAAAATATTGCCATCATGACAACACTATTAAAGTATTTCACCACCACAGACATAGTAAAATGCACAAATGGTCAGTCATGAGCACATACAGTTGACAGTGTATATACAATGAAAGTGTCAATGACACTGTAGCTCAACTTAGGTAGGGGAATAATTTAATGGTTGACAGTAAATGGAGGAATAGGAAAGGTGCTAATTGAAATGTCTAACCTAGCTGCGCCAAAGGATTTAGTGATGCAAAGAGTAAGATACAAGATGGCTGCTGGTGGCCATTTTTTTTTACCAATTGACCCCAAAAGGACTCGTTCCCATCTACGTATAATTGTTAACATCCATGACAAATTTTATGAAGATCTGACCAAAGCTACGACCTACAAATTTCATGATGATCAGACGAACAGTACGACCTGTAGACCGCGTCAATGGATTGAATTTTGAAATCCAAGATGGCCGCTGGCAGCCATGTTATTTGGCCGAATGACCCCACAATGATTCGTTCCCATCTACATGTCAATGTCAACATTCGTGACAAATTTCATAAAGATTAGACCAAAGGTACAACTCGTTCCCATCTACATGTCAGTGTTAACATCCATGACAAATTTAATAAAGATCAGACCAAAGGTATGACCTGTAGCCCACGCCAAAGGATTTAGTCATGCAAAGAGTAAAATGCTGGTGGCCATGTTTTTTGACCGAATGACCCCAAAACGACTCGTTCCCATCTACATGTCATTGCTATAATTCATGACAAATTTCATGACCATCTGACCAAAGCTACGACCTGTAGCCCACACCAAAGGATTTAGTCATGCAAAGAGTAAAATCCAAGATGGCTGCTGGCGGCCATGTTTTTTGACCGAATGACCCCAAAACGACTCGATCCCATCTACATGTCATTATTAACATCAATGACAAATTCCATGATGATCAGACGAACAGTACGACCTGTAGCCCGCGCCAATGGATTGAATCTTGAAATCCAAGATGGCTGCCAGCGGCCATGTTTTTTGGCCGAATGACCCCAAAATGACTCGTTCCCATCTACATGTCAATGTCAACATTAATGACAAATTTCATAAAGATCAGACCAAAGGTACGACCTGTAGCCCGCACCAAACGATTTAGTCATGCAAATAGTAAAATCCAAGATGGCTGCTGGCGGCCATGTTTTTCGGCCTAACGACCCCAAAATGACTCGTTCCCATCTACGTGTCATTGTTAACATCCATGACATCTTTCATGATGTTCCGATCAAAGCTACGACCTGTAGCCCGCGCCAAAGGATTTAGTCATGCAAAGAGTAAAATCCAAGATGGCTGCTGGCGGCCATGTTTATTGGCCGAACGACCCCAAAATGACTCGTTCCCATCTACATGTCAATATTAACAACCATGACAAATTTCATGATGATCAGACGAACAGTACGACCTGTAGGCCGCGCCAATGGATTGAATTTTGAAATCTAAGATGGCCGCCAGCGGCCATGTTTTTTGGCCGAATGACCCCACAATGATTCGTTCCCATCTACATGTCAATGTCAACATTCATGACAAATTTCATAAAGATCAGACCAAAGGTACGACCTGTAGCCCGGGCCAAAGGATTTAGTCATGCAAAGAGTAAAATCCAAGATGGCTGCTGGCGGCCATGTTTTTTGGCCGAACGACCCCAAAATCCCTCGTTCCCATCTACATGTCATTGTTAACGTCCATGACAAATTTCATGATGATCAGGGGAATAGTACGATCTGTAGTCCGCGCCAGTGGATTGACTCTTGAAATCCAAGATGGCTGCCAGCGGCCATGTTTTTTGGCCGAATGACCCCAAAATGACTCGTTCCCATCTACATGTCAATGTCAACATTCATGACAAATTTCATATAGATCAGACCAAAGGTACGACCTGTAGCCCGGGCCAAAGGATTTAGTCATGCAAAGAGTAAAATCCAAGATGGCTGATGGCGGCCATGTTTTTCGGCTGAACGACCCCAAAATCACTCGTTCCCATCTACATGTCATTGTTAACATCCATGACAAATTTCATGATGTTCCGATCGAAGCTACGACCTGTAGCCCGCGCCAAAGGATTTAGTCATGCAAAGAGTAAAATCCAAGATGGCTGCTGGTGGCCATGTTTATAGGCCGAACAACCCCAAAATGACTCGTTCCCATCTACATGTCAATATTAACATCCATGACAAATTTCATGATGATCAGACGAACAGTACAACCTGTAGCCCGCGCCAATGGATTGAATCTTGAAATCCAAGATGGCTGCCAGCGGCCATGTTTTTTGGCAGAATGACCCCAAAATGACTCGTTCCCATCTACATGTCAATGTCAACATTCATTACAAATTTCATAAAGATCAGACCAAAGGTACGACCTGTAGCCCGCGCCAAAGGATTTAGTCATGCAAAGAGTAAAATCCAAGATGGCTGCTGGTGGCCATGTTTATTGGCCGAACAACCCCAAAATGACTCGTTCCCATCTACATGTCAATATTAACATCCATGACAAATTTCATGATGATCAGACGAACAGTACGACCTGTAGCCCGCGCCAATGGATTGAATTTTGAAATCTAAGATGGCGGCCAGCGGCCATATTTTTTGGCCGAATGACCCCACATTGATTCGTTCCCATCTACATGTCAATGTCAACATTCATGACAAATTTCATAAACTTCCGACCAAAACAACGACCTGTAGCCCGCGCCAAAGGATTTAGTCATGCAAAGAGTAAAATCCAAGATGGCTGCTGGCGGCCATGTTTTTTGGCCGAACGACCCCAAAATCACTCGTTCCCATCTACATGTCATTATTAACATCAATGACAAATTTCATGATGATCAGATGAACAGTACGACCTGTAGGCCGCGCCAATGGATTGAATCTTGAAATCCAAGATGGCTGCCAGCGGCCATGTTTTTTGGCCGAATGACCCAAAAATGACTCGTTCCCATCTACATGTCAATGTCAACATTCATGACAAATTTCATGAAGATCAGACCAAAGGTACAACCTGTAGCCCGCGCCAAAGGAAATTGTTGACGGACACACGCACACACGCACACACGCACACACGAACACACGGACACACGGACGACGGACGCCAAACCATGGCAATAGCTCAAACTTACAAGTAAGTTGAGCTAATGAACAAGTTATGCTGGTATAAATATAAACATAATATGATTTAAATCTGACCTTCCATTCATCATCATTCCACTCATCGTCTGACGAGTCATAGTCATCGTAAATATAAACATAATATGATTTAAATCTGACCTTCCATTCATCGTCATTCCACTCATCATCTGACGAGTCATAGTCATCATAAATACAACCATAATATGACTTAAATCTGACCTTCCATTCATCGTCGTTCCACTCATCGTCTGATGAGTCATAGTCATCTCCGCTGAATTCACAGAAATCACCTCCACAACAAGGACAAGCGGTGGTAGAATTTTTCCTCTCTGGAAACAAAAAAAACAAAGTATACTAGAGGCGAGAATGTCCCAGTGGGATAAACGATCCCCACAATGCAATTGGGCTACATTAACCCTTTGTCAGGTGGAGAGACATTTATGTCGCTGTATGATTGGCGGGTAGAACGAAATATGTAGCCATACAGTTGCTGGGTAGAACATCATAAATTGTCATAGGGTTGGCGGGTAGAATGACATATATGTCGCTGTACGGTTGGTGGATAGAATGACATATATGTTGGCGTACAGTTGGCGGGTAGACCGACATGTATGTCACCATATGATTGGCAGGTAGAATGACATATATGTCGCTGTACGGTTGGTGGGTGGAACGACTTTTATGTCGTTTATTGTAGTTATAGGGTAATAATATGTTACCATGTACACAAATTCAAAAAATCATTCCAAAAGAAAACTTTTCATGGATATAATGTGGATGGATATTATTTTAATTATTTACATGGATTCATACTTTTAATAATGTTGTTTGTATGATTTATTTGTTATATAGGCGATTGTTACAATATTACTCAGTTTATTTGCAAAAATATATTCACAAAATAGCAAACAGATAGACAAAATTTTGTCCACGGACGAACACAGACAGACAAGCTGAATCCAAATTATCCAATATACCGCCCATAACTTTGTTACTGGGGGTATAATAAATATGCAGAAGTGCAAGTACACTTACCTTCATATTTGAGAAGTTTGTTATACGTCTCAGTCAGACTTTGAAACTTGACATTCGCATCCGGGTCATCTAGATTCTAAAAAGAAAGAAAGACAAGAATCTCATTAGAGATGCGGGGTCGAGTTGCGGTACTCTCGTGTCTGGAATAAAAGTGCAGGGTGGAAAAACTGACAAGAATTAATATAAGTGCAGACTGGATTATAAGTGCAGGGTGGATAGGCAGGGTGGATAGGCAGGGTGGATAGGAAGGGTGGATAGGAAGGGTGGATAGGCAGGGTGGATAGTTTCATTGAAATACAGTCTTGCACTTTACCAGTTGCGTTGAATGGGTACCTGACCAAATAGAGTGGGGTGGATACTAGTACATACTAGTCCTAATATGCTTTTGAGAACAGAGGTTCTGTTTCAAGGGGGTACTAGTAGTTTATTACTACTGTGGTATTACTGCTTCTTAATATATACCAGTAATTAAATTCCCACCAACAAGTGACTCCCGGTCAACAATATTACTAGTATATTGACAGTTACGGGATTTTATAAACAACATTTGATCAAGATTTGTTGGGGGGAAAACAAAATCGGCCTGTCTAGACCTGTCTTCCAAAATTACTACTATTTAATAGTACAATACACAAAATTATATAAACATGCAGACTGGAATAAGCCTTGTGCAGGGTGGAAAATCATCTAAAATTTAATAAACGTGCATGCACGTTTATTCCAGACACAAGAGTAGCTATGCCAAACCAGGGCATGGATTGAAAATGCATTAATTGTAACAAATTAAGGGCCATAACTCTGCCAAAGTAGGCACAGACCTGGCCAGTTATCGAACTAAATCAAGATATATAAGTCGATTCCCCAGGCACTTATTTTTTTACCCTGTGCCAATGCATTCTCTTATATATGCGAGTCGACCATAGGTCGCCTCGCATATATAAGAGAATGCATTGGCCTAACAATTTTTATAAACAAATTTTAAATAAATGTTTCTTACAATTTTTAGGACATAAAATAAAAAACATCCATTACCCTGCAGGGAGCCCCACACATATATAGAAGCATATAGAAGAGTGTCATCTGCTCATGTTTGTCTGGGGCTCTGTATGGGTGAAATTATAAAATTGTTAAAGAATACAAGAAAAAATTATTAAAATTGTAAAAAATTGTTAGGCCAATGCATTCTCTTATATATGCGAGGCGACCTATGGTCGACTCGCATATATAAGAGAATGCATTGGCACAACTTTTCCCTTCTCGGGAGTTTCTATATCTACTAATTTGCAGAAGATAAAATGCATAATCGAGGTGACTAATGGGTGAACATCACCAACTTCAATTGGGGAACTTCAATCTGATCCTAGGTCTCCCATAGCAGATGAGGACATACAGAATGAGGTCCCCAGAGGGTGACTTTAGTGATGCTAGCCAGCTATGCGGGATAGCGTCACTAAATACACCCTCTGGGAGCCTCATTCTGTAAATGACAGGCACACTAAACTCAGGCTTGATTTTGAGAATATTTGCAGACCATTATAGGATCAACCCTCGAAATTCGGAAAATTTAATGCTGTGCCATTATAGATTCCATATGTTGACATGGCATTTCCCACAGCATCAAGGGGGGGACAAAATGTTTTTCGGGTACATATGCCGGGGTGGGTGGGTGGTCGATAGGACCAACAAACAATTTTTTCCGCAACTCGAAATGTTTTTTCCTGCAAGTCTTTTTGACTTGTTTTTGCAATGAGTTTGGCTTAAAACACCTTAGAATGTCAATATTAACATAACTGAAAAATTTCATGATGATCAGACAAACAGTATAGCATGTAGCCCATGCTAATGGATTGAATTTTGAAATCCAAGATGGCCACTCACAGCCATGTTTTTTTGGCCGAATGACACCAAAATGACTCGTTCCTATTTACATGTCAATGTTAACATCCATGACAAATAGTATGCACAGAAATTCATATACAGCTGTTTACAGTGAATTTCCCACTGCAAATCTGTTTTAGTGTTAAAAGGGGGGTGGGTGTCCAAAAATGGTCAGGGAAAAAACTGCCGAAAACTGAAAAAAATTTGGACACGGGGGTGGGTGGGTCCTAACAAGGGTCAAAAGGGAAAAATCAGCATAAGTGCCTGAAAGAAAATTCTGACCCCCCCCCCCCTCCTGACAGCATTGCTCATTGCCATGGCCAATTTCGAGGATTATAGGATGTACTTTGTCTTACCTTGTCGGGATGAACTTTCAGCGCTCTCTCTTTGTAAGTCTTCTTTATATCAACTGAAGTAATAAATTAATAGGTGAGGAATTGTCAGGACATTTGTGAAATAATGTACCGGTAGCTCTACATGAGTTAAAGGGTTGTAGGAGGGCTGAAAAATAAGGAAATAAATATCTGGGGAACATAACAACTCTCGGAATCCAAATAATCATAGATGTATGTTTCGTAATTTTCTGCGAAAAGTCGGCCAAATTCAATGTTCTCTGCAGGCGCCTCCCTAGTCACTCAGGCACCACCCTCATTTCAGAACTTTTTTTTAAGAGCCTCCTCATTCATTGTTTTTCAATAATTTCTCAGTGTTAGAGGTGTTGTATTTGAATAACGAACATGGATTTGTTTTTGCTTTTAGAGTATGTCTTCCAGATTTTGAGTAAATTGTTTAACCCTTTACCCAACAGAACGGCCCTGTGCCAATGCATTCTCTGGTCGACTCGCATATATAAGAGAATGCATTGGCTTAACACATATTAAAAATGATAAAATTGTCAAAGAATGTAGAAAAATATTGTAAAAAAAATTTTAAATGTAAGAAAAAATGGTAAAATTGTTAAAGAATGTAAGAAAAAATGGTAAAAAGTGTTAAAAAAAGAATTTTTTTAGGCCAATGCATTCTCTTATATATGCGAGGCGACCTATGGTCGACTCGCATATATAAGAGAATGCATTGGCACAGGGCATAACTGTAACCATCACAATGTGGTCAATGAACCGGTTCCAATGATATCCATATTTGTATGGTGTTATTGAGACAGACCGAAGATATTTTAGGCTGTTGAAGCTTTATTTGGGCGTTTTTGGCCGTTTTGTTGGGTAAAGGGTTAAAGTAAATAGCATCCCTCCCACATCTCAAAATATTAGATCTATTTGCCTGAGAACACAGATATTTTATTTAATAATGTCCTTATTTGGAAATGTTTATTTAAGTTTACTCAATGGCATGAATATATAACCTTGGATGCAGAACTTTCTGCAAAAAATTGGACAAATAATCTTTTCCTTAGGCCAACTTGTAACAGGTTGCCAATTACCGATTTCCAAGATAATAATTAGACCATCTGACAATGCCTCTGGGGAAAGCTGGAAAAAATCCACACTGTACCCATTATTTGATTACTGTATACACCCGTCAGTAAGCCCATCCTCTAAGATAAGCCCAGTCTGGGTTTTTCACCCTAAACAAAACATGGGGTGGTCCTCGTAGATAAGCCCACCCCCATTTCTGAGCATTTGGAAGGTGAATATATACACTTGTGTTAATATTGTTGTGAATTATACACAACTTATTTTATTCTTAGTTGTTGGATCAATCAAAGAGGTATCAGATCAATAAAATCAACGGATGTGTCACTTATTGTTCACACCTCTATCAGAGTAAATTCAATGGGATGTGGAGTAATCAATTAGTGTTTTTGTTGGATCCTTTGATAATGCAGAAGAGTGACCTGTTGTGTTTTTATAAGAATTAGCTTCATTAATAATCATTAGTGTAACTAAATTAACTTGTGAACTCATCATACAACCCTATTGTGTTTACAAATTAATCCCAAAATGTACAACCTTATTCAAAATGATTCGAAATGTATCGAACTGTCTATCACTGTTTTTGGTTATTATCATATGATTTTATCTTCTTAATATTAAATATAAATAAAACACATTATCATCTTTATTCGATTCAAAAATATGGTATTGGTATAAAACATGATGGTAGGTTGGCACCTGAAGGCTAACATAATTTTTGCACATGGGGGTCCTCGTGAGTAAGCCCAGTACCCACTTTTTGAGCAAAAACGTGCACGAGCCCCCCCGGGCATACTGACGGGTGTGTATGTATTTTTTTTTATTCAATTTGAAGAAATTTTCCACCCCCTAAATTATTGGTTACTATACTATTATTTGGATAGACCTGTATTTTGTGTTATTAAACCAAAATACCAAATTTCATTCCATTCAGTCCAGACTTTACTAAAGTTATCATCCGGAAACGAAAAAAAGTGAATGGACAGATAGACATATGGAAATATTCATAGATGGACCAATAACAATAATACCTCCCGTTTTTTTCAAAATGGGCATATAAAAATCGTTCACACTATGAAGCCACGCTAACTGACCAACAGGTTGTCGCAAATGTGACAGAAATTGCCTGGTGATAGATATCTTATGGTTACAAAACAATGAACAGGACATCAAAATTGGAACTGGATTATATCAATTGCAGCCTGTGATATATTAATTTTACGACTGCTCTGTGGCGTTTGTTTTTACTCATTCTGCGGAACTAACTCAAATGTGCGATACAACCCAATTACTGGTCAAAGGTTTATCGTCTGCTTTGTTATTTTTCATCAACAAAATAAAAAAAACCTTGAAATGGCGCTTCAGTTTTTGTAGATATTTCAGTTTAGGACCCAATTCTATCTATCTATTGGTACTGGTCGACCACCATATATGGGTGTTATCACCAGGCGCAGTCAGTGCAAGTTAGTGGAAAATAGAGTGATAGGGTGACAAGTTTGTCAGTTAAAAGAACATGTACAGATAAAAGCATTTTAAAAACAAAGGTTGCTGTCAGGTTCATGGTTGTAGCTGATAAGCTCTCCTCCTGAACTGGTCAGAGAGCTTCATCAGATCAAGTGGGAGTTTGTTCCAGAGTATAGCAGTTGATTAGTGATGCGGACCGGACCGGACCACCTTGGCTGGTCCGGTCCACTGCCAAGGCGGTCCAATCCGGTCTGGTCCATTCCGGTCCGGTACACATGCCTGGACCGGTCCAAAACGGTCCGGTCCACCTATAATAGGCTATATGTTAATGAATTCTCTGTTTTCTCAAAGTTTTACTCTGTATAATACAACCTATAAGGTTACTGAGTTCAGTGCATTGCAATGAGTCCACATTGTATGCATCATTGTCTGTCTCTGGTGGGATATACTGGGAACGATGCACGATAATAGTATTTCTAGTAATGCGAACATGCACTAATTAAATGTATTGGACAGATATATAGCTAGGGTCAGAATGTGTTATAACCAATCTAACATGGCACTCAACTATTCGTATGCATGATTCGTATGATACTTATTTTCATTAAATTGAAATTGAAACGAAATAACTATACTATTATTATCTATTGTCGTCTCTGTATTATTGTTATAATTTTTTTTGTAAAACATACTCTCCTAGATGGAGGAAATAAAGATATATATACCTAAGTACAACTACTATTGGATTAATGTGACTGTCTTGTATATGTACTATGTAATGTGGTTTGCATGTTTCTTCGATAATTATAACTGAAAAACAATAGAATACTCGAGTCGATATCCATCCAAATTGATTAGTTGATGCCATGTTACACTGTTTATGACAAATAGTTCCATACTCATTCAGTTGCATGTTTGTCGCATTGATAGGGTGCTACAAAGTGTTGGCCAGTGTAGGATAGTAGTTATTAAAACAATTTAGAACGAAACAAGCAATTTTTATATTTTGAAAATGTTTTCAGAATGCTTAACATTTTGCGACATCAAAGCAGGCGGTCAGAAATCGGCGACATCAAAGCAGGCGGCCACCCACACTGGCACTTTCATAAGGAAAGTGACATGTACAAAGAACATCTACAAATGTATAGCGTATGGCATCAAACGTTTAATATATATTAACCACTTGAATGCGTCAATACGTCGTTGCTAATTGATATGACGGCAAATACGCAATAATATTCGCGATAGTTTATTATAACTGAAGTAAAATAGTGGACCGGACCGGAGAGTACCAGACCGGCAGCAAAAAGCGGTCCGGTGACACCCGGTCCGGACCGGACCGCGGTCCACCCCTGGACCGCATCACTACAGTTGATGGGAAGAATGAATGTCTAAAATAGTTTGGCCCAGTATGAATTCGACGATAAGTGTCAGCGTTGCTATATCAGCTGTGTCTGAGTGGTTTCTGAAGGTATTCTGGGATTGTAATATTTACTTGATTATGGACTATTTTACTGAAGAGGGATAATTTTGAGATGGTTCTTCTGTCCTCAAGGGGTTTCAGTTCTAATTCTGTCCTCATTTTTGACAAACTTGATAATCTTGAATAGTCATTAAAAATCCAACGGATGGCCCCGATTTTGTACTCGTTCAATTTTAGTTATGTTTTCTGAGGTATGAGGGGACCAAATTGCAGCGGCATACTCTAACTTTTGTCTATCCATGGCCTGATAAGCTGCTTTCTTGAGTGCTTTATTTTGTGTTTTGATATTCCTTTTTAGGAATCCCAGGGACTGATTTGCACTTAGGAGTTGTTCGTTGTATGTGGGCATTGAATGAGAGATTGCTTGTGAGGTCGATTCCCAAATATCGCGCATTATTGACATGATCAAGTACTTGAGAGTGTAGGATGTAGTCACAAATTATGGGTTTTGCTTTGCGGCTGACTGTGAGGACGACATTTTGAGGGGTTAAAGGCCATATCCAAATTTTGCTCCCATGTCTGTAGTTTGTTTAGGTCGTTTTGTAATTGTTCGCAGTCTTTCGAGTTAGTTATTGTCATGTATAGTGCGGTGTCATCAGCAAATAAGCGTGTTTGAGCAGTTATGTGGTTTGGTAAATCATTGATGTACAGCAGGAACATCAGGGGCCCCAGGACAGACCCCTGGGGTACCCCAGATGTCACTGAGACTTCAGAGGAGGCAGCCCCCTCCAGGACAACAACTTGGGTTCTGTTGTTGAGAAAGGCTCTGACCCAGTTTAATGTGGTTCCACCAATGCCGTAATGTTCAAGTTTATAGAGCAATTTGCCATGATTTACCTTGTCAAAGGCTTTACTGAAGTCTAGTAAGATAAGATCAGTCTGCTGACCTGCAGCAAGGCGTCTCAAGAGATCATCAGCTACATGTAGTTGCACGAGTTGTGTTTCACATGATTTTCTTTCCCTGAAGCCATGCTGCAGGTCAAGAGAGGATCTTATTCTTTTTCAGATGCTTCGTGATGTTGGATGTGATGATGTGCTCAGTTAGTTTGCAGATGATACAAGTCAGGGTGATCGGTCTATAATTTTCCCGGTTTGTTTTATCACCCTTCTTATATACAGGAACCACATTACCCTTTGTCCAGTCCTGTGGGAGGACACCTTCCTTCAAGGTCTTTTGAATAAGATTGGTAAGAAGGGGGGCAATTTCGTATCGGAGTTGTTTCAGAATAATTGGTTTAATATTGTCTGGCCCAGTTGCTTTGTTTATTCTAAGATTTGATAGGAGTTTAAGGATTCCTTCCTCTGATACCTCTATGTTTTCCATGTTATCCAAAGTTGTTGGTAGTCACAAAGGTTTCACTGAAATGGCCCCTGATGGAGGCTAGAGAGAATTGTGACAGAGTGAGAGGGTTCCTGGGTGAGAAGACTGACTGAAATTGATTATTTAGGATATTTGCTTTGTCTATATTGAGTGTTTGTATTGTACCTGCTGGGTCTTTTATGGGTCCAACGCTGCTCTGGGACTGTTTGGTATTCTTAATAAATGAGAACAGACTCTTAGTAATTGGTCCGTAGTTGTTGTTTTGAGAGTCGTCACGTGTGTTTTCATTGGCAACTTCAAGGATGGTGCTGAGGTGTTTATCATATGCCAGCTTAATTTCTTTCTTAGCTAGACGTTTCATGGCCCTGTGCTTTTGTTTAATTACTGGGCTGACTGATCTTTTCATCTGTTGGTATAGGTGGTCCCTCCTTTTGATAATGCGCTTGATACGTTTGTTGATCCAGGCCAGAGGTGTTTTGGTTTTAATGTTTTTCTTAGGGACAAATTTTGAGGTACCTATTTCAATGTGGTGTTTGAACTGGGTCCATATTTCCTCTACTGATATCTTGGAGCAAAAGATGGTGGCAAAGTTAGTTCGGATGTATTCCCTGAAGCTCTCCCAGTCTGCTTTGGAGTATAGATATACTGTTCTAGGTGATGCTTTGGTGATTGATGGTTTCAGATTTGCTTTTATGCATACAATATCGTGGTCGGATACTCCTGAATTTATGTTGATTGTTTGTATGTGTGCGGGATCTGATGTTAAGACCAGGTCTAGAGTGTTTTTGTCTCTGGTTATCCCTCTGACTACTTGTGTTAGTGAGAAATCGTCAAGTAGGTCGATAAATTCTTCATAGAGCTTTAGGTTGGGACACTTGCTTCTTATTTTGGGTATATTTTCCTTGTCCCAATCGAGATTAGGGAAGTTGAAGTCCCCGGTTACCCAAATGTGTCCATTTAATTTAGCAATTGATTCTAGATTAAGGTTCAATGCATCTATGCTATCTTTGTCACTTTCTTCAAGGCGGTAGAAAGCTCCAAGATAAAGTGCCTTACATGAGTGAAGTTTGATTTTCACCCATAACTTTACGCTTTCCTGTGGTATGTTGGATGGTAGAGAGCGTTCTGTTACTGTCAGGCAGTTTTTGACAATGATGCAAACCCCTCCTCCCTTTGCTTTGAGTCTGTCCTTTCTAAATATTGCATACCCGAGAGACTGTGGCAGGATTTCACCATCAGCGATGTGTGGTTTCAACCATGTTTCGGTCCCAACAATTATGTCAGGAGACTCAGTTTCAAGAATGGCTTGCAGTTGATCTCTTTTATTCATGATGGAACAGAAATTTATGTTCAAAAGTTTAAGTCTCGTTGTTTTAGGATTCATGTTCCATGACTTTTTTAGTTAGCGGCTTGTTTATAATCGATTGGCTAGCTTCGTTTCCATGCTGGGTGGCCGGATCAAGTTGCTGGTTATAGACACACTGGTCCAGGTGCTACCATGGCTGCGTAACTTTATAACCCTGTGGTGACTTCAGTACTTAGCATTCTTTAATGTGCACACACTGAGGCTGATGGGGTCATTGTCACAAGGCATCGATCACATTCGTAGCCAGCTTTTTAAATCGATCACAAATGTAGCCAGCTTTTCTATGGCGATCACATTTGTAGCCAGCTTTTCATATTCAGGCGAGCCTCTATGAACACGATCAGGTTAACCTCATTTTTCTGAGTTGATGGATGAACAACAACTTGAATTTTGTTTTGATATTAACTAGTTCATCTAATAACCTGAGGTTTTCTATCAATGTCGATGGAATGCTCGAATTATATTCCAATATAAGTTGATAAAGGAAGTCAGTTTTGGAGCATGACGTCGACATTTTAGTCACCAACGTGATAACGTCATATTTCGCGCCATATAATGCATGCAATTAGAATAGCTGGCTACGAATGTGATCGCGGGTGAAAAAAGCTGGCTACATTTGTGATCCATTTAAAAAGCTGGCTACGAATGTGACCGGAGCCTTGTGACAATGACCCCATTGGTCACACTGAGACGGGTACACGGGTCAGCAATTAATGTCCGCACCCGATCGGACAACGTACTGCACCCACGACAACATACCTACAAATCTTGTAACGGGGGGAAGTTGGCATTTTGCATTTGTATCTTCATTCAGTGATCTCGAATGAGACTTTTCAACCTGACAAACTTGGTATCTGAACAAGTTCTGATTTTTGTCAGATTACCCTGAACAGGTTGCGATCACTGGTCAGCTAGCAATAAATATGAGAGACCAGTATGCTACCTCTCGGCTACCGACTTCCCGAGTTTATAGCCTGAGGGTTATAGAATATGTAATGCCAATACCCCCCCCCCCCCCTCCAAATCCAAATCAATCTAGAAGGGTTAATGTCGATCAGGAAAAAATAACATCAATACGCAATATAATTATGTCTACTTAAAATATAAACTAAAAAACAAAAAACATTGACCAGTACCGGTACTTCCGGCCATGTACACTTTTAGAATGGTATCATAAATTCTAAGGCTCATTTGAATTATTGACTGTGAGTATGGCAACAATCATTGGATCATTGTTACCCCAGTTTGACAAGAAAAGACATAGTTGTGAAATAGATAATATAGAAGAAAGATAGAAGGAACAACTGGAATTCACTTTATTCAGTCAATCAGTGTTTTGTTGACATTGATTTACAGCCTAACTAGTAAATTGTGGAATACCCAGACAAAGTCAACCTGCACATGACAATGCACAACCTAATTTAGCATAAATTCTGGTTTATGCAGCTGTTAATATACCTGTAAAATTACAAAACAAGATATACAGCAGATGAAGAACACGCCACGAAATAATTTCGTAAACAAATCGATTTCCCGTTGCACTCACGATCGAGCAAATATTATTGGGCTGATTTAGAGATTGGGCGATAAGATGGGCGAGGTTAAAATGACTGCAAATTAAATTTTCGGCAAACAATATTTCGGGAAGGTAACACTTTGGTGAACTGTCATCACGGTCAGGGCTTCGTTGAAAACCAAAGAGGTGATATACCAAGTGTAGCATTTGTGTCGAGCTGGAACACTTTTAAAAGATCATTTCGCTCTTTTTCTGTGACAGGCGCCATGGCATGAGAGCTCATCCATGAAAGATCCCACGGAATATACGTTCATGACGTAATCACACGTGACTGAGTTATTTTTGAATTTTTGCTGGGTTTCCCCAGTTCGGAATTCTCAGAATAAGTGGTTGCACTTTTTACCGGAGATGGGTCATTTCGCATTTAATATTGCGGATGTAGAAATATTCGAGGGTGTCAGTTCTTTAGCAATAAACCGACCGTTAATTGTGAATTTTAATCCGATTTTAAGATTTTCTAATTTTAATTTTATAAATCAGGGCCTGTAATTTTACATGGGACACCGTTCTTCTATTTATTACCTATTTAGTGAGAAATAATTCATTTTATGATGTCACTTAATGAATGTATTATACCACGAAATAGAATATATGAAATCATTAAATATTTTATGATATAACAAAATTATTTTAAGATATCACTAATTCGAAGTTGTGATATCATAAATCAATTTTTTGGATATCACAAAATCGATCGAATTATTGATATCACAAAATAGTCAGCATTTAGTGATATCAATAATTATATTTTGTGATATCATAAATTAATTTTGATTTCATAAAATTGAATTTGTGATATCAATAAATAGAAAATGGCATACCTTACTCGTATTTAGATTCGCGCAGAACTATTTTTCGCGCATCCGTCGATGCGCGAATTTAAACTGAGCGAAAAATAGTACGACTCTGAATTTAAAATATACCACATGGAAAACATGAGAGTTATGTTAATGAGTTACAATGATACAATCATTAATCTGCAGGATGCTAATCCGTCGTGGTCGTGTTTAATATATACATAATATATCTTCAGAACAACTAAAGAACTGAAACTGTCTGAGACCCAATACTTTTAATGTGTACCCATACCATGTATAGTACACATAATGCTGACGTCCGGATCAACCATCCGTCATTCGACCGTCCGTATTTCTGACCGTCCGTCTGTCCGTAGACACTTGCTATCCGATTCGATTGCTCAAGTATTTTTTGTATCGGTTCGTATTCAAGTTTTATGTGCATGTTTATGATGACACACCCCTCACCTGTATGTTTTTTGGTATCGATCGGTTGATCGGTTTAGAAATTATTAACACTTTGCATCCACACATGGGCATGTGCTATCCGATGCTATAACCGAAGTGTTTTTTGTCCGATTGTGTTCATATTTGATATGTAGGTTTATGATGACACATCCCTCACCTGTATAGTTTTTGTTATCGATTGGTTGATCGGTTTAGAAAATAAATAACCATTCACACACGTGCTATCCGATGCAATAAGTTGAACATATTCCTTCTGATCTGCCTCATATTTCTTCCTTAGGTATTTCTTAGCACGTTCTTCATCTGAATGGATTTTGGTATCGTTTAGTTAACCCTTTCTGCTCTTGCTTTTAAATAGAATTAACCCAAGCTGTGTTGACTTAAATATTTTTCATCTGATCAGCACCAAATTTGGTACATATGGTCCTCACCCCGAAATACAGATCAAGTTCGAATTTGAGATTGATCCGGTATATTTTAACAGAGTTATGCAGAGTTATGGCCATTTAAAATTCAAGTAACTGATAATGTAATTACTGCCTGAACTGTGAGCTTAGAAGAGAACTTCTCATCACAGAGAGTGTATTATTGGCACTGAGTTATGTTTAGCTGGACACTAGATAGATAGCATGGCTAACAGAGTCTGTTGATAAAATCTGTCAAAACTGTGATTGATGACTCTCTGGTCCAGTTCTGTTTTCTGTGCAATATTAAGTTAACCCCTTTGTTAAAACAGGTTTTCATGACATTAGAGACTGAGTTATTGTATGGGTTTCTAAATCCAATGACATGCTTTTTATATACGTTTTGTGTTTATGATATGAACTTTATCAGTTCATTAGTTTGGGTAAGATTAACCGCATTCTATCCGATTTCATAACTCAAATAAAGGTGTATTTATTTATATACAACTGCCCGCCGTACTTCAAACATGATCATTTTTAAATTGTATATTCAACGTGGTTGGAATTGAAGTTTGTTTTTGTTTTTTGTTTTTTAATATCTTTCATTGGGATCAAGACATGGACATCAGAAACACATTAGTTCGCAAAAATAGAAGACGACAATGGGGTTTTACATAGAGATCTATAATTCAATCTAGTGGGTTGACTAATATATTTTGATGGCACCTGGTTATCATATTTCTATGAAGATACAGAATGTTTCAATAAATGTCCAGGTGCTCCTCTGTTCGTGGTGCTATATACTGACTAAGTATTCTCTGCTTAACATAAATGCTGCTACATGTTCCCGACACAGAGAGAGATTTTAAGTTGTTTATGTTAAGCTATAATAAATAATCAGTAGCGGACAGATGTACCCTTGTCAGATGTCAGTATTGGACGACCCTGAACAGGCATGTGCTACTGACTGGTTTTTTTTTTATCGCAGAGGAAACTATAGTTGATTGTACACTAGCTGTGACCACTATTTTTTTTTAACAGGCCTTCTATACATTTCATCTCTCTTGACAAATTGTATCCTTTTTTTGTGGAAAATATCTTGAATGGGACAGACACAATTTAATTGTGCTCTAATACATGAGCCATTCTAACATGCGTTCCTCTGACGGTTCAAGGTCCCTCGTTTTCCAAGTATTAAAGGCCCACTTAATTTTCGAACCCCCAGATTATTTTAAATAAAATATATGTCATCTCATATATATTTTGAAGACCTCTGTCTGTATGTATGTTTGTTTGTTTGTTTGTTTGTCTGTCTGTCTGTCTGTCATTTATACAAATCTACGATTCTCGACCGATCGGGACGAAACTTGGTACGTGTGTGTAGTTTGACCAGGCGGTGAACGTTGTCGTATTGGCGAGCCCGTGCGGCGCCCGCTTCGCGCATGCGCAGACGAGATCTCGGAAACGGGTGGAGCTATCGACTTGAAATTTGCTGTGTGAATGTATCTTGCCCCGGATACGAATTTTATCGGGTCACCGAGCCCGTGCGACACCAGCTTCGCGCATGCGCAGACGAGATCTCGGAAACGGGTGGAGCTATCGACTTGAAATTTGCTATGTGAATGTATCTTGCCCCGGATACGAATTTTATCGGGTCGCCGAGCTCGTGCGACGCCAGCTTCGCGCATGCGCAGACCAGATCTCGGAAACGGGTAGAGCTATCGACTTGAAATTTTGTTTTTGAATAGCCCGGACAACGTCGGGCTCATCGGCTAGTCTCATATATATTTTGCAGACCTCTGTCTGTATGTATGTTTGTCTGTCTGTCTGTCATTTATACAAATCTACGATTCTCGACCGATCGGGACGAAACTTGGTACGTGTGTGTAGTTTGACCAGGCAGTGAACGTTGTCGTATTGGCGAGCCCGTGCGGCGCCCGCTTCGCGCATGCGCAGACGAGATCTCGGAAACGGGTGGAGCTATCGACTTGAAATTTGCTGTGTGAATGTATCTTGCCCCGGATACGAATTTTATCGGGTCACCGAGCCCGTGCGACACCAGCTTCGCGCATGCGCAGACGAGATCTCGGAAACGGGTGGAGCTATCGACTTGAAATTTGCTATGTGAATGTATCTTGCCCCGGATACGAATTTTATCGGGTCGCCGAGCTCGTGCGACGCCAGCTTCGCGCATGCGCAGACCAGATCTCGGAAACAGGTAGAGCTATCGACTTGAAACTTGAAATTTTGTTTTTGAATAGCCCGGACAACGTCGGGCTCATCGGCTAGTCTATTATATATATTTTGGAAGATCTGTCTGTGTGTCTGTGTGTCTGTCTGTGTGTTCGCGATGAACTCGAAAATGGCATACCCGATTTCGATGAAACTTGGTATGTGGGGGTATTTTCGGCCGGGGACGAACATAGGCATATTAATTTGTCCGTGCGACGTCACCACGACCTTGAAATCGGGTCATTTCAAGGTCAAACGCCCGAATATCACGGGATTTCGATGAAACTTAGTATGTGGGGGTACTTTCTTATGGCGAGTCTCATAAGCATATTCATTTGCCCGTGCCACGTGACCTTGACCTTGAAATCGGGTAACTTCAAGGTCAAATCGCCAATTTTGATGGGATTTCGACGAAATTTGATACGTGGGGTTACTTTTGTCCACTGATTGTTTTGGACGGGTCCAATCGTGACCCCGACCAGACCTTGACCTTCAAAATGATCAATTCAAGGTCAAATCGGGTAAAACCGGATGGATTTCGACGGGCACGTTTGTCGGGTACTTTTGTCCGGGCAGTGTTTTTGGACTGGTCAAATCGTGACCCCACTTGACCTTGACCTTCAAATGAACGTTGTCGTATTGGCGAGCCCGTGCGGCGCCCGCTTCGCGCATGCGCAGACGAGATCTCGGAAACGGGTGGAGCTATCGACTTGAAATTTGCTATGTGAATGTATCTTGCCCCGGATACGAATTTTATCGGGTCGCCGAGCCCGTGCGACACCAGCTTCGCGCATGCGCAGACGAGATCTCGGAAACGGGTGGAGCTATCGACTTGAAATTTGGTATGTGAATGTATCTTGCCCCGGATACGAATTTTATCGGGTCGCCGAGCCCGTGCGACGACAGCTTCGCGCATGCGCAGACCAGATTTCGGAAACAGGTAGAGCTATCGACTTGAATTTTTTTTTTTGAATAGCCCGGACAACGTCGGGCTCATCGGCTAGTCTCATATATATTTTGAAGACCTCTGTTTGTCTGTATGTATGTTTGTTTGTCTGTCTGTCATTGATACAAATCTACGATTCTCGACCGATCGGGACGAAACTTGGTACGTGTGTGTAGTTTGACCAGGCGGTGGACGCTGTCGTATTGGCGAGCCCGTGCGGCGCCCGCTTCGCGCATGCGCAGACAAGATCTCGGAAACGGGTGGAGCTATCGACTTGAAATTTGCTATGTGGATGTATCTTGCCCCGGATGCGAATTTTATCGGGTCGCCGAGCCCGTGCGACGCCAGCTTCGCGCATGCGCAGACGAGATCTCGGAAACGGGTGGAGCTATCGACTTTAAATTTGGTATGTGAATATATCTTGCCCCGGATACGAATTTTATCGGGTCGCCGAACCCGTGCGACGCCAGCTTCGCGCATGCTCAGACGATATCTCGGAAACGGGAGGAGCTATCGACTTGAAATTTGCTATGTGAATGTATCTTGCCCCGGATACGAATTTTATCCTGTCGCCGAGCCCGAGCGACGCCAGCTCGCGCATGCGCAGACCAGATCTCGGAAACGGGTAGAGCTATCGACTTGAAATTTCGGGCTGGGTAGAGCTATCGACTTGACATTTGGTTTTTGAATAGCCCGGACAACGTCGGGCTGATCGGCTAGTCTCTTATATATATTTTGAAGACCTCTGTCTGTCTGTTTGTCTGTCTGTCTGTCATTTATACAAATCTACGATTCTCGACCGATCGGGACGAAACTTGGTACGTGTGTGTAGTTTGACCAGGCGGTGAACGTTGTCGTATTGGCGAGCCCGTGCGGCGCCCGCTTCGCGCATGCGCAGACGAGATCTCGGAAACGGGTGGAGCTATCGACTTGAAATTTGCTATGTGAATGTATCTTGCCCCGGATACGAATTTTATCGGGTCGCCGAGCCCGTGCGACACCAGCTTCGCGCATGCGCAGACGAGATCTCGGAAACGGGTGGAGCTATCGACTTGAAATTTGCTATGTGAATGTATCTTGCCCCGGATACGAATTTTATCGGGTCGCCGAGCCCGTGCTACGCCAGCTTCGCGCATGCGCAGACCAGATCTCGGAAACAGGTAGAGCTATCGACTTGAAACTTGAAATTTTGTTTTTGAATAGCCCGGACAACGTCGGGCTCATCGGCTAGTCTATTATATATTTTTGGAAGATCTGTCTGTGTGTCTGTGTGTCTGTCTGTGTGTTCGCGATGAACTCGAAAATGGCATACCCGATTTCGATGAAACTTGGTATGTGGGGGTATTTTCGGCCGGGGACGAACATAGGCATATTAATTTGTCCGTGCGACGTCACCACGACCTTGAAATCGGGTCATTTCAAGGTCAAGCGCCCGAATATCACGGGATTTCGATGAAACTTGGTATGTGGGGGTACTTTCTTATGGCGAGTCTCATAAGCATATTCATTTGCCCGTGCCACGTGACCTTGACCTTGAAATCGGGTAACTTCAAGGTCAAATCGCCAATTTTGATGGGATTTCGACGAAATTTGATGCGTGGGGTTACTTTTGTCCACTGATTGTTTTGGACGGGTCCAATCGTGACCCCGACCAGACCTTGACCTTCAAAATGATCAATTCAAGGTCAAATCGGGTAAAACCGGATGGATTTCGACGGGCACGTTTGTCGGGTACTTTTGTCCGGGCAGTGTTTTTGGACTGGTCAAATCGTGACCCCACTTGACCTTGACCTTCAAATGAACGTTGTCGTATTGGCGAGCCCGTGCGGCGCCCGCTTCGCGCGTGCGCAGACGAGATCTCGGAAACGGGTGGAGCTATCGACTTGAAATTTGCTATGTGAATGTATCTTGCCCCGGATACGAATTTTATCGGGTCGCCGAGCCCGTGCGACACCAGCTTCGCGCATGCGCAGACGAGATCTCGGAAACGGGTGGAGCTATCGACTTGAAATTTGGTATGTGAATGTATCTTGCCCCGGATACGAATTTTATCGGGTCGCCGAGCCCGTGCGACGACAGCTTCGCGCATGCGCAGACCAGATCTCGGAAACAGGTAGAGCTATCGACTTGAAATTTTTTTTTTGAATAGCCCGGACAACGTCGGGCTCATCGGCTAGTCTCATATATATTTTGAAGACCTCTGTTTGTCTGTATGTATGTTTGTTTGTCTGTCTGTCATTGATACAAATCTACGATTCTCGACCGATCGGGACGAAACTTGGTACGTGTGTGTAGTTTGACCAGGCGGTGGACGCTGTCGTATTGGCGAGCCCGTGCGGCGCCCGCTTCGCGCATGCGCAGACAAGATCTCGGAAACGGGTGGAGCTATCGACTTTAAATTTGCTATGTGGATGTATCTTGCCCCGGATGCGAATTTTATCGGGTCGCCGAGCCCGTGCGACGCCAGCTTCGCGCATGCGCAGACGAGATCTCGGAAACGGGTGGAGCTATCGACTTTAAATTTGGTATGTGAATATATCTTGCCCCGGATACGAATTTTATCGGGTCGCCGAGCCCGTGCTACGCCAGCTTCGCGCATGCGCAGACCAGATCTCGGAAACAGGTAGAGCTATCGACTTGAAACTTGAAATTTTGTTTTTGAATAGCCCGGACAACGTCGGGCTCATCGGCTAGTCTATTATATATTTTTGGAAAATCTGTCTATGTGTCTGTGTGTCTGTCTGTGTGTTCGCGATGAACTCGAAAATGGCATACCCGATTTCGATGAAACTTGGTATGTGGGGGTATTTTCGGCCGGGGACGAACATAGGCATATTAATTTGTCCGTGCGACGTCACCACGACCTTGAAATCGGGTCATTTCAAGGTCAAACGCCCGAATATCACGGGATTTCGATGAAACTTGGTATGTGGGGGTACTTTCTTATGGCGAGTCTCATAAGCATATTCATTTGCCCGTGCCACGTGACCTTGACCTTGAAATCGGGTAACTTCAAGGTCAAATCGCCAATTTTGATGGGATTTCGACGAAATTTGATGCGTGGGGTTACTTTTGTCCACTGATTGTTTTGGACGGGTCCAATCGTGACCCCGAGCAGACCTTGACCTTCAAAATGATCAATTCAAGGTCAAATCGGGTAAAACCGGATGGATTTCGACGGGCACGTTTGTCGGGTACTTTTGTCCGGGCAGTGTTTTTGGACTGGTCAAATCGTGACCCCACTTGACCTTGACCTCCAAATGAACGTTGTCGTATTGGCGAGCCCGTGCGGCGCCCGCTTCGCGCGTGCGCAGACGAGATCTCGGAAACGGGTGGAGCTATCGACTTGAAATTTGCTATGTGAATGTATCTTGCCCCGGATACGAATTTTATCGGGTCGCCGAGCCCGTGCGACACCAGCTTCGCGCATGCGCAGACGAGATCTCGGAAACGGGTGGAGCTATCGACTTGAAATTTGGTATGTGAATGTATCTTGCCCCGGATACGAATTTTATCGGGTCGCCGAGCCCGTGCGACGACAGCTTCGCGCATGCGCAGACCAGATCTCGGAAACAGGTAGAGCTATCGACTTGAAATTTTTTTTTTGAATAGCCCGGACAACGTCGGGCTCATCGGCTAGTCTCATATATATTTTGAAGACCTCTGTTTGTCTGTATGTATGTTTGTTTGTCTGTCTGTCATTGATACAAATCTACGATTCTCGACCGATCGGGACGAAACTTGGTACGTGTGTGTAGTTTGACCAGGCGGTGGACGCTGTCGTATTGGCGAGCCCGTGCGGCGCCCGCTTCGCGCATGCGCAGACAAGATCTCGGAAACGGGTGGAGCTATCGACTTTAAATTTGCTATGTGGATGTATCTTGCCCCGGATGCGAATTTTATCGGGTCGCCGAGCCCGTGCGACGACAGCTTCGCGCATGCGCAGACGAGATCTCGGAAACGGGTGGAGCTATCGACTTTAAATTTGGTATGTGAATATATCTTGCCCCGGATACGAATTTTATCGGGTCGCCGAACCCGTGCGACGCCAGCTTCGCGCATGCTCAGACGATATCTCGGAAACGGGTGGAGCTATCGACTTGAAATTTGCTATGTGAATGTATCTTGCCCCGGATACGAATTTTATCGTGTCGCCGAGCCCGTGCGACGCCAGCTCGCGCATGCGCAGACCAGATCTCGGAAACGGGTAGAGCTATCGACTTGAAATTTCGGGCTGGGTAGAGCTATCGACTTGACATTTGGTTTTTGAATAGCCCGGACAACGTCGGGCTGATCGGCTAATCTCATATATATTTTGAAGACCTCTGTCTGTTTGTCTGTCTGTCTGTCTGTCTGTCATTAATACAAATCTACGATTCTCGACCGATCGGGACGAAACTTGGTACGTATGTGTGGTTTGAACAGGCGGTGGTCGTTGTCGTATTGGCGAGCCCGTGCGACGCCCGTGCAGCGCATGCGCAAACGAGATCTCGGAAACGGGTGGAGCTATCGACTTTAAATTTGGTATGTGAATGTATCTTGTCCCGGATACGAATTTTATCGGGTCGCCGAGCCCGTGCGACGCCAGCTTCGCGCATGCGCAGACCAGATCTCGGAAACGGGTGGAGCTATCGACTTGAAATTTGGTATGTGAATGTATCTTGCCCCGGATACGAATTTTATCGGGTCGCCGAGTCCGTGCGACGCCAGTTTCGCGCATGCGCAGACCAGATCTCGGAAACGGGTAGAGCTATCGACTTGAAATTTGGTTTTTGAATAGCCCGGACAACGTCGGGCTCATCGACTTGAAATTTGGTTTTCGAATAGCCGGGACAACGTCGGGATCATCGGTTAGATGCCAGCTTCGCGCATGCGCTCTGTCTGTATGTCCTTTATAGAATCGAAAACGGGTGGACCGATCGAGACCAAATTTCGTATATAAGTGTAAAAACCCACGGGAATCGTCGACGTCGCATTTTGAACAAGCTCTGAGTACCAATTATCCACTCCCAATCATCAAAATCACCGCAAACGCCACTTCGGTGGTTAAGGCATCATCGATCTTTATATTAACCGTATTCGGAGGTGTTAAGGATTAACGCTCTTTATTACAATCGAAGCTGCTAAACGGCTACCCATGCGTAAAATACGGATGCAAAACGAAACGCGAAATGCAATTATCTCGATTAAAAAGGCAGAATGGGTTATTGTGTCATATATGTCCTAGGAACGGGGGAATTTTTCATCGGGTCCGTCTTTGAGGGACGGGTGCCATGAATTAATTGATGAAAAACAAAAAATGCGTGTTGTGCTGTCTTTCATATTCGCAGACGAGATCTCGGAAACGGGTGGAGCTATCGACTTGAAATTTGCTATGTGAATGTATCTTGCCCCGTATACGAATTTTATCGGGTCGCCGAGCCCGTGCGATGCCAGCTTCGCGCATGCGCAGACCAGATCTCGGAAACGGGTGGAGCTATCGACTTGAAATTTGGTTCGCCGAGCCCGTGCGACGCCAACTTCGCGCATGCGCAGACGAGATCTCGGAAACGGGTGGAGCTATCGACTTGAAATTTGGTATGTGAATGTATCTTGCCCCGGATACGAATTTTATCGGGTCGCCGAGCCCGTTCGACGCCAGCTTCGCGCATGCGCAGACCAGATCTCGGAAACGGGTAGAGCTATCGACTTGAAATTTCGGGCTGGGTAGAGCTATCGACTTGAAATTTGGTTTTTGAATAGCCCGGACAACGTCGGGCTCATCGGCTAGTCTCATATATATTTTGAAGACCTCTGTCTGTCTGTTTGTCTGTCTGTCTGTCATTAATACAAATCTACGATTCTCGACCGATCGGGACGAAACTTGGTACGTGTGTGTAGTTTGACCAGGCGGTGGTCGTTGTCGTATTGGCGAGCCCATGCGACACCCGTGCAGCGCATGCGCAGACGAGATCTCGGAAACGGGTGGAGCTATCGACTTGAAATTTGGTTTTTGAATAGCCCGGACAACGTCGGGCTCATCGGCTAGTCTACGATTCTCGACCGATCGGGACGAAACTTGGTACGTGTGTGTAGTTTGACCAGGCGGTGGACGTTGTCGTATTGGTGAGCCCGTGCGGCTCCCGCTTCGCGCATGCGCAGACGAGATCTCGGAAACGGGTGGAGCTATCGACTTGAAATTTTGTATGTGAATGTATCTTGCCCCGGATACGAATTTTATCGGGTCGCCGAGCCCGTGTGACACCAGCTTCGCGCATGCGCAGACGAGATCTCGGAAACGGGTGGAGCTATCGACTTGAAATTTGCTATGTGAATGTATCTTGCCCCGGATACGAATTTTATCGGGTCGCCGAGCCCGTGCCACGCCAGCTTCGCGCATGCGCAGACGAGATCTCGGAAACGGGTGGAGCTATCGACTTGAAACTTGGTATGTGGATGTATCTTGCCCCGGATACGAATTTTATCGGGTCACCGAGCCCGTGCGACGCCAGCTTCGCGCATGCGAGACCAGATCTCGGAAACGGGTGGAGCTATCGACTTGAAATTTTGTTTTTGAATAGCCCGGACAACGTCGGGCTCATCGGCTAGTCTACGATTCTCGACCGATCGGGACGAAACTTGGTACGTGTGTGTAGTTTGACCAGGCGGTGGACGTTGTCGTATTGGTGAGCCCGTGCGGCGCCCGCTTCGCGCATGCGCAGACGAGATCTCGGAAACGGGTGGAGCTATCGACTTGAAATTTTGTATGTGAATGTATCTTGCCCCGGATACGAATTTTATCGGGTCGCCGAGCCCGTGCGACACCAGCTTCGCGCATGCGCAGACGAGATCTCGGAAACGGGTGGAGCTATCGACTTGAAATTTGCTATGTGAATGTATCTTGCCCCGGATACGAATTTTATCGGGTCGCCGAGCCCTGTGCGACGCCAGCTTCGCGCATGCGCAGACGAGATCTCGAAAACGAGTGGAGCTATCGTCTTGAAATTTGGTATGTGAATGTATCTTGCCCCGGATACCAATTTTATCGGGTCGCCGAGCCCGTGCGACGACAGCTTCGCGCATGCGCAGACGAGATCTCGGAAACGGGTGGAGCTATCGACTTGAAATTTGCTATGTGAATGTATCTTGCCCCGGATACGAATTTTATCGGGTCGCCGAGCCCGTGCGACACCAGCTTCGCGCATGCGCAGACATGATCTCGAAAACGAGTGGAGCTATCGTCTTGAAATTTGGTATGTGAATGTATCTTGCCCCGGATACGAATTTTATCGGGTCGCCGAGCCCGTGCGACGACAGCTTCGCGCATGCGCAGACCAGATCTCGGAAACAGGTAGAGCTATCGACTTGAAATTTTTTTTTGGAATAGCCCGGACAACGTCGGGCTCATCGGCTAGTCTCATATATATTTTGAAGACCTCTGTTTGTCTGTATGTATGTTTGTTTGTCTGTCTGTCATTGATACAAATCTACGATTCTCGACCGATCGGGACGAAACTTGGTACGTGTGTGTAGTTTGACCAGGCGGTGGACGCTGTCGTATTGGCGAGCCCGTGTGGCGCCCGCTTCGCGCATGCGCAGACAAGATCTCGGAAACGGGTGGAGCTATCGACTTGAAATTTGCTATGTGGATGTATCTTGCCCCGGATACGAATTTTATCGGGTCGCCGAACCCGTGCGACGCCAGCTTCGCGCATGCTCAGACGATATCTCGGAAACGGGTGGAGCTATCGACTTGAAATTTGCTATGGGAATGTATCTTGCCCCGGATACGAATTTTATCGTGTCGCCGAGCCCGTGCGACGCCAGCTCGCGCATGCGCAGACCAGATCTCGGAAACGGGTAGAGCTATCGACTTGAAATTTCGGGCTGGGTAGAGCTATCGACTTGACATTTGGTTTTTGAATAGCCCGGACAACGTCGGGCTGATCGGCTAATCTCATATATATTTTGAAGACCTCTGTCTGTCTGTTTGTCTGTCTGTCTGTCATTAATACAAATCTACGATTCTCGACCGATCGGGACGAAACTTGGTACGTGTGTGTAGTTTGACCAGGCGGTGGTCGTTGTCGTATTGGCGAGCCCATGCGACGCCCGTGCAGCGCATGCGCAGACGAGATCTCGGAAACGGGTGGAGCTATCGACTTGAAATTTGGTTTTTGAATAGCCCGGACAACGTCGGGCTCATCGGCTAGTCTACGATTCTCGACCGATCGGGACGAAACTTGGTACGTGTGTGTAGTTTGACCAGGCGGTGGACGTTGTCGTATTGGTGAGCCCGTGCGGCGCCCGCTTCGCGCATGCGCAGACGAGATCTCGGAAACGGGTGGAGCTATCGACTTGAAATTTTGTATGTGAATGTATCTTGCCCCGGATACGAATTTTATCGGGTCGCCGAGCCCGTGCGACACCAGCTTCGCGCATGCGCAGACGAGATCTCGGAAACGGGTGGAGCTATCGACTTGAAATTTGCTATGTGAATGTATCTTGCCCCGGATACGAATTTTATCGGGTCGCCGAGCCCTGTGCGACGCCAGCTTCGCGCATGCGCAGACGAGATCTCGAAAACGAGTGGAGCTATCGTCTTGAAATTTGGTATGTGAATGTATCTTGCCCCGGATACCAATTTTATCGGGTCGCCGAGTCCGTGCGACGCCAGCTTCGCGCATGCGCAGACCAGATCTCGGAAACGGGTGGAGCTATCGACTTGAAATTTGGTATGTGTATGTATCTTGCCCCGAATATCAATTTTATCGGGTCGCCGAGTCCGTGCGACGCCAGCTTCGCGCATGCGCAGTCCAGATCTCGGAAACGGGTGGAGCTATCGACTTGAAATCGTCGGGCTCTGTAGAGCTATCGACTTGAAATTTGGTATTTGAATGTATCTTGCCCCGGATACGAATTTTATCGGGTCGCCGAGCCCTGTGCGACGCCAGCTTCGCGCATGCGCAGACCAGATCTCGGAAACGGGTGGAGCTATCGACTTGAAATTTGGTATGTGAATGTATCTTGCCCCGGATACCAATTTTATCGGGTCGCCGAGTCCGTGCGACGCCAGATTCGCGCATGCGCAGACCAGATCTCGGAAACGGGTGGAGCTATCGACTTGAAATCGTCGGGCTCTGTAGAGCTATCGACTTGAAATTTGCTATGTGAATGTATCTTGCCCCGGATACGAATTTTATCGGGTCGCCGAGCCCTGTGCGACGCCAGCTTCGCGCATGCGCAGACCAGATCTCGGAAACGGGTGGAGCTATCGACTTGAAATCGTCGGGCTCTGTAGAGCTATCGACTTGAAATTTGGTATTTGAATAGCCCGGACAACGTCGGGCTCATCGGCTAGTCTCATATATATTTTGAAGACCTCTGTATGTTTGTATGTTTGTATGTATGTTTGTTTGTCATTGATACAAATCTACGATTCTCGACCGTTCGGGACGAAACTTGGTACGTGTGTGTAGTTTGACCAGGCTGTGGACGTTGTCGTATTGGCGAGCCCGTGCGGCGCTCGCTTCGCGCATGCGCAGACGAGATCTCGGAAACGGGTGGAGCTATCGACTTGAAATTCATCTCATATATATTTTAAAGACCTCTGTTTGTATGTTTGTATGTACGTTTGTATGTTTGTATGTATGTTTGTTTGTCATTTATACAAATCTACGATTCTCGACCGATCGGGACGAAACTTGGTACGTGTGTGTAGTTTGACCAGGCGGTGAACATTGTCGTATTGGCGAGCCCGTGCGGCGCCCGCTTCGCGCATGCGCAGACGAGATCTCGGAAACGGGTTGAGCTATCGACTTGAAATTTGCTATGTGAATGTATCTTGCCCCGGATATGAATTTTATCGGGTCGCCGAGCCCGTGCGACGCCAGCTTCGCGCATGCGCAGACGAGATCTCGGAAACGGGTGGAGCTATCGACTTTAAATTTGGTATGTGAATATATCTTGCCCCGGATACGAATTTTATCGGGTCGCCGAACCCGTGCGACGCCAGCTTCGCGCATGCTCAGACGATATCTCGGAAACGGGTGGAGCTATCGACTTGAAATTTGCTATGGGAATGTATCTTGCCCCGGATACGAATTTTATCGTGTCGCCGAGCCCGTGCGACGCCAGCTCGCGCATGCGCAGACCAGATCTCGGAAACGGGTAGAGCTATCGACTTGAAATTTCGGGCTGGGTAGAGCTATCGACTTGACATTTGGTTTTTGAATAGCCCGGACAACGTCGGGCTGATCGGCTAATCTCATATATATTTTGAAGACCTCTGTCTGTCTGTTTGTCTGTCTGTCTGTCATTAATACAAATCTACGATTCTCGACCGATCGGGACGAAACTTGGTACGTGTGTGTAGTTTGACCAGGCGGTGGTCGTTGTCGTATTGGCGAGCCCATGCGACGCCCGTGCAGCGCATGCGCAGACGAGATCTCGGAAACGGGTGGAGCTATCGACTTGAAATTTGGTTTTTGAATAGCCCGGACAACGTCGGGCTCATCGGCTAGTCTACGATTCTCGACCGATCGGGACGAAACTTGGTACGTGTGTGTAGTTTGACCAGGCGGTGGACGTTGTCGTATTGGTGAGCCCGTGCGGCGCCCGCTTCGCGCATGCGCAGACGAGATCTCGGAAACGGGTGGAGCTATCGACTTGAAATTTTGTATGTGAATGTATCTTGCCCCGGATACGAATTTTATCGGGTCGCCGAGCCCGTGCGACACCAGCTTCGCGCATGCGCAGACGAGATCTCGGAAACGGGTGGAGCTATCGACTTGAAATTTGCTATGTGAATGTATCTTGCCCCGGATACGAATTTTATCGGGTCGCCGAGCCCTGTGCGACGCCAGCTTCGCGCATGCGCAGACGAGATCTCGAAAACGAGTGGAGCTATCGTCTTGAAATTTGGTATGTGAATGTATCTTGCCCCGGATACCAATTTTATCGGGTCGCCGAGTCCGTGCGACGCCAGCTTCGCGCATGCGCAGACCAGATCTCGGAAACGGGTGGAGCTATCGACTTGAAATTTGGTATGTGTATGTATCTTGCCCCGAATATCAATTTTATCGGGTCGCCGAGTCCGTGCGACGCCAGCTTCGCGCATGCGCAGTCCAGATCTCGGAAACGGGTGGAGCTATCGACTTGAAATCGTCGGGCTCTGTAGAGCTATCGACTTGAAATTTGGTATTTGAATGTATCTTGCCCCGGATACGAATTTTATCGGGTCGCCGAGCCCTGTGCGACGCCAGCTTCGCGCATGCGCAGACCAGATCTCGGAAACGGGTGGAGCTATCGACTTGAAATTTGGTATGTGAATGTATCTTGCCCCGGATACCAATTTTATCGGGTCGCCGAGTCCGTGCGACGCCAGATTCGCGCATGCGCAGACCAGATCTCGGAAACGGGTGGAGCTATCGACTTGAAATCGTCGGGCTCTGTAGAGCTATCGACTTGAAATTTGCTATGTGAATGTATCTTGCCCCGGATACGAATTTTATCGGGTCGCCGAGCCCTGTGCGACGCCAGCTTCGCGCATGCGCAGACCAGATCTCGGAAACGGGTGGAGCTATCGACTTGAAATCGTCGGGCTCTGTAGAGCTATCGACTTGAAATTTGGTATTTGAATAGCCCGGACAACGTCGGGCTCATCGGCTAGTCTCATATATATTTTGAAGACCTCTGTATGTTTGTATGTTTGTATGTATGTTTGTTTGTCATTGATACAAATCTACGATTCTCGACCGTTCGGGACGAAACTTGGTACGTGTGTGTAGTTTGACCAGGCTGTGGACGTTGTCGTATTGGCGAGCCCGTGCGGCGCTCGCTTCGCGCATGCGCAGACGAGATCTCGGAAACGGGTGGAGCTATCGACTTGAAATTCATCTCATATATATTTTAAAGACCTCTGTTTGTATGTTTGTATGTACGTTTGTATGTTTGTATGTATGTTTGTTTGTCATTTATACAAATCTACGATTCTCGACCGATCGGGACGAAACTTGGTACGTGTGTGTAGTTTGACCAGGCGGTGAACATTGTCGTATTGGCGAGCCCGTGCGGCGCCCGCTTCGCGCATGCGCAGACGAGATCTCGGAAACGGGTTGAGCTATCGACTTGAAATTTGCTATGTGAATGTATCTTGCCCCGGATATGAATTTTATCGGGTCGCCGAGCCCGTGCGACGCCAGCTTCGCGCATGCGCAGACGAGATCTCGGAATCGGGTGGAGCTATCGACTTGAAATTTGGTATGTCAATGTATCTTGCCCCGGATACGAATTTTATCGGGTCGCCGAGCCCGTGCGACGCCAGCTTCGCGCATGCGCAGACGAGATATCGGAAACGGGTGGAGCTATCGACTTGAAATTTGTTTTTTTAATAGCCCGGACAACGTCGGGCTCATCGGCTAGTCTATACTATATATTTTGAGACTTCGTATATATGTGTGTATATATGTGTGTGTGTACTTCATAGAATCCAAAACGCGTGTACAGATTGAGATCAAATTTCGTATGTAAGTGTAAAATCCCACCGACACCGCCGTAGTAGTGTTTTCGAGAAGCTCTGAGCACCCTTTATCCACTCCCAAATCACCGCAAAGGCACGGCGGGGGTTAAGGCATTAACGCTCTTTATCTATACCTTATACGGAGGTTTTAACAACTAACGCTCTTTATTGCAATGGACGTGGCTAAACGATACCCCATGCGTCCGATGCGGATTCCAATGGACGTGTCTAAACGACTGACCCCATGCGTCCGAAACACGGATGCGGACGAAATGCAACTAAAAAGGCAGAATTGATCTAAGAGCTCGAAATATTATGCAGAGGGATTTCACGACGGGATTAATTGACTGTCCGCTCTGAAGTTTAGGACGGGGAGGACGGGTGCCATGAATTAACTCATTGAAAAACAAAGAAGCGTTATCTCGGAAACGGGTGGGGCTATCGACTTGAAATTTGCTATGTGAATGTATCTTGCCCCGGATACAAATTTTATCGGGTCGCCGAGTCCGTGCGACGCCAGCTTCGCGCATGCGCAGACGAGATCTCGGAAACCGGTGGAGCTATCGACTTGAAATTTGGTATGTGAATGTATCTTGCCCAGGGTACGAATTTTATCGGGTCGCCGAGCCCGTGCGACGCCAGCTTCGCGCATGCGCAGACCAGATCTCGGAAACGGGTGGAGCTACCGGGTACAAATATTTCTTATTGAAACGCGTGGAGCTAAAAATAAAAACAAAATATTAAAAAAATGTCATGTTTCGGACAAGCCGCCGGTGGCGGGCTAACCTGCTAGTATTATATAATTTGAAAGAGGAAGCTAAACAAAATGTATTATCATCTTATTCGGTGTAATAAACTGTGAACATGTTTTTGTTGAGATTCTGTGCTCAAGTTTCATTATTGTCAATGGAAGGGGAATAACTCTAAATCTGAAGTATTTTGAAAAAAAAATTGTTGTTGTTGTTGTTGTTGTTGTTCGAATCCGATGATACCGGGAGCATCGAATCGGATTGTGTACTTTTAACATAAAGAATGACATCATGGAGTGTTGTTCCGGGAATAACATTCCCAACTAACAAAGTTCCAATGCGTGACTGTATGTGTGTGATAAACCTCAAAAAACCTGCCGCTATACGGCGCTGTGTATAGCTGCAAGCGATGACAGAAAATATCAGGGGCGTGTTAGCATCTGATCGAACACGTGCATACCCTATTTATAGCATTGACCTACAGTGTTGCGATTTAACTCCATTTCATTATGTGCATTTAATCATGGTTAAACATAACAGAATTATCTGGCTCTCGACACCAAGTAATGCCACAACTCCATCACCATTCTGTTTGTTTTTCCATTTAATCCCCCGGTTGAATGCATGCAATGGCCCTGCTAATTTGCTTTGATAAGGGTGCGTCCATACACTGGCAAGTTTGCACACAACATTTTTTGTTGGCATTTTATCATATTAACCCCTATGATGTTGATACATGTACACCACCATGCATACGCAATGCATAATGACCAAAGCTAACGATATGCGGGGTAGCGTCACTAAATTCACCCTCTGGGGACCTCATTCTGCAAATAACACGCGCACACTAAACTCAGTCTTAAAGGCTCACTTAATTTTCGAACCCCAGATTACTTTATATAAAATATATATGCCATATTATATACCATTTGAAAGAGGGAGCTCCAAAAACATTGTATTATCAACTTATCCGGTGTTATAAACTGTGGACATGTTGTATTTGTTGAGTTTTGTCAGCAAGATTGAAGTAAAAAATTAGTATTATTTTCAATGCAGGGGGAATAACTCTATTTATTAAAGATAGAGTTCTTCCCCTTTCATTGAAAAAGTTTGAACTCTGTTGCATTCTGGGTTCCAGAGGGGGAGGGGTCGTCGGCAGTTTTCCATTTCTCTGTGGGCATCTTCTGAGACACAGATGTTTCAAAGAGTGATGAATTATAGTATTTTAATCATATTTTATGGCATATATTGTTATTAAAACCGTATATCACGTCAATATAAAAAAATTATCGGAGACTCGAAAATTAAGTGGGCCTTTAAACCAAACGCGTCTAGTCTAAATCTGCCTGCCAGAAAAACAAACAAACAAAAACAAGTGGGCCTTTAAATGTGGGAGGCGGGTAAAGTTGCAGTTATAATTATAAACACCCCAACATAAGTGCATAGACCCTCTAGCCACATCTCTGGTTATAAAGGGTAGTGCAATGAGTCTCTACTCTGGCTGAAGAGTAGAGATTGATGGCACGATTTAGTATTTTTCATAAGATCCAAAGAGAAAATCGATAGTAATAAATCGATACAAATAAATCTATACTAATAATGCGAGTTAAGAAAGCGGTTTATATATGATACTTTATGGCTGATCAATCATTATTATGACAGGTTTAAAGCGATATTGTACTCAAATGGTGTTGTTGGTTTCTATAGTATCTGGGTCGTATTTGAAAGTCTGTTGAGTACGAAGTAGTGTTACGGATGGCAAATTTACCGGAATGCAAAAATTAAAATTGTTGTTATCGAGTAGTTTTTGTACAGTTTTCAACCAAATGTATCAAATAAAATTATATTATAGGCATACTAGTCCCATATACTCATTTATGTTACTGTAGTCACTAGTCAATGAGTGGCTTGAGTTTTCTCCCCGTATCAGCATACTGTTTTAAACGATCGTATGTGCTATGGGTTTACCAATCCAATATCCCTCAATTAATTTCATTACGTCTTGTACACGGAAATTCGTAATTTAATTTATGGCTCCAGCCATAAATTAAATTTATATCAAATTATTAACTTTGATTTTAAGATAGAGAGAGAGAGAGAGAGAGATTGTTTATTCCTCCACACACGGGAGACGTAGTGTACAACGTATATACAATTACATAATCAAAAAACATTAAGAATAATAAGGCGTTACGTATGTGTTATCAGAACAGACACGAATGCATCGTGTGAAATTAGAAGCAATTATTGTACTATATATACGTGTATATATAACGTCAATACTATCCCATATACACATGTATATATAATAAATTGCATGGCGATTGCAATCACAGAGGTCATATATCTACAAATTATACGTCAATGTCTATAATGGCATATAATAAATTAGATATCGATATATGGTGGCATTCCATATAATATACAGAGATGCGATGTTATCATTGATATTGTGATATTCGTATACTTTAGTATACTGTAGATAGTAATAATAAAATTGTATTGTTACATATGCTATTTGTTTCCCGACAAATTTGGGATATTAAAGATCAGCAGTATACATGATGCATGAATCTATATAGGAGTCGCCACTCGCAAACAATCATATGTAACATAATACACTTATGAACGAGAAGCAGTCTGTGAATAAACTATTTTCATTGGGAATATCTGAGGGATCAAGTCCGCCCAGCGACTGGCATCCAAATGCATACATTAGAAATTCATTGCAAGACAATTGATCCATCGTGACAAAGATTGAGATACCGTGGACATTAATAATTCTATACCAGAAGCAGTTCTTCAGTTGAACTATATGTGGTGAGAAACAATGGAGAAACATGTGTTCAACCTGGTTATGGTACAAATGGCCACAGTGTTTGCAGATAGTATTATTATCATATGTCGTGCGGTTGAGAATGTTAGCCATTTGTACCGCTTTCTGTAGATAATTAGGGTTGTGCCAACAGAGCTTCCATCCCCTCCAGGTAGACATATGGCAAGGTTTTACTCTGCGAAAAAACTCAAGGGAGTCCACTCGTTCAGGTTGATTTGGTTGTGACGTTGTGTGAGACATACTCTGTTTCACAATAGCTTTCCAATGTGATTGAATAGGGAAGAATCCTGTTTCAGCGAATGATGTGAGATGCTCATATAGGTTGTATTTTGTAAGAATAGGAATAATGTCTCCTGTGAAGCCAATTGGAGGGCGTTTAAATATTATATAACCATGTAGATTGAATAGGAAAATGCGGAGAGCGACACGGTGGTTGCATGGTAAATTTATTAAGGTGCCCATGAATAAAAGTTTTTTCTTTTCAATTTCGAGTCTGAGTGGATTGACTCCGAGCAGAGACAATGCGATTTCTGTGCTCGCCCTTGTCGGTAGACCTTGAATTGTTTTGATGCACATGCGGTAAGATCGCTCAAGTTGTAATATGTTGGCTTCTGATAGCCGGTACCACATTAACTAAGAAATGAAGTTAAGTCCCACGCTACGCTGGAAATCACTGATTTTTTATTTAAGACTTTTGTGGGTTACAATTCATTCTGTATTTGTCAGCAGAGGCCGGAGGCCGGAAAAATTCTGATTCCACGTGATTTTCTATCAAGCGAGAATCCGAGGGTTTTTTTTACGGTTTGGGGGGGGGGGGTATATGTGGTTGGGCCGCCCAACCACAACTTGGGCCGCAAATGAAACCGACGTGAGCCGCCACATGTGTTGTTTAACCAGCCGTGTATCCAATAAGATGGTACTCTTCTCACATAAATTCATGAGGGCAGAGGCGGACTGCATGGCCGATCGGGAGACCGGGAAAATTCCGGACGTGGGCCGCCACATGTGTTGTTTAACCAGTCGAATTGGCTAAACGTAATTTTGACATTAAATGAACTTGTCGGCATCATATAACACCACGTAAAGACCCCATTAATCTAGAGATTTTAACGGTAACTCCCAGCTGTAAATCCAAAAAAAATTCTTACGCACCCCTCCCCCAATTGAAATTTACAAGAAAATAGGAACGCTTCAGTTGATGCCAGTCTAGTTTATCGGATTCGAGATTTTCTTGTATAGTTTTCAAAATGTTCTCACCCCGGGCCGAACAACCATGGACAGCCCGGTGTGTCCTGGTCTCTTGTCCGTAGCCGTGTGCATTTGTCTGGAGTTAGACCGCTAGATGTTAGATTTTATGCAATTTTTCAGGTAAAAATATCTGAATGGTCTCATACCGGGAATATATAGAACCATGGTTTATGAATATATATGATATTAGACCAGAGGTGCAAATGGAATTATGCAAAAACATGTATTTGGTCTGCATCTGATTCAAGGGGGGGGGGGGGAGTGCAAATGGAATTATGCAAAAATATGTATTTGGTCTGATTCTGATTCAAGGGGGGGGGGGGGTGCAGTTGGAATTTTCCAAGGTGGACTGTGGACGCCCCCCCCCCCAAACAGATGGGCCGGTATTATATTAATTTCCCGGGCCGGTTTCTTGGCCCAGTCCGCCTCTGTTTGTCAGAGAAATAGAACTGTCCCATATTCATTTGAAAATTGGCTAGATCAAATCAGAATGAATTGTAACTGACGAAACACTTAAATAATAAATGTTATATTTAATTATGAAAATATACATGATGGCAGCGGTCAGACCAGCGTAGCGAGGGGACTCAACTCTATATACCCGGTACATGATGGCAGCGGTCACACCCGCGTAGCGAGGGCACTCAACTCTATATACCCGGTACATGATGGCAGCGGTCACACCCGCGTAGCGAGGGCACTCAACTCTATATACCCGGTACATGATGGCAGCGGTCAGCCCAGTGTAGCGAGCACTCAACTCTATATACCCGGTACATGATGGCAGCGGTCAGCCCAGAGTAGCGAGGGCACTCAACTCTATATACCCGGTACATGATGGCAGCGGTCAGCCCAGCGTAGCGAGGGCACTCAACTCTATATACCCGGTACATGATGGCAGCGGTCACACCCGCGTAGCGAGGGCACTCAACTCTATATACCCGGTACATGATGGCAGCGGTCACACCCGCGTAGCGAGGGCACTCAACTCTATACACCCGGTACATGATGGCAGCGGTCACACCCGCGTAGCGAGGGCACTCAACTCTATACACCCGGTACATGATGGCAGCGGTCACACCCGCGTAGCGAGGGCACTCAACTCTATATACCCGGTACATGGTGGCAGCGGTCACACCCGCGTAGCGAGGGCACTCAACTCTATATACCCGGTACATGATGGCAGCGGTCACACCCGCGTAGCGAGGGCACTCAACTCTATATACCCGGTACATGATGGCAGCGGTCAGCCCAGCGTAGCGATGGCACTCAACTCTATATACCCGGTACATGATGGCAGCGGTCACACCCGCGTAGCGAGGGCACTCAACTCTATATACCCGGTACATGATGGCAGCGGTCACACCCGCGTAGCGAGGGCACTCAACTCTATATACCCGGTACATGATGGCAGCGGTCACACCCGCGTAGCGAGGGCACTCAACTCTATATACCCGGTACATGATGGCAGCGGTCACACCCGCGTAGCGAGGGCACTCAACTCTATATACCCGGTACATGATGGCAGCGGTCACACCCGCGTAGCGAGGGCACTCAACTCTATATACCCGGTACATGATGGCAGCGGTCACACCCGCGTAGCGAGGGCACTCAACTCTATATACCCGGTACATGATGGCAGCGGTCACACCCGCGTAGCGAGGGCACTCAACTCTATATACCCGGTACATGATGGCAGCGGTCAGCCCAGTGTAGCGAGGGCACTCAACTCTATATACCCGGTACATGATGGCAGCGGTCAGCCCAGTGTAGCGAGGGCACTCAACTCTATATACCCGGTACATGATGGCAGCGGTCAGCCCAGCGTAGCGAGGGCACTCAACTCTATATACCCGGTACATGATGGCAGCGGTCACACCCGCGTAGCGAGGGCACTCAACTCTATATACCCGGTACATGATGGCAGCGGTCACACCCGCGTAGCGAGGGCACTCAACTCTATATACCCGGTACATGATGGCAGCGGTCACACCCGCGTAGCGAGGGCACTCAACTCTATATACCCGGTACATGATGGCAGCGGTCACACCCGCGTAGCGAGGGCACTCAACTCTATATACCCGGTACATGATGGCAGCGGTCACACCCGCGTAGCGAGGGCACTCAACTCTATATACCCGGTACATGATGGCAGCGGTCACACCCGCGTAGCGAGGGCACTCAACTCTATATACCCGGTACATGATGGCAGCGGTCACACCCGCGTAGCGAGGGCACTCAACTCTATACACCCGGTACATGATGGCAGCGGTCACACCCGCGTAGCGAGGGCACTCAACTCTATACACCCGGTACATGATGGCAGCGGTCACACCCGCGTAGCGAGGGCACTCAACTCTATATACCCGGTACATGGTGGCAGCGGTCACACCCGCGTAGCGAGGGCACTCAACTCTATATACCCGGTACATGATGGCAGCGGTCACACCCGCGTAGCGAGGGCACTCAACTCTATATACCCGGTACATGATGGCAGCGGTCAGCCCAGCGTAGCGATGGCACTCAACTCTATATACCCGGTACATGATGGCAGCGGTCACACCCGCGTAGCGAGGGCACTCAACTCTATATACCCGGTACATGATGGCAGCGGTCACACCCGCGTAGCGAGGGCACTCAACTCTATATACCCGGTACATGATGGCAGCGGTCACACCCGCGTAGCGAGGGCACTCAACTCTATATACCCGGTACATGATGGCAGCGGTCACACCCGCGTAGCGAGGGCACTCAACTCTATATACCCGGTACATGATGGCAGCGGTCACACCCGCGTAGCGAGGGCACTCAACTCTATATACCCGGTACATGATGGCAGCGGTCACACCCGCGTAGCGAGGGCACTCAACTCTATATACCCGGTACATGATGGCAGCGGTCAGCCCAGTGTAGCGAGGGCACTCAACTCTATATACCCGGTACATGATGGCAGCGGTCAGCCCAGTGTAGCGAGGGCACTCAACTCTATATACCCGGTACATGATGGCAGCGGTCAGCCCAGCGTAGCGAGGGCACTCAACTCTATATACCCGGTACATGATGGCAGCGGTCACACCCGCGTAGCGAGGGCACTCAACTCTATATACCCGGTACATGATGGCAGCGGTCACACCCGCGTAGCGAGGGCACTCAACTCTATACACCCGGTACATGATGGCAGCGGTCACACCCGCGTAGCGAGGGCACTCAACTCTATATACCCGGTACATGGTGGCAGCGGTCACACCCGCGTAGCGAGGGCACTCAACTCTATATACCCGGTACATGATGGCAGCGGTCACACCCGCGTAGCGAGGGCACTCAACTCTATATACCCGGTACATGATGGCAGCGGTCAGCCCAGCGTAGCGAGGGCACTCAACTCTATATACCCGGTACATGATGGCAGCGGTCACACCCGCGTAGCGAGGGCACTCAACTCTATATACCCGGTACATGATGGCAGCGGTCACACCCGCGTAGCGAGGGCACTCAACTCTATATACCCGGTACATGATGGCAGCGGTCACACCCGCGTAGCGAGGGCACTCAACTCTATATACCCGGTACATGATGGCAGCGGTCACACCCGCGTAGCGAGGGCACTCAACTCTATATACCCGGTACATGATGGCAGCGGTCACACCCGCGTAGCGAGGGCACTCAACTCTATACACCCGGTACATGATGGCAGCGGTCACACCCGCGTAGCGAGGGCACTCAACTCTATATACCCGGTACATGGTGGCAGCGGTCACACCCGCGTAGCGAGGGCACTCAACTCTATATACCCGGTACATGATGGCAGCGGTCACACCCGCGTAGCGAGGGCACTCAACTCTATATACCCGGTACATGATGGCAGCGGTCAGCCCAGCGTAGCGAGGGCACTCAACTCTATATACCCGGTACATGATGGCAGCGGTCACACCCGCGTAGCGAGGGCACTCAACTCTATATACCCGGTACATGATGGCAGCGGTCACACCCGCGTAGCGAGGGCACTCAACTCTATATACCCGGTACATGATGGCAGCGGTCACACCCGCGTAGCGAGGGCACTCAACTCTATATACCCGGTACATGATGGCAGCGGTCACACCCGCGTAGCGAGGGCACTCAACTCTATATACCCGGTACATGATGGCAGCGGTCACACCCGCGTAGCGAGGGCACTCAACTCTATATACCCGGTACATGATGGCAGCGGTCACACCCGCGTAGCGAGGGCACTCAACTCTATATACCCGGTACATGATGGCAGCGGTCACACCCGCGTAGCGAGGGCACTCAACTCTATATACCCGGTACATGATGGCAGCGGTCACACCCGCGTAGCGAGGGCACTCAACTCTATATACCCGGTACATGATGGCAGCGGTCACACCCGCGTAGCGAGGGCACTCAGTTGTGTCTCGCAGCTCGGGATTGTGTTATGAGTATTTCTCTGTTAAAACATTTATAAGTAATTTCACATTTCCAAGGTGATGGGTCGACCTTACCTCAAAAGATACTAATTACGGGCGTATCATGTATAAAGAACCAATTGTTTGTATATTGCAGCGTTATATACTTTATCCTGTGGCTTGAATATAAATCACACTGTCGTGCTTCCGGAATATAACAGTTATTAAAATCAGAACAATGAACTCTATGGGCATTTCTAACAGTTATTAAAGATGGATTATCTCTTTAAATAACAAATTTTAAATAGTTGCGTGGGTATAAAATAATAGATATGAACTGAAGACCTTTCTCCGGAAAAGCTTCTATCAATTAATATTGATTTTATTTCGAATATTAAATCGGGCCCATTTATGTTACTATTTTTAGAACCGACCATTCGGATGAGACCGTATTGCGATATAGAGCACTGGGCTGTTCCTACGGCTACGCGACGAATGTCAAATGTCACAGATTGGTTGTTTGTATTGTTTTGTTCCACAGATATATGCGATAATGAGTATAATTAACGTTTACTTGTGACAAAATTGCACCATATAATTTCTGGTCTCTGTTAACAGTAACCACTATTGTTCGTTAGCTGAACAAACACACCTTTTTAGACCAGAAAATATTCGAAATAAAATGAATATTAATCGATAGAAGCATTTCCGGACAGGAGTCTTCGATTCAAATCTAATATTTTATACCCCGGTAACTATATAATACATGTTTACAAAGAGATAATCCACCTTTAAAACCGGAACAATGAACTCTACGTGTCAGAAGGTTTTGAGAGTTGTATCTATTATGAATGTTTTCCACCGAATAAACAACAAAAGGCAAGCTGCTGAACAGACGATGGGGAGAAAATGTGAGCTATTCATCAATTTTATGATTAAAGGCCCATTTAATTTTTTGTGTGTTTAAAGGTCCACTTAACCCCATAGAGAGCCACACACAGAAGGAGCAGACGACACTCTGCAGTGCATGCTTCCATATGTGTGAGGCTCCCTGTGGGTTAATAAACATTCTGATTCTGCATTCCGATGGTTCTGTCATGTTTTCATACATTCTTTAACAATTATAAAAAATAATATAATTTTTTTAGGCCAATGCATTTTCTTATATATGCGAGGCGACCTATGTTCGACTCGCATATATAAGAGAATGCATTGGCACAGGGTTTCACTAAGATCCGCTGTCATTTGTTGGTGATGAGCTGTTAAAAGCCCATTTAATTTTTGAACGGCCAGATCACATTATATAAAATATATGCCATGTTATATATACCATTTGAAAGAGGAAGTGACAAAACATTGTATTATCAACTTATTCATTGTAATAAACTGTTAACATGTTGTTTTTGTTGAGTTATCGACTTGGTGTTCTGTGCTTAATTTTGATCCGGCTGTACTATAAAGTATATTATTCTCAATGGAAGGGGAATTACTCTATGCATTCTGGGAGCGAAACGGGGAAAATGTTTCTATGATTTCAGCTATTTTCTATTACTCTATGGGCACCTTCTGAGACACAGACGTTCCAAATGGTGATGAATTATAATATTTTAATCATATTTTATGTCATACATTGTTATCAGAACCGTATATCAAGGCACTATAAAAATAATATATAAAAATAATCGGTGCCTTTAACGTAGTCTTTAAAACCACAAGGTCTGTTCGCTTTTTCGTTTCCGGATGATAATTTTAGCAAGTCTGAACTCGATCTCTTAGTTTGAATTCTGATGCATTCTGGGTTGACAACGGGGGAAGTCTTGGAATGAATCTGATAATCTCTATCATTTGGTGGACACTCCGAGGCCACAGTTGTTCCGTATTTTGGTGGAATATATATACGTTTGGTTCCTCTTCCAAATGGTATGTCATATGGAATATGTTGTGTATAATCTTATCTGGGCATTCAAAAATTAAGTGTGCCTTTAAAACGAAGAGAACGAAGTACGTTATGTTTTGTTTTTAAAGGCACGGGCGGCGTTCGTTGCAGAAATATTCAAATTTGTTCAAATCGCCATCAACAGAAGGAATATTAAAAAATATATAGTTTTGTTCATAAGCCAAACATATATAATCAGCGCGTAAATATATTGTCGTTAAGACATACGATGGTGTACGTAAACAAGAGCCTGCTCGTGTTACAGAAGTTATGCTTCTGTTTACATAACACAGCGCAATTCTATTGGTTAATCACACACAAATGATATAAACGCTCTTTATTATTTCAATATCAGGAAAACAGTAACAAATAACGCTCTTTATGTTTACAATATCCGGATCTAAAAAAAAACCAGGTAACGTAACGTTTTTTGCTTTTGTTTACATAACAAAGGGGGAAAATGACAATAACATACTGTTTATGCCATATTTCTGATTGGTGCACATGTAAGAACAAAGTCTGTCTATATTTTACTATTCTTTCTGTTTGTGTAAGGTTTTTGACGGAGGTGAATATTTTAACAGCATACCCACTACCAACGTCGCCCGTATCTTTAATAGTTCCATGTCAAGATAACGCAATTTATACCTTATACGGACAGTCCGTTTCCGATCCAGAATTCCCGATGAATATATATAGTGTGGAACTGGCATCGTTTTTGTACGGGGCCCAAAACATTGTGTTCGTAGTTGTATTCTTATGTTTTCAATGAGTCATTATGTGATATAGAACGCTCGTATAGAAGATCATAGAAAGGTACGTCATGCCACGAATCTCTACTTTGGCTAACGCCCGTAGCGATCATATTCCACTAATACAAAACCTGGGAATTTTTGAAGTTTTGACAGGGAACCTTATAAAGTCGAAAAAAATCACGCGGGGAATATATTTCTTAGTTATTATCTGTTTCTTAAATTAAGTGGGCCTTTAAAGGCACGTGAGGCCTTAGTTGTCGAAAATATTCATATTTGTTAAAATCACCGTAAACAGAAAAACATTAACACGCATACAGTTTCGTTCATATATACCATGACCATCGCGTAAACAGCATGCTATCATAAAGACCTACTATATTTTACCTAAGCAAGAGCCTGATTGTGTTACAGAAGACAGCACAATGCTACTGGCTAATCACACACAAATGGCATAAACGCTCTTTATTAGATCCATATCAGGAATTCCCCAACAAAGAACGCTCTTTATGTTTACCATCATAATATACACAAACACCAGAAAAGTAACTTGTTAAGCTTTTGTTTACACAACACTGGTCAAACATATGACAATAACATACTGTTTATGCGATATTTCTTATTTGTATACGGACAAAGTCTGTCTACATTTTGATTTTCTTTCTGTTTGTGGCGGTTTTTGACGGGTGGAAATATTTTCACAGCATACCCACCGCCAAGGCCAACCGTACCTTTAATGTAAGCATGTGTATTCCAGTCTATTGTGCCGAGAGAGCGCTTCATATGTTGCCAAATGTTGTGCCCACGCACTCCCTTTTGATTCTTGTGCTAATAAAATGTGACCCGCAATATCAAATCCAGTCGTAAGTCGGGATTTTTTTTTCCCTGTGCCAATGCATTCTCTTATATATGCGAGTCGACCATAGGTCACCTCTCATATATAAGAGAATGCATTGGCTAACAATATTTTACAATTTAAATAATTTTTTCTTGTATTCTTTAACAATTTAACAATTTCACCCATACAGAGCCCCAGACAAACATGAGCAGACGACACTCTTCTATATGCTTCTATATATGTGTGGGGCTCCCTGCAGGGTAATGGTTGTTTTTTTATTTTATGTCCTAAAAATTGTAAGAAACATTTATTTAAAAAAAATGATAAAAAATTGTTAGGCCAATGCATTCTCTTATATATGCGAGGCGACCTATGGTCGACTCGCATATGTAAGAGAATGCATTGGCACAGGGTAAAAAAATCCCGACTTACGACTGGATTTGATATGGCGGGTCACAAATATGTTTCAAGTCAATTCACACACGTTTTTTATAAAGGATCCTGACGCGGAGTCATGTTACTATACGTCTGCAATGAATCAGAAACCGGTCTATTTGACAAGAGACTGTGTTTGACTGGTCCCCGGTCTATAAAACTTGCTCTGATTTGGACGTCGTTATTGCGGGTGGGGGGGGGGGGCACGCTACAAGCTCCATGGACACACGTCACAGAACGATAGCGTCGTAGTCTTTCGCATTTGGACCAGGGACGAGTCTAATAGTGTGTAGGCACCAAAAACCAGACAGATGAGTCACAAAAACTATGGCAGACGACAGATTAGATGACAGTGTTCATTGGCTAAGCATGTATAAATATATACCATGAGATGAAAGTCTAATGTTGGAATGTACTTTTATACGTCCATGTGCGATGAAGACATGCACTTATTGCCGAATTTTGCGCGGTAGACTAGTACTCTTTGCCCCTGCTGAACCATAGGCACCAGTCCTGGGAAGTTCACCCTCCTTGCATCGATAATACTGCGGAGAGGGTTCAGAGTTCACCATCCGTGCATCCATAATACTACAGACTGAGGTTACTAAGAATCTGGCGGCTGGTTCATGTGGTCATAACACGAATCGGGCGGCTGGTTCAGGTTACTACGAATCGGGCGGCTGGTTCAGGTTACCACGAATCGGGCGGCTGGTTCAGGTTACCACGAATCGGGCGGCTGGTTCAGGTTACTACGAATCGGGCGGCTGGTTCAGGTTACTACGAATCGGGCGGCTGGTTCAGGTTACTACGAATCGGGCGGCTGGTTCAGGTTACTACGAATCGGGCGGCTGGTTCAGGTTACTACGAATCGGGCGGCTGGTTCAGGTTACTACTAATCGGGCGGCTGGTTCAGGTTACCACGAATCGGGCGGCTGGTTCAGGTTACTACGAATCGGGCGGCTTGTTCAGGTTACTACTAATTGGGCGGCTGATTCGGTTGTGCGTGATAAGGACCAGTCTAATGCGCGAAATTCGATAACTGTCCAAGTTTCGTCGTCTGCATGTGTTTATGTGACTTACATATATGTCTGTTTATTTCAATGCCTTTTCTTTAAAGGCCCACTTAATTTTCGAACCCCCTAATAATTTTATATAAAATACATGCCATACTCCTTCTGAGTGATTTTCCCTTGGTTTATATGTCGAGAGTTATTAAAAGCCCACTTAATTTTCGAACCCCCAGATCACATTATATAAAATATATGCCATATGTACCATTTGAAAGAGGAAGTTCAAAAACATTGTACTATCAACTTATCCGGTGTAATAAACTGTGGACATGTTGTCTTTGTTGAGTTTTGTCATCAAGATTGAAGTAAAAATCAGTATTATTTTCAATGCAGGGGGAATAAATCTATATATTAAAGATAGAGTTCTTCCCCTTTCATTGAAAAAGTTTGAACTCTGTTGCATTCTGGGTTCCAGAGAGGGGAAGTCTTCAGCAGTTTTCTATTTCTCTGTGGGAATCTTCTGAGAGACAGATGTTTCAAATAGTGATGAATTATAGTACTTTAATCATATTTTATGGCATATATTGTTGTTAAAACCGTATATAAAGTCACTATTAAAAAAAATAATCGGAGACTCGAAAATTAAGTGGGCCTTTAATAGACTGGCTCCTGGTCCAAAACTGCAACAATCTGAAAACGTAGAAACCTGACCCCTCGAGGCATAATACTTTTGTGTCAGCATGCCCCGAAATGACTATATATATACGGTCAAACTTCCCGACTTGGAGATTATTAGCTAGACAGACTCTTGTTCGCAAACTCACTGATAGAGTCACGAACTCACTGATAGAGTCACGAACTCACTGATAGAGTCACGAACTCACTGATAGAGTCACGAACTCACTGATAGTGTCACGAACTCACTGATAGAGTCACGAACTCACTGATAGAGTCACGAACTCACTGATAGAGTCACGAACTCACTGATAGAGTCACGAACTCACTGATAGAGTCACGAACTCACTGATAGAGTCACGAACTCACTGATAGTGTCACGAACTCACTGATAGAGTCACGAACTCACTGATAGAGTCACGAACTCACTGATAGAGTCACGAACTCACTGATATAGTCACGAACTCACTGGTAGTGTCACGAACTCACTGATAGAGTCACGAACTCACTGATAGAGTAACGAACTCACTGATAGAGTCACGAACTCACTAATAGAGTCACGAACTCACTGATAGAGTCACGAACTCACTGGTAGTGTCACGAACTCACTGATAGAGTAACGAACTCACTGATAGAGTCACGAACTCACTGATAGAGTCACGAACTCACTGATAGAGTCACGAACTCACTAATAGAGTCACGAACTCACTAATAGAGTCACGAACTCATCGATAGTGTCACGAACTCACTGATAGAGTCACGAACTCACTGATAGAGTCACGAACTCACTAATAGAGTCACGAACTCACTGATAGAGTCACGAACTCACTGATAGAGTCACGAACTCACTGATAGAGTCACGAACTCACTGATAGAGTCACGAACTCACTGATATAGTCACGAACTCACTGATAGAGTCACGAACTCACTGATATAGTCACGAACTCACTGATAGAGTCACGAACTCACTGATAGAGTCACGAACTCACTGATAGAGTCACGAACTCACTAATAGAGTCACGAACTCACTAATAGAGTCACGAACTCATCGATAGTGTCACGAACTCACTGATAGAGTCACGAACTCACTGATAGAGTCACGAACTCACTAATAGAGTCACGAACTCACTGATAGAGTCACGAACTCACTGATAGAGTCACGAACTCACTGATAGAGTAACGAACTCACTGATAGAGTCACGAACTCACTGATAGAGTAACGAACTCACTGATAGAGTCACGAACTCACTGATAGAGTAACGAACTCACTGATAGAGTCACGAACTCACTGATAGAGTCACGAACTCACTGATAGAGTCACGAACTCACTGATAGAGTCACGAACTCACTGATAGAGTCACGAACTCACTGATAGAGTCACGAACTCACTGATATAGTCACGAACTCACTGATAGAGTCACGAACTCACTGATAGAGTCACGAACTCACTGATAGAGTAACGAACTCACTGATAGAGTCACGAACTCACTGATAGAGTCACGAACTCACTGATAGAGTAACGAACTCACTGATAGAGTAACGAACTCACTGATAGTGTCACGAACTCACTGATAGAGTCACGAACTCACTGATAGTCACCAACTCACTGATAGAGTAACGAACTCACTGATAGAGTCACGAACTCACTGATAGAGTCACGAACTCACTGATAGAGTCACGAACTCACTGATAGAGTAACGAACTCACTGATAGTCACGAACTCACTGATAGAGTCACGAACTCACTAATAGAGTCACGAACTCACTGATAGTCACGAACTCACTGATAGAGTCACGAACTCACTGATAGAGTCACGAACTCACTAATAGAGTCACGAACTCACTAATAGAGTCACGAACTCACTGATAGAGTAACGAACTCACTGATAGTCACGAACTCACTGATAGAGTCACGAACTCACTAATAGAGTCACGAACTCACTAATAGAGCCACGAACTCACTGATAGAGTAACGAACTCACTGATAGAGTCACGAACTCACTAATAGAGTCACGAACTCACTGATAGAGTAACGAACTCACTGATAGAGTCACGAACTCACTGATAGAGTCACGAACTCACTGATAGAGTCACGAACTCACTAATAGAGTCACGAACTCACTGATAGAGTCACGAACTCACTGATAGAGTCACGAACTCACTGATAGAGTAACGAACTCACTGATAGAGTCACGAACTCACTGATAGAGTCACGAACTCACTGATAGAGTCACGAACTCACTAATAGAGTCACGAACTCACTAATAGAGCCACGAACTCACTGATAGAGGAACGAACTCACTGATAGAGTCACGAACTCACTAATAGAGTCACGAACTCACTGATAGAGTCACGAACTCACTGATAGAGTCACGAACTCACTGATAGAGTAACGAACTCACTGATAGAGTCACGAACTCACTGATAGAGTCACGAACTCACTGATAGAGTAAAGAACTCACTGATAGAGTCACGAACTCACTGATAGAGTCACGAACTCACTGATAGAGTCACGAACTCACTGATAGAGTAACGAACTCACTGATAGAGTAACGAACTCACTGATAGAGTAACGAACTCACTGATAGAGTCACGAACTCACTGATAGAGTAACGAACTCACTGATAGTAACGAACTCACTGATAGAGTCACGAACTCACTGATAGAGTCACGAACTCACTGATAGAGTCACGAACTCACTGATAGAGTCACGAACTCACTGATAGAGTCACGAACTCACTGATAGAGTAACGAACTCACTGATAGAGTCACGAACTCACTGATAGAGTCACGAACTCACTAATAGAGTCACGAACTCACTAATAGAGCCACGAACTCACTGATAGAGTCACGAACTCACTGATAGAGTAACGAACTCACTGATAGAGTCACGAACTCACTAATAGAGTCACGAACTCACTGATAGAGTAACGAACTCACTGATAGAGTCACGAACTCACTAATAGAGTCACGAACTCACTGATAGAGTCACGAACTCACTAATAGAGTCACGAACTCACTGATAGAGTCACGAACTCACTGATAGAGTAACGAACTCACTGATAGAGTAACGAACTCACTGATAGAGTAACGAACTCACTGATAGAGTCACGAACTCACTAATAGAGTCACGAACTCATCGATAGTGTCACGAACTCAATGATAGTCACGAACCCACTGATAGAGTCACGAACTCACTGATAGAGTCACGAACTCACTGATAGAGTCACGAACTCAATAATAGAGTCACGAACTCACTAATAGAGTCACGAACTCACTGATAGAGTCACGAACTCACTGATAGAGTCACGAACTCACTGATAGAGTCACGAACTCACTGATAGAGTAACGAACTCACTGATAGAGTCACGAACTCACTGATAGAGTAACGAACTCACTGATAGAGTAACGAACTCACTGATAGAGTAACGAACTCACTGATAGAGTCACGAACTCACTGATAGAGTAACGAACTCACTGATAGAGTAACGAACTCACTGATAGAGTCACGAACTCACTGATAGAGTAACGAACTCACTGATAGAGTAACGAACTCACTGATAGAGTCACGAACTCACTGATAGAGTAACGAACTCACTGATAGAGTAACGAACTCACTGATAGAGTAACGAACTCACTGATAGAGTCACGAACTCACTGATAGAGTAACGAACTCACTGATAGAGTAACGAACTCACTGATAGAGTAACGAACTCACTGATAGTGTCACGAACTCACTGATAGAGTCACGAACTCACTGATAGAGTAACGAACTCACTGATAGTGTCACGAACTCACTGATAGAGTCACGAACTCACTGATAGAGTAACGAACTCACTGATAGAGTCACGAACTCACTAATAGAGTCACGAACTCACTGATAGAGTCACGAACTCACTGATAGATTCACGAACTCACTGATAGAGTAACGAACTCACTGATAGAGTAACGAACTCACTGATAGAGTCACGAACTCACTGATAGAGTCACGAACTCACTGATAGAGTCACGAACTCAATAATAGAGTCACGAACTCACTAATAGAGTCACGAACTCACTGATAGAGTCACGAACTCACTGATAGAGTAACGAACTCACTGATAGAGTAACGAACTCACTGATAGAGTAACGAACTCACTGATAGAGTCACGAACTCACTGATAGAGTAACGAACTCACTGATAGAGTAACGAACTCACTGATAGAGTAACGAACTCACTGATAGTGTCACGAACTCACTGATAGAGTCACGAACTCACTGATAGAGTAACGAACTCACTGATAGTGTCACGAACTCACTGATAGAGTCACGAACTCACTGATAGAGTAACGAACTCACTGATAGAGTCACGAACTCACTAATAGAGTCACGAACTCACTGATAGAGTCACGAACTCACTGATAGAGTCACGAACTCACTGATAGAGTCACGAACTCACTGATAGAGTCACGAACTCACTGATAGAGTCACGAACTCACTAATAGAGTCACGAACTCACTGATAGAGTCACGAACTCACTGATAGAGTCACGAACTCACTGATAGAGTCACGAACTCACTGATAGAGTCACGAACTCACTAATAGAGTCACGAACTCACTGATAGAGTCACGAACTCACTGATAGTCACGAACTCACTGATAGAGTCACGAACTCATTGATAGAGTCACGAACTCACTGATAGAGTCACTAACTCACTGATAGAGTCACGAACTCACTGATAGAGTAACGAACTCATTGATAGAGTCACGAACTCACTGATATAGTCACGAACTCACTGATAGAGTCACGAACTCACTGATAGAGTCACGAACTCACTGATAGAGTAACGAACTCACCGATAGAGTCACGAACTCACTGATAGAGTCACGAACTCACTGATAGAGTCACGAACTCACTGATAGAGTCACGAACTCACTGATAGAGTCACGAACTCACTGATAGAGTCACGAACTCACTGATAGTCACCAACTCACTGATAGAGTAACGAACTCACTGATAGAGTCACGAACTCACTGATAGAGTCACGAACTCACTAATAGAGTCACGAACTCACTGATAGAGTCACGAACTCACTGATAGAGTCACGAACTCACTGATAGTGTCACGAACTCACTGATAGAGTCACGAACTCACTGATAGAGTAACGAACTCACTGATAGAGTCACGAACTCACTGATAGAGTAACGAACTCACTGATAGTGTCACGAACTCACTGATAGAGTCACGAACTCACTGATAGTCACGAACTCACTGATAGAGTAACGAACTCACTGATAGTCACGAACTCACTGATAGAGTAACGAACTCACTGATAGAGTCACGAACTCACTGATAGTCACGAACTCACTGATAGAGTCACGAACTCACTGATAGAGTCACGAACTCACTGATAGAGTAACGAACTCACTGATAGAGTCACGAACTCACTAATAGAGTCACGAACTCACTGATAGAGTCACGAACTCACTGATAGAGTCACGAACTCACTGATAGAGTCACGAACTCACTAATAGAGTCACGAACTCACTGATAGAGTCACGAACTCACTGATAGAGTCACGAACTCACTGATAGAGTCACGAACTCACTGATAGAGTCACGAACTCACTGATAGAGTAACGAACTCACTGATAGAGTCACGAACTCACTGATAGAGTCACGAACTCACTAATAGAGTCACGAACTCACTGATAGAGTCACGAACTCACTAATAGAGTCACGAACTCACTGATAGAGTAACGAACTCACTGATAGAGTCACGAACTCACTGATAGAGTCACGAACTCACTAATAGAGTCACGAACTCACTAATAGAGTCACGAACTCACTGATAGAGTCACGAACTCACTGATAGAGTCACGAACTCACTGATAGAGTAACGAACTCACTGATAGAGTCACGAACTCACTGATAGAGTCACGAACTCACTGATAGAGTAACGAACTCACTGATAGAGTAACGAACTCACTGATAGAGTAACGAACTCACTGATAGAGTCACGAACTCACTGATAGAGTCACGAACTCACTGATAGAGTCACGAACTCACTGATAGAGTCACGAACTCACTGATAGAGTCACGAACTCACTGATAGTCACGAACTCACTGATAGAGTCACGAACTCACTGATAGAGTCACGAACTCACTGATAGTCACGAACTCACTGATAGAGTCACGAACTCACTGATAGAGTAACGAACTCACTGATAGAGTCACGAACTCACTGATAGTCACGAACTCACTGATAGAGTCACGGACTCACTAATAGAGTCACGAACCCACTGATAGAGTCACGAACTCACTGATAGAGTCACTAACTCACTGGTAGAGTCACGAACTCATTGATAGAGTCACGAACTCACTGATAGAGTCACGAACTCACTGATAGAGTCACGAACTCACTAATAGAGTCACGAACTCACTGATAGAGTCACGAACTCACTGATAGAGTCACGAACTCACTGGTAGAGTCACGAACTCACTGGTAGAGTCACGAACTCACTGGTAGTGTCACGAACTCACTGATAGAGTCACGAACTCACTGATAGTGTCACGAACTCACTGATAGAGTCACGAACTCATTGATAGAGTCACGAACTCATTGATAGAGTCACGAACTCACTGATAGAGTCACGAACTCACTGATAGAGTAACGAACTCACTGATAGAGTCACGAACTCACTAATAGAGTCACGAACTCACTGATAGAGTAACGAACTCACTGATAGAGTCACGAACTCACTGATAGAGTAACGAACTCACTGATAGAGTCACGAACTCACTGATAGAGTCACGAACTCACTGATAGAGTCACGAACTCACTGATAGTCACGAACTCACTGATAGAGTAACGAACTCACTGTGAGAGTCACGAACTCACTGATAGAGTCACGAACTCACTGGTAGAGTCACGAACTCACTGGTAGAGTCACGAACTCACTGATAGAGTCACGAACTCACTAATAGTGTCACGAACTCACTGATAGTGTCACGAACTCACTGATAGAGTCACGAACCCACCGATAGAGTCACGAACTCACTGATAGAGTCACGAACTCACTGATAGAGTCACGAACTCACTGATAGAGTCACGAACTCAATGATAGAGTAACGAACTCACTGATAGTGTCACGAACTCACTGATAGAGTCACGAACTCACTGGTAGAGTCACGAACTCACTGGTAGAGTCACGAACTCACTAATAGAGTCACGAACTCACTAATAGAGTCACGAACTCACTGATAGAGTCACGAACTCACTGGTAGTGTCACGAACTCACTGATAGAGTCACGAACTCACTGATAGAGTCACGAACTCACTGATAGTGTCACGAACTCACTGATAGAGTAACGAACTCACTGATAGTGTCACGAACTCACTGATAGAGTCACGAACTCACTGATAGAGTAACGAACTCACTGATAGTCACGAACTCACTGATAGAGTAACGAACTCACTGATAGTGTCACGAACTCACTGATAGAGTAACGAACTCACTGATAGAGTCACGAACTCACTGATAGAGTAACGAACTCACTGATAGAGTAACGAACTCACTGATAGTCACGAACTCACTGATAGAGTAACGAACTCACTGATAGTCACGAACTCACTGATAGAGTAACGAACTCACTGATAGTGTCACGAACTCACTGATAGAGTAACGAACTCACTGATAGTGTCACGAACTCACTGATAGAGTCACGAACTCACTGATAGAGTAACGAACTCACTGATAGTCACGAACTCACTGATAGAGTAACGAACTCACTGATAGTGTCACGAACTCACTGATAGAGTAACGAACTCACTGATAGAGTCACGAACTCACTAATAGAGTAACGAACTCACTGATAGTCACGAACTCACTGATAGAGTAACGAACTCACTGATAGTCACGAACTCACTGATAGAGTAACGAACTCACTGATAGTGTCACGAACTCACTGATAGAGTAACGAACTCACTGATAGTGTCACGAACTCACTGATAGAGTCACGAACTCACTGATAGAGTAACGAACTCACTGATAGTCACGAACTCACTGATAGAGTAACGAACTCACTGATAGTGTCACGAACTCACTGATAGAGTCACGAACTCACTGATAGAGTAACGAACTCACTGATAGTCACGAACTCACTGATAGAGTAACGAACTCACTGATAGTGTCACGAACTCACTGATAGAGTAACGAACTCACTGATAGAGTAACGAACTCACTGATAGTCACGAACTCACTGATAGAGTAACGAACTCACTGATAGTCACGAACTCACTGATAGAGTAACGAACTCACTGATAGAGTAACGAACTCACTGATAGAGTAACGAACTCACTGATAGAGTCACGAACTCACTGGTAGTGTCACGAACTCACTGATAGAGTAACGAACTCACTGATAGAGTCACGAACTCACTGATAGAGTAACGAACTCACTGATAGAGTAACGAACTCACTGATAGTCACGAACTCACTGATAGAGTAAGGAACTCACTGATAGTCACGAACTCACTGATAGAGTCACGAACTCACTGATAGAGTCACGAACTCACTGATAGAGTAACGAACTCACTGATAGTCACGAACTCACTGATAGAGTCACGAACTCACTGATAGAGTCACGAACTCACTGATAGTCACGAACTCACTGATAGAGTAACGAACTCACTGTGAGAGTCACGAACTCACTGATAGAGTCACGAACTCACTGGTAGAGTCACGAACTCACTGGTAGAGTCACGAACTCACTGGTAGTGTCACGAACTCACTGATAGTGTCACGAACTCACTAATAGTGTCACGAACTCACTGATAGTGTCACGAACTCACTGATAGAGTCACGAACCCACCGATAGAGTCACGAACTCACTGATAGAGTCACGAACTCACTGATAGAGTCACGAACTCACTGATAGAGTCACGAACTCAATGATAGAGTAACGAACTCACTGATAGTGTCACGAACTCACTGATAGAGTCACGAACTCACTGGTAGAGTCACGAACTCACTGGTAGAGTCACGAACTCACTAATAGAGTCACGAACTCACTAATAGAGTCACGAACTCACTGATAGAGTCACGAACTCACTGGTAGTGTCACGAACTCACTGATAGAGTCACGAACTCACTGATAGAGTCACGAACTCACTGATAGTGTCACGAACTCACTGATAGAGTAACGAACTCACTGATAGTGTCACGAACTCACTGATAGAGTCACGAACTCACTGATAGAGTAACGAACTCACTGATAGTCACGAACTCACTGATAGAGTAACGAACTCACTGATAGTGTCACGAACTCACTGATAGAGTCACGAACTCACTGATAGAGTAACGAACTCACTGATAGAGTAACGAACTCACTGATAGTCACGAACTCACTGATAGAGTAACGAACTCACTGATAGTCACGAACTCACTGATAGAGTAACGAACTCACTGATAGTGTCACGAACTCACTGATAGAGTAACGAACTCACTGATAGTGTCACGAACTCACTGATAGAGTCACGAACTCACTGATAGAGTAACGAACTCACTGATAGTCACGAACTCACTGATAGAGTAACGAACTCACTGATAGTGTCACGAACTCACTGATAGAGTAACGAACTCACTGATAGAGTCACGAACTCACTGATAGAGTAACGAACTCACTGATAGAGTAACGAACTCACTGATAGTCACGAACTCACTGATAGAGTAACGAACTCACTGATAGTCACGAACTCACTGATAGTGTCACGAACTCACTGATAGAGTCACGAACTCATTGATAGAGTCACGAACTCACTGATAGAGTCACGAACTCACTGAGAGTCACGAACTCACTGATAGAGTAACGAACTCACTGATAGAGTAACGAACTCACTAATAGAGTCACGAACTCACTGATAGAGTCACGAACTCACTCACTGATAGAGTCACGAACTCACTAATAGAGTCACGAACTCACTGATAGAGTCACGAACTCACTAATAGAGTCACGAACTCACTGATAGAGTAACGAACTCACTGATAGAGTAACGAACTCACTAATAGAGTCACGAACTCACTGATAGAGTAACGAACTCACTGATAGAGTCACGAACTCACTAATAGAGTCACGAACTCACTGTCATGAAGGGTTAATAGATGGGGATTCTTGTGTGCTTTGAGAACACATTCCCGCACTAAAACTTATTGACACAATGGAGAATTAGAGCGGTAGTTTTGTTGACGATTTTCGCACGCTCCTTAGCAACATGGCAGCAAATTAGAACTCTTGTGTTTGACTTACCATGAATGTTGTAGTCCATATGCGTTTAGACTTTTGTAGTAATAAAATAATCGGAGAACCAAATCATACCGTTTCGCAATATAGTTATTTGGTTATAGAGGGACTTTCCAAACTTAAGGTGCGAAATTACACAATTTTTTTTCAATATTCTGTGTGCTTAATAAAGGGGACATGTTGCTCTGTTCGGTTAGTATATATATACATGTATATATATATTAATATCGCGGGAGTCCACCAAATGTGGGGAAAATGTCGCCGGTAGCAGAGATCTTACTGAGTCATCAAGAGAGGTAAACCCAACAATGAGAAAGGAAGTATGAATTGTGCGCTTTGTTAGAGATCCCACCCACCACCCCATCCCGCCACCCATAGTAAACCCAACACTGAGAAAGGAAGTATGAATTGTGCGCTCTGTTAGAGATCCCACCCACCACCTCATCCCGCCAACCATAGTAAACCCAACACTGAGAAAGGAAGTATGAATTGTGCGCTCTGTTAGAGATCCCACCCACCACCTCATCCCGCCACCCATAGTAAACCCAACACTGAGAAAGGAAGTATGAATTGTGCGCTCTGTTAGAGATTGATAGCCTTATACCTTACTAGTATTTAAAGGTACTCAATCCGATCAGAGGGTCCTATATTACTATTTCTTTGGCTTTGTGGGTAAAAAATAATTGATTCGAGTCGAGGAACCTACCAATCAACGCTCATGGTGATCAGATATCGATATTTGAAGTTTCGTTATTTCTATTCTTTCTGGCCCAGAACACAGTCAAAACTGCGTTATTATTACCACTTGATTTTAGAGTTATCTATCCTTGTCTGTTTGAATAGTGTTTTTGTGTAAACATCTCGAGCAGATTACGACGTTAAGGGCAATTATTAGTACTCATCTCGAGAAAATAACAAATTTCAAAAATCAATATCTAATAACTCTGAGCTTTGTTTGATGGGTTCCTCGACTCGAATCAAATATTTTTTACCCCCAAAGCCAAAGAAATAGTAATATAGGACCCTCTGATCGGATTGTTGTTGTTGGAATCTGTTGCGATGGGTACCCTCTGATCGGATTGAGTACCTTTAAATTCCCGTAGTACTATTTTTCGCGCACACATCGATGCGCGAATTTAAAACTGAGCGAAAAATAATACGACTCCCAAGTTTAATCTAAACCACAGTCCATTTGTAATACAAGATTGCTATGTTGCTGAGTTTACACACATTATGAACGATTGAATAGACAATTACGCCTATACATGTATGCATGCATTTACATTCGGCTAACCGCTATCAAGACCATTGCTCACAATTCGAGCGACAAATCATGGTAACATAGACATTGTTGAAATGATTGTATACGAAATACCAATAGTCCAGGTCATCAGCTCCAAGATACACGAAATATTACGAAAATAGTTTTCTCAGTTTTGAATTCGCGCAGCTAGGTGCGCGAATTTAAAGTGCGCTAATTCAAAACTGAGCGAAAAATAGTACAGCGCGAATTTAAATACGAGTAAGGTAGTAAATAGAACTAGAAGTGATTAATGTTTTTTCTTTATTTTCATATTAGGATATTGTATCCTAGTAACAAAAGAACTCATATCGTTCTCTGCTTTCAATATCAGGTCACAATTTCTCCTGCGTATAGAAAATGATTCGCTCCATTTTGTGGCACCAAATGTCAGAGCTGAACTATTATTTTTGTTTTTATCAAAGCAGAAGTATTTTAACCTGGAATTATATTGTTTGAATAATATCAACTCCTCTTGGAAATCTTGGCCGTACGAACGTACCTTATCCAAAAACACATTGAGAAAATGTTTATATAGTATATGATCTGCTTCCGCGAACTTCGTGTGAATATCGATGATTCTCTGTGTTATTTGTGATTTATTAGAACCCTCGGTGGAGTTTCTTGCGTTCTTTTTTATGTACATAACGTCCCTAGTTGTCCAGCACAACAAGCGACGTAGTAAAATCATGGATTCGTCAAATTGTTCCATGATCATTATCAACCCAAAATCTCGATCCAACTCCTGGATATAGTTCGCAATGAAACTTTTGTTATGAAATTTATTTTGCGGTATTCCCAAATCGAGAGACATTCGATTGTTGGTAAAAGACGCATAAGCGCTAGGCGGCTCAAAGAATCGCTGGCGTAGGACAAAAGTTGGAATAGGATCCGGTCCCTTTATGTGACTATACCATGGCTGTTTCCAGACATCCCTGTAGTATATGAACGCTGATTTCATTTGACTGAACGGTTCTCTGAGTATGGCCACATATATGGTGTCGTCAGGCATAAATCTTTTGAATGCCGACTTGTTATATATCACGTGGTTACAAAGAAGTTCGTAGTGTTTCCCTTTGGGAGGTTTTAACACACTGTCAGTTGTTATTGAATGCGACTTCCCTATGTATGTTTGCTTACTCGGAAGAATAAACGTTGCTTTCCTGTCGATACCAAATCGTTGAATAACATTGGTCACAGTTGTGCTCCCTGCTTTATGCACTTTCACGAAGGCGACGTGGTGTTTTTCGATGCATTGATGTTCTAATTTCGCGTCGATGGTAGATGTGCGGCTTCCAAAGAATTTCTGCAGCATATTAATGTTCCACAATGAAGATACCTTCTTTTCTGTTTCACTTTGTGGCTCCACGACAGTCTCGTCATATAAGGACTTGTTGGTTACTAAATCTGACGGGTCACTGATGTTACACACCGTATAGTGGTACGACATCGGTGTGTTTGGTAGCAGATTTGGAATAAAGTCCTTGATGCAGAATATTGCGAATACGACCACGGCCAGCAATAAGAGCATGTAGCAGTAGACATTCCTCCGCCTGAAAACAAATACAATTTTTAAACTTTTTATCATTATTTATTACATTCTTTACCAATTTTGTATCATTTAAAAAAAAATCTTACATTTTTAGCAATTATAAAAAATAATATAAAATATGTTAGGCCAATGCGGCTCGCATATATAAGAGAATGCATTGGCACAGGGTTTTCGCAAAAAAATCAGGCCTTTCCCGCCATGAAATGGTTAAACACAATGATGGCTTTATGAAGAAAGAAATTATTACGCCCTCTTAGGGTGTATTTTAGCAAGCATATCTGGCCCTGTCGTATGATGATGGACTAAATGTGATTAAAACGTACTCGGTATTGGCGTACATGAACCATGCAATTAATATAAACAATTTTGTCCTGATTATTATTCTGCATGCTATTTCATGCATTATTCAGATAGTATGTATGATCTTGATGGCGTTACCATTCCTGATTACGGTTTTCTTGTTACTCTTGGGCAGGGACGTGGCTATATGATCTGAAATAGTGTGTCTGTCATTTGCAGAAAAGCTTAATATCGAGCTTGATAAACTCATACAAGCCTGGACATAGGGTGTCTGACATTTGCAGAATGAGGTCTCGATATTGTGAATTTAGTGACGCATCACACTCAGGGAATCTCCTTCTGCTTAGGCCTAAACTGCCATGCACTCTTAGAACAAATGTGTATAAATACTACACAATATGTGTTACATTTGATCTTAAACAAAATTGTGTAGAAATACAACATGACATAAATGTGTTGATGGAATTTTCTCAACATTGAATGTGAGTGAATATGTGAGTATATTATATTTAATAGATGAGATATGTTCTATTTGAGACATAAACCTCGTAAAAGCTGCCATAATAACAAATTGGCAGCTGCTTTAAAACTTTGTGCTACACAATTATGTGTTGTTCAGTTTTTACACAAACATAGTGTATAACAAAGTTTAAAGCTGCTGCCAATTGTTTGTTCTGTGGTAGCCTTTACGAGTTTTGTGTCTCCAATAGAACACATTTCATCTAATAACTATGATACACTCACATATTCAATCAACGTTGATGATATTCCACCGACACATTTAATAATTATATGTCATGTGTCATTTCTACACAATTTTGTTTAAGATCAAATGTAACACATATTTTGTGTAGTATTTATACACATGTGTTCTAAGAGTGTGGGAGACCTAGAATCATGTTGAAGTTGATGTTCTCACATCAGTCACATCGAGTATGCATTTTAACTTCTGTAAATTAGGGGGTATAGAAACTGAACATAAGGGAAAAGGTAACTAACACAAAGTTTATTTGAAACTATAGACACTTCCCAGAAGATGAGACTTTTTTTTGGGTATGTTTAAGCATGCTATAGGGCATGTTATAACTCAAAACTATCACCAAGTATTCATAGTAATAATTTTGATGCCCATGAAAAACGTAAGATTCCCTGGCTCTAAACCTACAAAATAAGTCTGTTAAAGAATATAAGAAAAAATTATTAAAATTGTAAAAAATTGTAAAAAATAATAACAAATGATGAAAAATTGTTAGGCCAATGCATTCTCTTATATATGAGAGGCGACCTATGGTCGACTCGCATATATAAGAGAATGCATTGGCACAGGGTATATGGGTTGATACAAAAATCGGACCTGGCACTGAAAGGGTTAAAGAACATGATGCACTTGAGGGATTTTCAAAACAAGCCATCGGCTATAAACTATAGGAATATTCAATATGCGTCTTATTGAGTGTTCAGTAACTAATGAACCTAATTGAGTGTTCAGTAACTAATGAACCTTATTGAGTGTTCAGTAACCAATGAGCCTGATTCAACGGGAGAGTTAATATAATAATATCGGTATAATTCAAACAATAGTCATGTAGATTTGTTTACATGTTACCCTTTGCATAGATAACTCATATTGGCATGGGTGGAGTTTACAATAACAATAACACCCGCTGATTCGAAACAGACATTGCGTTATTAGCGTCGCTTCGGCTTTGACCGGATTATACCGACATTTGGAAAAACGTGATATCGGACAAAAATATCCGGTCAGGAATGTATGTTATGGTCTCATTGTGTGTGTAAATGACTCTTCTATAAGTTTAATGTATAAAAACCCGCCAACATGCCCATGTTTTTCCACAGACAAACGATATGTGGTGAAATGTAAAATAAAAATACAAAATGTTCATGTTTCGGCCGCCATCTTGGCCGCCATTTTGTATATTAGTGTCAGGTTTTTGACTAGTTTGTAAGGGTTGTATACTAGCACAACAAGTCAAGTGGAAAATAAGACTGCGTGTAATATTATCTTTACTATAACGGCGATCAAAGACACCTAGTACATATCAACAAAATGGCCGAGAGGGGGTAGTGATTACAGGTTACAATACACCAAATGATTTACATAGGCCTCAGTATTAACAAATCCCGCTGGCCTGTATTCGCAGGAGAGGGTTGACCCTGCACGAGTATTTAAAATTAAAGAACGTCCTTTTAGACACACGGAAATGTGCCCAAAAGTACTTGTAAACGTGCCGGATCACACTGCAGCTTGACAATTAACGTCACACTACCCTTAAAATTGAGGAAAAAAATGACATCGAAAAAAACACAAACTCCTCCCATAAATTATTCGCCATTTGCACAGCCATAACCGTTTACCATGCATGTGGCTATATTTGATGTTTCTCGGCGGGAAACACTTTTGTGCATTTTTTCGTGCACTTTTCATCCATGTATCATTGACCATTCAGCTGCCAGAATTTTTTTTATGCTGATCCTAGCGTGGGGGTCCCAGGGGAAATCACTCTACTACTTTGTATTTGGTGTATTGAAGCCTACATTTGCACACCCTCCGGGTTGGGATTAAACTTTTATTTCAACAGATGCCTTCACCATTCCAACTGTTGTTGGGAATTTCCAACGTATTACCTGCAAGCCTGGGGGAGAATTTGGTGACGCTCTCCCGCATAGCGGGCTAGCATCACTAAAATAACTCTCGGGGAACCTCATTCTGCTTAGGCCTCATCTGCTATGGGAGACATAGACTTAGATTGAAGTTCCCAAACAGTGACTATTGTGATGTGCATACATTTGGGAACCTCGATTGTGCAATGTGTCGTTCTGCCAAATTGGGGATATAGAGAAACTAAACTAAAAAAGAAATAGAATCATTCGATGTGAAGAAGGTTCTGTAGAAATTTCATAATTAAGAAACTTTCCAGAGAAGATGAGGTCTAAGCAGAATGAGGTCCCCAGAGGGTGAATTTAGTGATGCTAGCCGGCTCTGATGACCTCATTCTGCAAATGACAGGCACACTAATATCAGGATTGGTTACCTGATATCCCTAAGGTTGGACAATTTCCAACTGCTGGCCATTTAAGACCGAAAGTTTGTCAAAAAGCAGAAAAATAAATCTAAAAAACAATAAATTCCCCACAAATTACTGGTTGGAAACGCAAACAAAGAGAACAATTTGTACATATTTATTGTATGAAATTTCCAACTAATTTTGTATCAGGCACGAAATTTCCAACTGTTGAACATTTTGACAAAGGTGGTGGGTGACAAATTCAGTCAAAATTTCGTTCAAATTCAAAATTAAGATTTCGACTTTAAACATTCGAAACTTTTACTTTTTACTTTGAAAGTCGAAATTCTGACTCTGAAAGTCGATGTGTTGCGAGATAAAAAGTCAAAATTTTGACTTTAATATTTTGTTCTACCATGTCCCTAATACGCGTTCGTCGAAAAACGCAGTGCGCCGGTACGAAATGCGTGCATGGGCAGTAAACTATTTACGAACGATATATGAGTCATTATAAAAAAAAGTGTAAATTTCAGCTGACTAAAAATTGACAAACAAAAGTTGGAAAACATAGTTTTTTATTTTCTATCTGAAACAAACAAACATTATGTAATACAAAAATGCTAAAATGCAAGATTAAACACCTCTTGTATTTTTTGTATGGGGTCCTGTCCGCGATATGTACCAATACAATGTATTTTCTGTAACATACATTCTTGACATGACTGCCATGTTACAAAATTGAATTTATATAAAAATTATGTGTGAATATGATGCACTGGTGGACATTTAAGACACAGAATAAAGATTTTTGGGGCAAATTATATTTCTTTGTGCAAATTGTGCACTTAACTAACACTTTTCACGGAATATGACGTGTTCACAACATTGCCAAACTTCTTAGTGTGCGATTACCGCATAATATTCGGGATTGCTATACCACTTTGAATCCGGTTTGGTGAGAACATGGACAAATCCAAAAGACCCATTTGGATATTCATGGTGACTTGTCGGTAAACTACAAAAACATGTTGCGTTATGGGAGGGACAATGTTGTTACATAATATACACATATTGTTACAGCATGGGCAATTTGCAGAGAAATGTTACATCCAATCGACGTAACGAAAATATGACATTTATCTATATAGTGTAGCTTTTATCGAACTATTAAATTCAAGACGTATATGTCAGACTATTTACGGAATATTTACAATATTTCAACCCCACGCGTTACAGTAAATACAGTTTGTTACAGGACAGGTGCTTTGTAGATATATTGTTCTATTGTAAAATGACAAACATCATTATTATACATTTATAACCAGGTAATGAGCAAGCAGCATTTGTTTTTTTAAACTATTCCTTCTTGATTTAACACTGGTGTATGATTTTCTGGTGTTTTTGTTACTGGAAAGACAGTTACTCCGTATCTATAATATTGGACGGCGAATACCCAGAGGTTAGCGTCACATGGGCTCACCTATATGTTATTATATGTTTATTATATGTTATTATATGTATATAATATATATTGTTAGTCTAATAATATTTACTATATACATATAATAACGCATGTGAGCCCCTATGGTTAGCATATGTTGTAATAGAAAATAATAAAATGTAAATGAGGAACGAAGGCAAAGATGTTATTTTCCAAACAATGGCGCATTTTATATATAAATCGAGTTTTAGGTGGACATACAAACATTTACGCTGTACAACCTATCCATGGCCCTTACGACACATGAACGTTGCTACATGGGGTGTCACCCCCTCCAATTTTGCCAAAATTTTAAAATTTTGGAAATTTCAGACCTGTGAGCAGGTAGAATTTGGTAGGAATTCTTAAGTTTCTAACTGTAATTTTGTATAATTTTAATGTTTCGGTTGACAAATTGGACTCCCTATGTGGTTGATTAGTTCAAACGTATGGGAATTTTGGGGGGGGGTGCAAATGGAACTACATAATTTCGGAATTTCCAAAGTGGACACCCCCCATTCCTGACCTCTTTGCAATGTCTGCCAGCAAGGCCACCGGGGCAGATGCCCCCCCCGTGCCCTCTTGTCGGGGCGGGACGAGAATGTCCCGCTGCATTCTGACAGTTAGTGTTGCGTTTAATCAGTTATTCACCCATATAGGCATCAGGATGCCCCAGATTCACTCTTGGTGCATTCTTTTCCCCAAACCTAAAAATTACCCACAACCCACCCCCTCCCCCCGGGAGAGCCCTCAGATACCCAAAAATCAGAAAACAACATGTAACAATCTCGAAAGTTGGACGGAACATCCCCGGAATACCCTTATCATGCTCTCCAGCTCTTGTCTGTAGTAGTCCGCGACCTGAGTTCCAATGTTCGGTGTTGGACCGAACCATGTACATACTTATACGATTAAGCGTGACATATAGGCCCTTTGGGCCGGGTGCTAACTGTAATTTAAACATATATAATTATCTTGATTATTTATGTATTGCACATGTCACGTTAATAAATCATTATATATATATATCTCTCTCTCTTCTCTCTCTTCTCTCTCTCTCTCTCTCTCTCTCTCTCTCTCTCTCTCTCTCTCTCTCTCTCTCTCCAATCTGTCCTAAGTACCGTTGTGGTACGAAACGTCCATTTGGGCACTGTTGGAACCGGAATTAAATTCTCTATAAGCTGATCGCAACACCGAAGCGATATCTCGAACAATAAAACTGTAAATCACGGTTATTTATTGTCCGAAGTACGCGAAAGCGAGTTGTGTTGAGAACTGAGTTGTTCCATATGCTTTCGTGCACATTGGGGACCGGAACCATAGTGGGCAATAACACAAGTGGATATAATTACTTAGTTCCATCTTGTTCCATTTCAATAGTGACAATGTCTGAATCGTTCTTTGTATTTAAGTCTTCTTGCCACATGGAACAATATGGATCCAAAATATGTTCGAAGCCGACACCTTATCATATTTAAACAGTAAAGACAGTATCTGCTGGCAATAATTAACCCTCATACAACTGTTTTCGCGATGAACTAATTTGATATCCGGGTATCTATAGTGATCAATAGAACTTCTTTTAGTTCTCTACCACATGCCAGGAGTTTTTTGTTGTGTGCTAAGATAGAACCATGCACAACATACCGAAAACAATAGTTGTCTGCAAAACGGAACGATCCCGAATCATCACTTCGATTACCTTTATTCCTTTTCAAACTATAGTTCTTTCACGGTAAAATGTTTGCCCCGGATGAAAACGAATTCTATAGAGGTTAAAAGACAATGGTAGTTCACTAATCGTTACTTTAATGTTACACGAAGAACGTGTTAATTGCTGGTCGATGTATCGGGTCTATTTAATTGACGTGGAAATTGTCGTCTCTTTGAGTGGCATTTATCGATCCATCCATCTATTGATGAATTACAAACAATATACATGTAGGCCACCATCTACGTCATCGTCGGTCACAAGACATTGGATGAACTCCGAGCGTGAAATTAAGAACGATCGGTGCATGCATTAAATATTCATTCCGAACGATTGTTTTTTTTTAATATTTATCGATATGGGGTTTTAATGGCGTGGTGCCAGTTCAGTCTCAAATGAAATGCATCAAACGGTACGTTATCTTTATCATCTTCTATAGATTCAGTTTGCATAGTAGCCAATACACATTGCTGAAACACTAAGAACACACAACGAATGAACTTAATATAGATATAGATTGGTTGTATCGACCTCAACTCTTGGTTGCTTCATGGAATGCTAGAACTTTCAACAACCTGTTTTATTGCATGTGGTATATACGATTGACACTAAAATATAAGGATTGCCATCGCGACGGGTGTTGCTCTTTAAAAATGTGCCAGCGTTTAAAACCGCCATAAACAGAAAGAATATAAATTTATAGACATATTTTGTAAAATCATAAATAATAAATATCGCATAAATAGCATGTTATTGTCGAGACCGTACGGTTTGTTAATAAACAAAAATCCATATTATGAGACAGTAGAGTGAGTAAAGTGTGCTATACGCAAAACACTCAACACAAAGGAGTCCCAACTAACTCTCGACCACACCAACCTCTATCCCACTAAGAGCGGAATCAACCTGTTCATCATTTACACCCACCTGTCCGCTTTCTGGCACAGTCACATCGCCCACTGGCGCACTATCAACCGAACTATGTTCCAATCCTTCTGCATCCCTTACCTGACCACTCTCGACCACACCAACCTCTATCCCACTAAGAGCGGGATCCACCCGTTCATCATTTAGACCCACCTGTTCGCTTTCTCACCTTTCTGGCACAGTCACATCGCCCAATGGCGCACTATCAACCGAACTCTGTTCCATTCCTTCTGCCTCCCTTACCTGGCCACTCTCGACCACACCAACCCCTATCCCACTAAGAGTGGGATCCACCCGTTCATCATTTACACCCACCTGTCCGCTTTCTGGCACAGTCACATCGCCCACTGGCGCACTATCAACCGAACTATGTTCCATTCCTTCTGCATCCCTTACCTGACCACTCTCGACCACACCAACCTCTATCCCACTAAGAGCGGGATCCACCCGTTCATCATTTAGACCCACCTGTTCGCTTTCTCACCTTTCTGGCAGTCACATCGCCCAATGGTGCACTATCAACCGAACTCTGTTCCATTCCTTCTGCCTCCCTTACCTGGCCACTCTCGACCACACCAACCTCTATCCCACTAAGAGTGGGATCCACCCGTTCATAATTTAGACCCACCTGTTCGCTTTCTGGCACAGTCACATCGCCCACTGGCGCACTATCAACCTAACTCTGTTCCATTCCTTCTGCCTCCCTTACCTGACCACACCAACCTCTATCCCACTAAGAGCGGGATCCACCAGTGCATCATTTACACCCACCTGTCCGCCTTCTGGCACAGTCACATCGCCCACTGGCGCACTATCAACCCGTACCTTCTTCGCTGCACGTTGAGTCACTCGGCGCTTACGTTTCCTTCCTTTATTCCCTTGTGTAGCCGTCTTACTCTCTACCACGACACGTCCACCACCGTTCATATCAACCGACTTACCACTTACGCCCAGACCATGCTCACCCGACACGCGATCCAATTCACAACTAATTGACTCGTCTTGTGTATTGTCTCCAACTGAACTCGCACCCTGTTTTCCCTTCTTAGCACGTCCACCCCTGACACGACGAGCACGTTTCTTCCCAACCAACTTATCATTCAAAGCACACTCAGGCACATGTTCACCATTCACACTAGTATCAACTTCTGTCGTTACTTCTGTCTCCACCCGTTTAACCTTGCAACCACTACCACCGCCACGACGGTTAGCCTTCCTACCACCCGAACGAGTGTTTAAATCATCCTTCGCAGCAGGTGACTTATCGTGTCTAACTGAGTCAAAGTTGAACGTTTGAAAGTTATGATCTGGGCAAACACCGGAACTAATGCTACACGAACAGCTAACATCCCTGAAGGAAATTGAGCATTTACTGGACGAAACTATTTGGTGAAGTTTCATTGTCCCGGGTACGGTTTTCAGTTTTACGTTTTCTAGTAGTTGCTGTCCTTTTATATCATCACCAGATATCAACTTTGTCGCTGTATTTCCGTCTTTCACATGATGAACGAACGCCACCGCAGAAAATATATCATGTCCGCATTTGACGACGTTGTTAGCTTTGCGTTTTATGGACCCGACGACGACATCTGGCGTCCCCTTCCCATGCCCAGACCCAAAGAAGTTCCACGTGACCTTACGAAAGCCGAGTATATAAGGTTCAGTAGACAGCAAACGAAAGTTAGCTTTTTGGCGGTATTGGGTCGTGGGACCATCGCTGAACATTTCGAGGTGGTCATATGCGAACATATTAAGTGGCACATATATATATTAAATAATATTATACAAGTGTGACTTGGAATGAAAATAATAATCACACAAACGACTGTTTTTCGGCGATATTACATAATGATCTCTCCTGTAACAACTATTCAATTGGCTATGCATACAAATTAAAATGCTTCACATGAACACACATATCGGAACCATGCAGGTGCGCCAACACCCACCATCATGAGTCTTAAGTCAAGTATTATTCTTAGCTTGTGAAATAATGGACGGAATTGTCATAATTGCATATATGTCTCGCGAAAAGCTATGTCTTTCGTGTTACACAAGTAGTATTTTTCTGTAACGAGCTCATATACGAGACTAACGTGTGAGATAAAGTTCATGATCATACATGTATGTGCACTATTATGATAACATATATGTCTTCAGTGAAAATGGAACGTTTAACTCAAACATAGTTGTGCATATACCAAGGAACGATACAGGCAAACACTTATGGGGGCTTTCGTGTGATAATGTTTTACATATCTCCCTACACAATAGCTTTTATTTTGTTGAAGTCGAAATTTCCATTAGAACATAGCTCTCGCTTGCCAAATAAACATACCCGGTTGAATAATGGTACAGGGTACAGATAATTTAACAAATCTAAATAAAAGAACCGGGCTTAATAATAGTACAGGTACAGATTTTGCTATACAGTGTGTATTTTCTAGAATAAATAATTAGCATACATGGCTATATATAACCATTCGAACGGGTGGACATTTGATAAACATACAGGTAAGTATTAGGAACGTGAGAGGAACCGTCCACCAAAATGCGACCCGGACTGTATAGAAAGGACAATCATTTGTAGTTTTGGCGCCGAATTTGGTCCATTTGGATCACAACATTATCACATATATTGTGAGTATACCGGTCTTTCCCGTAATATAACGTGTATCTTATGTAACGAACACAATAACATACATATATATAGTACTTATATAATGCCATGGGTAGCATACCTAACGTATTACCAACCATACATCATTACCCATTTGGATGGAGTAAGGAACAACAAGTTTCGATTTGAAAACATTGTTCATACAAACGTTTATTCAAACAATGACAACACATAGTGGTCTCCGCTGTAACACAAAAGTCCATTATATATGCTTAAACTGCTTTCGATTTAATGTTTCCTTCATAACTGGCCTAAACATAGACTAAACTTGGGTATTATAATCGGTTATAAATTATTTTTTTCAAAACAAATTGACAACAATTGAATTAGTTTAATATTCAGTGGAACTCATTGGAGTCTTTCCTGTAACGAATTGTGTGTTTCATGTAACGCAATGTGTATTTCATGTAACAACCACACATTTTGATGGACATGTGATATTTAGGATATAACACACACAGTGCTAACATGCCGTCCACATTGAAATTACATACTATACTTGCTAAACATAACATAGAACAAATTATGTTGACAATATACCACTTTGAAGAATAAATCCAGTCTATTCCATAACGAAACCTGTATTTTCTGTAACGGTATTGTACATAACGTAGCTCTAGACAAAAAAGTACTTCAAGTGTACCAAAAAATGTTTCCCAAAAAAACATGCTTACTAACATATCTAACGGTTAAATGGTAAAATAACAAAATATCACTGTTATGGACAATGTTTTGTTAGTGCTAATGTATATATTGTGCTTCCTGTAGCAATTCAGGTACCTCCTATTACATTTTTCTGTGTTACAGAAGTAGACCGTTACAGAAGGCATGTACTGACGATCAAATCGGTATACCGTTAATGATTTCTCCCTCACGCACGAAGAAAATGTTGCAATAAAAAGTGTACATAAACAGCTTTTAACGAACAATTTTGCAACATTCCATTGATATATAATGTCAGTGAGATTCGCGTTATATATAAGACAATAACGAAATATATGGTCGGGGGTTAAGTGTATCCTAAACGTGACAAAGATGGCCGAATGAGTTTTTATACCCTCTCTCCGATAAATGCCAGCCATTGCAAGAATATGTTTCCAATTTACATGAAATTTCACAAGGATATAGGAATATGATTGAACAATTTTTTGGCATCACATCCATATTTTTAAAAGATATATTTGACTGAGAAATTTACCTGGAAAGTGAGCGAAATTATACCAATCACCAGAAGTCAAAACTAATAAAGCAAACAGTTATAATTATTGTGGCATCCTATAGATTACGATTCCATGATGAGAGGGATCGTCATTTTATAAAATAACTCACTATTTTAGCTACAAATCCATTGAGTTGAAGGCACCCTCCATCAGTTGAACACAAATATGTGGCCATTTGCTTTTTGGGACTATTTTTTGGTATGGGAAGCCAAGTTGGCAATGATGTGAGCTGGATCATAAGGATGCATAAGGCTGTCTATTTTGCCCTTATTTCAACAATACCTCATGCACAATTGATACTGTATAACATATTTAAACAAAAAAATACACTGTAAGCTATATTTCCAACATTCCCTACGAAAATCAGATGCATCATATTTTGTGATACTGGTGCATTTTGACACAAATGGCCTGGCATACATTCATACTTCAGAGATTTTCTAACAGAAATTACCCCAGACAGTTGAAACACAACATTAAGAAGCTAGCATATATTGTAATTTGATACAATTATAGTTTAATTACCCCTAATATTGTTTTAAAAAATATTTTGAACTCATTTTAGTCAGCCATTAAAACGAAACCAAAACGAGATTTCGACATGTTTTTGTTTTTCTGAGAAAGTTGATCAAACAATACAACAGCCCTAAAAATTAACTTGGATGACCGATAGTGCAGTTATCTATACCTGCATGAATTACATATGTTGTTGATTATATCCGCTGTGTATGATGCGTGTAACCTTGTTTTGATTGCTTTTAATAAGAATAGTTTGCATCTGCAAAGAGGGAAACGCGTGCAACACTAAAAATAGATTTGGGAAAGACCGGGAATCCGTACCCTCTAACAAAATAATACTTGATAGATATACACATTATTTAATAAATTCTGTTTATATATGAATACCGTGTTTTTGGTTGTTAATCTAATGCATGTTCATGTTATTTAAAAAGTGAATTATTTCATACTTGTGAGAAATTTCGTTCGGAGGGTATTCCAAGTTTTTAGTCACGTGATGTTTACAATCCATTTTGTCAAAGTTTGCCTTCAAATATATTTTTTCTAGGAAATTGTCATTTAAATCAGCGATGTTCTAAGGTTAGTTTTGGTCATAAAGTACTTAAATAGGCTAATTAGTGGTGACTATGTATTCTCAGATTTTAGTATCTGTTAACTACAAATTGAAGTTCCCTATTTTTCGAGTGTTGTTGTGGATTTCGCATATCGAGCGGATACGACCACATTTTACACGGTGAATTTCTGACACAAGAAACATTATAATGAAAAAGCAAGGTCCCTCTCAATATATTGGACTATCAAAGCATCTATCGGTAAACCATTATAGAATAAACATGCAGTAATTTTACAGATATGAGTACTGTAAGAAAGTGTAAAATTTTAAACAACAATTGTTTCATAATTTTTTTTATATAGATTCCTGTGAGATGGGACAACATTTTACATTTCAAAATGATCTATGTTTTATAATTATAATATTGTATTGGTTCATTTTGGCCATTTTGCAAACCTTATAGTGAATTTGACCTCATTAATTTATAAATTTTCGGCCATATTGGAAGAAATTTCAACTCTGTCACGTTTAGGATACCCTTAACTTACCTAATTAGGTTTTTTTTAGGTCGTGTACTAAAATCATCCAAACATCGCACGTGCTTTCGTTTTTATGACGTTCCGATAGTTTCGATCCGGAAGTATCGGTATTTCGTACTTCGATGATCGTGCATTATTTTGCTCGAATGTTGAATGGTTACGGGAGATACATTGAGTTGAGGTACAGAATGTAACGGGAAAAAAATCTCGGAAACATTCAACGTGTGGCAATGTACATGTGATAACTGTTCAGTGTTATGGCCAATTATGAGTTATGACAGAGAAATTGAGTAAACGTGCATCGCAATCTATCACAAAAGCGTTACAGCAACAGAAACTTTGAAGTTGGGACACGCAATTTTGGTGTAATTTTGACTATAAAACAGTCATGAAGTGGATGAAAATCGTTGTGGACGCCATAATTTTGGTGTGTGTTTCGTAGCACTCATGGGTCGCAATAATTAAAATCACGAGTTGCCTAATTATACTACGCGCGGGAAAGCCCAACGGCTTGGGACAACAATTTACACTTTTTTTGATAATGACTCATATATACATATATGACTAATTTAGAACGCATTAAGAAAAGGGGTGTGGATTTACAGTCGATTGTCCAGCATACCACTGGTTACCGAGAAGAAAAGAGCGGTGCGGTACGTAAATCTCTGGGTACGATACACAATTGTAGCTGGGGATAGTAATAATTTTTGTTGTGTCCACAGAAGCATCATTAGGTCAGTTCCGGGGTGTTCCCTATACAAATTTAGTATGGTTGATGGACCGAATCTGGGCTGGTATTATACCCCTATTGTTAAAGTGATGTGAAACACTCCAGTATATTGATAAAATAGAAATGTAGTTATGTTATGTTTACAAATATATTATATCCAAATTGACAACAAACTGTCATTATTATATATTAATTGAATGCAGTGACTTTCTGTGGCAAAATTGTGTTCTTTACTTTATCGCCGATAGTTGCGTCCCGAATCGAAGTAAATATTTACATGTACGCGTAGTTCAGACGATGTTTTCTATGGAGTGGGTCGGTCGTTTTGTTAGAGATTTTCGGCTATGTTAGTAGAATGCTACATTCCTCCAGTTGGCATAACTTATCAGTTTCATACGCCTGAACAAGTCCATATTATGTCTATAACTCCATCATATATCGTCACTACTCTACTGTCTATTAACTCCGTCATGTATAGTCACTCTATAACTCCATAATATAGTCACTCTATAACTCCATCATATAGTCACTACTGTCTATAACTCCATAATATATAGTCACGACTGTCTATAACGCCATCATATATAGTCACTACACTACTGTCTATAACTCCATCGTATATAGTCACTACTGGCTATAAATCCATGATTCATATATTGTCACTACTATTAACAACAATAACCACTTGATTTTAGAGTTATCCATCTTACAACCGCAATTTGTCCGTTTGAGAACGAGGATCTGCAGAAGTTTTGGCCCAGATCTCCAAAAATTAACAAACTTCGAACATCGATATCTAATCACTCTGAGCTTTGATGGGTGGGTTCTTCGACTCGAATAAAATATTTTTTACCCCCGAAGCCAAAGAAATAGGCATTTAGAAGCGTCTGAGAATTTTGAGATGTTCATTCGGTCTCAGCCACTTGCAATCTCTGAAAAAAAAATGATCTCACCGAACCTGGTGTCAATATTCACCGATAATTCAATATTGGTTCCTTGCCATATTTTAATGTGAAATGAACAGATTTGAAGGAATTAAGTGAGTGTGGGTATTGCCTATAAACTGCAATCTAATTAGGACATGAATTGGTGACTTTGGTTTATGATGGCAGTCAAAATGGCGGCAAATTTATAGAAAATTGTATATTTCGTTCTTATGCGCTTACATTTCGTGATTGGTGGACGCATGGAGTTGCCTAATATTCATTAAGTACATTAAAAGGAAACACGTTTGAGCACAATAGAAGCAACTGTGAATATGGAAAGTATGAAATATATATGTGACCCGCCATATCCAATCCAGTCGGAAGTCGGGATTTTTTTTTACCCTGTGTCAATGCATTCTCTTATATATGCGAGTCGACCATAGGATTTGATATGGCGGGTCACATATTTGCTTGGGATGACTGTGTGCCCCAACTTGTACTGACCATGAGTCGAACGAAAGTGGGCAATATGCCTCTATTTTCGAAGAATTTCTAAAGATCGCGCTCTTTGGCAATGGGCTATCGTTTTGCGGTTATTTCCCTTAACGCCAGCGGCCGCTGCGTGGCACATCAACAGCACTAGAAATCGTTCCTATAAAGATTTTACCGGTTCTCCGACCTCTTTTATGTAACATGCCTAATTTAAACCCGCTTGAATGGTCGAGACCATCGTGAGAATCGCGTGGAGGGACGCCATAGAATATGTGTGTCGAATCAGTGTCTTTTGATATAGGAGCTGTCTGCGTGCATTTTCGGGTTTCGGGGAACAAAAATTTACCACTTCCCTAATAGTACTATTGGGTGGTGGGGGTAAATTTTTGTTCTGTGGATATTTTAAGCAAAATGTTAGATCTTTGTTACAATGACCATTTCCCTATTAGCAACAGGGGTGAAGTAAAAATTCTCTGTTAAAGTTTTTTTCTCTATGGATTGTGATTCTGGTTGTTGTGTGTTGTGTGCATCAATTTATTGGTGGGTGTGGAGTTCTCACCATTGAGCATTTCCCATGATCGAAGATGGTATCCAACATGGCCGCGCCATAGTTTATAATATGAACTAAGTCAGTTTAATCTGTTTTGTTCGAAAACATATTTCATGAAATGTATAGAACATTATATATTATTTGGATGTTATTAAACTATACTTCTGACTGTATGAAAATCTGACACTGCATTAGAAAGATGGCTGCCAAAATGGCGACCGGAATTGAAAAAATAGGAATTTTTCACTCATATCTCCTATGTCTGGTCTGTTTCTATTAGTTTGAACTATTGGCAAAATGTGTCTTGTTTTCTTATTATTCATATCCTATGATCAGTTTCTGAGAATTTTGTGATGTTCATTTGGTCTCAGCCACTTGCAATCTCTGAAAAAAAGATGATCTCACCGAACCCGGTGTCAATAATCCCCGATAATTCAATATTGGTTCCTTGCCATATTTTAATGTGAAATGAACAGATTTGAAGGAATTAAGTGAGTGTGGGTATTGCCTATAAACTGCAATCTAATTTGGACATGAATTGGTTACTTTGGTTTATGATGGCAGTCAAAATGGCGGCAAATTTATAGAAAATTGTATATTTCGTTCTTATGCGCTTACATTTCGTGATTTGTGGACGCATGGAGTTGCCTAATATTCATTAAGTACAAGGAAACACGTTTGAGCACAATAGAAGCAACTGTGAATATGGAAAGTATGAACTATATATGTGACCCGCCATATCAAATCCAGTCGGAAGTCGGGATTTTTTTACCCTGTGCCAATACATTATCTTATATATACGAGTCGACCATAGGTCGCCTCGCATATATAAGAGAATGCATTGGCCTAACAATTTTTTATCAGGTTTTTTAAATAAATGTTTCTTACAATTTTTAGGACATAAAATAAAAAACATCCATTACCCTGCAGGGAGCCCCACACATATATAGAAGCATATAGAAGAGTGTCGTCTGCTCATGTTTGTCTGGGGCTCTGTATGGGTGAAATTATAAAATTGTTAAAGAATACAAGAACAAATTATTAAAATTGTAAAAAATTGTTAGGCACAGGGTAAAAAAAATCTCGACTTCCGACTGGATTTTATATGGCGGGTCACATATTGTATACCAGATACTCCTGCGTCACATTTAATTTCTTCAAGATACAATCTTGTATAAGTCTCATACTAAATGAATTATATATTTCCATAGTTCCAAACGATTCACAACACAAAATGTTCCTGAGTTAAGGCGCGAACTGCATTGCTTCTATGAAGAAGTGTCACTATTTTCCTCACTGCTTATAAACATAATCAGCGTCTCAGTCAAGGCTAAATACTGACTTTGGCAGCAATTTTGAGCGAACTGTTAGCTGTTACAAGATTGTTCAAGTGTGTGTCACCACTCTAGCACTTTCTACACATTTTCCGCAATTATAAACAGGGACATTAGCTAGAGAGTCTTCTTTGACAGACAGAGGGCATTAAACTTGTAATTTCCAACTGTATACCCCTGAGCCAGTCGACTCCCAACTGGACCAAACTATGTATTTTACAACTTGTACTTCAAGTTCTCCCTCATAATGTTAAAAATATTTTAAATGTGGCCATTTGTTGGTCTAATTACAACAATTTTCCACTGAATACCAAAGTTGGGGGTCAACTCCAGACACCCACCCCAAGTGGTTTTAAACTCACTCATAAATCAACCCATGATGTTAACAGTCCATATATAGTTTCATCGGGAATGTGAAATAACAAGGTAATAGGGGTGTTTGACCCTTCAAATGGCAATGATAATCTGTCTCTTCCTGATTTTTCTCCTAGACCCTGGACTGATTTCAACCAAAGATGGTGTGGTGCTTCGGAGTACACCTGTGAATGTTATAACGGCAATAGTTTTTTTCAATTTGTTTTTTTTTACTATTAAAAAAAAAAAATCATTGTTTTCTTTTTGTTTAAATTGAGCAAATAATTCAATCTAATTTTTTTTTAGAGTTATGTAACCTAGTGACCCCATTTGAACAACTCTGAATCCCAGTCATCCAAGGACCCTCGATACCATATATAGGATAAATAGGCCCGATTGTTCTTGAGAAAAAGTCGTTTTAAGAATTACTATGAAGGGAAAGAGTTATGGCCGTGGATTCGCAACTATTTGACCCAGTGACCTCATTTGAACAAATCTGAATGTGAATCGCCTGGGGAACATCCACGCCAAATATGAACCCATTCGGTCTTATGGTTCCAGCGAAGATGTTTAAATAATTGCTGACGGACGGACGAAGGGTGATGACTATAGCTCCACCGAAGACTTCGTCTCAGGCGAGCTAACAATAATCGATGACTCGAAAATTAAATAATCCTCAACCATCCATATACTCACCAAAAACGGAAAAAATACATAATTGATCTCATTTCATTTAATAATGAATTGCGCAAATTTCAGTTATTAGACGTCCGTCTGCGTTTGTAGCTCGCTCAATTCTGCTGCATTCCCGTAAAAAGTGCCGTCTGGGTCGATTTAAAATTTTCATTTTCAGAATAACTTCCAGATACCAATGGAAAGCTGAGATACTGCGCGTACGAATGGAAAGCTGAGTTTACTGCGCGTACGAATTTGAAATGTTAAAATTAATATTCGAAGGGTGTGGGGGTCGATAATCCACGCATACGCACACAGATGACAAAATCATTAATTTGACCAATTTTAAATTTACTTTAATTGCTGTGGGAATGTCACCGAACTACAGACCAGCGCAATTATTGGCAAATAATATACAGAACAATAAGTGGGTGCTTGCATATATAGCAAACTGTTAGATTATTTATATCCTTTCCCGTCTGATCGATACCCCTCCCTCACTTATTGAGGAAGGGGCATGTCGCCAAAGAGGAGAAGACTTCATATAAGCTCTCGGGCTTGTTGTCTGATCCTCATTTCCATACATTTATCTCTTATATGTTATATATTTATGTCACTTGTGTATTATGTTTGGATTTGGAAATAAAAATATGTTTACACTAAACTGTTAGATCTTTGTTGCAATGACAATTTTCCTATCCAAATCGCCCAGACGGCTCTCTGCGAGGACCTTGAACAATATAAAGCAAAATGGCGGGAACAAATACCTGTAATGTTCAGGCAATATCCACAACATGTTCCCTGTTACGACAACACTACCATGAGTATCGGAATATACCTTAACCCTTTACCCAACAGAACGGCCCTGTGCCAATGCATTCTCTTATATATGCGAGTCGACCATAGGTCGCCTCGCATATATAAGAGAATGCATTGGCTTAACACATATTAAAAATGATAAAATTGTCAAAGAATGTAGAAAAATATTATAAAAATTGTTTAAAAACTGTAAGAAAAAATTATAAAATTGTTAAAGAATGTAAGAAAAAATGGTAAAAAGTGTTAGAAAAAGAATTTTTTTAGGCCAATGCATTCACTTATATATGCGAGGCGACCTATATATATCGCATATATAAGAGAATGCATTGGCACAGGGCATAACTGTAACCATCACAATGTGGTCAATGAACCGGTTCCAATGATATCCATATTTGTATGGTGTTATTGAGACAGACCGAAGAGATTTTAGGCTGTTGGAGCTTTATTTGGGCGTTTTTGGCGTTTTGTTGGGTAAAGGGTTAATGCGTATTAAGTTATATACACATGATAGCGTTGCGCACCAGGGGACCTGTGGCAATCTCAAGTTAGCAAGGTATGTTTTGCAGGCATTTCGTCATAGAAAATTAAATGGCGCCATTTCTTGTAGAAAATTCTCTGTTGCCAGAATATGAACGGAAACATGCATATAACATGCACCTTTACCGAAGCTAACGGTATGATAAGTAAAATATCTGTAGTTCCACATGTATAGCGATGCTACTGACATTTAATTGCCTTCAAATATACATGTACACACGTTGGGGAATCACGTGGTTTCTAGTTGATGAGTATCACGCATTCAAAATCGCCGAGGCGATCGCAAACGCGACCAGACATGAGGAAAAAGGTAATAAATAGAGAATCACACATGAGTTTCTATTTTATACGGAATTTATCAACCGAGTTCATTAAATTCGATTTGAGCCGAAGTTTACCGAGGCTCAAATAGGATGAGTGTGAGCTACGTTTTATCACATGATCAAATAAACGCGAATTTATCATCGAAAACAACAATCATAAACTGCAGCCATCTCAATTCATTTAAAGAACTGCGTGACGTCATCGCACGCACTGATATTAAACGTGTGTCTTACCGATAATTATGAAACTGCTTTTATGGGCAAATTATGTGATAAACTATAGGATATCTATCTATTACATAGTTTTTTGGCAGCTACTAGCATATGCTATAATATTATGCTATTTTTCAAACAAGCATATACCTCCAAACTCAAAGTTGTTTGTGCTAACATTCTGACCAAAGTTGTCAGTCGAAGGATTCTCCTAGATGTGTACTACTCGTATACCTCCGACTGGCAGCTTTGGTCAGAATGTTATAGAAAACTGCTGAGCATTTCCGAACAAATAAGGTATCAACTTGTTTTAAAAATAAACTAGCATATGCTCGTAACAGTCAAAAAAAATTGTTTATAATAATTTTTTTTTTAATATTTTATTATATATTTATTATTATTATTATTTTTTTTTTTTTAAATTGAGCAAGGAATTCAATCTAATTTTTTTTTTTGGAGTGAATATATTTGTTCGAAAAAGGGCCATAACTCAGTTAAAAAATATTCGGATCAAACCCATATTCGAACTTGATCTGTATTTTGGGCTGAGAAACTCACATACCAAATTTGGTTGCGATCAGATAGAAAATGTTTCAGTTATCGCATTATGCGTAAAGTGTCTACGGACGGACAGACAAACAGACGGACGGGCGGTCAATACGGACGTTGACACTATGTTTACCATACTATGGTATGGGTAAACATAAACATGTTTGAGTTATCTCACCATGCGTAAAGTGTCTACCGGAAGGACGACGAATTGTCAATCCGGACATCGACAATATGTGTACCATACTATGGTATGGGTACACATTAAAATAAAAATAAATTATTCAACCAATAGGGGCAGAGTGTGTCAAAATAAACCAATATAAAATGAGACATATCAGATGAAAGTATCAGGAATGTTGAGAAGTGTCATTTTTTAACTACAGAAATCCATGCAAGTGAATGAGGAGAAACCTGGAGATATACTAGAAGAACGATTCATTGAAAAATATAATGAGAACATCCCTACAAATGAACAATAGACTATTCCAATTAACACTTTTAGAACTGAATGGGAGAGTCCACTGAATCATGAATGGGTTACAGCTTCACTGCTATGTGGTATATGTGGCTAACACCAACTCTTATTCAATAAGATAACATTATCGCTTGTCTCTCTATTGCAGTTAAGCTTGTATTATTGATAATTAATAGTAAGCTACTTGGGTTGTCAAACCTCATATCTGTTCAATTCTTAGTTTAAAAAGGGTCATAACTCTGGTATAACAAATTGGATCTAACCCATATTCAAACTCGATCTGTCTTTTGAGTTGAGAAACTCACATACCAAAATTTGGTTCCTATCAGATGAAAAATGGTTGATTTATCGAAGCATGTGTGAATTCTATGTCAAAGGGCCATAACTCCATTTAAAAAAATAAGATCAAACCCCATATTCGAACTCGATCTGTATGTTGTGCTGAGAAACCCATATACAAAATTTGGTTCCGATCGGATAGAACATGTTTGAGTTATCGCATTATGCGTCAACGGACAGACAGACGGACGAACGACGAGTGGTCGATCCGGACGTCGACACTATGTGTAGCATACTATGGTATGGGTACACATAAAAATGGTGACTCGAAATTTAAATGGGCCTTTAAATGTTACTGTGAGGAACAATTCGACATTACAAATGCTGCTTCACAATATTTGGACTTTCTCAGTATCTGAATTTTCAATAGTTTTTATGTATAAGAAAAGTATAATATCTCGGTGACCGAATATCGATATTTTCTTAATTGACGTGCTGACAATGCAGGCGAATATGTGAACGTCTATCAGCGCGCCATTCGTATAATTGAATGGTCAATCAGAGGGAAAACGTTGACACCTGATGTATTCATGATCTATAAGATGTCAGCATGTGGTTTTTACTTTTATTCAAGGCACATCTAGAAAGGCGGCATGGACTTCGCGGTATCATAAGTTCATAAGTTACCCCCGTATCCTTTGGCGAATATATTATTGGTTGCTGACAAGCCTTGAAATAGTGTGTCTGTCATTTGCAGAATGAGGTCCCCAGAGGGTGAATTTAGTGCTGATACCCCGGGCTAGCATCACCAAATTCACCCTCTGGGGACCTCATTCTGCTTACACCTCAGCAGAATGAGGTTCCCAGAGGGTGAATTTGGTGATTCTAGCCCGCTATGCGGGGTATCATCACTAAATTCACCCTCCGTGGACCTTATTCTGCAAATGACAGACACACTATTTCAAGGCTTGGTTGCTGATATAGAATTAATTTGTCGTTTGACAACCCCACCCCCCCCCCCCTTACCACCGTATGAAGTCGTAGAAGTTGGTAGATGCTCAAAGGCCTACTTAATTTTCGAACCCCCAGATTACATTATATAAAATACTAGAAGGTGACCCGACTTCGTCCGGGCTTTGACCTTGAATTGACCATTTTGAAGGTCAAGGTCAGGTGGGGTCACGATTTGACCCGTCCAAAACACTGCCCGGACAAAAGTACCCGACAAAAGTACCTGTCGAAATCCATCCGGTTTTACCCGATTTGACCTTGAATTGATGATTTTGAAGATCAAGGTCAGGTCGGGCTCACGACTCGACCCGTCCAAAACACCCAGTGGACAAAAGTTACCCCACGTATCAAATATCGTCGAAATCCCATCAAAATTCGCGATTTGACCTTGAATTGACCCGATTTCAAGGTCAAGGTCACGTCGCACTGGCAAATGAATAGGCTTATGAGAGACTGCCCATACGAAAGTATCCCTAGACACTAATTTTCATCGAAATCCCGTGATATTTGGGCGTTTGACCTTGAAATGACCCGATTTCAAGGTCAAGGTCACGTCGCAAGGCAAATTAACAGGCCCATGCCACTCCACGGCCGAAAGTACCCCCACATACCAAGTTTCATCGAAATCCCGTGATACTCGGGCGTTTGACCTTGAAATGACCCGATTTCAAGGTCAAGGTCACGTCGCACGGGCAAATTAACAGGCCCATGTCACTCCACGGCCGAAAGTACCCCCACGTACCAAGTTTCATCGAAATCGGTTCGGTCGTTTTCGAGTCCATCGCGAACAGACAGACACACACACACATGCACACAGACAGACAGATCTTCCAAAATATATAATAGACTAGCAGGTTAGCCCGCCACTGGCGGCATTCGTCTCATGTCTTTGTTTCAGAAACATGACATTTTTTTAATTTAACCAAATTTCAAGTCGATATCTCCACCCGTTTCCGACATCTGGTCTGCGCATGCGCGAAGCTTGCGTCGCACGGGCTCGGCGACCCGATAAAATTCGTACCCGGGGCAAGATACATTCACATACCAAATTTCAAGTCGATAGCTCCACCGGTTTCCGAGATCTCGTCTGCGCATGCGCGAAGCTGGCGTCGCACGGACTCGGCCACCCGATAAAATTTGTATCCGGGGCAAGATACATTCACATAGCAAATTTCAAGTCGATAGCTCCACCCGTTTGCGAGATAACGCATTCTTTGTTTTTCAATGAGTTAATTCATGGTACCGTCCTCCCCGTCCTAAACTTCAGAGCGGACAGTCAATTAATCCCGTCGTGAAATCCCTCTGCATAATATTTCGAGCTCTTAGATCAATTCTGCCTTTTTAGTTGCATTTCGTCCGCATCCGTATTTCGGACGCATGGGGTCAGTCGTTTAGCCACGTCCATTGGAATCCGCATCGGACGCATGGGGTATCGTTTATTGCAATAAAGAGCGTTAATTGTTAAAACCTCCGTATAAGGTATAGATAAAGAGCGTTATTGCCTTAACCCCCCGCCGTGCCTTTGCGGTGATTTGGGAGTGGATAAAGGGTGCTCAGAGCTTATCGAAAACACGACTACGGCGGTGTCGGTGTGATTTTACACTTACATACGAAATTTGATCTCAATCTGTACACGCGTTTTGGATTCTATGAAGTACACACACACACACATACACACATATATACGAAGTCTCAAAATATATAGTATAGACTAGAAGGTGACCCGACTTCGTCCGGGCTTTGACCTCGAATTGTCCATTTTGAAGGTCAAGGTCAAGTGGGGTCACGATTTGACCAGTCCAAAAACACTGCCCGGACAAAAGTACCCGACAAACGTGCCCGTCGAAATCCATCCGGTTTTACCCGATTTGACCTTGAATTGATCATTTTGAAGGTCAAGGTCTGCTCGGGGTCACGATTGGACCCGTCCAAAACAATCAGTGGACAAAACTAACCCCACGTATCAAATTTCGTCGAAATCCCATCAAAATTGGCGATTTGACCTTGAAGTTACCCGATTTCAAGGTCAAGGTCACGTCGCACGGGCAAATGAATATGCTTATGAGACTCGCCATAAGAAAGTACCCCCACATACCAAGTTTCATCGAAATCCCCTGATATTCGGGCGTTTGACCTTGAAATGATCCGATTTCAATGTCAAGGTCACGTCGCACGGACAAATAAATATGCCTATGTTCGTCCCCGGCCGAAAATACCCCCACATACCAAGATTCATCGAAATCGGCAGGGGCCATTTTCGAGTCCATCGATTACACACAAACACACAGATACACACACACACAGATCTTTCAAAATATATAATAGATATGCCATATTATATACCATCGAACCCCCAGATCACATTATATAAAATATATGCCATATTATATGCCATTTGAAAGAGAAAGCTCCAAAACATTGTATTATCAACTTACCCGGTGTAATAAACTGTGAACATGTTGTTTTGTTGAGATACCAACTTGGTGTTCTATGCTCAAATTTAAATATTTTCAATGAAAAATACATTCTAGTTTGAATTATGTTGCATTCTGGGACCCATAACGGGGGAAATCTTTCTATGATTTCATCTGTTTTCTATTTCTCAACGGGCATCTTCTGAGACACAGCTGTTTCAAATGGTGATAAATTATAGTATTTTAATCATATATTATGGCATAGATTATTACTGAAACCGTATATCAAGACACTGTAAAAAAAATAATCGGTGACTCTGAAATTAAACGGGCCTTTAACCCTTTCAGTGCCAAGTCCGTTTTTTGTATCAACCCATATTTCCTTGATCATTTTTTCAAATTTATTGATTATAATAATGTGATACATTGATGGAAAGAGCTCTAAGAGCTAAGGTTAAATGTGGAACATGACGTATATAATGTGATCTGGGTATTCGAATATTAAGTGGGTCTTTAAGTTACTTTGTGTGCGATTTTGCTTGGGAGCTTACAATCATAGCATTTTTTCCGGGTAATTAATTTAATGTTAATTGCGATATCGACTCACTAAAGTCACAAAAAGCATACCCTACTGTGAAGAAGAGTATTGAGGAACAAGTATCAATAAAGATGTATATTCTCTGCTTTATTTGTGCAATGTTATAAAGTTCCCTGTCAGAATGGGTATTAACCCTTTACCCAACAAACCGGCCAAAACCGGCCAAATAAAGCTTCAACAGCCTAAAATATCTTCGGTCTGTCTCAATAGAACCATACAAATATGGATATCATTGGAACCGGCTCATTGACCACATTGTGATGGTTACAGTTATGCCCTGTGCCAATGCATTCTCTTATATATGCGAGTCGACCATAGGTCGCCTCGCATATATAAGAGAATGCATTGGCCTAAAAAAAATCTTTTTTTAACACTTTTCACCATTTTTTCTTACATTCTTTAACAATTTTATAATTTTTAATGTGTTAAGCCAATGCATTCTCTTATATATGCGAGGCGACCTATGGTCGACTCGCATATATAAGAGAATGCATTGGCACAGGGCCCTTCTGTTGGGTAAAGGGTTAAGAGGGAGGAGGTGCAATGGCAACATTTAAATGGGGAATTCAGTGTTAATTTTTTAAAGAAAAGATTACTCAATATTTACAAAAAGTATAGTAATGAATGATTTGTGTCTTGTTGGAATGTTTGAGCATATATCTAGTGACAACAGATTTTTAATTTTATGTTTTGTTTTGTGACATTTGATGAAAATACTATAAACAATGATAAACATAGTGACCTACTTTTTAATAATGTCCAATAATATCCAACCTGAGATGAAAATCAAAATTCCGCTTCGAGTTGTCACTAGAGAAGTCTTCAAACTTTCCAAAAAGGTATGATATGATCACCTGCGCTTTGCAAGGTTTGATCAATCTTTTTTTTTAAATAACACTGAATTCCCCATTCAAATGTTGCCACTTTACCTCCCTCTTAATGAACATCAACAAGTTCCATGTAGGTGTAATATGTTACCTACAGGCTTAGCTAGAGTAGAGATTCGTGACATGGACCATCGACCTATATATATGACGCGATTATATATACAACAATTCATATATATGAAAAAAGTTTCCAATTCCCCAGCTGGGTCTTTGATAATGATACATGATGCATACATCGAATCACTTGAAAATGTGTCGATATCATTATGCAATGACTTACATGGTAAATATGGTGTTGATATTTCAAATCGTAGGACACTTCAAGGAATTCAAGAAAAGGAGCTTGTGAGAAAATTGAAAACGGAACATTTAAAACGATTTTACAACATAAACTCTTCCGAAAATAAACCGACGGCTGGTAATAAGAGAAGAACGTATAGGTTGTTTAAAACCAGGTACGAAATGGAGTCATACGACATAAAATAAAAAACATCCATTACCCTGCAGGGAGCCCCACACATATATAGAAGCATATAGAAGAGTGTGGTCTGCTCATGTTTGTCTGGGGATCTGTATGGGTGAAATTATAAAATTGTTAAAGAATACAAGAAAAAAATATTAAAATTGTAAAAAATTGTTAGGCTAATGCATTCTCTTATATATGCGAGGCGACCTATGGTCGACTCGCATATATAAGAGAATGCATTGGCACAGGGTAAAAAAAATCCCGACTTACGACTGGATTTGATATGGCGGGTCACATATGGTGCCACGATATGAACACAATATAAGATGCATTTTTACCAAAGGTAACGCAATGAGAAGTAAACTTTCGATAGTTCCACATGTAACGGTGCTAATAACATATGGCCTTAAATTACCTGTATAATTTATTTTTGCGAGATAATTGCATGCTTTTTCAGGCAAATTTCAATAGCATCGATACTAGAACAACTACATAGTTTTTTACTTCTCGTGTATTTAGCTGTGGTACAGATTCATTTTATAAGCGTTTTTACTTCTCGTGTATTTAGCTGTGGTACAGATTCATTTTATAAGCGTTTTTACTTCTCGTGTATTTAGCCGTGGTACAGATGTATTTTATAAGCGTTTTTACTTCTCGTGTATTTAGCTGTGGTACAGATTCATTTTATAAGCGTTTTTACTTCTCGTGTATTTAGCCGTGGTACAGATGTATTTTATAAGCGTTTTTACTTCTCGTGTAGTTAGCTGTGGTACAGATTCATTTTATAAGCGTTTTTACTTCTCGTGTATTTAGCTGTGGTACAGATGCATTTTATAAGCGTTTTTACTTCTCGTGTATTTAGCTGTGGTACAGATGCATTTTATAAGCGTTTTTACTTCTCGTGTATTTAGCTGTGGTACAGATGCATTTTATAAGCGTTTTTACTTCTCGTGTATTTAGCTGTGGTACAGATGCATTTTATAAGCGTTTTTACTTCTCGTGTATTTAGCTGTGGTACAGATGCATTTTATAAGCGTTCTTACTTCTCGTGTATTTAGCCGTGGTACAGATGTATTTTATAAGCGTTTTTACTTCTCGTGTAGTTAGCTGTGGTACAGATTCGTTTTATAAGCGTTTTTACTTCTCGTGTATTTAGCTGTGGTACAGATGCATTTTATAAGCGTTTTTACTTCTCGTGTATTTAGCTGTGGTACAGATGCATTTTATAAGCGTTTTTACTTCTCGTGTATTTAGCTGTGGTACAGATGCATTTTATAAGCGTTCTTACTTCTCGTGTATTTAGCTGTGGCACAGATGCATTTTATAAGCGTTTTTACTTCTCGTGTATTTAGCTGTGGTACAGATTCATTTTATAAGCGTTCTTACTTCTCGTGTATTTAGCTGTGGTACAGATTCATTTTATAAGCGTTTTTACTTCTCGTGTATTTAGCTGTGGTACAGATGCATTTTATAAGCGTTTTTACTTCTCGTGTATTTAGCTGTGGTACAGATTCATTTTATAAGCGTTTTTACTTCTCGTGTATTTAGCTGTGGTACAGATGCATTTTATAAGCGTTTTTACTTCTCGTGTATTTAGCTGTGGTACAGATGCATTTTATAAGCGTTTTTACTTCTCGTGTATTTAGCTGTGGTACAGATGTATTTTAGAAGCGTTGTTACTTCTCGTGTATTTAGCTGTGGTACAGATGTATTTTAGAAGCGTTCTTACTTCTCGTGTATTTAGCTGTGGTACAGATTCATTTTATAAGCGTTGTTACTTCTCGTGTATTTAGCTGTGGTACAGATGTATTTTATAAGCGTTTTTACTTCTCGTTTATTTAGCCGTGGTACAGATGCATTTTATAAGCGTTGTTACTTCTCGTGTATTTAGCTGTGGTACAGATGTATTTTATAAGCGTTTTTACTTCTCGTTTATTTAGCTGTGGTACAGATGCATTTTATAAGCGTTTTCACTTCTCGTGTATTTAGCCGTGGTACAGATGTATTTTATAAGCGTTTTTACTTCTCGTGTATTTAGCTGTGGTACAGATGTATTTTATAAGCGTTTTTACTTCTCGTGTATTTAGCTGTGGTACAGATTCATTTTATAAGCGTTTTTACTTCTCGTGTATTTAGCTGTGGTACAGATGTATTTTATAATTGTTTTTACTTCTCGTGTATTTAGCTGTGGTACACGTGGAGTTTATAAGCGTTTTTACTTCTCGTGTATTTAGCTGTGGTCCAGATGCATTTTATAAGCGTTTTTACTTCTCGTGTATTTAGCTGTGGTACAGATGTATTTTATAAGCGTTTTTACTTCTCGTGTATTTAGCTGTGGTACAGATGCATTTTATAAGCGTTCTTACTTCTTGTGTATTTAGCTGTGGTTCAGATGTATTTTATAAGCGTTTTTACTTCTCGTGTATTTAGCTGTGGTACAGATGCATTTTATAAGCGTTTTACTTCTCGTGTATTTAGCTGTGGTACAGATACATTTTATAAGCGTTTTTACTTCTCGTGTATTTTGCTGTGGTACACGTGTATTTTATAAGCGTTTTTACTTCTCGTGTATTTAGCTGTGGTACAGATGCATTTTATAAGCGTTTTTACTTCTCGTGTATTTAGCTGTGGTACAGATGCATTTTATAAGCGTTTTTACTTCTCGTGTATTTAGCTGTGGTACAGATGTATTTTATAAGCGTTTTTACTTCTCGTGTATTTAGCTGTGGTACAGATGTATTTTATAAGCGTTTTTACTTCTCGTGTATTTAGCTGTGGTACAGATGCATTTTATAAGCGTTTTACTTCTCGTGTATTTAGCTGTGGTACAGGTGTATTTTATAAGCGTTTTTACTTCTCGTGTATTTAGCTGTGGTACAGATTCATTTTATAAGCGTTTTTACTTCTCGTGTATTTAGCTGTGGTACAGATTAATTTTATAAGCGTTTTTACGTCTCGTGTATTTAGCTGTGGTACAGATGCATTTTATAAGCGTTTTTACTTCTCGTGTATTTAGCTGTTGTACAGATACATTTGATAAGCGTTTTTACTTCTCGTTTATTTAGCTGTGGTACAGATGTATTTTATAAGCGTTTTTACTTCTCGTGTATTTAGCCGTGGTACAGATGCATTTTATAAGCGTTTTTACTTCTCGTTTATTTAGCTGTGGTACAGATGTATTTTATAAGCGTTTTTACTTCTCGTTTATTTAGCTGTGGTACATATGTATTTTATAAGCGTTTTTACTTCTCGTTTATTTAGCTGTGGTACAGATGTATTTTATAAGCGTTTTTACTTCTCGTGTATTTAGCTGTGGTACAGATGCATTTTATAAGCGTTTTTACTTCTCGTTTATTTAGCTGTGGTATAGATGTATTTTATAAGCGTTTTTATTTCCCGTGTATTTAGCTGTGGTACAGATTCATTTTATAAGCGTTTTTACTTCTCGTGTATTTAGCCGTGGTACAGATGTATTTTATAAGCGTTTTTACTTCTCGTGTATTTAGCTGTGGTACAGATGTATTTTATAAGCGTTTTTACTTCTCGTTTATTTAGCTGTGGTACAGATGTATTTTATAAGCGTTTTGACTTCTCGTGTATTTAGCTGTGGTACAGATGTATTTTATAAGCATTTTTACTTCTCGTTTATTTAGCTGTGGTACAGATGCATTTTATAAGCGTTTTTACTTCTCGTGTATTTAGCTGTGGCACAGATGCATTTTATAAGCGTTTTTACTTCTCGTGTATTTAGCTGTGGTACAGATACATTTTATAAGCGTTTTTACTTCTCGTTTATTTAGCTGTGGTCCAGATGCATTTTATAAGCGTTTTTACTTCTCGTTTATTTAGCTGTGGTACAGATGTATTTTATAAGCGTTTTTACTTCTCGTGTATTTAGCTGTGGTACAGATGCATTTTATAAGCGTTTTTACTTCTCGTTTATTTAGCTGTGGTACAGATGTATTTTATAAGCGTTTTTACTTCTCGTTTATTTAGCTGTGGTACAGATGTATTTTATAAGCGTTTTTACTTCTCGTGTATTTAGCTGTGGTACAGATGCATTTTATAAGCGTTTTTACTTCTCGTGTATTTAGCTGTGGTACAGATGTATTTTATAAGCGTTTTTACTTCTCGTTTATTTAGCTGTGGTACAGATGTATTTTATAAGCGTTTTGACTTCTCGTGTATTTAGCTGTGGTACAGATGTATTTTATAAGCGTTTTTACTTCTCGTTTATTTAGCTGTGGTACAGATTCATTTTATAAGCGTTTTTACTTCTCGTGTATTTAGCTGTGGTATAGATGTATTTTATAAGCGTTTTTACTTCTCGTTTATTTAGCTGTGGTACAGATTCATTTTATAAGCGTTTTTACTTCTCGTGTATTTAGCTGTGGTATAGATGTATTTTATAAGCGTTTTTACTTCTCGTGTATTTAGCTGTGGTACAGATGTATTTTATAAGCGTTTTTATTTCCCGTGTATTTAGCTGTGGTATAGATGTATTTTATAAGCGTTTTTACTTCTCGTGTATTTAGCTGTGATACAGATGCATTTTATAAGCGTTTTTACTTCTCGTGTATTTAGCTGTGGTACAGATGTATTTTATAAGCGTTTTTGCAATCAGTTTCTGGCACATTGGACTGAATTGTTGTTGCTGTTGATGATGGTGGTGATGATGATGATGATGACGATGATGATGATGATAATGATGATGATAATGATGATGACGGTAGTGGCGAGACGACGATGCTGGTGTTGGCGATGTCGAGGATGATGGATGATGATGTTGATGATGATGTTGATGATGATGTTGATGATGATGACGATGAGGATAACCACTCTGGTGATTATTATGATGATGATTATGGTGATTTTAATGAGGAAGATTGTATTTATTTATTGCCTCCATATGCGGAGAGTATATATATCCATTACATAGTAAATTAGTAATATACATGCGTGTTAACTCACGATTGAGTTCATTAAAGCATACAAGCTTTATATACCGAAATGCCCGAAAAAGGATGTCTGGAAAACTTGCGAGTGTATGAACGTATCCTAAATAGTGTTTAAAGGGTCACTTAATTTTCGAACCGCCAGTTTACTTTATATAAAATATATGGCATATTATATACCATTTGAAAGAGGAAGCTCCAAAACATTGTATTATCAACTTATCCGGTGTAATAAACTGTGGACATGTTGTTTTTGTCATCAAGATTGAAGTAAAAATCAGTATTATTTTCAATGCAGGGGGAATAACTATATATATTACAGATAGAGTTCTTCCCCTTTCATTGAACAAGTTTGAACTCTGTTGCATTCTGGGTTCCAGGGGGGGGGGGGGGGGTCTTCTGCATTTTTCTATTTCTCTGTGGGCATCTTCTGAGACACAGATGTTTCAAATAGTGATGAATTATAGTATTTTAATCATATTTTATGGCATATATTGTTATTAAAACCGTATATCAAGTCACTATAAAAAAATAATCGGAGACTCGAAAATTAAGTGGGCCTTTAAACCAAACGCGTCTAGTCTAAATCTGCATGCCAGATAAACAAACAAACAAAAACAAAAACAATGCATGAATATACATACAATTTCGTGTTGATTCCAATCATCGTACAATGAGAAAATGTTCCGTCGTAGATTCCTGGCAGCTCACTACTCGCAATTAGCGCCGATCATAAACTCCGACAATTATATACACCGTGAACAGCAAGCGGTCGTGGATCAATTTATGTTGGTGACATTTACCGGCATCCATATAAACCAATCGGTGATCCGTCCCGAAGTTTTTAACTTTCGCTGCGTTTGTTATGTACAGAGTGAAGTGTAAACAAAGCAGGTATTAGCGTTTCTCACACGCTCGTCCAATGACGGCAGCTATATTTAACCGCCAGAATAGCTTACAGATGCTGGAACTAGCAGCTCATCCGATGCTTCTGGTCGGTTCATCATCACACACGCCGCGATAGAGCGAAATTCCTCATCGGCTTCCTGTAAATTCCGACCGGAATTAAAGCAATTCGTTATGTTCGGTGTTTAGCCCTTTACCCAACAGAACGCCCAGAAACGCCCGAATGAAGCTTCAACAGCCTAAATTATCTTGGGTCTGTCTCAATAAAACCATACACATATGGATATCATTGGAACCGGCTCATTGACCACATTGTGATGGTTACAGTTATACCCTGTGCCAATGCATTCTCTTATATATGCGAGTCGACCATAGGTCGCCTCGCATATATATAAGAGAATGCATTGGCCTAAAAAAAATATCTTTTTTTAACACTTTTTACCATTTTTTCTTACATTCTTTAACAATTTTATAATTTGTAATGTGTTAAGCCAATGCATTCTCTTATATATGCGAGGCGACCTATGGTCGACTCGCATATATAAGAGAATGCATTGGCACAGGGCCCTTCTGTTGGGTAAATTTGTCGCTCTCGAGCCTCTCGTCTCAGTGCGATGACCATGCAGCAAAATAGCTGGATAAAACATGAAATACGCACATAAGCAGTTGATTGATTTCATCAGCAGATAAAAAGGGTCGTATATAATGTCTTAATTTTCTTCAGCATGAAATAATAAATGCATTACATTTAACCGCCAGAATAGCTTACATATGTTGGAACTAGCAGCTCAGCAGATGCCTCGATAGTCGGTTCATCCCGCACGCTGCGAAATTCCTCGTCGGCTTCCTGTAAATTCCTACCAGATTTAAAGCGACTCGTTATGTTCGGTCGTAATTTGTCGCTGTCGGTCGTCTCGTGTCAGTTACCAAAAATAGCTCAATAAGACAGAATAAAACTTGAAATACACAGATAAGCAGTTGATTTATTTCATCAGCAGAAAATTAGGGTCATATAATTTATTAATTTTCTTCAGCATGAAATCATATAAAGTATTAATTGTCAGTTCTGACCTTGTATGGCATGGATAAAGAGCGCTTTTGATGATGGCAGCTATATCTTTAAACATCAGAATAGCTTACAGATGTTGGAACTCGCGTCTCAGCAGATGCTTCTAGTCGGTTCATCCCACACGCCGCGAAATTCCTCATCGGCCTCGTGTAAATTCCAACCAGATTTAAAGTGACTCGTTATGTTCGGTGATTAGTTCGGAGTAATTTGTCTCAAGATACAAAGATACAAGAATTTATTGCAAAACACCTCAATGAGCAGCTGTAAGATACCGATGAGCATCATATGTGACCCGCCATATCAACCCACAGGAAGCCTCACACAGATAGAAGCATGCACTACATAGTGTCGTCTGCTCCAGGCTGTGTGCGGCTCTCTTTAGGTTAATAGACCCACCATATCAAAACCAGTCGTAAGGAATACATAGAGGATCTCACATGAGTTTCTATTTTATACGGAATTTATCAACCGAGTTCAATAAATTCGATTTGAGCCGAGGTTTACCGAGGCTCAAATAGAATTTAGTGGACCTTTTATCACATGGTCAAATAAACGCGAACCAACGCGAAGTATTCATCGAAAACAACAATCATAAACTTCAGCAATCGCAAGTCATTTAAATAATGGTGTGACGTCGTCGATGCTACTCCAAAACTTTGACAAGTACCACTAAAACCACGGAACGGGACTGGAAGAATCTCTGAAACCATGGAACGGAGCTGGAAGAATCCAATACGGCCGCGACCCAGTGATATCGCTTATGACCGAGCACTCGTCTTCGATAGTGTGACAGCGGTACAACAAAAAGTATGTTTGCCTATATACTCAGAACTTGTGTGAAGGACTCCCATCTCGCACACGGACTATTGGTAGCCTTGGTGGGGGGGGGGGGGGGGGGTTGTGCCTCGTCGGTGTTTTGGCTATTGAGAGGGAAATCCACATAAACAAGCTGAAATTTCTTGGAAATCTTATCCATCTTTCACCCACCCATCAGACTGCATTGAAATTAATTGTGTTTGGGATAGTATACCGACATATACTTTATATGATCGTGCAGTTACGGGATTTGTCAATGATGTGTTCGCGATTCTTGGAATGTACGTACCCTATGTTGCACTTTCTAACAAACTTCCTGAACATTGGCATATTCTCTGGTAAGAACGAATGAAACTTATCCTGAACGATAGAATTCGTGACGTGTATATGAGAGACTGGTCACTGGTCTCTTTCCACCAACAACGAACAGTATTTTCAATTCGTCGCAATTCTGATCCACTCGAAAGCTGGAACGTTTGGTATCTGCTTGGTACTAATCGTCATAGATCTGTTGAGCTCAAAAACATGGCCCGCCTAGGCGCCTACTAAACAAAACTACACATCATAACAGCAGTCTGTGCAAAATGTATGAGCACGAACAACAACGAGATTATTCACGCATTCGAGTGCTCTTCCTTAGTTGTGACCAACGTACATGCGTAACCACATCTGGGATGTGATATTCGATCGCCACGGTGTGAATATGAATTACCTGATAATCGATACTGCTACGTATCTGATGAATGGATCACTCACACTCTCTTGAACAATCCCAGGGCCCTGTTTCGTGAAGACAATTTATGCTATAGTTGGGACTTAAGATGGTCATAAGTTCAAACTTCAGTCATAAGTGCGTTTCACGAACAAAGTCTTAACCTAAGATGGTCTTAACTTTGGTCTTAACTTTAAGACTGGTGTGAGGTGTCATAAGATATTCTTAAAGTTAAGACCTACGTTGTGATCCGCAGTTGGTCCGAAATGTGGATGGGATCTAGTTCATGTATATATTGTTATAAACACATTTAACTGAATAACGCCTTGCTAGCACGGAGGGGTGTTTCAGAAATGGTAGTAATTAATAACCAACTGGTAAGCTATAGCAGTGACCTGGGGCCTGTTTCATGAAGCAAGGTCATAAGATTATCTTAAGTAAGACGGACTTAATCTAAGATCTAAGGTGGATCTTATGATGTAACTTTTCCGTTTCAAGAACGCGTTTCACAAAACAAGATTAAGTCCTACTTAAGTAGTAAGTTAAGTTCCCGCTCATTTAGACTGGTTATCGACAATTTTCTACAGTCCGGAACAAAAAAATGTGGGCTTGTGCAATCTTTATGTACGGCATTGAGAGGTTATCGAGAAAGAGTCGAGTCCGAGTTGACATTATTGTGTGACAGGGATGCTGGATAGCGGCTGGGGTGGGGTGGGCGAATCAGCGCATTTATCTTAGTGTCTATAGTCAGTGGCCTTATATTCGCATATGGATCTTAGACTTGTATGAGTTCCACGATGTGAATTCGAACATGAGTACATCGCAGGCTCTTAAAATGACGAGCTTTGCGTTTACTGACGAGTGGCGGTGTCAGAAATAAGACAATATAATTATATGGATCGATGCATGACTGCGACCATGCATTCACGCCGAGTTAATCCACTGAGAGCAATGATCAGGCGGCGATTTTTTTATGTGAGCCCACATAACTCGTACATTATCGACCACCGCTCTCCACGTGTAGCAATAATCAAAATAAATCGGCGATGTCGTCAGGACACACATAGGTCATTTTTCGATTCAAAGGGAAATGAAAAATATTTGTTAGAGTAATTTTTTAATTATTTTTATGCAGATGTTTTATGCGGTTGTCATACCATGGATATATATATAACTACTTTTTCATTAGCACACTCGTATTAAGGGGTGTCATCGTTACGGGTGTGTATATCATATATACAGTATGCTGTACAACGGTCATCCCACCCCTGCAAAAAAAAAAAAACATGACAAACATTTGGACAGCCTTGAAAATCACGACATATGGGCGTGGGCATAAACTCAATAAAAATAATATTCTCTATAGAAAATTGTCATTATTTCTAAAACATATTTTGATAAAGAGCGTTTGTGTTACCTTTCCTATATGACATATCTGCTTTGTAAACAGCCGACGGAAATTTTGAAAGAGGAAAGAATCAATACATTAATTGATCTCATTTTACCCCATCTCCCCACACACATATGGAATAACATAGAGGAGATTGTGAGCTTTGAGCTAGGTCATAATTCTTATCAAAAGTTTAATTCGTGGTTAATACAATTTTATAATATATATTATCTATAGGTCACATACACAGCTGATAATTGACTATATCCTACATTCGACGAGGCTCGGGGGGTGGCTAGTTGGTCTCTGTGGGGGGGGGGGGTTTACATCGTTCAATTTCCAACTGCATCCGCCCCTTACTTGAACCGGGCCAAACTTCCATGTTCGCGAAATGCCATGTCCACCACACCCGTTGGATTTAAACTTTCCAATTGGTATCTCAAATATTCCAACAGTTCGAAATTTATAACCTGACGCCCCTAAAGTTGGTGATTTTCGGTTGCTGCTGTTTGTCTAAAACAACACATTCCTTTACTAATTAGAAATTCAAACAATTGAAACCTATATATATAGTGTACGATTAATGTTGTTGTCAGGCATGACATTTCCAATTGCTAAACATTTTGACCAAAGTGTGTGTGGGGGGGGGGGGGGGGGGTACACAACACACAAACCCCATTCGCCACGTCCCTGATGATAAGCCTGTGCTCTGAATTGCTTTTACCAAACTAACCCTATGGTTATACGGTGGGGGGGGGGTTGCCCTCTCCAAACTTTGGTTTTGGAAACTTTGAGGTACCAGTTGGAATGTTTAAACCCAAAGAGAATTTGGTGTTGTTTAAGGGGGTGTAGTCGGACATTTCGAGGCGAACACCCCCTCTCACTCTGTAGCCACGACCCTGTATACCAGACGACGAATTGCCCACCCAGACAATGTACAGATATCTCCGTAATTGCAAAATAACATAGGCCGCCATACTTGTGATCGATATGCCACTTATCACGTGGGTCTTAACTTTAAGATTATCTTATGACACCTCACAGCAGTCTTAAAGTTAAGACCAAAGTTAAGACCATCTTTAGTTAAGACCTTGATCGTGAAACGCACTTATGACTGAAGTTTGAACTTATGACCATCTATGTCCCAACTATGTCATAAGTTGCTTTCATGAAACAGGGCCATGTGGTTGCAAGATTGGCGGGGTGTCCGCTACTAACTATAAACCGCCAAGACCGGACTATATATACATTTCTAATTGCTGTAACAAAAATAATATATTTACATAGAGTTGAACATCATTTGCGATTCAAATCACCCAATCGCACTGTAGACAATAATCATGTTGAGACAATTAGTCCCAACATTTTCACATCGAGGATAATAGTGAATGATTTATACTCATTTTTTTTTTATAAATGCTTATGTCAGCTATTATTATTATTATTATTATTATTTACTTGCCTTTCTATATTATTATGTTATAATTTGATTGTAAAATGTATTGTATATGTACCCCGTATATATATATATCGGCAAGATAATAATACATAATATATGTTATTTTATTATTATTATGTATATTATCATAATCTATTAACTATGAAATAAAAAGATATATAGCATGTATATAGTATACGGACCGCGCGGGCACACCGGGATTCGCGAAAGAACATATAATATCACTGTGAACCGGTCCACAGACCCCTGGGGGAATTACTAACATACCAATATAGACTATACCAGTGGTATAGTCTATATTGGTATTTTAGTAATTTTCCACAGGGGCCTGTGAACCGGCCGTCTGTTCACGTGTTGTTAATTATAAACGCTCTTTATTAGAAGTCGTTGATTTGGTTTTTATTAAAACATACATGCAGAATGTCGTTCAACGTAACGTACTTTCGAAGTTCATACGCAGTTTGTTAATTATAACAGACGTTTAGCACATTTGTCAACAGAACCAGAGCAAATGGCATTAACATAATTTATATATGGCTTCTACAAGTATGTCTCAGATTGGAAATAAGTCTATTTGGAGCACGATATGAAGTCCTATTCACATTATAGCAATATAAATAAAGAGCGTTTTGCGTTAGTATTCCATGAATGTTGGCAATCAATAAAGAGCGTTCAGCTCAGTGCTTCCATTGTGGTGTATTGTATGTGTATGCCATCGTGGCGACATATTCGGTTTCCTGGTATTATAGATGCTTCAAAGGCGTATAATGCATTAGAACCTAATATCAGCATTTAAAGGCGCGAACATATGTCTCGCGTCGCCGTTGTGGCATGTTATATGGGTGAAGGTTCACATTCTGAGTTACGATGTATAAGTCCCTTTAATAACTGAAATAATATGTTTGAGCTCGTTACGTTTGTATAAAATAGGCATTGGAAGCATGCAGCTATGTGTGGATGGGGTCTGACGCGAAAACACAGTTAAAATGCGCGCTCGTGCAGTTAAGTATATGCACCAGTCATTATACTGATTATCGCCCTTGCATTAAAATATCATAATTATGCTTAGACACGCCCTAGTATCTGTCACCAGACACTGTACCTAGGCATATAATATACACAGAACCAACATTTTCTGTGCATAGCTGTAATAAATTGTCGAGAGCCAGTCTAAAAGCGCGCGAACTTAAATTACTACTTAAGTAGGACTTAATCTTGTTTTGTGAAACGCGTTCTTGAAACGGAAAAGTTACATCATAAGATCCATCTTAGATCTTAGATTAAATCCATCTTAAGATAATCTTATGACATTGATTCATGAAACAGGCCCCTGCTCTTTAACGTTGCATCACTTTGTTTACCACTATATATGCGGGTATTTGTCCGACCGCCTGATATGTACATATCTTATCTTGTAACGAATACTTGTATTTAATATTATGTAAATAGATCTGCTGTCCAGCATGGAGGAATACAGTAATATTGGAGAATCCCCTTGTCCTTCTGAATATTCATATATTATCGAGCACTCAACAATAAGTTTGTTCGCCTGTATTCATATATTTGAAGTTTAGCAGCTGTCCTTTTATTATTAAAGGTACTCAATCCGATCAGACACTCCTAAATTACTATTTCTTTGGCTTCGGGGGTAAAAAAAAATATGTGATGCGAGTCGAGGAACTCACCCATCAAAGCTCAGAGTGATCAAATATTGATTTTTGAAGTTTGTTATTTCTCGAGTTGTGTAATAATATGTGGCCCAGAAACATGGTCAAACGGAGGGTCTCGGACACAATTGCGGATAAAGATGGATAACTCTAAAATCAAGTGGTAATATGGTCAAATGTCGTGATACTTGAGTGATAATACATTATTTTGTGTAGTGCCTTGATACAAGGTTTTAACAACAATCTATGCCATAATAGATGATTAAAATACTATAATTCATCACCATTTGAAACGTACGTCTGTGTCTCAGAAGATGCCCATAGAGAAATAGAACACAGCTGAACTCATAGAAAGATTTCCCCCGTTATGGTCCCAGAATGCAACATAATTGAAACTAAAAATGTGTTTAATTGGAAGGGGAACAACTCTATATCTTAAGATATAGAGCTATTCCCCTTCCATTGAAAATAATTAAACTTGAGCACAGAACATAAGTCGGTATAGCAACAAAAACTACATGTTCACAGTTTATTGCACCGAATATTTTTAACAAACCAGTGCGTACACGAGAAGTCACGCAAAAGTTTGCAAAACCATCATCACCAAGAATGATGCCCCCCCCCCCCCCAAGAAACCCCCTCCCCCAAGAATATCGTAATAAATACATTTTTCATAATTTATTAAATTCTCAAATAACGCATGCATGTTCAAACCGTTGTTATGTAAGCATTACTGGATACATAATGCATTATTTTTCTAACATATTTCGTTAGTCATACTGTTTTTATAATTATAATTAAGCATCTTTTTATATGCATGAGGAGAGATGTTCCTATAGCGCTCACGTGCAAAATACCATATGTAACTTTGATCTAAATCAAGCCAGAAATAGATGTCGTGCAAAATTAAGGAGTAATGCATGAATATATGTGTATAAATCGAACTCTTACGGAAGCCTATTAGGGCCATTTAATTTTTGTTATATATTCATTAAAATATTTTCTTTTTTATTTAATTTTTTATATATATTCATTAAAATATTTCCTTTTTACTTTCTTTTTTTTACTTTTCTCCCGGGAATTAACTTTTCTCCCAGGGAGATAACTTTTCTCCCGGGAATTAACTTTTCTCCCAGGGAGAAAACTTTTTCTCCCGGGAATTAACTTTTCTCACAGGGAGATAACTTATCTCCCAGGGAGAAAACTTTTCTCCCGGAAATTAACTTTTCTCCCAGGGAGATAACTTATCTCTGAACCTGAAGTTGTCTGGAGTTAGACAATAAAAATATCGCCGGTTTTGCATTCCGAAGATGTGTGGTGACCTAATCTACCCACAACAATACATAAATTTGCGGATGCATGAGCCCAAGGACAGAATAATACGAAAAAGCGAACATTTCGCCGCCTCGATAAAATTTCTAAAAATTATGACGACTTGACACGCCAAATACAACAATTCACATGCCTGTCGTGCGAAAGGCGTGTTACGTATGTGTTGGGCATACAAATTCCCACATAACTGTTTCAAGGTGTATCACCGAAAGTTGTCGTTGATTGCTGCTTGGAGACAATATTTACACTTACCGTTTATCTGCTTTAGTGAGCGCCGCCATCTTGGAATGTCCGAACCTAAACGGGTATCCGACAGTGAATATCATCAAGCAATAAGATGGAAAACCGAAAAAAATTGATGGATGCAAGGAGAGGACGAAGAAATCTGAGATTTGATTCGAATCAGAGAATCGCACGAACACGTCTATGCAAGGTGAGTGACAAGAAGACATATATGTACAGCGAAGAATGTGAGTGTTCGCTGATCATAACGCTCTTTATTTAAAACATTTAAAAACAACGCTCTTTATTTAAAACGTTTTCTCGCGGCTGATAGGAGGGGGAATCGCAGATATGTTGGATATGCCTATGCTCATTATCACTACTGAATTCGGCCCCTGGTTCAATGTTTTGGTGACAATCAGCGGGATTTAGTTGAAATTTTCCAAAAAATGAAAAAAAATCTATACTTTCGGCCGATATTTTCGCAGCATTTTGGATTTTTTTTAGCCGGCGTCGATACAAAATCGACGTTTCTGGTATCTGAAACTGTTTTCAGTCCGAAACCGGAGTTTGTAGTATGTTTTCAATAGCAAACTAGGGATTTTTTTTCGGGGCTAATACAAAATTTTCCTCGAGGCTGACAGAAGTCCAGCCAATTGTTATTGTTGTGAGGTGTCTCGACTAACAGAAACCACAGAAGAAAAAAAATTTATACGCCAAAACACGCAGATCTGCCTCGGCTGCCGGACTATGATGTATTTTGCTAATAAGAACAACAGTTCATACACACACATGTGTTACAATGTGACCTTCTTAATCCAAGATGTGTGTCATAATAGGGGTCACAAGTTAGAGAAAGTAATGTTTTGTCATATTGGTGTTCCACTTTCAGCTCTCAGTCTCGCCTTCATCAATGAGAATTTCCTCTGAATTTTTACAGCCATCACCACGACAGTCACCGCAGGCTACAACCCACTTTATAGTCTTTTTCTACATGAACATGAGTTATTCCCACAAGGATTCCTACTAACTAGGGTGCACTTGCAACGGACAAATTTCAGCACTTATCATATGTTGTACTGCATTACGACCATATACTGTTTCCATTGCCTCTTCCAAACCAGATCCCTTCATCGTGGAACCAATGCTTCCAAGAAAGCTCATCATGACGTGGAAACCCCCGAGTCGGCAAACGACATTCATTGACTTTGATGTAATTATATCTACTGCCTTTAACCACAGCGGCTGATCAAATGTCAAGCATGGGGTTGAAATGCTTTGTTTGATAGCCTGGTTCTGTATGAAAAGCAATGTCGAATAAATACAGGACTCGTCAGACGGATTCAAATCAATGATAGGCAAAAACAACACTTTCGATTTATTGGATGGGCCATTTGGAGACTCGGAGAATATATGTTGCATTTAACCCGACCAATTGGGTCTAGGTTTGCTCGCGTTAATGAAAAGCCGCCCTGCATGCCAGAGCAAATCTGAATTGATATCTGGGGGCAATGTATGTGGGAACTGTAGCTGGAGCAGAGGCTTGTATTTGACCATTGAAAGTCCATTTTCGGGACAACTCATGTATTGGTGAATATGCACTCCTTTGCCTTTCACAATATCATCAACCTTGGATTTTTTTGTCTTATGACTAAATGTTGTCTTGGCTGTAGTGGAGAATCATCGCGTGGAGTACATACAGCAATTATGAGGCCCCCGGCCACCCCCACCCCACATGGAATACGGAATACCACTTAACACAGAGGGTGGAATACGGAATACCAGTTAACAGCCATATGGAATACATAAAAATATATGAAAACTTAATTTTTTTGAAGGTTGGCGTACGAATACCGGTATTTTTGGAATACCGAATACCTCATAAGAGAGGGGCCGGAATACGGCGTACCTCATAACAGGGCATGGAATACGGCGTACGAAAAAGGGGGGTGGGGGTCTCAATTATGCCCATTCCATGAAATGTTCCGTGACCATCTAGTGTTGCAACATTATGGTCCACGTTATCTGCAACCCACTGTGTGAACGCCCCTGTGAAATATGAAGCAAGAACACTGTCGTCATCTTCGGCCTGGATTACTGACTGCTTGTACAACTCAACAACTTCATCGTAATTAATCGAGAAGCTTAATCGCGATAGTTCCGTTACAAGTCATTTGGACCCAAATATATGGTCCAGCTCGACACCAAGGCCGAATAAAATCGGTGATATCACTGATCGTGGTCGTGCTGCTTGAATAATAGACTGACCAATACTGATTTGCTTCGATTCTAAAGGAACCAGAACTTTCAACGGAGTTTGCAGATGGGCTGGAGTTAAGCGCTTATCACGCTCAACATCAGAAATGTCATCCATGCTAGGGTAAGAATGTACACTGTACTCCATCTCACTCAATTGAGCTCTGATAATCTTGGCAGATGCTATACTATCCTCTCGGCTTCTTCCTCTGTGTCATTTTTTTTCTCGGAGTACCACTTATCATTGATTATGAAGCTGGCCATATTTCTGAAACAAATAACGTTCCTTCGACCACCCACCTCAGCAAAAACTATGTAGGTTCCACAGTGGTCAAGTAACTTCTCCTTTAGTCATTTTATGGAATATACTTCGGACCCACCAAAGAATTCTACCATCTTACTATGAAGTTCACCGAGAGTGTATAATTCGGCACCAGATTATGACTCAATCCACTCACAGACCATTTGAAACCATTGCTGCATTTCATAGTCTATTTTCCGACCGGACTGTGGCTTTCGATCCGTTGGTACTGTGATATCTTTTTTCAACATCAAACGAGTGAGACAACTGTCATGGTAAACATCTTCAGCTGCAAAAAGATCAATACAACCATGAACTTGTGTTTGGACAGAAAGAGCCAACGAATCCAACGCGCAACACTCTAATAACTTGTCGCGCAGTGGAAGTGTGGTGACACTTCGAACTTGTGTTCTAAGAGGATTTTTTTTTATCGAAATGGGCATGTTGTCCACATATTAAGCAGTCGTCTTTGTAATTGAAAGGTAACAGGCTATATCTGAGTTTTTTTGTGTAAAATCACGTCTGCATTTTCAATGTACCAACACATTTCCTATAGGACTTACACTAATGCGACTATTTAAGTAACGCACGAGGTCCAGCCGACCACGTTTCTCACCGAAACTAATGAGGGTTAATATGTCTCTCTCCGAAACAGCAACTGAGTGCTCTTCGTCAAACCCAAGAGGGCCAAGACTACATATTAGGACACATATGTCTGCAGAAAAATGACTAGTGTCACATGATGCCAATTCCTCAGACATATCTATACTAATACACCTATTAATATGACACTCAAATAAACTATGATTAAACTCAAATGATAGAAAATGTGATTCTAATAAAACAATGAATTACAACACTCTCACTGAGATAGCCTAGCTCATCGGTGAGAATTACAATCAAATCGTCTCCATCGTGCGTTGACATCGTTATGTTTCAGCAGGAGACGATGTTTGACAAAACAGTTTAATATAGAAATATTAATACACGTGTGTCGATGTGAGAATAGTGCTGCGAAGTAGTTATGCGATGTGAGCTAGAGTTTGACTTTCATGCAAGTGACAAAATGTGTCGATGCTTTGTGGATGGCGGATGCCTGGCACATTAATAAAGAGCGTTTGGTATTAGATTAGTATATGGTAGAAAAAATAGAAATTGGACTAATTCCAAAAATTAAGGGAAATTTCGGGTGGGCGGGGGAAAAAGATGTTGACGACTCGCCGAATTTATTTCAAATGAATGCAGTGAGACAAACCGGAAGTAAAAGTTTATAGAAAGCACGGAACGTACGTAGCCAATCAAATAGCTTGTTACTGTTACACAAGAGGTCAAGGGACAATTAAGCGCTCCAATGAATTACATAATAAGGTGAAACAAATTTAAACTTAACGTATAAAGCAAATATAGGGATTGGTCGTTACTCCGGGAAGATTAATTCTTTTAATATATTTTGCAAACATAATAAAAGTTACCGATGTTTGACAAAACAGTTTAATATAGAAATATTAATACACGTGTGTCGATGTGAGAATAGTGCTGCGAAGTAGTTATGCGATGTGAGCGAGAGTTTGACTTTCATGCAAGTGACAAAATGTGTCGATGCTTTGTGGATGGCGGATGCCTGGCACATTAATAAAGAGCGTTTGGATACTCAGTATACAATGCTGCAGTGTTTGGTGTGGCATTTACTATATCACGCATGAAGATCATATTTGACGCTCTTTATTAACTCCGGGTACATGTCTCTATTCCGAAGGTTCACTATTCCGAAGGTTCTCTATTCCGAAGGTTCGCTATTCCGATTTTTTTTGTTATTTTAAAGGTTAATTCTATATTCTAAAGTATTGAGAGGGTTCTTTATCACGAAGACTCTTTTTGTGAAGAAAATAACTTAAAACATTGAAACAATAAATGATACTTTTTTTTTCGAGGGTTTCCTTGAGATTAAATGTCATTACGTATGACGTTATTTCCCAAAACATATTCACGTCAGGCAGCCCACACGATTGCTATGTTTCCATACGATTTAATGTCATCACGTATGACGTTATATCTCAATAATCTTAGAGGCAAGAATACGCCAGCTAAAGGCGGATTAAAACAGTGGGGCTATAACTCTTAATGAATAATGCGTAGCAGAATGTCGTTGAATAGACGGATATGAGATGAACCTAACTGCAATTGTGAATTTGTATTGAATTTTAAGGCTGACTTAATTTTCGAGTCACCGACTATTTTTTATAGTGCCTTGATATCAGGTTTTAATAACAATCTGTGCCATAAAATATGATGAAAACAATATAGTTCATCACCATTTGAAACGTCTGTATCAGAAGATGCCCATGGATAGAGAAATAGAATTCAGCTTAAATCATAAAAAGATTCCCCCCGTTATGGCTCCCAGAATGCAACAGAATTCAACCTAATGTATTTTCAATTGCAGGGGAATAACACTATCTTTAAAATATAGAGTTATTCCCCCTCCATTGAAAATAATACACATTGCGCAACAAAACCAGATGAACATTAAGCACAAAAACACGTCGTTAACTCAACAAAAACAACACAGTTTATTACACCGGATAAGCTGATAATACAGTGGTAGAGAGCTTTCTATTTCCAATGGTATATATACTGGCACTCGAAAATTAAGTGGGCCTTTAATGCTGATGTTTCTTTCAAATACAGATTGCAAGTTCGGAAAAACTATATCTCTTACATGTAGTTTATTTCAGTCATCGTGTTTTCAACTTTCCATAATAAACGATAAACTGATACTGTCTTCTTGCTATTAATAACCGACATCTGGGACAATTTGGGAATTAGAAGTGGGTGTATAAATGTACTATATGTGAATACTAGCGTAATAGTATTTTTCATTCCTCGTGTGTTTTTTGTGGTGGGGTGCAAATTTTGATTCATTTCTGGTTAAATACGCCCAGAATAGCGAACCTTCGGAATAGCGAACCTTCGGAATAGCGAATCTTCGGAATAATGAACATTCGGAATAATGAACCGTCGGAATAGCGAACCTTCGGAATAGCGAACCTTCGGAATAGAGAACCATACCCATTAACTCAATGTGTAATAGCCATTCATTGTGATTGCGTGGGAGAATAAAAACAAAATAGCTTAAATGTGACCCCCTTGCACAGTTCTCAGGTTCATTATTTCCCAGTCGGATTTATGTGGATTTTTGGAATATTCAGGAGATATCCACCACATACCTGCCCCCAAACTTAGGAGATATCCACCACATACCTGCCCCAAACTTAGGAGATATCCACCACATACCTGCCCCCAAACTTGGTTCTGAAAATATTTTTTTAAGTTCAGCAGCTGATTTAACGCTTGCTCGCCTTTTATTGGGTCAATGCACATATACTATAGGGGTTTTCTCTGTTATATTAATAAAATAACCACTAATTTTCTATAAACATATTACCAAAATTATTTTAAAGTGTTACAAATACCCCATAGTTAATCAATAAATAGGTAGTGTTATAGTTTTAAGTATTTAATTTTATCAATTTTTTTTACCTGAAATTCCATGTTTTGGGGTAGGGTTAATATTTTGCAGATATTTGTACTCTATGTTTAATTAAATTATCCATGTTTCATAGTGTCGTATTCAGGACGTGCTTGTGCACACTTTAAGACCAGATGCGACACATTCGACTAACAAATCTCCAAACAATATACAACTTACTCGGACATATTTTTGAAAACGCGACACATTTTTGCGAACGTGAATGATATTTTCGTTAACAAACAAAAATTGTCGGAAACTGGCCAATTTTGACTTATTTATAAAGTTAAATATATACTGGATGTAATACAGATCACAGTTACAATAATATATCAATGTTATCTTGGTACCCAATGTTTGCCAATGAATCGCTCATTAGAAAATCAGCACACATATTTAAAAGGGGACCCCTATTTTAAAGTGATGTAGAAAAAATTGTTCAAAGCGGATTTTGGATATATTATTCGGGAGATATTCCCGCGTCCAATGACATAAAAATCGCTTCTCTACCAATTTCTTCTAGGTTCACCATTATTTTCGCCTTCTCCGACTACTAATCTTCCATTGAAAATAATGAAACTTGAGCGCAGAACTCCAAGTCGGTATCTCAACAAAAACAACATGTTCACAGTTTATTACACCGAATAAGTTGATAATACAATGTTTAGAAACTTCCTCTTTCAACTGGTATATAATATAGAATATATATAAATATCTGGGGCCGCGGGTTCGAAAATTAAGTGGACCTTTAATACCGGTGGTCTAGTTACTGTATCTAATAAGCTCGGAACCACGAATTACCTTCGAAACAATAAACTTCGGAAGAATGAACCTTCGTGATAATAAATCACACCCTTCCCACGCGCGGCCCTCTGCGACCATGTGCATAATCTATTGGTTATTTTGGGCTTAAATTGGAACGGGATTTCTAAAGTATGCGGTTGTTATTGATTGACGACGTCATGTAGGTACCGCCTCTTTGTTTATAAAACTATTTATAGACCAGGCTCCATGCTGTCGTGTCGACTGGAATAAACAGTGAAGGTAAAAGCTAAATTATTTCGTAGCAGGTTTCTAAATCATGTTCAGTGACTTTATTGACGACCTTATCAATCGAATGGGATAACAGATCAATCGATATTATGTTGCTTTGTCATTCTTAGCATTCATTGTGAGTCTTTTATGACAGTAATATCGATTTAGGATTTGCAAATATGGCTGGCATGCAGAGTATTTCATCACCCGCCAGCTGTACGGACACTGCACGGCGAACACCAACAACAGATGAATTTCGAGTATTGATACATCAATCAAAGCCTAATTCGACTGACGGGACAACTTTATTGATATCCGATTTAACCTCTGCTTCTATCAGTTAGTTTATAGTATAGTATTGGTATATTATATGCCACCTATATTATGTGGATTGTTCACATGCAGTCCACAGTTTGACCGTTCGTCCTAGCTGCGACCTCGATGATTGGTCTACGTGATTCTATCATGTAATATATTAATGATCTTGGAGATTCATTGGTCGACCTTCTTATTTATTGCAGAGTTTGGCGAACGATTTACAAACATAATAATGGTATGCATTTGTTAAAGGGGCGTGATGTATTTGCAGTAGGTAAATGTGAAAAATTGTAACACTGTATAACCATGATCATCACACAGGACGTGGACAAATAGCTGTTCTTATTTCATCATTCCATATTGTCCATGTTGCAACCTTTGTTATATAAGCATCAGCTGTTTAATACATACTGTACAGTTTTGTCAAAATCGGGCATGTGTGATTCAAACGTCTGGTTGGAAATATTATCACTACCGGTGTAGTAAAATTGTGACATATATTGTATTTATGAAGATATAGGAGTTCTATATATACGACCCACTTAATCCATTCACGTTAAAAAAACTTATGTACAAGAAAAATCGAACGTTGAACGAATGTTGAATGTTGAATGTTGTGCCAACTTCACATGAATGTTGAACGAATGTTGAATGTTGTGCTGACTTCACGGACCCAGATTTTTTTTACAATAAATTATTGTCTAATTTAGCATCACTACATAAATACTTTATTGTTTACTATACGTAATAATTAATTATTAGTACTACAAAAATACTATAGTAAAACAATATTGTCACTATGGAAAAACTATAGTGATACTTATCTATGGTAGCTTTTAGACGCCTTGACATTTGAGGCAAAACAACGAATGGCACAGTCATGTGATTAAGGTCTGAACAGTTCTTGACTTAGCCAACTTAATTATACATGTAACAATATTCTTGCCCCATTCTGTTCATTTGAGTATGACAGCAGCTAGGTACTGTATATTATATCAACAGGGAAGGCCGGCCGTATATTATATCCACAGGGAAGGCCGGCCGTATATTATATCCACAGGGAAGACCGCCCGTATATTATACCCACAGGGAAGACTGCCCGTATCTTATATCCACAGGGAAGACCGCCCGTATCTTAATAATAATACCGATTTCGAGGGTCCCAATATCATATAACAACGGTACGGTATTTCTTCAAAAGTTGCTTTGGTGCCTAGCGTCAGTTTACCATTGTAAAAGAGGGATTTTTCTTTTTCTAGTGAAGAAAATATTTACACCTACTTGCTTGGTATTCCATACTTACTGTATGCATGATATGGAGGTTCAAACTCCAGGCAGAGTTATCTCCCATCGCTCCGCTGAGATACCACTGCCACAAAGACATTTGGTAAGGATTTCTGACATCATCTTAGTTCTTATGTTTTAGGATTAAAATGTTCTATGTCTGACTCAGTTTATAATGTTCTTATCAATACCGAAAGAATTACTACTATTGCAAATTTGTGCTGGTCAAAATCAGATAATAGATTACTAAATATAGTTCCGACGAAACGTAAAAATAGATGTATCGGTCCACAAAGTGCCATCCTTGTGGCAGTGATCTGTCGCAACGATAACGGAGAGGGCGCTGCATGGAGTTTGGTGGAGGTTATCACGAAAACGTAAGTTCACAACGAAAATAAACCATGTTTAGATTTTTAAAAAGAGAACCCATAACTCTCTGTAGTACACTAGTTATTAATTGTACTTTTAAAGGGGTACTGTACGCCATTTTCAATAAATTTCCGGTGATAACAACGATCTATTATCGATAATATATAGAAACATAAGTAATTTGAGTCGAAGATGTATTCTGTAAACGCTCCTGAAGGTTAATAGGCTATCTTAAAATTTAATAATTTAAAAGTTAATATATTAATTTAATATAAATTGAATTTATGGCTGGAGCCATAAAATGGCGTAAATTAAAATACGAATTTCCGTGTACAAAACGTAATCAAATTATAATTGAGGGATACTGGATTAGTAAACCCATTGGACACACGATCGTTTGAAACATTATGCTGATACGGGGAGAAAACTCAAGCCACTCACTGACTAGTGACGATACAATAACTTAAATGAGTATATGGGACTAGTATATGCATATAATATAACTTTTATTTCATTTATTTGGTTCAAAACTGTACAAAAATTACTCGACAACGACAATTTGTATTTTTGCATTCCGGTAAATTTGCCATCCGTAACACTACTTCGTACTCAACATACTTTCAAATAAATGGAAAAATGGTTATCTTATTCTCCGACTCGGAGACTATAGAATCCAACAACAACATTTTGGGTACAGTATCCCTTTAATACTATAATAGTTTCATAATAATGAACATGTATTATGTGTACCACGCAGGAAGAGCATGTGAAGGAATTCAAGATATCTATATTTTATGACTCTAAACGAGATGACCATAAACATATAGATTGTTTAAATATGATTATGTCTTAGAGAGAGGTATCTTTATTACCTCCAAGTATAGGAGAGATCGATATACATGACATATAAATACAGTTGGATTAAAGTGGGCGCCCCTGGTCAGTGTGGTGTGCCGTTATGTACAAGTATGGAGAGGTGTTGGAAACCACGAGAGTGAAGCATATATGCATTTGAATGTTCACTACAGCTTTTGTTGCAGAAAATCTGATTTGTCCAACAGATATGAAAGTTAGTCGTTACAACATGCGTGGGTGTTGAGAATATAGTTACAATGGACGTGACACGGATTGCTGTACGCCATTAATTCCTTATCATTGTGCTGATAACGTACAGGAACTTCGCAGAATATAGTACTAGTTCCTTGAGGCAGTGAGATGTGTGTTCTGTTAGGGTTTCCAGAGAACTTCCGATGAGGGTTGCTACCAGGTCATGCATCTCTGGCTAACGACGCAAGGTGAAAATATTCGGGTATGCCGAAACGAGAGATAATCCCTTCCCAAAAAGAGTTTCTAATAATGAGTGCGGCTGGAGAAGAGCATACGAACATGGCGTGGTAGATTTCGTTCGCGCACACTTCACTGCAGAGATACGATACGATACGATACGATACGATTTATTTGCATAAACACCAATAAAGGCAGTATGCTAACGATACAAATAATAATAAAACAATAAACAATTAATAAACAATTACATGTGAACATGGCATGTCTAGAGATGACACACTAAATTGTTGGCATAGGTAGTCCTGTTGAGAAGCAGTACTAAAAAAAATTGAGATATTTCAACATGTGAGCGTTTCCATGGAGAAGTTTCCAGACTGCCCAGTTTGATAGGGGATTAGGGTGAACTTTCCACAGAATTCGCAAGGATGGATCGGACGAAACTTTGGTCTGCCACGAGGAAATGAACGTTCCCCTGACAGCTGCCGTCACAAGAGTTATCCACGTTGACAGTTTTGTGAAGACCCCAATGTCCAGGTAGTCGTTCAAATAGTTCAAAAGATCGTATTTGGCTAATATGGAGAACATTTCCTGTACAAAACCACTGGAGCGATTGTATAGTCTGTACAGGTGTGCTTTCATGAGAAACAGTCGTAATGGTAATTGATGGCCGAACGGTAGATGGATAAGACGTCCTAGGAAGCAAAGTTTTTTTTATATGCAGCTGATATTCAATTGGTAGAAATCCAAGAAGACCTAGCGATAGCCTAGTTGAGGGATTGTTGAGGGATTGTGCGTATTTGAGACATGTTCTGGCGGCTTTGTTCATAATGGTGATGGCGGAACTTTGATCAAAAGGAACCACATCGACACCGTAGAGAGCTCTCGGTAGAACAACAGTTTTGAGGACATTTGTCCCGGTGATGGGTGTAGTGGATTTCATAAGTTTGTTACCCATGATATTGAAAAAGTTATTCCTCATTTTTGTCGACACAGAAGAGGCGGAATTGACCTGCTTCGCAAACTTGTCCTGAATTAAACCAAGATGGGCACATTCTGTAACTTCCTGAATAGTTTGATTGCCCAACCTCCATATCCTTCCAGAGCGGTCATAAGAGTTTTTATTCTCGTTGAATACAACAATTTTGCTCTTCGTGGAGGAGAATTCGAATCGCCACCGCCTGCTCTATTTCACACATATGCTCAACAAGGAGTCGAGACCGGATTTCAATAGCGACAGAAGGGCGATGTCGTCGGCAGTAATAGGAGCGCCACATGGGATATTGCAGATTCTTAGTCCGTATGGAGAAGTTGCTAAACAAAAATTCGCTAAATATTGAAAAAAGTAGACATCATCAGCCTATAATTAAGGAGGGAAGAGACTGTGCCTTAAATGCATGGCCGGTTCTGATATAGAAATGAGTAGCATAATGCATTATGGAATTTCCACACTATTGCTATCTCAGAAATGAACTTTTCCAAATTGTTTGTAGATATCACAGTAATTTTAAAAGTATGTCAAACGATCAGAAATTTAAAGGGATACTGTACTCAAATGTTGTTGTTGGTTTATATAGTCTCTGGGTCGTAGAATAAGATAACCATTTTTCATTTAATATTTGAAAGTCTGTTGAGTACGAAGTAATGTTACGGATGGAAAATTAGTCGGAATGCGAAAATACAAATTGTCATTGTCGAATAATGTTTAATTATTAAATTCGGGGGTAAAAACAATATTTGATTCGACTCGAAATCAGATAACTTTGAGCTTTCATCGACTCGAATCATTCGAGTCGATGAAAGCTCAAAGTTATCTGATTTCGATTTTTAAAATCTGTTATTTTTCACCACATCGAATATGTGGTGGCCTAGCAAAAAAAATCAATGATATTCTTACAGAAAAATATGGACATGCGTGGACGCTGTCACGATAGTTCGAATGGTCACGAAATGTCATAGTTCGCTGTCACTTTACATGGCGATCAGTGCTATCGAACATTAACTTCGGAATATAACACGACGAAAAGTAACGCCAGCAACAACAAATAAGTATAATCTGTGATAATTGACGTGCGGATACATACATATACTTATTTACGAATCGAAAGCATATTTTAGTCAAGCAAATAGACATGTTATAAAACAGCATGCCGGTTACACGAGGAAACATCATGTTTGTTTACTTTTGTGATGACATGCGTTTGGGAATTCCATTAAAACTTATCAAATCCAGTCGTAAGTCGGGATTTTTTTTACCCTGTGCCAATGCATTCTCTTATATATGCGACCATAGGTCGCCTCGCATATATAAGAGAATGCATTGGCCTAAATTTTTTTTACAATTTTAATAATTTTTTCTTGTATTCTTTAACAATTTTATAATTTCACCCATACAGAGCCCCAGACAAACATGAGCAGACGACATTCTTCTATATGCTTCTATATATGTGTGGGGCTCCCTGCAGGGTAATGGATGTTTTTTTTATTTTATGTCCTAAAAAATGTAAGAAACATTTATTTAAAAAAAATGATAAAAAATTGTTAGGCCAATGAATTCTCTTATATATGCGAGGCGACCTATGGTCGACTCGCATATATAAGAGAATGCATTGGCACAGGGTAAAAAAAATCCCGACTTACAACTGGATTTGATATGGCGGGTCACATATATAGAGGTTGCACCCCACACTCGCTTGTCGTACAAACCGCCAAGAAAAAACACATTTAATATAGGACTCGTTCGGCAAATATGATATCGTACTTGGTATCGTTGTGAGTTTTTATTGGTATAATACACTAATTTGGATAACTAAATCGCGCATTTGGTGAAATTCCGTTCCTGCGCCTGATACAGACCAATATGTTACTCTGCAGTAATACAAAACTATTAGTTAAAAGGCCTCAGTGGTAAAGAGTAGTGGCATGCCACGCCAGCCGTTGAGGCATGCCACAGGCTCTTTGAAAGTCTAAAATCCTAACATTGCCAAATGGTAGTAACACTGCACCTCGTTCCTGTTGTAACTGGGGGATACGGGACGTAAATCAAATCGGATTATTCATGTATCCCTTTGATGACGGGAGCTGCGCTGGTGCCCAACTGTGATGTTACTTCGTTACCATGATAAAACTGTTCAACATCCAACCACCCAACATAACATACTCTTTATCTATACGAATCCCTCCTTTATCTTGCGAAACCCTCCTCCGAAATGTTCTTTAATACATTTAACTATATACCCCACCCGCCATTTCCCTTGATACACGTAACAACAATTGAAATGTTCTTTAAGACGTGTACATGCATGTAACTATACATCGCCGACATTTTCTCTGACACATGTATAATTATCCCATATATAATGCATTAGCTGATGTGCCCGACTTCGTCCGGGTTAATTGGGGATTTCTTTGTGATCGTCTCTGTCTGGCCAGAAACATGCCTATATGGGCGAAGTCAAGGACACTGTCGCACGTGAAATCGGACCCGCCCATATTGTTCCCGGGATCAAAGTAGGCATACATACCAAATTTGAGTCGGATCGGTCGAGGTCCAGAAACACGCCTATATATGAGCGTATATGAGCGAGGTCAAGGACACGGTCGCACGTAAAGTTGAACCCTCCCATATTGTTCCCGTGATCAGTGTATAGGCCTACATACCAATTTTGAGTCAGATCGGTCGAGAGTCCAGAAACATGCCTTTATGAGCGTATATGAGGGAGGTCAAGGATACGGTCGCACGTGAAATTGGACCCTCCCATATTGTTCCCGTGATGAAAGTAGCCCTCGGTCGAGCAGTTTTCGAGTATATAATACACATGCTGGCATGCATACATACATACACACATACATACAGACGTTCCAAAAATATATAATAGATAACGAGATATTTGAAGAAGTGTTTTAAACAGCGTTTTACCAAACAAAATGGTGCATATATATAGCACCATGCAAACTTTGGGTAAATTTTACCCAATGTTGGGCTATGTTTTACTCAGTGCAGGTTAACACTATAAACATATTAATCAGCGACTTGAAAATTAAAGGTACTCAATCCGATCAGACGGTCCCAATACAATCAAGATACAACAACAACAACAACAACAACAACAACAACAATAACAACATTTCTTCAAAATACGTTTTAGTTATCAGAATTGATTTATTGCAACAAAATAATGCTAACCACTGTCAATTATGGTATCAAATTTCCCAAAACTTGTTATTTATCAACATTTTGTTCAACAAAATATCGCCGTATTATCACTAAAGTATCACGAAATTTGACCGTATTGTCACTTGATTTTAGAGTAATCAATTTCATCCGCAATTTTGACCCCATGTTTCTGGGCCACATATTATTGCACATCTCGGAAAATAACAAACTTCAGAAATCGATATCTGATCACTATGAGCTTTGGTGGGTGGGTTCCCCGACATGAATCAAATATTGTTTACCCCCGAAACCAAAGAAATAGTAATGTCGGAGCGTCTGATCGGATTGAATACCTTTAATTGTGGATGATTCACCTGTCGACCTTGTTCTTGATTGCAGACATAATTTGGCGTACGATGTACAAATAGTTGCTAATTATATCTCACTGCTAACATGCAACATAGTTAATCAATCGGCTTAAGCAACATATACATGTCGAACTATACCACTTGATTGAGCAAATATTCCCCTGATACCATTATTTATAGTATAAAGATGTGCAGGGTTGTATAGTCATTTTGAGGAAGCCCGTTTACGTTTTATTTAGATGCTTTATACAGGGTCGGGAACCTACGCCCACGCTTAGTCTCTAACCCAAAGTGAATTTAGAATTGATTTAATGGTTTGTCCGACGGAATAAATGGATGAGTTCAAACTGCATCTAAACCAATCAGTGGTCGACTACAACTCCCCTATTTATAAAAGAACATTAGACGAAAAATAAGCAAGAAATGAGCTTGATTATTTTGTATTTTGTAGGTTACAGGTAATGTGGGTGTTCCTTGGTTAGTTTGTGTTTTTAGGTTACAGGTAATGCGGGTGTTCCTTGATTAGTTTGTGTCTTGTATGTTACATGTAATGTCGGTGTTCCTTGATTAGTTTGTGTCTTACAGGTAATGTGGGTGTTCCTTGATTAGTTTGTGTTTTGCAGGTTACAGGTAATGTGGGTGTTCCTTGATTAATTTGTGTCTTGCAGGTTACAGGTAATGTGGGTGTTCCTTGATTAGTTTGTGTCTTGCAGGTTACAGGTAATGTGGGTGTTCCTTGATTAGTTTGTGTCTTGCAGGTTACAGGTAATGTGGGTGTTCCATGATTAGTTTGTGTTTTGCAGGTTACAGGTAATGTGGGTGTTCCATGATTAGTTTGTGTCTTGTCGGTTACAGGTAATGTGGTGTTCCTTGATTAGTTTGTGTCTTGAAGGTTACAGGTAATGTGGGTGTTCCTTGGTTAGTTTGTGTCTTGCAGGTTACATGTAATGTGGGTGTTCCATGATTAGTTTGTGTTTTGTGGGTTACAGGTAATGTGGGTGTTCCTTTATATCCTGGTGTCTTTTTGCAGGTTACAGGTAATGTGGGTGTTCGGTTACGGCTCTCTGGTCTGGAAGGTTGATTTCCCGTACAAGAGAAAGGTGGTTGGACAAGTGAAGGGATTCGTGAGACGATTCTGGCAAGGAAGTACAGACCATAGAGGAATCCCAGAACAGGTAAGCAAGGAAGTATAGACCATAGAGGAATCCCAGAACAGGTAAGCAAGGAAGTACAGACCATAGGGGAATCCCAGAACAGGTAAGCAAGGAAGTACAGACCATAGATGAATCCCAGAACAGGTAAGCAAGGAAGTACAGACCATAGAGGAATCACAGAACAGGTAAGCAAGGAAGTACTGACCATAGAGGAATCCCAGAACAGGGAAGCAAGGAAGTACCGACCATAGAGGAATCACAGAACAGGTAAGCAAGGAAGTACCGACCATAGGGGAATCCCAGAACAGGTAAGCAAGGAAGTACCTACCATAGAGGAATCACAGAACAGGTAAGCAAGGAAGTACTGACCATAGAGGAATCACAGAACAGGTAAGTAATAAAGTACCGACCATAGAGGAATCCCAGAACAGGTAAGCAAGGAAGTACAGACCATAGAGGAATCACAGAACAGGTAAGCAAGGAAGTACAGACCATAGAGGAATCCCAGAACAGGGAAGCAAGGAAGTACCGACCATAGAGGAATCCCAGAACAGGTAAGCAATAAAGTACAGACCATAGAGGAATCCCAGAACAGGTAAGCAAGGAAGTACAGACCATAGAGGAATCCCAGAACAGGTAAGCAAGGAAGTACAGACCATAGAGGAATCACAGAACAGGTAAGCAAGGAAGTACAGACCATAGAGGAATCCCAGAACAGGTAAGCAAGGAAGTACAGACCATATGGGAATCCCAGAACAGGTAAGCAAGGAAGTACAGACCATAGAGGAATCCCAGAACAGGTAAGCAAGGAAGTACAGACCATAGAGGAATCACAGAACAGGTAAGCAAGGAAGTACAGACCATAGAGGAATCACAGAACAGGTAAGCAAGGAAGTACAGACCATAGAGGAATCACAGAACAGGTAAGCAAGGAAGTACAGACCATAGAGGAATCCCAGAACAGGTAAGCAATAAAGTACAGACCATAGAGGAATCCCAGAACAGGTAAGCAAGGAAGTACAGACCATAGAGGAATCCCAGAACAGGTAAGCAAGGAAGTACAGACCATAGAGGAATCACAGAACAGGTAAGCAAGGAAGTACAGACCATAGAGGAATCCCAGAACAGGTAAGCAAGGAAGTACAGACCATATGGGAATCCCAGAACAGGTAAGCAAGGAAGTACAGACCATAGAGGAATCCCAGAACAGGTAAGCAAGGAAGTACCGACCATAGAGGAATCCCAGAACAGGTAAGCAATGAAGTACAGACCATAGAGGAATCACAGAACAGGTAAGCAAGGAAGTACTGACCATAGAGGAATCACAGAACAGGTAAGCAATGAAGTACAGACCATAGAGGAATCACAGAAAAGGTAAGCAAGGAAGTACAGACCATAGAGGAATCACAGAACAGGTAAGCAATGAAGTACAGACCATAGAGGAATCACAGAACAGGTAAGCAATGAAGTACAGACCATAGAGGAATCACAGAACAGGTAAGCAAGGAAGTACAGACCATAGAGGAATCACAGAACAGGTAAGCAAGGAAGTACTGACCATAGAGGAATCACAGAACAGGTAAGCAAGGAAGTACAGACCATAGAGGAATCACAGAACAGGTAAGCAAGGAAGTATAGACCATAGAGGAATCCCAGAACAGGTAAGCAAGGAAGTACAGACCATAGAGGAATCACAGAACATGTAAGCAAGGAAGTACAGACCATAGAGGAATCACAGAACAGGTAAGCAAGGAAGTACAGACCATAGAGGAATCACAGAACAGGTAAGCAATAAAGTACAGACCATAGAGGAATCACATAACAGGTAAGCAAGGAAGTACCGACCATAGAGGAATCCCAGAACAGGTAAGCAAGGAAGTACCGACCATAGAGGAATCCCAGAACAGGTAAGCAAGGAAGTACAGACCATAGAGGAATCACAGAACAGGTAAGCAAGGAAGTACTGACCATAGAGGAATCACAGAACAGGTAAGCAATGAAGTACAGACCATAGAGGAATCACAGAACAGGTAAGCAAGGAAGTACAGACCATAGAGGAATCACAGAACAGGTAAGCAATGAAGTACAGACCATAGAGGAATCCCAGAACAGGTAAGCAATGAAGTACAGACCATAGAGGAATCACAGAACAGGTAAGCAAGGAAGTACAGACCATAGAGGAATCACAGAACAGGTAAGCAAGGAAGTACTGACCATAGAGGAATCACAGAACAGGTAAGCAAGGAAGTACAGACCATAGAGGTATCACAGAACAGGTAAGCAAGGAAGTACAGACCATAGAGGAATCCCAGAACAGGTAAGCAAGGAAGTACAGACCATAGAGGAATCCCAGAACAGGGAAGCAAGGAAGTACCGACCATAGAGGAATCCCAGAACAGGGAAGCAAGGAAGTACCGACCATAGGGGAATCCCAGAACAGGTAAGCAAGGAAGTACTGACCATAGAGGAATCACAGAACAGGTAAGCAAGGAAGTACCGACCATAGAGGAATCACAGAACAGGTAAGCAAGGAAGTACCGACCATAGAGGAATCACAGAACAGGTAAGCAATAAAGTACAGACCATAGAGGAATCCCAGAACAGGTAAGCAAGGAAGTACAGACCATAGAGGAATCCCAGAACAGGTAAGCAAGGAAGTACCGACCATAGAGGAATCCCAGAACAGGGAAGCAAGGAAGTACCGACCATAGAGGAATCACAGAACAGGTAAGCAAGGAAGTACCGACCATAGAGGAATCACAGAACAGGTAAGCAAGGAAGTACAGACCATCGAGGAATCACAGAACAGGTAAGCAAGGAAGTACCGACCATAGGGGAATCCCAGAACAGGTAAGCAAGGAAGTACCGACCATAGAGGAATCACAGAACAGGTAAGCAAGGAAGTACAGACCATAGAGGAATCCCAGAACAGGGAAGCAAGGAAGTACCGACCATAGGGGAATCCCAGAACAGGTAAGCAAGGAAGTACAGACCATAGAGGAATCACAGAACAGGTAAGCAAGGAAGTACCGACCATAGAGGAATCCCAGAACAGGTAAGCAAGGAAGTACCGACCATAGAGGAATCCCAGAACAGGTAAGCAAGGAAGTACAGACCATAGAGGAATCCCAGAACAGGTAAGCAAGGAAGTACTGACCATAGAGGAATCGCAGAACAGGTAAGCAAGGAAGTACAGACCATAGAGGAATCCCAGAACAGGTAAGCAAGGAAGTACAGACCATAGAGGAATCGCAGAACAGGTAAGCAAGGAAGTACAGACCATAGAGGAATCACAGAACAGGTAAGCAAGGAAGTACAGACCATAGAGGAATCCCAGAACAGGTAAGCAAGGAAGTACCGACCATAGAGGAATCACAGAACAGGTAAGCAAGGAAGTACCGACCATAGAGGAATCACAGAACAGGTAAGCAAGGAAGTACTGACCATAGAGGAATCCCAGAACAGGGAAGCAAGGAAGTACCGACCATAGAGGAATCCCAGAACAGGTAAGCAATAAAGTACAGACCATAGAGGAATCCCAGAACAGGTAAGCAAGGAAGTACAGACCATAGAGGAATCACAGAACAGGTAAGCAAGGAAGTACAGACCATAGAGGAATCACAGAACAGGTAAGCAAGGAAGTACCTACCATAGAGGAATCCCAGAACAGGTAAGCAAGGAAGTACAGACCATAGGGGAATCCCAGAACAGGTAAGCAAGGAAGTACCGACCATAGAGGAATCCCAGAACAGGTAAGCAAGGAAGTACCGATCATAGAGGAATCCCAGAACAGGTAAGCAAGGAAGTACAGACCATAGAGGAGGGTATCACCCCCTCCCCCTGAATCCTGAATACCAGTTAATTTTGGGGCCATTGTATACTTTTATAACTGGATGGGAGAGTTCATTTAGTTGATAAAGGGTTAAATAAAGTCCTGGTATGTTTTGTTAAAGTCGGAAGTGACGACACCGATACCGGTTAATTAAAAGTTTGGAATTGGAAAACAAATCAAATAGTTTCCGGACCCTTTCCGGTTAACGACCGAAGAGACGCCGGTCGCGTTATGAGGCCGTTATGATACGATTAATGATACTTTATGATGGCATGGTGGTCGAATATGCCCAAGAAGCTATTATACCCACTCATTCATACAGATAACTAGCACAAAATATTATTTTGCGCCATCAAAACCTGCGTCCAAGATGTTTTGCTTGAACCCGAATACCAGTTAATTCTGGGGGTATGAATCCCGCGCACGGCTTCAAAACACCCTGAATCCCGCGTACCTAAAAGGGGGTGATACCCTCATAGAGGAATCCCAGAACAGGTAAGCATTTTAAGGAAGTACCGACCATAGGGGAATCCAAGAACAGGGAAGTACCGGCCATAGAGGAATCCCAGAGTAGGTAAGCGCCAACATGGACGTACCCAGCAAGTCTAATTGGGATATATGCCCTCTCGTTTATGATAGCTCTTTGATCGGGGGGGGGGGGGGGTCAGACGAGACATTCCGTACACAGCACCGGGTGAGTGGATGGTAGCACCCCACCCCGAAAACCCCATTTTTCTGATGCTTGAGTTTTATTATTTTATTATAATGACTGATCGTCCCTCCCTGCTCTGCCCTTATACACCGTCGCTATATACTCGCCTGCTTTATATGCGTTATGATAGTCTATGCAGACTAATTAGAGGCCCACTTTATTTTCGAATCCCCAGATAATTTTATATATATTATATGCCATATTATGTACCATTTGATAGAGGAAGCTCATTGTATTATAAGCTTATCCGTTGTAATAAACTGTGAACATATTGTTTTTGTTGAGATACGGATTTTTGTGCTCAAGTTTCATTATATACTTAAGAGTGGTTTGCTTATAATCGTGATAATTATGGTAAAAATAAAGAGCGTTTACCTCACTTCCTGAGAAATAAAGAGCGTTTACCTCACTTCCTGAGAAATAAAGAGCGTTTACCTCACTTCCTGATAAATAAAGAGCGTTTACATCACTTCCTGAGAAACAAAGAGCGTTTACCTCACTTCCTGAGAAATAAAGAGCGTTTACCTCACTTCCTGAGAAATAAAGAGCGTTTACCTCACTTCCTGAAAAATAAAGAGCGTTTACCTCACTTCCTGAGAAATAAAGAGCGTTTACCTCACTTCCTGATAAATAAAGAGCGTTTACATCACTTCCTGAGAAATAAAGAGCGTTTACCTCACTTCCTGAGAAATAAAGAGCGTTTACCTCAATTCCTGAGAAATAAAGAGCGTTTCCCTCCTTTCCTGAGAAAAATTGAAGACAACTGGAAAATTGCTGAATTGGGGAATTTTTGTTATTGAGCATAAATAAACCCTGTTGATAGTAGTGCATGTATAAATGGACCTGGAGATGAGAGACCCACATGGGTCCGGGGACATTTAACCCTTTCAGTGCCATTATTTTTATGAATTTTTTTTGGGTTGAATTTTTTTTTGGATATGCTTAAGCATGCTATAGCGAATTTAAAAACAAACTGGATAAAACCTTAGGGGCATGTTATAACTCAAAACTATCACCAATTATTCATAGTAATAATTTTGATGCCCATGAAAAACGTAAGATTCCTTGGCACTAAACCTACAAAATAAGTCTGTTAAAGAATATAAGAAAAAATTATTAAAATTGTAAAAAATAATAACAAATGATGAAAAATTGTTAGGCCAATGCATTCTCTTATATATGCGAGGCGACCTATGGTCGACTCGCATATATAAGAGAATGTATTGGCACAGGGTATATGGGTTGATACAAAAATCGGACCTGGCACTGAAAGGGTTAAAGGCCCACTTAATTTTCGAACCCCCAGATAATTTTATATAAAATATATGCCATAATATATACCATTTGAAAGAGGAAGCTCCAAAACATTGTATTATCAACTTATTCGGTGCAATAAACTGTGAACATGTTGTTTTTGTTGAAATATCGACTTGTGTTCTGCGCTCAAGTTTCATTATTTTCAATGGAAGGGGAATAACTCTATATCTTAAGATAAGATATAGTGTTATTCCCCTTCCATTGAAAATATATTTTAATTTGAATTATGTTGCATTCTTTCTATGATTTCAGCCATTTTCTAGACTCTATGGGCATCTTCTGAGACACAGACGTTTCAATGATGATGAATTGTAGTATTTTTGGAAGAGGAATAACTCTATATCTTATACCCTTCCATTGGAAATACATGTTTAGATTGAATTCTTTTGCATTCTGGGAGCCATAACAGGGGGGGGGGGGTCATAAGTCGGGATTTTTTTACCCTGTGCCAATGCATTCTCTTATATATGCGAGTCGACCATAGGTCGCCTCGCATATATAAGAGAATGCATTGGCCTAACAATTTTTTACAATTTTAATAATTTGTTCTTGTATTCTTTAACAATTTTATAATGTCACCCATACAGAGCCCCAGACAAACATGAGCAGACGACACTCTTCTATATGCTTCTATATATGTGTGGGGCTCCCTGCAGGGTAATGGATGTTTTTTTATTTTATTTCCTAAAAATTGTAAGAAACATTTATTTAATAAAAATGATAAAAAATTGTTAGGCCAATGCATTCTCTTATATGCGAGGCGACCTATGGTCGACTCGCTTATATAAGAGAATGCATTGGCACAGGGTAAAAAAAATCCCGACTTACGACTGGGGGGGGGGGGGGGGTCTTTCTATGATATCAGCTGTTTTCTATTGTTCTATGAGCATCTTTTGAGACGTTTCAAATGGTGATGAATTATAGTATTTTAATCAAATTTGATGGTATAGATTGTTATTAAAACCGTATATCAAGGCACTATATAAAACAAAATAATCGGTGATTTTAATTAATCCTTTAAAACATTTGTATTATAATATTTTCAATAAAACTGAATAAAATAAAAAAATATGTTCCTGGACCGCTGTGGAGGGACAAAGGTTGACAAAGAAAAGAAGTTGCTCTTTAAAAGCTTTCAAAGATGGTCTTCTTCAGTAGATATTATTCAGATGTTCTATCCCCATGAGGGGGTGGGGCATGGAGCCGATAGAAATATGTATATATATGAGAACCATCGACAACTCTCATTATATAGTTATTTCGTGTATTAGCAACCAATTTACCCCCTCCAACTGATGTATTGGTACATGTAATTTGGATGCTGAAATGAGCCACAGGCCCCTGGGGGAAAACACCAAATATACCAGTAACGTGGTATATCTGGTATTTCCCCCCAGGGGCCTATGAAATGAGCCATGTCCATTTGAACTTACCTTTATTAATTTTTTCTTCACAGCCTGGCCGGGTGGTTACGCTGGTGCCATCAAAAGATACACAGGTATAGTCAATATATATATATACAATGTAAGGTAAAACAAAATCTTGATCAATAGGGACTTGGTTATTGTGCGAATAAAATAAAATAAAAATCAATTCAACATTTTTTCAGTGGAACAATTGAAGTCTGGATTTTGTGACACTATCGCGCGAGGTGGGCTAGAATCACCAAAATTCACCCTCTGGAGACCTCATTATGCTTAGGCCTCATCTTTTGGGAGATATCTATAGCCTCAAATTAACATTGTTTTAGTTAGTTTTTCCCTTCTGTTCATGTTTTGTGTTCCCTAATTCGTAGAAGATAAAATGCATAATTGAGGTGATGAACGGGTGAACATCACCAACTTCAACGAGAATTTCAATTTCATAGAAAGACCCCCCCCCCCCAGTCGTAAGTCGGGATTTTGTTTACCCTGTGCCAATGCATTCTCTTATATAAGCGAGTCGACCATAGGTCGCCTCGCATATATAAGAGAATGCATTGGCCTAACAATTTTTTATGATTTTTATTAAATAAATGTTTCTTACAATTTTTAGGACATAAAGTAAAAACACATCCATTACCCTGCAGGGAGCCCCACACATATATAGAAGCACATAGAAGAGTGTCGTCTGCTCATGTTTGTCTGGGGCTCTTTATGGGTGAAATTATAAAATTGTTAAAGAATACAAGAACAAATTATTAAAATTGTAAAAAATTGTTAGGCCAATGCATTCTCTTATATATGCGAGGCGACCTATGGTAGACTCGCATATATAAGAGAATGCATTGCCACAGGGTAAAAAAATTGAGGTCTAATCAGAATGAAGTTTCCAGATGATGAATTTGGTGATGCCATCACCGCCATGCAGGATAGCTTCACTAAATTCACCCTCTGGGGACCCCATTCTGCAAATGTCAGACACACTATATCCAGGCTTGGTTCAATTAGAAACTTTTAGCTCAAATTTACTTTATAAAATTTTACCTATTGCCATGGGTTGGCATCCATCGTCCATCAGCAATTTCGTTTGGCTCAACCTGCAGGCCGCATCCATCATCACCAAACTTCTTATGGATTTTCGTGGTTACCTCTAGATGGGAGCCATAGACATTTTCCGAAATTCGTTAAAAACAAATGGCCACCAGCAGCCATTTTGGATTTCAAATATGAATGCATCAGCACACCCTGCAGCCTGCATTTATTTCAGAATGTTTTGAAAATTTACAGGCATGTTTATGATAAAACTTTAGTGATTTTCGATGAAAAACATGGCCGCCAGCTGCCATTTTGAATTTCACTATTTGCATGACTAAACCCTTTGGCACACCTTACAGACTACATCCATCATCTAATCGCCACTAAACTTCATATGGATCTTTGGGGTGATCTCTAGTTGGGAGCCAGAGATTTTTTTCTGAAACTTGTTGAAAAAACATGGCTGCCAGCAGCCATCTTGGATTTTTCTCTTTGCATGACTGGATCCTTCGACACAGCCTACAGGCATCGCCCCTCGTCCGATCATCATCAAACGTAATAAGGGTCTTCAGGGTGACCTCTAGATTGGAGCCAATGATGTTTTCCAATATTCGTTAAAAAACCATCTTGAATTGTACTCTTTCCATGACTAAGTCCTTTGGCACAACCTACAGGCCACATCCCTCATCCGATCTGACACCAAGCTTCATAAGGATCCTCATGGTGACCTCTAGATGGGAGCCAACGATATTTTCCGAATTTCATTTAAAAAAAATGGTTGTCAGTGGCAATCTTCGATTTGACTTGTTTCATGACTAAAATCCTTTGGCAAACCCTACATACCAAATCCCTCATCCCCAAACTTTGGTGTGACCTCTAGATGGAAGCTGTCCAATTCTTCCGAAAAAATTTTAAAACATGGGCACCTGGAGCCAACTCCGATTTCACATTTGAATCCTTCGGCAAGCCTTGAAATAGGGTGTCTGTCATTTGCAGAATGAGGTCCCCAGAGGGTGAATTTAGTGATGCTACCCCGCATAGCGGGCTAGCATCACCAAATTCACCCTCTGGGACACTCATTCTGCAAATGACAGGCACACTATTTCAAGGCTTCGGCACTTTATGCAGTCCACATTTAGTGGAGAAATGTTTGAAATGATATTAATTTCATTTACACACTACAATCCGTTAACCCTTTACCCAACAGAACGGCCCTGTGCCAATGCATTCTCTTATATATGCGAGTCGACCATAGGTCGCCTCGCATATATAAGAGAATGCATTGGCTTAACACATTAAAAATTATAAAATTGTTAAAGAATGTAAGAAAAAATGGTAAAAAGTGTTAAAAAAAGTTTTTTTTTAGGCCAATGCATTCTCTTATATATGCGAGGCGACCTATGGTCGACTCGCATATATAAGAGAATGCATTGGCACAGGGCATAACTGTAACTATCACAATGTGATCAAGGAGCCGGTTCCAATGATATCCATATTTGTATGGTTTTATTGAGACAGACCGAAGATATTTTAGGCTGTTGAAGCTTTATTTGGCCGGTTTTGGCCGGTTTGTTGGGTAAAGGGTTAATGAAACTTGTTGACTTTCCTTCTTTATCATTCTATTGACTGCTCAGCATAAAAGTAATAACATCTCCCCAATTTGAAATACAGTGTCATTAAAGGTACTCAATCCGAACAGAGGGTCCCCATCTCAACAGATTCCAACAACAACAATCCGATCAGAGGGTTCGATATTACTATTTATTTGGCTTTGGGGATAAAAAATATTTGATTCGAGTCGAGGAACCCATCAAACAAAGCTCAGAGTTATTAGATATTGATTTTTGAAATTTGTTATTTAACTCGAGATGAGTACTAATAATTGCCTTCAACTGTCGTAATCTGCTCGGGATGTGTACACCAAAATCTATTCAAACAGACAAGGATGGATAACTCTAAAATCAAGTGGTAATAATAACGCAATTTTGACTGAGTTCTGGGCCAGAAAGTATTCCCGATAATGAAAAATAATAGATTTCTAAAATCGATATCTAACAAATCTGAGCTTTGATGGGTGACTTCCTCGACTCGAATCAAATATTTTTGACCCCCGAAGCCATTGAAATAGTAATTGAGAGGAGTTTTATCGGATTGAGTACCTTTAATTGTATAATATTGTTGTAACTTTTAGAAAACTTAAAGGCCCTCTTAATTTTTGAACCCCCAGATAATTTTATATAAAATATATGCCATATTATAAACCATTTGAAAGAGGAAGCTCCAACTTATTCGGTGTAATACGCTGAGAAAATGTTGTTTTTGTTGAGATACTGATTTGTGTTCTGTGTTCAAGTTTCATTATTTTTAATGAAAGGGGAATAACTCTATATCTTAAGATATAGAGTTATTCCCGTTCCATTGAAAATACACTTTAGTTTGAATTCTGTTGCATTCTGGGAGCCATAACGGAGGAAATCTTTCAATGATTTCATCTGTTTTCTATTTCTCTATGGGCATCTTCTGAGACGTTGAATCTCATCATTTTTGGTAATTAAACAAAGAACAAATTTTGTTCTACTTTTTCATGTTCTTCTTGGTAATAATGGTTTAACAAACTTTGTTTGATTTTTCAATTTTACCGCGAGTGACCGTGAACATCTTCATAGCTTAAAGGGGTACCGTACCCAAAATTTGGCCGTTTATGGGACCATCCTTTATAATCAACAGAATATATGCAACAAATGAATGAATTTGAGCCATGGATTAGTGCAAAATACACTTGTGTGCCCTATGAACAATGCAAACAACAAAAATAGCAATTCTAATGAAAATGAAAAAATGGCTGAAATTTTGGAACCTGATCATGCAGTTGATGGCCTGCACGTCGATGATTTCAATTGTAGCCCTTGTTGATACTATCTTTTTTGCACATTCAGAGTAGTGTGTGGGGCGTGGCTTATGAAATAGCCACTGAAGAGGTGGAGAATGTACGAAGTCATCTGGATTACCGGGAGAAGGGAGGCTACTCTTACCAAGAGGTGACGTTCTATCCCCAGGAGGGCGGCATGGAGCCGATAGAAATTGGTATATATGTGGGAACCAACGATAACCCACATTATCTAGGACCCGCCTCTGTAGAGGCCATAGCCCACCAGATCCACACGTGTGAGGGACCCAGTGGCAAGAACGCTGAATACTTGTTCAACCTCGCGGAAGCTATGAGAGTTTTGGTGCCGAGCGTTCACGATGAACATTTATTTGAACTAGAGCGCTTAGTGAAAGCAATGTGTAACTAATTTGATCTCAATTCTACGAGATATTACAATTGGGGCTTGCCATTAAGCGAGCAAGCAAAAAACAAATATATATATTTAAAATATTAAAAATGATGAGCTACAGTAAAGCCCTAAATAATCGACTCCTTAATCACAGCAGAATTATGGGTAATTTTTCAGGATTTAGTCGGAAATATGGCTTGTTGCTAAAAAATTACCCATAATTCTGCTGTGGTTAAGGAGTCAATTATTTGGGGCATTACTGTATATCATCCTATGAATCTCTACTATATATGGCTAACTCCCAGAGAGAGCCCCACACAGATAGAAGGATCTATTACTGACTGTCGTCTGCTCGTGTCTGTGGGGGGCACCATACGGGTGTTCTGTATGAGATCGTTGGTGGCAAGAGTTCATGTTGAACATGTATTTGAACTAGAATGCTTAGTGAAAGCAACGTGTATCTCAAAGCTACATGATAATACCCAAATTTTAAGGAAGCGATAAAAAAAAAAATAACTGAACAAACAAAAATCTAATTACAATGAGTGCGTCACTTTAACAAACATATATTTAATGACAAAATGTAGTGTTACGTCAAAAAAAAAATATATAAAAATAGAAATAAAAATGATCTTGCCACTTTAAAGGGGTACTGTACGCCAATTTCATTAAATTTCCGGTGACAACAACGATCTAATATCGATAATATATAGAAACATAAGTAATTTGAGTCGAAGATGTATTCTGTAAACGCTCAGGTTAATAGGCTATCTTAAAATATAATAATTTAAAAGTTAATAATTTGATATAAATTGAATTTATGACTGGAGCCATAAAATGGCGTCAATTAAATTACGAATTTCCGTAATCATATAAAGTAATTGAGGGATACTGGATTGTTAAACCGATTGCACACACGATCGCTTAAAATATTATGATGATACGGGGAGAACACTCAAGCCACTCACTGACTAGCGACGATACAATAACTTAAATGATTATATGAGACTAGTATGCATATAATATAACTTTTATTTGATTCATTTGGTTGAAAACTGTACAAAAATTACTCGACAACGACAATTTGTATTTTTGCATTCCGGTAAATTTGTCATCCGTAACACTACTTCGTACTCAACAGACTTTCAAATAATGAAAAAATTGTTACCTTATTCTCCGACTCGGAGACTATAAAAACCAACAACAACATTTGGCGTACAGTACCCCTTTAAGACTCATATCTATCAATGTAGTATTGTCGTTAGAGATGTATTTGTTAATGAGGAAAATATGCAGCACAGTGCAACTGATCATACTCAACATTATCTGTATTTTTATGCTCAATAGTGATGTGCGGTTTTGGTATTGTTTTTGTAGAAAAACCATGTTTTGGTTTTGGTTATGTTTTTACTCACCACACCAATGACTATATATGCATAAAGCAGATGTTTTAATATTATATGGCATAATATTTCCAGAATATATGGAATATATAGATATAGATATATATATAGTTTTTATATATATAAATATATATATATGTATGTATATATACATAGTTTTTATATAATATATATAACAGTTGCGGTTTGGTTTTGAAATAAAACCAAAGGAAAACCGAGAAATTATTGGTAATGAAAGAAAGAACAAATTCCTTCCACTTTTTCATGTTCTTCTTGCAAGTCTGCAAATAGGGTGTCTGTCATTTGCAGAATGAGGTCCCCAGAGGGTGAATTTAGTGACGCTACCCCGCATAGCTAGCATAACTAAATTCACCCTCTGGGGACCTCATTCTGCTTAGGCCTCATCTTCTGGGAAGTATCTATGGTATCAAATTAACATTGTTTTTAGTTACGTTTTCCCATCTGGGAAGTTTCTATATCCCCTAATTTTCAGAAGATAAAATCCATAATTGAGGCGCCCAATGGGTGAACATCACCAACTTCAACTGGGGAACTTTAATTTGATCCTAGGTCTGCCATAGCAGTTGAGGGCCTAAGCAGAATGAGAGGGTGAATATAGTGATGCTAGCCTGCTATGCGGGGCAGCGTCACTAAATTCACCCTCTGGGGACCTCATTCTGCAAATGACAGACACTATTTGCAGGCTTGTCTTCTTGATAATAATGGTTTAACAAACATTGTTTAATTTTTATCTTTCATAGCTTTAAAGGGGTAACCTGAAATAATAAAGCGATTATGGAGGTACACTAAATTCGGCCATTTATGGGACTATCTCCTTTCATACTCAACAGAAAATATGCAATAAATGAATGAATTTGAGCCATAGATTAGTGCAAAATACACTTGTGTGCTCTATGAACAATGCAAACAACAAATACAATTATAATGAAAAAGAATACATGGATGGAATCATAAACTCATTTTCATTACGCCACACAGTGGTGTACACTGGTGTAGAGTTTTTCATATTGTGTGGTCGATCGATAATCCACTGGGCGATTGTATTATGTTTATTTCGTACTAGAGTATAAATCGTACCGATAGTTACGATAGTACGACAAAGATTAGCACATGTGTTTACGTCACCGGTGTAATTGTGGGGACATGTTTCTATTATGAAGGTTCGCTATCCCGAAGGTCCGCTATTCCGAAGGTTCTCTGTTCCGAAGGTTTTTGTTATTTTTAGGTTAATTCTATATTCTAAAGTATTGAGACTAATTTGAGAGGGTTCATTTTCACAAAGATTCTTTTTATGGAGTGTGCGCTCACATCCGAACTGATCCTGCGCGCATACCGATACAGATACAGGAGGAAATAACTTAACTTAGAACATTAAATGTGATTTTGTTTTGTTTTCGCGGGTTTTCTTGAGATTTAATGTCATTACGTGGGCCCATACCGTTGAATTCTTGGCATATAATATGAATGTTGTGGTATATATGGACCCTCCCGCATTGGGACATGACACAGGTACAGTTGACTTAAATGATGTTCTGTGTGGGCTCCAATTTGGAGTTCAATATTTTAAGGGCCAAGTTTAGAATTTTATGGGTCCATACCTTTGAACTCTGGGCATATAATATGAATATTGGGGGGGCATGTCTCTATTCCGAAGGTTCACTATCCCGAAGGTCCACTATTCCGAAATTTCTCTGAATGTTCGCTATTCCGAAGGTTCACCAATCCGAAGGTTCGTTATTCCGAAGGTTCTGTGTTCCGAAGGTTTTTGTTATTTTAAGGTTAATTCTATATTCTAAAGTATTGAGAGGGTTCATTATCACGAAGATTCTTTTTATGAAGGAAATAACTTAAAACATTAAATGTGATTTTGTTTTATTTTCGCGGGTTTTCTTGAGTTTAATGTCATTACGTATGACCTTATTTCTCATTACATATTCACGCCAAGCAGCCCACACAATTGCTATGTTTCCATGCGATTTAATGTGATTACGTGTGACCTAATATCTCAATAATCTGAGGCAAGAGTACGCCTGCTAAAGGCGAATTATAACAGTTGGGGCCACAACGCTCAATGAATACTGGAGGCTATAACAAACTGCGCAGCAGAATATCGCTGAATGGACGAGTATGAGATGAGCCTAACTGCAATTGTGACTTTGTTTAAAGACCAACTTAATTTTCGAGTCATTCATTTTTTTTATAGTATATACGGTTTTAATAACAATTTATGCCATAAAATTTGAATAAAATACTATAATTCATCACCATTTGAAACGCAGAATACTTCTCCTAGTTTGAAACACCTTTAAAATACCGCGTCGTATATCTAGCAATTAGCAACCAACATGTCCTCTTCGGCTTTCCATAGATTTCAACGTAATTTGATACTTATGGGTATTTGTGTCCGGGAAGTGTTTTGGACGGGTCAAATCGTGACCCCGACCTGACCTTGACCTTTAAAACTGTCAATGCAAGGTCAATTTGGGTAAAACGGACAAATTTCGACGAAATTTGATACCTAGGGATACTTTTGTCCGGGGAGAGTTTTGAACGGGTCAAATCGTGACCTCGGCCTGACCTTGACCTTCAATGTGGTCAACCAAAGGTCAAATCGGATAAAATTTGACGAAATTTGATACCTATGGGTACTTTTGTCGGGGGAGTGTTTTGGACGGGTCAAATCACGACTCCGACCTTACGTTGCCCTTCAAAATTGTTCATTAAAGGTCAAGTGGGGTAAAACGGACGGATTTCGACGAAATTTGATACCTAGGGGTACTTTTCTCCGGGTGGGGGTGTTTTGGACGGGTCAAATCATGACCCTTACCTGACCTTGACTTTCGAAATAGTCAATTGAAGGTCAAATCGCGCCTTTCACCGGAAATCAGATGGGAAACAGCCCGGGCGAAGTCGGGCCCATCAGCTTGCGTAATAAAGAAGACAGTTTGAAGAAAGTAATGTATGACACGAGAAACGGGAAAACTTGAAATATGGAAGTATGCAAATTTCCCACATAAAATTTGAAAGCTAGTTTATAGAATAATTGTATTATAATTTATATTTATGGCTAATAATATGATATTGGTGGGGTGGCGTTACCATTTCTGACTATGGTTTTCTTGTTATAATTACCATGTTGTTTACATATTTCATAGAGCACATTAGTGTATTTTGCACTCACCCATGGCTCAAATTCATTTATTTGTTGCATATATTCTGTTGAGTATAAAAGGAGATGGTCCCATAAATGGCTGGAATTAGTGTACAGTACCCCTTTAACCCTTCTATGACTGGAGCTTCCTGAATTTTGGTAAAAAACCCTGTGCCAATGCATTCTCTTATACACGCGAGTCTCCCACAGGAAGCCTTGCATACATTGCTTCCTATGGGAGACTCAGATATATTAGAGAATGCAATGGCACAGGGTTTTTTAATGCTGCACCAACGCAGCTCCCATCATGAAACCCCATGATGGGTTAAAGGTACTCAATCTGATTTAACGCTCGCAAATTACGTACTATTTCCTTGGCTCCGAGGGTAAAAAAAAATATTTGATTCGAGCTCAGAGTGATCAGATATAAATTATTTTTTTTAAGTGGCCCAGTAAACAGTCTACGAGAAGACTTCTTTGACCAAATTGCACATAAAGATGGATAACTCTAAAATCAAGTGACTTTTTTGTGTCAGATATTTGACAAACCGGCAAAATTTCGTTGAACAAAATGTTGACAAATAACAGGTTTTGGGCAATTTTATACAATAGTTGACTGTGGTTACCATTATTTTTGGGCAATTACTCGATTCTGAAAACTGAAGCGGCATTTCCAAAAAAAATATTGTTGTTGTTGGAATCTGATGACATGGGGACCATCGAATCAGATTGAGTACCTTTAAACTAGGTTTTATGTGACCCTGATAGTCTTCCTGTTGTGTCAATCAACTGAATTAGTTTCAGTTTTATGTCTCAGTTTGAATGTAGTTTGTTTCCCGTTATTTTTCCAATTTATTTTAGAATTTATGTGACATAAAAGTATTGTTTGTGCATGAATTTAATTTATAGTCGGTTGAAGATCTATAGTCTTTACGCAAATGAGTCATAGATTGCCATAACGAAATAGCCTAGCTTAAAGGTACGGTTGGCCTTGGCGGTGGGTATCCTGTGAAAATATTTCCACCCGTCAAAAACCGCCACAAACAGAAAGAACATCAAAATGTAGACAGACTTTGTCCGTATACAAATAAGAAATATCGCATAAACAGTATGTTATTGTCAAATGTTTGACCATTGTTATGTAAACAAAAGCATATAAAGTTATTTTTCTGGTGTTTGTTTATATTATGATAGTAAACATAAAGAGCATTCTTTGTGGGTGAATTCCTGATATGGAACTAATAAAGAGCGTTTATGCCATTTGTGTGTGATTAGCCAGTAGCATTGTGCTGTCCTCTGTAACCCAATCAGGCTCTTGCTTAGGTAAAATATAGTAGGTATTTATGATAACATGCTGTTTACGTGATGGTCATGGTATATATGAACGAAACTGTATGCGTTTTAATGTTTTTCTGTTTACGGTGATTAGAACAAATATGAATATTTTCGACAACTAAGGCCTCACGTGCCTTTAATGAGGAAAATACGCAGCGCATCACAACTGATAATACTCATTGGTGACTTGCATATACAAGAGAATGTAATGGCACGGGGGCTTTTAATGCTGCACCAGCGCAGCTCCCATAATGAACCCCATGAAGGGTTAAACTAAACTAGGTTTTATACAAGCCTTGAAATAGTGTCTGTCATTTGCAGAATGAGGTCCCCAGAGGGTGAATTTGGTGATGCTAGCCCGCTATGCAGGGTTGCATTACTAAATTCACCCTCTGGGGACCTCATTCTGCAAATGACAGGCACACTATTTCAAGGCTTGTTTTATATGACCCTCATACAGTCTTCCTGTCAATCAACTGAATTAGTTTTATTTTTATGTCTCAGTTTGAATGTTGTTTGTTTCCGGTTATTTTCTTCTTTTTCTAAGTTACAGTGATGCCCTAAATAATCGACTCCTTAACCACAGCAGAATTATGGGTAACTTTTCATGATTTAGTCAGAAATATGTCTTGTTACTTAAAGCTCTCAGATTATTAGGGCATTTAATAATGTATTTTAGAATTTATGCGCCACATTTCATATACATTGCAAAAATTGTGGTTTAACACTTTCATGAATGGAGCTTCCTGCTACATACAGTAATGCCCTAAATAATTGACTCTTTAACCACAGCATAATTATGGGTAACTTTTCAGCATTTAGTAGGAAATATGGCAACAAGTAAATCAACGACTAAATCCTGAAAAATTACCCATAATTCTGCTGTGGTTAAGAAGTTGATTATTTAGGTCATTACTGTACCTTCAAATATATAAGACGTATGGAGGCACAGGCACCTCGTGCTTCAACGTTCTTGCTTCAATGAGTGTGAACAAATTATCAATTGTTATAAAAAATGGCCATGCATTAATCGGAATGGCACATAAATGCCGATGATAACCCTTTCATGACTGGAGCTTCCTGAAATTTTGTGAAAATCCTAATCCAGTGCATTCTCTTATATATGCGAGTCTCCCATAGGGAGCCTTACATATATAAGAGAATACATTGGCTTATATAATAATATCTATCTTGACCTGGTAAGCCAGTGCATTGTTATATATGTGAGGCTGCCTGTGGAAGACTCACATATACAAGAGAATGCACTGGCACATTATATTTAATGCTGCACCAGCGCAGCTCCCGTCATGAAATAGTTGACCACCATTATGAAATTCATGCTGTGTTAACTTTGAAGGGATCCATTTAATGATGCCTTCAGATTTGAGACCATAATATCATCATCTGTTTGATTTCCATATCAGAAAATAGTTAGATCGGCCACATGAGCCCATAAATAGGAGGTATTGTTGACCAGATGTCGACTTTCAAAAGAGGAAGTTTTAACACTTTTTGAATTTTTTTTAGCCCAGCAAAAATTCCAATGATCTCTCTTATAAAGAGGGTCACCCAAAATCGGTAGATAATCAAGAGCTTACATAATAATTTTCAACGTATTACTTTGGATGATTTGTGAATTTTGCATCTTATCTGATAACAATGTTAATATAGTGGATGCAAATATTTTTTCTTTTCTTTTGGATGACGAATGAAGAGATCAAAACTAGGAACCAAAAAATCGGATACATTTTATAGATTGTTTATATATGACCTGGACAAAAATGATTGTTTATACATGAATTGAATATTGAATGCATTATAGGACTATATATCAAAACCTTTCAAAAATACTATAGCAACAGACCACTGAATGATACAAAAACACTTCTGCTGTCAAGTGAAATAACATTTATGTGTTTTACACTATGTAACTTCCGTCGCGGCATTTTTCCCGATAATGCATAACATTTCCATATTTAGAGATCCCCATCCGATTTGACACCAAGTTAATTAAAATATCTTGCCGAAAATATATACATTATTATAATAAAATACAAATGAGATTGGAATCACTTATACAAAAATTGTATTTAATTTTGTAACTCAGTTGAAGATATATAGTCCTTACGTAAATGAGACAAAGATTGCCCTATGAAATAGCCAATTTTGGTCAAACCAGGAAATATTCCAACATATTTATTATTAGGTTTAATATTATACAATGTTGTGTACAGTATGTGTTTTTCTTGTACGAGTCCAGGTTGTGGTGAAAAGTCATATTGGACGAGACACGCCAGTGTCGAGTCCAATATGACTTTTCACCACAACCTGGAAGAGTACAAGAAAAACTCATACTGTACACAACATTGTATAATGACATTTTTATTATCCATCTGTGTTCATCCAAATTTTGGGAATAAAACTTTTGTAGTTATTTTTGGTATTTGTCGGCACTTAATTCTCTATAAAAGCCTGTATATTGATAATCAGACAGCATGATTTGGAAAAGTAAACACGGAAGTGAGAAAAAAAAACTCAATGCGGAAGTGAAACGTCTGCTAAAATCCATCAGTGTTGCGCGAGCATCACAATTTCACCGATTCATTTTGCAATAGACTTAATTTGTGACGTCACGGAGTCCCAATAAAAAAGTGATATTGTACAGTCGGGAGTCCAATATGAGTTTCTGGAGTCCAATATGACTTTTTCCAGGACTATCACGTGGCGGCTTTTGCCCAATCGGAAATGGTGTTAGTTAAGGGATGGATAATAATCTATTTTATTTTACAGCTTATTTTGGTGGTACTGGTATCAAACTTTATCCAAATATATGTTGATGTGAATGGAACCCGATAGAAATAGTTCACCTTTAACCCTTTCATGACTGGAGCTTCCTGTAGGGATCCCCACACAGGTGGCAGCTTGTATTGCTGAGTGTGAGCTTCCTGAAATTTTGTGAAAATCCTGTGCCAATACTTTCTCTTATATACATGTATGCGAGTCACCCATAGATCGCCTCACATGTATAAGAGAATGCATTGTCATAACAATATTTACCATAACCATGTAAGCCAGTGCATTCTCTTATATATGCAAAGCTCCCTATGGGAGACGCGCACATATAAGAGAATGCACTGGCACAGGGTCTTTAATGCTGCAGCAGCCCAGCTCCCGTCATAAAAGGATGAAGAGATTAATTTCACGGGGTAGGAACTGCTCCATGAGAAAAGATCCTCTTGTGATTTTCGGTCCAGTTCACTATCGATCCGTGTCCAGTTCACTTGCGAGTTGTTTGTACTTGGTCAAAAACAGACGTGCTGTACACGATTTACCAAACTACCGTATCGCAATAACCACTAATAACCACAAAAGTGAGTCTAGTCTGAAGTTTTAGTTCAAACATATGTGCACACTTATTTTACCAAAAATCTGATGCATAGATGTTCGGGTAGTGAACGGATCTTATCAATGGTGAACTAGGACCCATCACTAGTGAACTGGAACATTTCTTAAAATGGATAAATTCTACTATTCCACATTTACTTAACAATTTCCAACTAGTATGTCTTGATAGTTGAGGTAGCTGGCAAGGTATATACAACAAATGCACTGCATATATATCTATGTTGCGTAAAACTTGCGTTATTTACCATGGGAAAATCCCCAGTGACCTTGACCAGATCGGATAAGAACTGGACCGAAGATCGGAAGAGGTGTCAGCCTCGCGGTGCAGTTCCTACCCTGTGAATTTATTCATGTTTATGTACCGTAGCTATACATCTCATCTGACATGAACCATAATAAAGTTTTTAGATTTTTTTCTTCAAAATCTTTGTTGCAGACTAAACCTGGTAATAGCAGGTGGGGCTTGGCTTTTGCATTTTTAACCCTTTACCCAACAGAACGGCCCTGTGCCAATGCATTCTCTTATATATGCGAGTCGACCATAGGTCGCCTCGCATATATAAGAGAATGCATTGGCTTAACACATTAAAAATTATAAAATTGTTAAAGAATGTAAGAAAAAATGGTAAAAAGTGTTAAAAAAAGATTTTTTTTAGGCCAATGCATTCTCTTATATATGCGAGGCGACCTATGGTCGACTCGCATATATAAGAGAATGCATTGGCACAGGGCATAACTGTAACCATCACAATGTGGTCAATGAGCCGGTTCCAATGATATCCATATTTGTATGGTGTTATTGAGACAGACCGGAGATATTTTAGGCTGTTGAAGCTTTACTTGGCCGGTTTTGGCCGGTTTGTTGGGTAAAGGGTTAATATTTTATATATAGCAGAAATGGCACAGTAGCATGATATACAGTTAACAAGCCTGCAAATAGCATGCCTGTCATTTGCAGAATGAGGTCCCCAGAGGGTGAATTTAGTGATGCTATCCCGCACAGCGGGCTAGCATCACCAAATTCACCCTCTGGAGACCTCATTCTGCTTGAGGCCTCATCTTCTGGGAAGTATCTACAGTATCAAATTAACATTGGTTTTAGTTTTCCCTTCTGGGAAGTTTCTATATCCCCTAATTTGCAGAAGATAAAATTCATAATTGATGTGCCCAATGGGTGAACATCACCAACATCAACTGGGGAACTTCAATCTGATCCTAGGTCTACCATAGCAGTTGAGGGCCTAAGCAGAATGAGGTTCCCAGAGGGTGAATTAAGTGATGCTAGCCCGCTTTGCGGGATAGCGTCACTAAATTCACCCTCTGGGGACCTCATTCTGCAAATCGACACAAAGATCTCAGCCATATTTCCTGAAAAGTTGCCCATTATTCTAAGGAGTCGATTATTTAGGGCATTACTGTAGCATGATATATATACATGTACATCTCCGATTCATGCCGAGTGTTGCTCTTTGAACATGTCTGGGACCATACAACATACAAGGCACCTATTTTTAAAAGCAAATGTAATTTTGAGAAAAAGAGCAATGCTCGGTATGTCTCTGAGACATATATATAACATGCTACTGTGCTATATCTGCTATACATATACATAATATAGACCTTAAAATGTGCATATAGTGTCCCTAAGTGTGACACTGGAATACAGCGTCATTTGAGCTACCTTTTTTGGGTCACTTCGGTGGCCGTGTGGTATTGACGTCGGACTTTGAGTCGCTAAGCACGCTCGCCATCATGGGCCGGGATTCGATTCCCACCCAATCCCATAAAAATTTGCACTTAGTGAAAAAAAATTGACACAAGCTCTCAAAGGCATCTTCGGTATCTGCCACAGCCGCTAGATCCTCCACAGCACGTATATCATCGCCCTTTTCATGTTCAGGGTCACTTTCTGATGCGCAAATTATTATTTTGTAAACAGAACATTTGCGGGGATGTCCCATGTTGACGTCACAGATTTTGTGTGACTCGAACAAAATTTGCTTAAAACAAATCATCGATTTTTAAAAGTCGCCAAAAACACATTTATTGATAAAATAATATCTAATTTTTTATTGGATGTTATATTTGAACCTTATTCACACCAAACTAGCCACATGACATTGAAATGATGCGACATTTAACAATTGCCTTTTAAGGAATAACATCTAGATCAGAGGTAGGTCCAAGGATGGATAGTCACAGGCACCACACAGATAGACAAGCTGATTCATGTGTACCATACCCCCTGCCCTCCAACAACGGTGTATGGAGGGTATAATTATGTATACAATTAAATAACAAGGATATATATACATATATATATAATATATATTTATATAAAAATTGAAAGTACAAAATAATAAATATAAAGGCCGAGGCTATTCTGCCGCTAGCGGCATAATAAGGTCCGATGTTTATTCTGCCACTACATAATAGCCTAATGGCATGATATATCTATATCATGCCGCTAGCGGCAGAATAGCCGGTTTGGCTGATCTGCCGCAAACAAAAATATGCGTGATACTGTAATATGTCAACTCTTCTTTCATCCTTTTGGACACATGGCGCTGGGTGGTTTTACTGTCCCATTTCCAATACTTTGTATTCGTTTCCAGTTCATGTCTGGCAACGGCATCAAAAACTGCCGCATGAGACACTGCATGAGATTCAAAAGAATTTCCTACGGATTTTTGTTACCGACGTCGCGTGCTATGACGTGATGGATAAGTACAATTTTGGTGACGTCATTTTTGTCAGCAGAATAGCCAAACAGGCTACAGGTTATTCTGCCGCTAGTGGCATAATAGGATTACACACTTATTCTGCCGCTGACGGCAGAATAGCCTTTCCCAAATATAAAACCTTGATGAAGTGCACTAATGATAAGTTCGTTAACCCATAGAGAGCCCCACATAGACTGGAGCAGACGGCACCTGTAGTGCATGCTTCCATCTGTGCGAGGCTCCCTGTGGGTTAAACATTAAACTTTATATATCGCCTTGTTTGTTAACTGTTTCATGATGGGAGCTGCGCTGGTGCAGCATTAAAGATCATGTGCCAATGCATTCTCTTATATATGGGAGTCTCCCACAAAGAGCGTCGCATATATGAGAGAATGCACTGGCTTACAAGGTCAAGGTAAATAATTGTCAGGCCAATGCTTCCTCTTATATATATGCGAGGCTGAGAGACTCATATAAGAGAATGCACTGGCTTACAAGGTCAAGGTTAAACTATTTAGGCCAATGTATTTTCTTTTATATGTGAGGCTCCCTTTGGGTTTTTCGCAAAATTTCAGGAAGCTAATCATGTGTTTCATTGTGGTCTGGTTCATAACAAACTGGTATCACGGTGGGGAATCATGTGGTTTCGAGTTGATGAGTATCACGCATTCAAAATGGCCGAGGCGATCTAAAACGCGACCAGAGGCAAGGAAAAAAGGTAATAAACTAAGATATGACATATTACATATTAATTTGACAGCTACGAGCAGATGCTATACTATTTTTCAAACAAGCTGATACCTCATTTATGTCCAAATTCATATTTGTTTGCTCTAACATTCTGACCAAAGTTGTCAATCGAAGGATTCTCCAAGATGTGTGGACTGGTGTATTCCACACACCTCTGACTGGCAACTTTGGTCAGAATGTTATAGAAAACCACTAAGTATTTCCGAACAAATAAGGTATCAACTTGTTTCAAAAATAAACTAGCATATGCTCGTAACAGTCAAACTGCTAAGTTTTGTGTCAGTTCCTGATATATTATGGTTTTGTGCGTTTGCAAATTTTGAATGCGTGGCACTCACCAACCTCGAAACCACGTGATATAATAAACACAACAGTCAACTGTTCTGAGTGAGATGCGAAGAATATTCACTCGACTAGCGCCTCGAAAATATAATCCTACACATCACACCCGGGGAGAAAGTTTTCAAAAGGCTATGTATTTAAAGGTACTCAATCCGATTTGATGGTCCCCATATCAACAGATTCCAACAACAACAAAATTTTTTGAAATGTCAATTCAGTTATCAGAATTGATTAATTGCCCAAAAAAAATGCTAACCAGTCAACTATAGTATAAAATTTCCCAAAACCTGTTATTTATCAACATTTTGTTTAACGAAATTTGGCTGGTTTATCAAATATCTGACACACAAAAGTGACTTGATCTAGAGTTATTCATAATAATCTGCAATTTGGTCCGAGACTGTCTTCTCGTTGACTTTTTACCAGGCCACTAAAAGTACCGGTGGTGAAAAATAGATTTTAAAAATTGATATCTGATTGGTGGGTTCCTTGACTCGATTCAAATATTTTTTACCCCCAAAGCCAAAGAAATAGTAATTTGCGAGCGTTAATTCAGATTTTGCATCTTTAAAGATGTACAATCCAAATTAAGGCTCACAAATTACTATTTCTTTGGCTTCGGGGTTAAAAATATTTGATTCGAGTCGAGGAACCCACCTATCAAAGCTCAGAGTTATTAGATATCAATTTTTGAGATCTATTATTTTTCACCATCGAGAATTATTAGTGGCCCAGACGTATACAGTCGATGAGCCAATGGTCTCGGACCTAATTGCGGATGAAGATGGATAACTCTAAAATCAAGAAGCTTTCTGTTGTTAATAAGGCAAATTTCATCGAACAATGTGTTGATAAATAAAAGGTTTCGGGAAACTTTATACTATAGTTGACAGTGGTTAACATTATTTTTGGGCAATTAATTATATGGGGACCATCGAATCGGATTGAGTACCTTTAATAGTGACAATGGTAATAAAATCTCAGATAAATAATATTTTGCAACAAGAAGTAAAGATAGTAAACAATTCATCAAATTAATACAGAAAAGGGACGGAAGTGAAAAAGTGGTATTCACAAGGTCTGGTTTCATCCTTTCATGAGGTTTATGACTGGAGCTGCACTGGTGCAGCATTAAAGATCATGTGCCAGTGCATTCTCTAATATATGCGAGCCTCACATATATAAGAAAATGTGATGGCTTACAAGTATAATGTAAATATCGTTTGGACAATGCATTCTCTTATATATTCAATGCTCCCTATGTGAGACTCACATATATAAGAGAATGCATTTAACCCTTTCATGAGGTTCATGATGGGAGCTGCGCTGGTGCAGCATTAAATATCATGTGCCATCACATTCTCTTATATATGCGAGGCTCCCATATATAAGAGAATTCATTTGCTTACAAGGTCAATGTAAATATTGTTAGGCCAATGTATTCTCTTATATATGCGAGGCTCCCATATATAAGAGAATACACTGGCTTACAAGGTCAATGTAAATATTGTTAGGCCAATGTATTCTCTTATATATGCGAGGCTCCCATATATAAGAGAATTCACTTGCTTACAAGGTCAATGTAAAATATTGTTAGGCCAATGTATTCTCTTATATATGCGAGGCTCCCATATATAAGAGAATGCACTGGCTTACAAGGTCAATGTAAATATTGTTAGGCCAATGTATTCTCTTATATATGCGAGGCTCCCATATATAAGAGAATGCACTGGCTTACAAGGTCAATGTAAATATTGTTAGGCCAATGTATTCTCTTATATATGCGAGGCTCCCATATATAAAGGAATTCACTTGCTTACAAGGTCAATGTAAATATTGTTAGGCCAATGTATTCTCTTATATATTCGATGCTCCCTATGTGAGACTCGCATATATAAGAGAATGAATTCAAAGTTGGCACAGGGTTTTCACAAAACGATGATAGGATATAATAATGACCACAGGGTGTACATAAGGCCAAAGAAAAAAATATTTGTGGTTTGGGTTTCCCTACCTACCCTATCTTAAACCCCTTCCCTAAAGTTATTTTCACGGATTTCAAGAAAATCTATTTAATTTTATCTAAAAAATTTCATAAAACACAAAAAAAACACATTTAATCAGCTCATAATAGATTGATTTCTAGTAAAAGTATTGTGTAATATTAAAATTTATACAAAAATAATCAAATCTTTCAATCTTGCAGAGTAAAATACGAAAAGAATATGAGAGCTTTCCGATGAATGGCAACAAGCCATATTTCCAACTAAATCCTGAAAAGTTATGCATAATTCTGCTGTGGTTAAGGAGTTGATTACTTAGAGCATTACTGTACTTACTAGTATACAACAAGCAGATTTAACTTTTACATTTCATATAATTTCATCCAGCGCCAAATACCAGCACTCCTATATTACTTTAGCTTTCAGTTTGTTAAAATGAAAAGGAAATTATGGTTCCTTGACTTTTTATATACTTAAACTGTGGATATTCAGAATTTGGATACAATTAAGGGCTGATTTACCACTGGTATGAGAAATACGCAGCTGGTTGCATTCCCCCATTGGATATAAAGGTCACATTCCCCTATTGGAAAACCTGGTTATAGTTAACCCGTATTATTCAGTTACAACATGTACAAGTGAATAATGTTCCAGACAATAGACCCTAGATCATGCCATGAATCTCCATTCTAGCTTCATACAGCAAAATTCTAGCTTCAAACAGCAAAACTCTAGCTTCATACAGACGTAGAGATTCATGACATGATAATGTAGACCCCTGCTACCACAATAAAATAAAGTTTTATCAAGAGATATTTTTCCTCATCCACGACACCTTACTGGGGTCAAAGCGGTTTACTTTATTGGAATCCTTGCCAGAGGATGGAGGTGGAGGTGGTGGCGGAGCAGGTGGAGGTGGCACTGATGATGATGGAGCACAACAGGTCGGTGTTTTTTGTGGCACAGTTGAGTTTTTCCCTTTTTTCTGGTCAGTTTCCCCAAGGTCGAGACCAAACATCTTCTCAATCTATAAATAATCAGTTTATTATTTATAAAAATAGAAACCAAACCAAATTTCTTTATTTCAGTTAATCGCATAACTCTTGTGCCATATATAGCCGTGCAGGCCCGGGTGGCTGGGAGGTTTGCAGCCCACTCAAAACGTTTTGAAAGCTAAAACTTCTAGCAATTTTTAGGGCAAATTGAACGGTATTTCAGGAGGAAATTATGGCAAATTACCATATTTTTCACATTTCTGCCCAAATCATACATATCTAAGGTTAATTTGAATCTATTCTGTTATATTTCTGTGTATATACAAGGAATATTCTACAAAAACTATGTACAACCATGAATATATCATTGTAGAGTGGCGAAGCACGCTCGTGATTCACTGGTTTATGGCATAAGAGATCACTTCACAGATCAGAGGTCAATGACATGTTGACAAGTTTTCCCACGCAGTGTCAAACTCAACTATTGTTGGAAAACTTAATACAGGCGATATATCCATAACTTATTTTACTCATCGCAATTTTGGAGACATCATCTTCAAGTTTTTATCAGTCAACAATATTTGTGACTGATTATTCTTTCGCATCTTGTTGTATTTATAACTATTTCTAAATATTACGATTCTCACAAACATTTATTATGCCAGGAATGCACTCCATATTTGGAAATGGGTTATTACGTCATGTTGGGAATGCCACTTTGTTGTAGAAATGAAATATAATGGACACATCTGGGACGTAGATGCGTTAGGATTATCCTCGGCTTTTCAAAGAGACTGTGCTTTTCAAAGAGAGAGTTTTGACAGAAGATATCTAGTTAAACCACAGAATTATGCAAAGGTGGAAAACTGTCTCCCACATATTATTTGTTCCGTGCATTGAGAGACAATGATCAAATGAATTGACAACAACAATAGCAATGAACAAATTAACATGAATGGCAATCAAAATCAGCCGATATTTAGGTAATCGTTATAAAATCGGCATCGGCAAAAAAATCCAACAATACCAATTGTAATTTCAATTAACACAATGAAATGTCTTTGGCATATGAGTTATTCAGCTTGTTTCAAGTAAAGATGCATAATCCAAATTAATCCCAAATGACTATTTGTTTGGCTTCGGAGGTGAAAAATATTTGAATCGAGTCAAGGTACCCACCTATCAAAAGGTAAGAGTTATTAGATATCGATTTTTGAAGTCTATTTTTTTATTTGTCACCATCAGGAATTATCAGTGGCCCAGTAAACAGTCGACCAAATTGCGGATAAAGATGGATAACTCTTTAATCAAGAGGCTTTCTTTTGATAATAAGGCCAATATTCGTCAAACAACATGTTGATAAATATCACGTTTTGGGAAATTTTATACTAAAGTTGACAGGGGTTAGCATTATTTTTTAATAACACAAATTATTGGAATTTACGGGTCAAATAGGGAGACTCGCACCAGAGCAGTGAATTGTGAAAAGGTGACCTGGACATGGAATACTTGGGTTAATAGAGTCCAATTTAAGTTTACAATGATAATTTATCAAATTCTAAAAACAACATAGCCACCAAGATAAGCCACCTCAGTGCTAACCCAGTAATATCAATTATATAGCAGAGCTGTCAACCAATCACCAGTACATATCACACTTAAAAAATTTTTTAAACTGAGCAAGGAGTTCAGTTAAATCTAAATTCAATTAAAAAAAATATTTTTGTTTTAATTATTTAACAAATAAATATTTTATTATATATTTTTTGTTATTTTGTTTGTTCGCTTAAATTAAGCAAGGAATTCAATCTAAAAAATTTTTTTAAGAGTGAATATTTTTCGAAAAAGGACCATAACTTGTTACAAAAAAAACTCGGATCAAACCCATATTCGAACTCGATCTGTATTTTGGGCTGAGAAACTCATAAACAAATTTTGGTTCCGATCCAATAGAAAAAGTTTGAGTTATCGCATTATGCGTAAAGTGTCTACATATGGCTTGACAGACCGACGGACTGACGAATGACAAGTGGTCAATCCAGACGTCGACAGTATATGTACCATACTATGGTACATAAAAAGGATTAACAAATTTTGTAAATAAGCAGGTCTGGAAAACACTAACTTACCATGTGCTCAGATATCTCACAACATGTAGCTCCGAGGCTGATGATTTGTTTAAACACTAACTTACCATGTGCTCAGGTATCTTACAACATGTAGCTCCGAGGCTGATGATAGGTTAACAATACTCGTATCCAAGATGTTCATAGAACTTACCATGTGCTCAGGTATCTTACAATATGTAGCTCCGAGGCTGATGATTTGTTTAAACACTAACTTACCTTGTGCTCAGGTATCTTACAACATGTAGCTCCGAGGCTGATGATTGGTTTAAACACTAACTTACCATGTGCTCAGGTATCTTACAACATGTAGCTCCGAGGCTGAGGATAGGTTTACAATACTCATAACCAAGATGTTCATAGAACTTCTCCTTGTCGATGCTACTCAGATAAATCGTCTCAAATCCTTTCCTGCAAGCAAAGTGTCTCCATCACATTATATTCATTTTGCTTCACATTTCATAAATCAGACTAGTATATGTCAAGTAAGTTGCAGATGATGTAATGATAAATGTCAGATTTAGTTCTTGTTTGAACAGCTGGGTAAATTCGTTCAAACAAGCATATACATACAATTAAAGGCACATTTAATTTTCGAACCCCCAGATCATTTTATATAAAATATTTGCCATAGGATATAGCATTTGAAAGAGGAAGCTCCAAAACATTGTATTATCAACTTATTTGGTGTAATAAACTAACATGTTGTTTTGTTGAGATACCGACTTGGTGTTCTGTTCTTAAGTTTCATTATTTCTATGTGAGGGCATACAAGTACTTGTAACCCATGGCTTAGATAGACATGCGGAAAACAAATCAACATTTCCAGATAAACAGAGATGTACACCTCTAGAATGGAAAATCTGAACAAAACGATTGAAGACTCCTCTGTCAAATGTCCTCATAATGTTGAACATCCAATCAAGTGTCCTCACAGTGGTGAACATCCAATCAAATGTCCTCACAGTGGTGAACATCCAATCAAATGTCCTCACAGTGGTGAACATCCAATCAAATGTCCTCTTAGTGGTGAACATCCAATCAAATGTACTCACAGTGGTGAACATCCAATCAAATGTCCTCTTAGTGGTGAACATCCAATCAAATGTCCTCACAGTGGTGAACATCCAATCAAATGTCCTCACAGTGGTGAACATCCAATCAAATGTCCTCTTAGTGGTGAACATCCAATCAAGTGTCCTCACAGTGGTGAACATCCAATCAAATGTCCTCACAGTGGTGAACATCCAATCAAATGTCCTCACAGTGGTAAACATCCAATCAAATGTCCTCTTAGTGGTGAACATCCAATCAAATGTCCTCTTAGTGGTGAACATCCAATCAAATGTCCTCACAGTGGTGAACATCCAATCAAATGTCCTCTTAGTGGTGAACATCCAATCAAATGACCTCACATTGGTGAACATCCAATCAAAAGTCCTCTTATTGGTGAACATCCAATCAAATGTCCTCATAGTGGTGAACATCCAATCAAATGTCCTCATAGTGGTGAACATCCAATCAAATGTCCTCTTAGTGGTGAACATCCAATCAAATGTCTACTTCTTATTATGGGAGACTCACAAAAAGGTTAAACACGGTACTGTGGCACCTCTAAACACGGACTGGCAGCCTTTGATCCTATGATACTCACTTTATACAATAGTTTTCTGTTAATTTCATGAGTTTTCCTGTGATATAAATCCTATGATACTCACTTTATACAATAGTTTTCTGTTAATTCCATGAGTTTTCATGTGATATAAATCCTATGATACTCACTTTATACAGTAGTTTTCTGTTAATTCCATGAGTTTTCATGTGATATAAATCCTATGATACTCACTTTATACAATAGTTTTCTGTTAATTCCATGAGTTTTCATGTGATATAAATCCTGCGATACTCACTTTATACAGTAGTTTTCTGTTAATTTCATGAGTTTTCCTGTGATATAAATCCTATGATACTCACTTTATACAATAGTTTTCTGTTAATTCCATGAGTTTTCCTGTGATATAAATCCTATGATACTCACTTTATACAATAGTTTTCTGTTAATTCCATGAGTTTTCCTGTGATATAAATCCTATGATACTCACTTTATACAGTAGTTTTCTGTTAATTCCATGAGTTTTCATGTGATATAAATCCTATGATACTCACTTTATACAATAGTTTTCTGTTAATTCCATGAGTTTTCCTGTGATATAAATCCTATAATACGCACTTTATACAGTAGTTTTCTGTTAATTTCATGAGTTTTCCTGTGATATAAATCCTATGATACTCACTTTATACAATAGTTTTCTGTTAATTCCATGAGTTTTCATGTGATATAAATCCTATGATACTCACTTTATACAGTAGTTTTCTGTTAATTCCATGAGTTTTCATGTGATATAAATCCTATGATACTCACTTTATACAATAGTTTTCTGTTAATTTCATGAGTTTTCCTGTGATATAAATCCTATGATACTCACTTTATACAATAGTTTTCTGTTAATTCCATGAGTTTTCATGTGATATAAATCCTATGATACTCACTTTATACAGTAGTTTTCTGTTAATTCCATGAGTTTTCATGTGATATAAATCCTATGATACTCACTTTATACAATAGTTTTCTGTTAATTTCATGAGTTTTCTTCCAAGCCCTTTCCCACGGAGAGACTTTTTAACAACAACTGGAAGAGATTAAAGAATTAGAGAAACAATCACGAATGACACGCTGAGATTTAGAGAAACAATCACGAATGACATGCTGAGATTTAGGCAAAACAAATAATGTCTTGCTTCATAGGTATTATTTAATTTAAAATCAGTAAGGAAGAGAAGGGTTTTCATAATTTCTTACATTCTTTAACAATTATACAAAATTTGTTAGGCCAATGCATTCTCTTATATAGGCGAGGCGATCTATGGTCGACTCACACATATAACAGAATGCATTGGCACAGAGCTGTAATATCATATCATATCATACATTTCTTATATAATGCACATATCACGTTATATAAGAATGTATGATATGATATGATATAATATTACTGTAGTGGAGTGCCAAAGCATAACAAGTGCAGTGTGCATCCACCGCAAAGATGGCTTTTTGTTGAAGTTTATTAATTTTCAGAAATTAAAGGGGTACTGTACTCAAATGTTGTAGTTGATTTCTATATTCTCTACTTCGTACAAACTAATGTTATAGAAGGCAGATAAGCTGAAACGCAAAAATAGAACGCTCATCATTGAGATATTTTTGTACAGTTTTAAGGCAAATGTATCAAATAAATGTTATATTGTACGCATAATAGTCACAAAACCTCTTTCAGAATTTTAGGATACTGGTGGTCAACATTCTAGATATTGTAAATCTCAGTAAATCAATCTGGAAGTATCAAATCAAACTACATGTAAGAGATGTCTTAATCTGACATAGATATTGTTCTACACTTAAACAAAGCCTGTAGATTAAGTTCATGGAGTCACCGTAGATCATGCCATGAATCTCTACTATGGCTAACGTCCGTAGAGATCATATTCCACCAGTACAAAACCTTGGAACTTTTTGAAGTTTTTGCAGGGAACCTTATAAAGTCGAAAAAATAACACGGGGAATATATTTCTTAATGATTTTCTGTTCCTTAATAGTGTACTTCACTATATTAGTTGGGGAGCCCGCCTATGTTCCATTTACACTTTTGCGTACAAAAGGTTTGACCCCCTATAGTTGGTACCAATAATGGAACATTCTGAAAAACCGATTTCTTAAGTTGCGCATTCCTGGGGTTTAGGGGCCGCTGAACCCCAAAAAGTGCCAAAAATCACTTCTATTTACACTTCCGCGTACATCGATGAATTTTGGTTTGATGATACTCCTAAGTGTACTGATTAAGAAAACACAACTTAAGAAAGGGATTTTCCTGGGGTTTTCAGATAAGAAAGGGGGTCCCATGCTGAACCCCAAAACGTGATTTTTCACTTTTTTTTACACTTTCGCGTACATCCATAATTTTTGGTCTCAAAGTACTTTGATATATACTAATTATAAAAACACAACTTAAGAAGCAACTTTTCCTGGGGTTTTAAGATAAGAAGGCGGTCATCGGGTGACCCCTCAAAACGTAAAAAATCACTTTTATTTACATGATTGCATTCGTCCAACGTGTGTGTATGTGCGCACACCACTGGAACGTTGCACTATTACATCCAATACATCCCTAAATCGATACGATCAACTTAAGAATTATATATTCATGTCGTTTTCTGATAAGAACGAGACTTGTTACCACCCCCCCCCCCCCCCCCACAACCGATCCATTTTCTAGAACTATAAGTGAGCCAGTTTTATGAAAATTATAACGGAAAATCTGGTAAAATGTACACAAATGTATATATTTTCGTGAAGCTAAGACATAATGACACTTTTTTGGGCCAAAATTGAAACTCACCATAAACGATGGCCGACAAAATGGCCACCGGAAGTTGAAAATATGACATTTTTTCACAAATATCTTCTAGATCAATTCATGCTGTTTGGAACTGGTTGAGTAATGCAACTTTATTTTCTGTTCTGTATATTAACTGATCATTTGAGCAATTAAATATGCAATTATTGGGGTCCTAACCCCTTCCAATCCCTTAAAAATTTGATTGTACAGAATGCGGTATAAAATTTCACAAAAAAATCACAATTGGGATTCTAGTCATATCTCAACAAGAAATTAACAGAACTTTGTAATGGAAGTGAGGCATATCATTACCTATGAATATTCCAAATCACTGGAACCAAAATTCTTACTTTGGCCCAAAATGGCTGCCAATATGGCCGCCAAAATATGGAAAATTGTAAATATTACACCAGGGTGTCCTGCAATCGCTTACAAGTTGTGTTGATGTATAAAATTGGCTATTCTGCATTCTATACATTGAATACTAACATGTCTGATGCACCATGGTTAATTTTTACTATTTTCACCACTGACATCGTCAAAAATATTGGACTTTTCTCTCACAAACTTGACATAAATATTGGCAAAAATTCAGTTTTCAGGTTTGGACCATTTTTTCAGGTAAAATATAACTATCTTTGGATTGAAAGGAGTTTATTGTTTTGGTCTATCTTAAATGTGTCACACTACGGTGTTTATAGATCAAATTTCTCAAGATGGCTTCCAAAATGGCAACCAAATTTGTAAAATGCTAATTTTTTATCCCGAACATTCTCTGCATTGTCCGAAAAGGTAGCAAATTGTGACTCACTTGGTTATTATACGTGTTAATTAACTGACAACTACATGTTCTATTCCCAGTTGTCCCAGATCCGTATGGGGCATGACAAATACATTTTAATGTATGTAATTTTGCCGAGAACCTCTTTTGTGATTTTGGCCATATTTATTGAAAGGAAATGGGCAGAACTTTGAGACAGAACTGAGATGGGCCATAATCTTGGCTATTCTGGTCCATTATGATAAACAAATGTCAACAGGATACATGTGGATGCCAAGATCGTAGCCAGGGAGTTACTCTGTGATCATATGTGAGGTGAATAGGTATACAGGGAGTTATTGTATGTCATGACTGATGTGAGTAGGTATACAATGAGTGACTATATGGTTATGAGTGGGTTGTCCGCGGTAAGATGCATCTAGGTATACAGGGAGAGATCATGGTCAGATGTGAGGTGAATCGGTATGCATGGAGTGACTGTATGGTGTATGATTGTGTATATCCAGTACGGGTGCACCACGTGTGCCTGTATGGTAATTGGTGTGGTGTATGGATATAGCTACATGGTCATCTATGTGTTGATTATGTATATATGGAGTGACTGTAAGGTCATGGGTGGGATGTACATGTGTTGTCTGTATGATCATAGATGGGGTGTGTGGATAAATAGGTAGTGATTTTATGGTTACGGGTAATGTGTGTAGGTATACATGGAATGGCTGTACAGTCATGATTGAATATGAATACCTGGAGTAAGCTGGGTGGATATTGTCGAGCGTGTGGGTACATAGGGAGTGTCCTTGTGGTAACGGGTGGGATTTATATTTATATATCTCGTGGATGTATTATCATTGGTGGGTGTATAGGGTTTAGCTGTATTATCATGGATGGCGTGTATGATTATACAGTGAATTGCTGAATTGTCATGTGTGAGGTGTATATGTAAGTATGGATTGTTTGAGTGGTCGTATGCGCGTTTTTTTGTATATTTGGAAGGGCTGCATGGCCATTAGTGAGGTTTACATGTATACCTGGAGTGAATCCATGGTCTAGGGTGGGCTGCATATGTGTATCGAGTGGTTATATGACTATGTGTGTCGAATAGGTATACAGGTAGTGACTGTATGGTTAATGGTGATATGAGTACATGTAGGTATACAAGTAGTGACTGCATGAGCATAAATGTAATGCACATCTATGCAGGGGGTGACAGGCGTATGAGTATACATGTACCTGGTGTTCCTGTTTGGTGACTCGTGTCGGTATCGTCATGTGTAGGTTATACCAGTACACACACGTGTTGCTTTATTGTCATGGGCGAGGGATATGTGTATATAGCGAGTGGCTATATGGCCATGGGTGATGTGCATATGCATACATGGAGTGACTATACTGACATGGCTGGGAGTATTAGTATATCTTGAGTGGCTATTCGGCTATGATGTGACAAATAGGGATCCAGGGATTGACATGGCCAATGTTGAGGTGAATATGTATACAAGGATTGACCATGATCGTGTATGAATGTTTTGAATAGGTACACACGGGGTGACTATATGGCCATAGGTCAGGTGAAGGAGTATACCAGGTAACATGGGTGAGGGTATGTGTATATGAAGCGAGTGGCTATATGGCCATTGGTGATGTGCATATGTATACCGGAGTGACTTTATGGTCATTGTTGTGGTGTTGATGTATATATTGATTGACTATTTGACCATGCGTTTGGAGAATATGTAACAGGGGATGACCTTATGGCAAATGGTGAGATGAATGGGTATACAAGGAGTGACTACATGTATATGGTTATGGGTCATGTTTAGGAGTATACCGGTGTGCTTGCATTGTGACGCGTGGCTGTATGGTCATTCGTGGTCATGGGTCAGGTGTACATGTATACAGTGGGTCACTATATGGTTATGTCTGTGGAGTTTATGTATATATGTAATGACTGTGATAATGGGTGGCTATCGCTTTCCACGATATGACATGACCTCTCTATTGATTAACATATCCTTGAGTTATTGTGGAAAGCGATAGCCACCCAAGGTACACATGTACAACCCACCCATTACCCCAGTCACTCCATATGTACATAAACACCACACAAATGACAACATAGTCACCCACTGTATACACGTACATGTACTAGTACACCTGATCATACAGCCATACTTATACAGCTTATACCACAAATGACGATACAGCCACGATTCACCATGCATGAACACCAGGTATACACCTACACCCGACACATGACCATATAGTCACTCTATGTATACATATTCACTACATTCACGATAATACAGTCACTCATTGTATACATATTCACATCACCATGGGCCATACAGCCACTACATGTATACCTATTCGCCATACCCATGGCCATATAGTCAAACCAGGTATACATATGCACATCACCAATGGTGAGCCCTTCCAGATATACCAATATCCGCACATACGACCACTCATACGTTCCATACTTGCCATACTCATACACGCCATCCATGATAATAAATCTACTCCCCATACACCACCAATGATAACACATCCACAACATATATAAATATACGTCCCACCGTTACCAACAGGGCACTCCCTATATACCCACACATCATTCATGACCATACAATAACTCCCTGTATTATCTATTACCTATTATCCTCATCTATGATCATAGAGTAACTCCCTGGCTGCCATCTTGGCTTCCACCCTGTATCCAGTTGATAAATTTTTATCATAATGGGCCAGAATACCCACATATCATGGTTCAGCTCAGTTCCGTCTCAAAGTTCTGCCCATTTCCTTTCAATAATATGGCCAGAATCACAAAAGAGGTTCTCCGTAAAATTCCATACTGCAACTTTAATATGATTTTGTCATTCCCCATACGGAACTGGGACAAACATAATAGAACGTAGTTGTCAGTTAATTACATTGTAACTAACACGTACAATAACCAAGTGAGTCACAATTTGCCACCTTTTTCGGATAACGCAGAGAATAATGTTCGGGATATGTTAACTTTTAACTTTTTACAAATTTGGTTGTCATTTTGGAAGCCACCTTGAGCAATTTAGTCTACAAACACCGTAGTGTGACACATTTAAGATAGACCAAAACAATAAACACCTTTCAATCCAAAGATAGTTACATTTTACTTGAACAAATGGTCGAACCCTGAAAAGTGAATTTTTGCCGATATTTATGTCAAGTTTGTGAGAGAAAATTCCAATATTTCTGGTGATGTCAGTGGTGACAAAAGTAAAAATTATTCATGGTGCATCAGACATGTTAGTATGCAATGTATAGAAAACATATTAGCCAATTGTGTACATCAACCACAACTTGTAAGCGGTTGTAGGACACCCTGGGGCAATATTTACCATTTTCCATATTTTGGCGGCCATTTTCGCAGCCATTTTGAGCCAAGGTAAGATTTATAGTTCCAGATATTTGGAATATTCATAGGTAATGATATGCCTCACTTACATTACAATGTTCTTTTCATTTCTTGTTGAAATATGACTATAATCCCAATTGTGATTTTTTGTAAAATTTTGTAATGCGTTCTGTAAAATCGAATTTTTGAGGGATCAGAAGGGGTTAGGACCCCAATAATTGCATATTTAATTGCTCAAATGATCAGTTAATATACAAAATACAAAATAAAGTTACATTACTCAACCAGTTCCAAACAGCATGAATTGATCTAGAAGATATTTGTAAAAAAATGTCATATTTTCAACTTCCAACGGCCATTTTGGCGGCCATCTTGGATGGTGAGTTTCAATTTTGGCCCAAAAAAGTGTCATTATGTCTTAGCTTCACGAAAATATATACATTTGTATACATTTCACTACATTTTCTCGCTATAATTTTCATAAAACTGGCTCACTTATAGTTCTAGAAAATGGATCGGGTTGTGGGGGGGGGGGGGGGGGTGGTAACAAGTCTCGTTCTTATCAGAAAACGACATGAATATATAATTCTTAAGTTGATCGTATCGATTTAGGGATGTATTGGATGTAATAGTGCAACGTTCCAGTGGTGTGCGCACATACACACACGTTGGACGAATGCAATCATGTAAATAAAAGTGATTTTTTACGTTTTGAGGGGTCACCCGATGACCCCCTTCTTATCTTAAAACCCCAGGAAAAGTTGCTTCTTAAGTTGTGTTTTTATAATTAGTATATATCAAAGTACTTTGAGACCAAAAATTATGGATGTACGCGAAAGTGTAAAAAAAAGTGAAAAATCACGTTTTGGGGTTCAGCATGGGACCCCCTTTCTTATCTGAAAACCCCAGGAAAATCCCTTTCTTAAGTTGTGTTTTCTTAATCAGTACACTTAGGAGTATCATCAAACCAAAATTCATCGATGTACGCGGAAGTGTAAATAGAAGTGATTTTTGGCACTTTTTGGGGTTCAGCGGCCCCTAAACCCCAGGAATGCGCAACTTAAGAAATCGGTTTTTCAGAATGTTCCATTATTGGTACCAACTATAGGGGGTCAAACCTTTTGTACGCAAAAGTGTAAATGGAACATAGGCGGGCTCCCTAACTATATGTGAAGGTCCCAACTCAAAATTGCATGCTCTTCTGTGACTTTTGAGAGTCAATATCAATAAACATTCAATTAATTACCCAGGAAAGAAAAATCGCTCACAAAGTCACTTAAATTGTGTAATTTCGAGTTGGAACCTTCACCTACAGTGAAGTACATTAGTACATTATTAAGAAACAGTTAATAGCAAAGAAATATATTCCCTGTGTTATTTTTTTCGATTTTATAAGGTTCCCTGTCAAAAGTTCCCAGGTTTTATACTGGTTATACTATGATCTCTACGGGTGTTAGCCTCAGTAGAGAGATTCATGGCGTGTTCTACTGTCACCATTGATATGTAGCTCAAGAATCAATGGCCAGGAAAATTGTAATCAATGAAACGGACTTGTAGATGATTAAGGTGGTCCTGAGGTTAGCTGGCAATCAGCTACAGTAAAGCTCTAATTAATCGACCTCTTAACCCTTTACCCAACAAACCGGCCAAAAACGCCCAAATAAAGCTTCAACAGCCTAAAATATCTTCGGTCTGTCTCAATAACACCATACAAATATGGATATCATTGGAACCGGTTCATCGACCACATTGTGATGGTGGTTACAGTTATGCCCTGTGCCAATGCATTCTATTATATATGCGAGTCGACCATAGGTCGCCTCGCATATATAAGAGAATACATTGGCCTAAATAAATTATTTTTGTAACACTTTTTACCATTTTTTCTTACATTCTTTTACAATTTTATAATTTTTTCTTACATTTTTAAACAATTTTTATAATATTTTTCTACATTCTTTGACAATGTTATCATTTTGAATATGTGTTAAGCCAATGCATTCTCTTATATATGCGAGGCGACCTATGGTCGACTCGCATATATAAGAGAATGCATTGGCACAGGGCCGTTCTGTTGGGTAAAGGGTTAACCACAGCAGAATTATGGGTAACTTTTCAGGATTTAGTCGGAAATATGGCTTGTTGCCATTCATCGGAAAGCTCTCAAGGGAGAGCTTTCCGATGAATGGCAACAAGCCATATTTCCGACTAAATCCTGAAAAGTTACCCATAATTCTCTGTGGTTAAGGAGTTGATTATTTAGGACATTACTGTACTTGTAAGTAACTTCTATTTCGAAGACCTTGAGTCCCTTTAACACTTACCTGATTCCAAAAAACAAGCTTTGCTCCTTCCATGTACATCTGATAGCCGACTGTGACCTATGACCTCCTGTCCGTCATCTGACAATAACACCAGGTTAATCGGAAGAGTATCACATGACTTGGTTAAACTATGGATTCTACAAAATAAACGTTCATGATTGTAGATAGCTACAGTAATGCTCTAAGTAATCGACTTCTTAACCACAGCAGAATTATGGAAAACTTTTCAGGATTTAGTCGGAAATATGACTTGTTGCCATTCATCGGAAAGCTCTCCCCAGGATTTAGTCGGAAATATGGCTTGTTGCCATTCATCGGAAAGCTCTCTCTAATGAATGGCAGGCAACAAGCCATATTTCCGACTAAATCCTGAAAAGTTACCCATAATTCTGCTGTGGTTAAGAAGTCGATTACATAGAGCATTACTGTATAGTTATAATCTGTCTTTATTCAGTCATGATAATTAAGGTGACCCAGAGCTTTAAAGATGCATAATCTTTTAACCCTTTACCCAACAGAACGGCCCTGTGCCAATGCATTCTCTTATATATGCGAGTCGACCATAGGTCGCCTCGCATATATAAGAGAATGCATTGGCTTAACACATATTAAAAATGATAAAATTGTCAAAGAATGTAGAAAAATATTATAAAAATTGTTAAAAAATGTAAGAAAAAATTATAAAATTGTTAAAGAATGAAAGAAAAAATGGTAATTTTTTTTTTTTTTTAGGCCAATGCATTCTCTTATATATGCGAGGCGACCTATGGTCGACTTGCATATATAAGAGAATGCATTGGCACAGGGCATAACTGTAACCATCACAATGTGGTAAATGAACCGGTTCCAATGATATCCATATTTGTATGGTGTCAGTGAGACAGACCGAAGATATTTTAGGCTGTTGAAACTTTATTTGGGCGTTTTTGGCCGTTTTGTTGGGTAAAGGGTTAAGCATCCCTCAATTACTATTTATTTGGATTCAAGGGAATATTTTATTCAAGTCAAAAAATCACCCATCAAAGCTCAGAGTTATTAGATATCGATTTTTTAAATCTATTATTTTTCACCATCGAGACTTATTAGTGGCCTGGTAAAAAGTTGACTAGTCTCGGACCAAATTGCAGATGAATAACTATAAAATCAAATGGCTTTGTGTTGATAATAAGGTCAAATTTTGTTGAACAACATGCTGATAAATAACATGTTTCAGGCAATTTTATATTATAGTTGACAGTGTTTAGCATTATTTTTGGGCAATTAATCAATTCCGATAAGTGAATCGGCATTTCAATTTTTTTTGCTGTGGTTGGAATCTTATTATGTGGGACCATCAAAATGGATTGAGTACCTTTAAAGGTAGATTATCTCTTTGTAAACATGTATTAAATAGTTACCGGGGTATAAAATATTAGATCTGAATCGAAGACTCCTTTATTTCGAATATTTTCTTGTCTAAAAAAGTGTGGTTGATTAGCTAACGAACAATAGTGGTTACTGTTTTATGGTGTAATTTTGTCACAAATAAACATTAATTATACTCATTGTCGCTTATAACTATGGAATAAAACAATACAACAAATCAATCTGGGACATTTGACGTTAGGTTTGTAGCCATAGGAACAGCCTAATACTCTCTATCGTTAAATGGTATCACCCGAATGGTCTGTTCTAAAAATAGTCAAATAAACAGTCCCAATAAAATATTCGAAATAAAATCAATATTAATTGATAGGAAGCCTTTCCGGACAGGGGTCTTCAGATCATATTTATTATTTTATACCCACGCAACTATTTCAAATTTGTTATTTAAAGAGATAATCCATCTTTAATTCAACATCGATTATGAAAACAAAGTTTGAAAAACTAAATATGCAAGTCATAGGGAGAATCATATATATAAGAGAATGCATGGCTTACAAGGTCAAAGCAAATATTGTAAGGTGAATTCATTTTCTTATATTTACAAGGCTCCCTATGCATATATAAGAGAATGCATATATAAGAGAATGCATTCAGTTGGCACAGGGTTTTTGCAAAATTTCAGAAAGCTCTAGTCATGGAAGGGTTAAACTACCCTTATGGAGCCCCTCCCAGACATGAGCAGACGACACTCAGCAATACAAGCTGCCACCCTACAGGAAGCCCCAGTCATGGTAGGGTTAAAGTTGAGCATTATTCAGCAGTGAACAACTTGAACTATCCTACGATGCATACTGTAGTAAACAATGGACAGTCATGAAATTCATAATTTCCCTCAATATATTCAGCCAAAACTTACTCCAAAACTTGTTATTGAGAAAACTGACAGTTGCGTATCCATTTAAATCCATGCATCTTACATATTTTTGTATATTCACTGCAATCTGATCTAAATTCAAATTTAAATAAATAAAATTGAATCTGAAAATTAAAGTGAATTAGTTAAATTATTAAACAGCCATTATTGATGAAATTCGGTCGCAATCAGGGGTGTCGGATAGACGCCCCTCATTGGCCACGGCATTCCACACAATACTGTATGAATCCCATTTATATTATCATGTCTTACCATGTACTATTGCATTGTGAAATAAAATATTATCATCATAAATATTATCATCCTAAAGTACTCTGATGGTGAGATATACATGTAACTATGGTAAATACCCTAATTAATCGATTCCTTAACCACAGCAGAATTATGGGTAACTTTTCATGATTTAGTCGGAAATATGGCTTGTTGCCATTCATCGGAAAGCTCTCCCCGAGAGCTTTCCTATGAATGGCAACAAGCCATATTTCCAACTAAAAGGTAATAATCTAGGATAATAGTATATTACATAGTATCTTGGCAGCTACGAGAATGTGCTATACTAGTTTTCAAACAAGCCGATACCTCACTTGTGTCCAAACTCCCAGTTGTTTGCTCTAACATTCTGACCAAAGTTGTCAGTCGAAGGGTTCTCCTAGATCATCTTGTTGTGAAATTATTCAAGGGTTGCAAGGAATGTCACTAGGGTAGGTTCTAAACCACTGGTATGCTTACAAGCAATGATATATCCTGTATACATATTGTGGTGTAAGATACAAGATCTCTAATGATGTGTCAACTAAACGTAAAGAAGATTATTGGTAGCTTGGGAGCATAAAATTAGAATTGCTACTCACATAAAGGCTGTGTATGCCATGTGATAACTATAATGGAGTGTTTTGCAAGAGGTCTGAATAGTAAATACAGTTAAAATCACAGCAAAAACACTGT